>CM069303.1:39995000-40595000 GCA_035609425.1 Epinephelus awoara | reverse complement strand
GAGTCTAATTTACCAGTTAGCTCCGCTGGTAGCTAAGCTCTGGATACGTCACCCCGTGTATTGTTCTGATTGGTCGTAGTGTTATCCAATTGTGTGCAGTGATATTTTCAAATGCATGCTTGGTGCCGCCCCTCAAGCTGGGCCATTTGCATTACTCATAGCCAGACCCTAAATCTTTCTAGATTTGGGTCTGGATTTCCAGGCTAGGTTTACATGGAGATCAGTTTAATCGCCTTTATTTGGGTCCATGCAAGGTTTGGGGCAGGGAAGGTTTCTGATTGGATAGGGGGCGGGGCGGATGTTACGTGTACTGGAAGAAAACACTAGTCCTCGCTCCGGATAACAAGATGGTTGATGACGCCGATCTTAGTGCCTTTTTTGTGCTTGTTTTGTTTATATTCTTGAAGCAGCAGTGCAACAACAACCCTGTTCTGCTAATGCTTCGTCTGTTGAGGAGGAGAAGGGAGGTAGAAGGTCGAAGAAGGGAGGTAGAAGACTGCTGTGGTGAATGGAAACCGGTGAGTGCAACGAGTCCAACTGCTCTATCTCAGCCCGTTGCTATGTGCGCTGCAGACGTCATCAGGCCAGAAGGGCAAGGAAACGAGCATGTGCAGAAAGACTGGAATGAACTTAAAGAGGAATGAGTGTTTACAAGTGTGAGAAATTCTTTCATTCAGCACTGACAAACGGAATAAACCACCCCCTTTAATCAGATTTATTTTTTAATCGGAATGACCTTTCATTCAGAATGAAAATGGCATTAAACTGTCCATGTATCAAACTGATTGTCTCATCTCGTTTCAGATCCCACATATGTCAAGTTTCCCTGTTTTGTGATTACCTGCCCCGCCCTCATGTGTCTCATTGTCTCCCTCATTATCTCAGAGTATTTAAGTTCCTGTCTTCCCCTCCTTTGCTGCCAGATTGTCTTTACCTTTGCATGAGTGTTCCAGTTATCCAGAGTGTTTCTTGTGTTTTTGCGTTTTGACCACACTTTTGTGTTGGATGCAAACCGGGGCTTTTCTGAGATCAAGTCAAGTCAAGGTCAAGGCTGAGCCTGGACCTCTGCCGTGGTCAAAACTCCATGTTGACACTTTTTTATGGCACCTTATTTACATCCAAAGTAAAAAAAAAAAAAAAACTCAGTGAGAATGAATTTTTATTAAAAATATAAATCAGAAAATAGCCAGCACCCAATCACGGCCCTCACAGGCTGTAAGTTAAGTATCATTGCACTGAGGTCTTGACACTCTTTGATATTCCTGACATCGTCCTTCAAACTGTAAACTGGCCAATTCATCCACATCACTGTAAACTATATAAGTCCTGAGCAGGACGTCATTCTCCGTATCAGGTCCTGGATAACAGACTGAATGAAGAATGTAAAAAAAAACCACGCACCTATATCTTCCAGAGCTTTCTGCAGTGTGCGCCAAAAAATAAAGTTTAGTCATTTATAAATGTGAACTAAAACTCAAACCTGTAAGACTTTAAATATTTTGTAGTTTTCCTGAAGAAAGCATCTTTTAAAAATAAAAACTGCAGCAGAACGAGGCCGCGAGCTCGTCTCCCGCTCAGAGGAGCCGCTCCTTCCAGAATTAGACTGCTCCCTGCTGATGAATGAAGACATTAATTGAAAATGGTCACTATAGGAGATCCCAACATGAGGCTGAGGGCCGTGCCAGCCAGATAAAGTGCTGAAAGAAAAATGAGACGCTGGGAGGAAAAATGGAGGAGAGGGGGAGGACGGGGGGAGGAGAGGGACACAAAGGACAATGTGGGAATTGAAGGTGATCTCACTCTTTCTTTGTTTACTTTCTCTAATTTTTATTCTCTCAGTTAATCACAGACACAATTCCTCTGTATCATTACATTTATCACATTCTGAACAAGTAAAGGAACTAAGTACATTTACTCAAGTACTGATGAGTATTTTCATTTTAAGCTACTTAATACTTTGACTCCACTGTATTTATCAGACAGCTGTAGTTACCAGTTAAATACACTGTTACACAGGGAGCTACCCTGACAGTATCACTGGACTTGCATTGCTCTGCAACATTTTGTGTCCATGTTTATTTCATGTCATTCACATACATTGCAAAATATATCAACAAGGACAAAAGGACCCATTTAGAATTCCAGTGAACAGTTTTCTGTTGAAAAGACGTTTAAAGACATCCACAGCCACCGCTGAAAAGAGATTCAGAAAAGGTTTGAAAGTTTTTTCACTGACTATTTGACTGAACATTTACATTCAGACCATATTTCACTGAGATCTGCAAAAGTGATATTTTTCATCCTCCACAGTGTGCAAATAAAAACAATTTAGGTAGGTTGTTTTGAGGAGTGCTTCATCCCAGTGGTTTTTTGAATAATGTGCTGTGCGTGGGTTTTGTTCCTATGACAACAGTATCTTGACGCTAACATTAGCCAGGTAGCTAACATAAAGCCACACTGACTATTTCGCCGCCATTGACGAGATATTCCGTCAATCCATGTTTTCACTGTTATAAGAAAGGGGGCGCTGTTACGCACGTGCCTTGTCCAAAAACAAATGAAGAAGATCCGCTGGAAACCAGAGGAAGATGAAGCAGCTTGTAAACTGCACGAAAATGCTGGCGTCGACAGAAGTTTGTGGTCGTGCAAGCCGTGGAGATGTTGATGAACTCAGACTGCGACACTTCCTGATTTGATCAACATCCCACTCAAACGAGTTTGGTGGGACGAAACAGGATCTCCATGACGATGACAGTGACACACGGATGAGACGACCACAGAGGAGACGGAGACAACAGAACACTGAACGATCACTGAACGTGACAACGAGAGAATATGAATTTCATTATTGTTATTATTTATTTTTATTTATACAATTCAAACTGAAACTGAGGTTGCTGTGTCTTGCCGTGTCGTTACAGACCACATCATAGAAGGGTGCTGGTGATCGGCACAACTGGGTGATGCCATGCTGTGTTATCATGTTCACTATGTTTCCATTTATATAACGTCTACAATGAATCCTGTCCTGCCTCTATGTCCTGAGGAGGATCAGGAGCTGACCTTTGGTTTGGTTTTTCCTCGTCCTGGGGTCCGTTTCACAAAGCAGGTTTAGTGAAAACTCTGAGTCTGTTGACCCTGAAATGAGGGAAACTCTGGATTTTCCATTTCAGAAAGAGAGGTAACTGAAGCTCGGTGTCTGTTACTATGGCAACTAAATCCTAAAGTGTGTTCTAGTTCTAAATCTACTTTGTTCGACCATGGCACGTCCGTTCTTGGAGGACCCTGTGGACGAAGAGGCAGTGTTACTGAGGAGGGAGGTACGCATTTATTCACAGGCCCAGAACTGACGTATTATCATTTCCAGAACATTTTCTTTTTGAACGGTGGGTTTCACATCACAGTCCATCATTTATATCCATAACCTCATCCGTCATGACATAACAAACGTCACCAACCGTGGACGTGCACTTTCATCTACCAGATTCTTTGTGTTGCTCTTCGTTTTTTTGCATAATATTAGTGCAGCCAGTGTCTGCAGAGCTGTGAGGAAAGTGTCTCTAGCTCTGAAACGTCTGTTAAACTCTTGTGTTGTGTCCCTGGACATAAACCTGTGAGGGTCATCAAGGAGGAGCTCCACAGCACTGCAGGTGAATGATGCAGAAATCACTTAAAATGTATGATTATAAATCATATTCAGTTAATGACATGGAGCTGCAACCTCAGACTGGGATCAGTCATTCTAATTTCTTTTAGGGTTTCCGGTGTGATAGGCTGCACTGATGGAACCCACATTCCCATCATTGCTCCTTCACACAATGAAGGAGACTGTGTGAATATGAAGTCCATTCACAGCATTAATGTGCAGGTAGACTGACTGTGTCAAAATGTCAGACTGCATCACACTGCACACACTCACAATCACACCAAGAATATGTGTCTTATTTCTAGTCAAAACAAATCACACCTAAAAGGAACTTGTTTTTAGATCATTTTCAAAAAATAATGAGGTGGGATTGCATCTAAGTGAACTAAATTTTAGCTTTTACGCCATTCAACCTGTTTGCATCTGCAGCCTAACATTATTGTGATTGCATAAATGTATAAAATAAATTTAAACTTTTGCACTGACTCGAGCAGCAATTTTCTCCCACGCCGACTCCCGTTCCTTCGCTGCTGCAGCCGTGTTACTCTTCTTCCTGAAAACAGCTTCAAATTCACTGTATGAGAGCATTAAAACATCCAACTCCAGAGGAGTAAAAAAAATGCAGACCTTTTCTTGTCGCTTGTTGCCATGGTGAATCGTGGTATCGGGGCTCCATCGATGACGGCTTTTTAAAGTCGTGGTGCACGCGCTTAACTCAGAGTGAACAAACTCTGTGTTGACTGAACCGATTGAAATCACCTGTTCTGAAACCCGTAACCCAGAGTTTCCCTTCTCAGAGTTACTCAACTCAGAGTTCAGGGTTAGGCTCAGAGTTTGTTGAACCTGCTTTCTGAAACGGACCCCTGGTGATCGGCACATCTGGGTGATGTCAGTATATGTTGGATGTGTTTCCACTCACATCTCCTACAGCTGCAGCGACGCCGACACACAGTCCTGCTCTTATACATAACTCTCTCTGTGGTGCTGCTGGAGCTGACCGACACACCGGGAACCGGCCAGTGTTTTAATTTGTAATCATCATAGTCACCGACTCACAGGTCATTCTGTTTGTTGTGTTTCATTTCATAGGCCAACAAATATTTATCCGTATCTCATAGTGATCAGACTCTGATCCTGTCAGTCATGTTTTTTTTAATTTCATGCATTCATGTGGTTTCCTGTTTTACTTTGAAACTCACATCTCCTATTGTTTCAGATCACATCACTTCCTGCCCGTGTGTGTGTGTGTGTGTGTGTGTGTGTGTGTGTGTGTGTGTTCTCCCTGACCTCACCTGTGTCTGATTGTCTGTCCCGCCCTGATCAGCCTCACCAGTGTCTCATTATCCTTCCCCTCACCACAGTGTTTAGTGTGTCTTGTTTTCTCTCAGTGTCAGTTCGTCTCAGCTCTTTGTGCGTCTGGCGCTCCAGCCGAGCCCAGTTTAGCCTGTTGATTGACTCTGACTCTGCTCCATCCCTGTTGGATTTGTTTGTCTGCACTGATTGTCCTTCGTGTACCAAACCTACCTTTTGACCAGTAAAGAATGTTCGTTTACCTGAACTGTCTCCAGAGTCATGTTGGGCAGTAACACCGACTTAAATCTGCCCGACCCTCCCTGTGTCCAAGGATTTTTATTTGTTTTAAAAGGTCTAGGCTGTTTCATGGTTCTATATCATCACACTGTTATTAATATAATCAGGTGATTTTAATCCAAAATGGTTCCAGTGTATGTGAACGCATGAATGGGTCAGACCTGCAGCACTGGATTTGAAATGTAGTAAATTGCTGTGAAACAACGTGACGCTCATCCATTTACAGTCAGCGTCACTTCTTCTGACATCATTTTGGTCAAAGTAATAACTTATTGCTTTCAAATGAAGCTAACTCATAATATATATCATATTTTGAGAGCATCTTGACCAACACTGATTAACAACATGCTTCTTTCTGCGTTGGCACCAGAAGTAAATCACATACTGCAGAATCGCCGTGTTGCATAATTCCTGCAACACCAGGCTGTTCTTGTGAAACTGTTAAAACTCCAGCAGAGGAAGATTATATAATACTGCAACAGCTTCCATCTCTGGCTCTGCATTCCCTCAAAGGTCACCACTGTTCAAGATGTTCACCAAAGCTCAACAGAGTCACTTCTGCCTCTGCAAGTGGATCTACTGATGCAGTCCTTCCACTGAGACGAGTTTACTTCACTCTGAGATTAACGCTAGTAGAAGCAGGCCGTCACTCTGGTTTGTTGAACTCTGACTTCTCAGCTTGTTCTTTCTTTTTCCTTTCATCTTGTTCTTATTTCATACTGAACAGGTGGATTTTCTTGTTCTCCTTTCGCTTCTTGTTTCTCTGGACAAACCTGCAAAATATTTCTTACCTCGTGAGGCTTGTTGCTCGAAACCATTTGAATGAATTTCTCACTCTCCATCTTTATAAATTCTTCCTCCATCAGCTCTCTGATCGTCTCTTCCTGTCTGACCTACAGCAGCGTCTGTATGGAAGTCAAACAGAAACACATTGTTTACCGTGGTGTTTTTTTCATGGAACAAGCTGGAACGTGCCACAACGCTTCCCTTCTCTGTGAGAGGCCGTGATTCATGATAATGTTTCTGCCCTCCAACCCTGTTTTTAAAGAACTCGACCTGAGCTCTGACCGTCTCGTGCGGTCGTCACGGCTGACTGCAGGCTGCGATCTGTGAGCGCCACCGGCCCGTCCGTTTATTTCTCAGGGAAACAATGCGGCTCGGTGCCCCCCCCCCCCTCCAGCTTTAACTGCTATTTAACATAATTAATGTGATCGGCCCATAGCGAGGCTCAGTGCGCCCGAGCCTCCTGCCACTGGGAATCACATCGCCGTGCTAACCAGTTTCACGCCGGCGTGGCCGAGCAGCTCGCTGCTCATGATGGGAAACAGTGCGGAGAGACATCTGAACACATTATACCAGCTGCATGCTGCTTCACAGAGCGTGGAAAATTAACATACATTTGAATTCAACTGAGTGTAATTGTAATACATGCTCTATATGCCCAAAAGTATGTGGACGCCCAAACACTGCACCCATATGTGACAAAACCATGTTCATTAATGTGCAGGTTTTGTTTTCTGACGCTTCAGGATGCTGCACGCAGTCAGTGCAGCTGTTTAACAAGAAATAGCTCCACCACGTAAATTCATCTAAAACCATAAACTTATTTTTTACTCATCTCTTTGTGCACAGATTAAACAAACTAAATTAAGAGATCAGTCATAATAACTATTAAAAATGATTTAAATAATAATCCAGTCGCAAGGAAAAATATTTGAATTGTAGGTTTCTGCAAACCATAAACCACATATATCGTCGTCGTTATGTTGTGGATACGTTTAAACTATTTTATCTTGTTTCGGCAAAGCTAATGTTCGTCTGTGGTTACGTTGGCACAAAAACCAGTTGGTTATGGTTAGAAAAAGATCCTGTTTTGGCTTTAAATACCTGGTTGCCAGCAGAAAAGGCAGTGATGGGGTGCCAAAAATAAACCATTCTTTTTGCTAAAAAGCCGCAGGAAACACAAGGCACACAGGCGTTTAAGAACAACCAGTGTTTTTTGAAACATACAAATGTAACATACTGTAATTATGGTTTGCAAAAATGTACAGTACCAAACAAACAGTGGTATAATGCAATTTCCAGGGTCCGTCACGTTCGATGATATTTCAAAAGTCTAAAAGAGACACAAGATTCAGTTATTTCATCACCTGTCAAGTTAGTGAGCACTGAGTTGTAAGTAAGTTGTTCGGCTTACGGAGGCTGGCCGCTCAGGCGTGCTCATCCGTGTTTGGCAGCCTTAAGTCGCTAGTGTGCCTGCTCTATAGGCACCAATCATACTGCAGGCTTCATGCACCACTGAGCAACTTTCCCAAGAATGAACGTGGTCCTGCCTCAGACACTGTTTCCAGGTCTCTTTATACATCTGTGCGTTAATGTGCTGCACAATCAGTCACAGCCACCTGACATCAAACATTTCACACATATCATAAACACTAGTTGACAATCATGTGATTTTTATTACATAAATAATAAATAAAATACTTTATCATATACACTAAACATGTGTACCATGAATGTGCTGTGTCAGTTTGCAGTTATGTTGCACGTATTTGTCTACAGTGTTTTTATAGAATCACTTTAATATTTTTCATTCCAGTTTTCTATTCTGTATTAATGTTTTTGAGTTTTGCAGCACTTTGCCTTTTTTAATTCCTCTTAAAATATTTATTTTATGCCAACACGGTCTCACTCCAAAGTCGTCAAATACCGGCACTTGGTCATTGACTCCTGGCGTTAGACACTGATGAAAAAGCCACTGTTTTATCTAACAGCACTCAGCAGCATCGGGGGAGACACAGTGTGTGTTCACTTCAAGATTGTAAAGCCAAACTCTGTTCTTTTTCCTCAACCCAACCACGTGTGTGTTTGTTGTTGAAGGAAAAAACATCAGTTGGTGGTGCTGTACAGACATGATGCTTTTATTTTGAAAGAGACTATATGCAAACTGTACATTTCCTGTGAAAACAGAAGTGTATTTTGAAAAGAGACAATGCATGTAACAGGCTGAAGTTGACGGGCGTCCCAGAACGTCAACAACCAACACACCCAGGGTACCTTGGACGCCATATGTGGACGTGGAAAGTCCATGACCAAACGTGGACATGTGACGAGGTCGCAGTGAGGATGTGTTGTGTACGCTGAGGCAAAATTCCTTGTACGTGAAAATCTGCTTGGTAATAAATGTGATTCTGATTTACTGTACAACATATGATTCATAGCGACACTGAAGCTATTAGTACATTTGTTGATGTGCACTATAAAGCATGATGTAAAGACATTTCTGACTCAGCCGACAGTCTGAAGCTGAAGCTGTTTGTCACAAAGGAAAATGTTTTCATTCGTCTTGTAACCTGCACAAAGGAGGACACGCTGCAGTGAATCTGGATTCTTCCACAGCTGGAGAGTTCTGATGGAGAGTCTGTTGGTGTTATAAATATAAACTCAGTGGAAGCAGGACGACAGGGTGACCTCGGAGCTGGAGCCAAACTTCTTCCTCCTCCTCCTCCTCCTCCTCCCTGCAAGCACATCCAAACTCTAAACACCTACACATCAACACTCTGTATGTTGTGGTTTTATTTTTTCCACGCTGCATTATTTTCAAGGTTTTTTTTTAATTGGAGGGACATGAGATTGTCGTCTTTGTGGGAAGACAGCACGGTGGAAACATATGTTGACCAACCCCCCCAGCAGATGTCCGACTCCAGGCTCCAACATGCCACTGCTGCTGCTGCTGCTGCTGCTGCTGCTGCTGTGAGTCCAACCTCAGCTGCCTTCTCCTGGGTTCACAACACACAGCAGCACGGAGACTTTTCAAGTCTGAATCCACTCCCGCAGCTCTTCTTATTTCTTTAATGAGAGATTTAAACCCTTTCTCTCAGATGCAGATGTCTGCTGAATACTGATGCTGAAACACAAAGTGTCTTTGACCTTCAGGGATCCTTCAGTTGTTCCAAAACGGGAAGAAAGACAACACAAAGGATTCTGTTGACAAATGCGTCCATCAGGTTTCTAATGAACCAAACATATTTTTAAAAATGTTTCCAAATGAGACACTAACAAGGAAACTGAATTCACACCTAAAGCTTCTGAAAACAAAAGAGCGCTGCAGGAATGAGTCCTAAAACCCAGAAATGAGTTAACATGTTAGCACTCTCCGTTCCCTTGTTGTGAAGTCAGTGAGTTTTTTTAATGTGTTTTTGGTTAGATGTCTCAAATGAGTCTGAGGAGACTTTCATGTGTTGCTCTACGACATAAAATATGTCCGTAAATCAACCACATCTCTGATTACCTGCCAAGCCTACTTATACCTGGGGTTCATCCCAATATCCCTCCTCGACTCCTCTATCTTCTGTCCTCGATCACTTGACCTGAGAATTGATTGAGTCTCGCCATCTTGTAGGACGTCTCAATTCGTTAAATGTGCTCAGAAGGGTCAAGGAGACAGCAGGCTTTCAGAGGGGAAGGAAGCGAGGATACACAAGTGCAGCCTTCACAGAAGTCTTTTACCGTACGACACACCTATCTGATTGGAAATCAGTTACTGATTGGACAGCTGATCGGACTGATCTGATCCATCACAACATCACTGGGGTTTCATACAGAGTGAAAACAGATAAGAGATTAAACTCAAATGTGTCACCAACACCAAATTTTATATTTGATTTGTTTTCTGATTCATCGAGTTAAAAATGTGAAAAAGAAAAGAACGACTTTATTCATTTATTAGAAACGATCTGTTTTTTCCGTCATCACTGTAATTATGGAGACAATCAAAGTCTGAGAGTCTGTCTGTCAGAGAAACTTTTATATCACTGACCGTTATTTCCGTTCAGTCACACTGAGGCCGATCATTCCTGAGCGTAACTTTAATTTTCCCTGAAACATTTGAGCTAATAAATCATTTCCAGTCTTCAAAGACACCATGATAATATTCTGGGCTCTTACATAACGTACTCACAATCATAATCATCATCAGAGACGGTGAAGCCTGAAGGTGAGACAGATCCCTCTGATTGGCAGCTCAGTGCACGTGAGGAGAAACAGAAGTGAGGAACGTAAACAAATAACTAAAGAGGGCGAGAAACAAACTTGTTTGATTATTTTTGTAGCCACTGAGCTCTTCAGCAGAAATTTGTTAGTCTTATAGTTTGCCAGCACACGGTGAACATTCTCTGTTCTTTCAACATTGGGTTGTTAATTTGAAAACTGGCTGACAGAATCTGTCCTGTCCGTCTCAGGTTTCCCTTTTTGCAAATATGAGTCCAGACTGCTGCTGTCTGCTGGTGAGCTATTTCCTCTCACGCAGACCAGGCTGTTTTTCTACGCAAAGTAATGCACCCAAATTCGTACATATCCTGCGTAGTTTGAAAGGCTGTGATCATGGGACCAGTGCACTGACTAAACAAGAGAGCAGTTACGAGTGCTTGTGAGGGGGCAGTTTGGGGTCAGTGGATGGGTCACAAAAAAACACCTGGGACTTTCGAGTGTTCAGATCTGTGTTAACTTTGAGTCATTTTAAACAACATCCACACCGTGTTTCCTTTTCCTAAACATAACCTCAGTAACTTTACATCTCAGGTAAAATCATCAACATAAACCGCCGCACACTGAACCAGATTACTGTGATGTTATTTATGAGCAAACAGCACGTTTCGCTCTTCAGTGAAGTTACACAAAATTACAAAGATCAAAAAACAAAGCAAGATTCATGACGAGTAGAAGAAGGTGTGTTTGGTGTTCGCCGCTAGTTCTTTAGTGTCTGTTGGGTGTGTCTGGGCCTTCATATCATTAACATTTGTTTGCCACAAAGTTTATTTTCTGCAGTAATTCAAAATCCAATGAAAAACTCATTGTTTTTCGTCAAGAGAACCAGGGCGACGCTAACTTCCAGGTTGGCCTGTAACAACACGTCATCAGTGTGGCGCTCTGTATCTTTGGAAAGCAAATCCAGTGGCTGTCTCCTTTGGCGGACTTGACTGTTCAGAGAAAACATTTTATTTGGAAGCTTCACCTCTCCAACAAAGAAGGAACTGTGAGAGGGAAACGAGGACAAAGCTTTCCTTCAGAGGGAAAGAGATTAGGAAGAGGCAGCAGTGTTGCAGGAGGAACATGCAGTGACGTGTGGTGGTGAAGTGTTGCCATCTGCAGCCTGCTGGCCCGCTCTTGGCATCGTGTCCGTCAGCCTTTCCCGTTCCCAGCGAGCGCAGATTAACAGACAAGCCGAGCAGGCTGGCAGCCCCGGACGGCCCCTCCACCCCCCACGAGAGGCAGCATTATCCCGCCCCTCTGCAGGCCCCGATACCACCGCCACTCCAACAAAACAGCTTTTCACACCCAAACACCCAGAGGAGGACGCTCCTAATAATACTGCAGCACAGAGGACGACCATCTCCACCCGTGCCCCCGCTGCCAGAGAGCTGGGGACAAATCCAACCTTCTACAAGGCCCATTGTACGTCCTCATCTTTATCTCTGCTCTCCTGCTGCTCACGAGCCTGTCACCTCTCCAGTGTTCAAACCCTCAACACAGAAACACCTTCAGCTACAGCAGCGACAATAAGGAGGTGGCCGCGGCTCAAAGCGAGGAGGCGTCTGAGGGTCAGTGGCCTGAAAACAAAGCTTGGCTCGGCCCGGGACGCCTGGCTCCGTCCTCACGGTCTCGTTCCCTCAGGTCAGAGGGTACAGTGGGGGGATGATGGAGGCTGATCAGGAGCTGGCTGTGAGGGGTCTTCATTACAGCCTGGCTCTGCTCCTCCTCTGGCTCCACTACTGAAATCTGATCCTGTAACTGTTCTGACATCAGCCAGGTTTGTTTTTACCCCCGTTTGAACATGAAATTAAGCTGTGAGGCCATATTATAACACACAGAGCCCAGCTGGTGTCTGAGGAGAGAAAAAATGTTTTAACTGTTCCCTTAAAATGAACAGTTTGTGCCCTTAAATCATTCACTTACGTTATTTAAAATTCGTCCCTCTGTGATGTGAAGAGCAGCAGGTCAAAGATAATGGTGACGTCTTTAAGGCAAAAATGCAAAATTAAGAAATTAAAACATCAGGTAATAACATAAAAAGTTTCTTATTATAACAAGATATTTGTCACCTTTTAAAAACATGTTCATGTTATAACAAGATAAATAAATATAATAATTTATGACAAGAAAAGATAAATATAGAATGTGGTTTAACCAAATTAAATTGACATTTTCTTAAATTTAAATTATTATACTATAATAATAATGCAGGAGGATATTTTTTAAATTAACATTGAAAAAAACAAACAAACAAAACACTCACACACACCCTGTCGTATGACAGCAGTTTCACAGTCTGCAGTTCATCTCATGTCCACTGGGTGTCCTCGCACCTTACAGCCTTACGAACGGGCCTGTCTGTGACAGCCAATCACATCTGTTCAAAGAATGTGTCACACTTAGCAGCAGGGTCGAGCACACCGCCTCACTGAGGTCACAGTTTCTGTCCCTTCCTCGCTCAGAGTCGCTCTGAGAACAGGGCCGCAGTAACCACAGTAACCGACGCAAAAGTGCTAATGTTTCTATCTAGAATCAGTGTTTGATTTGTCTGTTCTGGGCTACTGTAGAAACATGGCGGTGCAACATGGCGATCTCCGTAGACGAGGACCTGCTCCCATGTCTAGATATAAACGTAAAAAAAAACACAACGACTCTTATTTTCAGCTGATAATAAACAAATGAAAATATAAATATAAATATTAAATCTGCCGATACGTCCCTCTGAATCTCACACACTGGACCTTTAAGGGAAATCATCGAATCATCAAACACAAGTTTTATATTGAAACAAAAATCAGTGATTCAAGACAAGATTTAAATATTCATGTGAACATATTTTCATAATCTCGTCATATTTTGCTCATCATATAAATTCAGATGCAGAGGTTCTGATGAATCGTACCACATTAATCTGTGAGGCGGGCCCTGCTCAGCTGAGAGGAAACAGAAAATATGTCGAGTGTTAATGTTAAACAATTCCTGGCTGCGGGCGGCTGGGCGGACCTGCTCTAAAATATTTAAATTGAATCTGGAACAGAGCCAGGGGTGCTTGCTTTAAACTCGGTGTCTGCCCTGCAGGTTTCTGACAGAGTTACCAGCCTCCGCAGCTTCAGGTCAAAGATTTTCCAAAATGTAAAACTGGATGTAAACCGTCCATATTTGAACAGTTAAAGGCAGCGATGCTCTGTGAAGTCCTGCCTGCGGGGCTGACTGTGCATGTGAGAGTCATCAGTCATCGCCTGTGACGAGCACCACCTGCTCGCTGGGGACCACAATATGGAGGCCCTCCGTGATTAGCGCCCCATGCTAACTGCTGTGACAGAGGGGCCCGTTCAGGGGACGAGTGGGGGGGGGGGGGGGGGGGGGGCATCCTGCCAGGCGACAGGACTGATTAGTGCAGATTAATAGTAGTTAATATCATCAGGGACTTTCCACTGTGTCACCAGAGAACACACACTCATTAATAAGTGCTTTTAATTAGCGTCATTAGCCCGAGTTTGTCCTCTTCTAAACACTTCAGTTTGTTTCCTTCTCTGTGACAGAGCCGTCCCCGAGCAGCACGAGGACAAAACACTTCACATGTGCTGTCAGAAAGACTTCAGAGATTTTCTTTATTCAAAGTGTCTCTGTAAACACAAACCGAGCAGGACGGCGTTCGTACAGTTCTTCTTCTCTCCTGATGAAGTCACAGACAGATTTATCAGCCAAGCATGTGAACACGTTCGAGGGAGTTTACTTCGTGTTTTAATGGCTCTCAGTTTACTTACACAGAAACAAACATACAGCTCAAGACAAGGACAACAAAGCAACAGTGTAACGGGGCTGAAACTGTTCATGTGTCTGAGCTGAAGCATCACGGTGCACAAGTTTTTAAAATATTTTCCTCAGATGGCAAAATCGTGACCTGCCCTACTCTGCCTCTGATTAGCTTACCCTGGTGATGAACTAGGGGAGAGCGGGGCAACAAACACATTTTAGTTTGGGCTAAATGTTGTTAAAACTGTTTGAGATTAATTATTTTTTGTTATTCTGCAGAGGCCACTCTGAGCTGCAGCTGTTTGATTCTGCGGTGAAGTGTGACCAAACTAAAAGTTGGAGATTAATTAAGTTTTAGCAGCAAACAGAGTCATGTGACAACATTTTTTCCCAACTGAAACACATGAACACGCCTCATTTATTCAGCGTATTCTCATACAGCAGTTTGTATGATATCCTGCACACACAACAGTGCATGTCATATCCTGCGAATTATCACCCCACAAATGAGGTCAGGTAGGTTCAGGAAAAGGGACGTACCTTAAAATGAGTCAAACTTCACGAGGTCCCAAACACCAGTCTCCTGGGGAAAGTCCTGAGTTTTGTGACCCAACATGCCTCCTAACTGGACCACTGCCTTCTTTACTCCCGTCAGCACATTAGTCATGTGATCACAGCCTTCCAAAATACGTGGCATATGTATGACTTTTGGTGCATTATATTTCATATGAATACATAAGAACAGTGAATGAACACAGCCTGAATTATCGCAGTAATCTGCACTCACTGCCTGGGGTGTCAGCTTTTGGCTGTTAGCAACATTGCTGAGATTAACACAACAAGCTGATTGGCACGCAAGGCACTCACACTACGGTGAGCGAATGAAGTGACAGAGGACTGGAAAACCTGCCTGTGAGTTCCCACTTAACCACAATAACGCTGGAGAGAGTGCTGTTTATGTGTCAGCGTTAGAGTGTCTGTGAATGGAAACACATCCAACATGCTAACGCACATGTGACAGCATCGCCCAGGCGTGCTGATGACGGACTGAGGAAGAACCACCTGCATTTAGTATTTTCAATTTCATTTCATGAAACATCATAATGAGTAGTTGTTAGGGCTGTGTCTCACGTGAGTCGACCAGAAAGGTCATTAGTCAGCAAGACATCCCTTCTGTAAATATCCAGTCCGATAAACACGGAGAAGTTGATCATGTTAGTGCAGGGATACCCAGAGCGTCACATCTGTCCCACAGACACAGTCCACACACTTATAAACAGCTCCTGGAAGAAGATCAGCTCTGCACTCAGGATCACAGGTACATGCGTTATGATGCGGTGCTTGTTAAGGCCAACCTGCCGCCACGCTCTTGAAAGCTGCCGCAAAAAAACGGCACAAGAGTAGCACCCAGTGCCAGGTGCTTAAAGACGTGTGTACGGCCACTAATTTCCAGGGCTGGTACCTGCGGTTATTCCACAGGCTAGTTAATAACATGTCGGGCAGGAAATCCAAAGTGTGGGATCATTTTGAGAAGGTGAAGGACGAACCCAAGGTGATATGTGAACTCATCTTCATTGGTCGACTACAAACATGACGTATCATCTGAAACATGGAAGTAGCTACATGCCCATTAGCCCACAGCGTCATTCCCTCCTCCTGTACTGCCTTAATATGCACATTCAGCACATCCAATGCATCAAAACATTGTTTTCTAGTTGGAGCCGCGCCTCGTTTTCAAACTGTATGGTTTGACTAAAATGAACAATGACAGCAATATAGTCCACGATGAGCAGCGCTAAAATCAACCTGCGTAGTTGTCCCTCCATTGTGACATTAGAAAGTGTCACATTTATCTTGCAAGTGTGCTCTTCTTCAACGTGTGCTTTACTTACTGGATTTTTCCCCTCATGGAAATTCTGACCAATCAAGAGCAGCTTTCTCACACAAGGCATTTGATCTGGTCCTCTTGTAAATGCTGCCGTGAGAACACGAACCAACTCTAGGCAATTATACAACTTTGGAACAACATGAGTCCCTGATTCAGACCAGAGGAGACACTCTAGGGCTGACAGCAGCCTCAGTTTAACCTCCTCATCCTCTCTGAAGCCACCGTGTTTCTTTAGCTCGGTCTGGTACACGTGAGCCTGTCTGACAGCTTCTGGGTGTCTCTCAGAGATCCAGAGCAGCAGAGTCTTTGTTCTTCCTGCCCCCTGTTGCTCATATAAGTTGACAGCTGCTGGGTAATAAGTGTTTAAATGAGATAATTAACGAGCGCTGTCAAACGAGCACAGTCAGCTCTATTAGGGCTGAGAGACGTCCCTCCTCCTCCTGTTAACACAGAGCTGCACCACACACACTGATGGGCAGAGGAGGAGGGAGTACTCGGATCCTTTACTGACGCAAAAGTACTTGTACCACACTGGAAAACACTTCATCCTTCAGTTTATCACACGCAAACTATGACAAATTATTTTCATCAACAACCTTTATCCATGTCAAAAATGAGACAATGACGAGCTAAAAATGGATCTTTATAATAAAACTAAAACAAAATCTATGTTTCATTTTTGTTGGCGAGACGTGACAGCAATGTTCATGGTGGACACTGAAAGTTGAGAACAGCCGTGCTTATATTCAGCTTCAAATGCTGCATGAGCGACAAGCTGGTAAACTGGCTGTTAGCACGTAGCTCTGTTTGTTAGCCCTGAATGGCAGTGGAGCGAGCAGCCACAAGCTGCCGTTCAATCTTTAAATCTGATGCCCGCAGGACTCCACTCAGTCCGGACAGTCTGGAAGAGGTTTATGGTTCGATTCTGTTTGACAGTTATTGTGTCTCGTTGGCCATATTATATAACGGTGGTTGCCAGCGTTGTTAGGGTGCTGCCCATGTCTGACACCAATGTCCGCTGATGAAGCGACGACATTTGATGAGTTGGGTTGTTGCTCGCTGCCTCTAAAACTGACACGCCTAGTGCATATCATACCGCCACGACAGGTGTCTCTCTGTATTAGGATCTGACATTGAGACCACTGACAAAGGGATGGTATTTGGGAGTGAGAACAGGCTCGCTGTTTAACGGTCCATACAACCCGTAACCCGTTACAGTTACACGTAACAGTTAGCACCGCCACTGTGTGTGTTACCCGCCGCCACTGTTTTGCCATGGCACTGTCACTGCAGTCTGGGGCCAGAGCAGCCAGGGCGCTTTTTTCCCTGTAACAGAATGTTATGGTGACTCCAGACCTTTCTCAAGCACTGACACAGCGCTGTGGAGATAAGTGTGGTTACCTGACACCAGACTAGCACTGATAGAAACATCTTCTTAAAGGCCCAAACATTAACCCCTTAAAAACAGACCGCAGACGGTCACAAGAGATTGTTGTTTATGTGATCCAAAATAAAAACCACTAGTCCATAGCCACTGGTAGCTTTGTCACCTTCTACCTATGCCAGTCCTCAATGCCTATGTGCAGTTTCACATAGATTGACCACATCAGTGAGTAGAAACACGTGGGACAGACAGAATGACTGACTGACAGAATGACACACTGACAGTTTCCGTGATTATGTACAGCATACCATACCATGACTTAGTCATACCAAACATTAGAAAACACCAACAATGGTCCACAGGGGGAGCCACAGCCATCGGTCGCATTTTAGCCATTTTGAAGCATTTTTCTGTTGTTATAGCGCCACCCAGTTGCCAATTACAGTTAAATTTCTCCAGTCACCTTGAGGCGTCCTGTTCTACATATCTACCAAGTTTAGTAAAAATCCATATGGCGGTTAGGCCTAGATAAGAAATGAGCTCTCTAGCGCCCCCATTTTGTTTGATGGGGTCAATAATGGAGGGGTCCCCTCAGATTATGTGTGGTCATATGCCTACAAAGTTGCGTGGTGATGGGTGAAACCCTTGAGATGTTATACACCTTTATGTGATGAGCCACGCCCTCCGCAATATTCATTGCCTTATAGAAGCTCAGTTTTAGTAAGTTTTCCAACTTTTGCCAAGAGGGAACTTTAGATATTGGTCCCTAGATTATGTTCACCCAGTTTCATGCAGATTGCTCAAACTTCCTAGGAAGAGATCCATTTGAAGTGTTTTTCAAAACATTCAAAATGGTGGAAAATCTATATAAGCGGAAGTTATGGGTTCTTGAGGCAAATGTGTTCCTCATGAGGAGAGGCATCTCTGTGCAAAGTTTCATGTCTCTACCACATACGGGGCATGAGATATGCCCATTCAGAGTTTGACATTTCAATGCCTTGCTATAGCGCCCCCCTTTGGCCAATTGATGTAATATTGCTTCATTGGCATCCTCCCATGACCCTCTACCACTGTGCCACATTTCACATGGATTGACCAAGTCACTGAGGAGAAAAACGTGGAACACACACACACACACACACACACAGAGTTTTCATCATTATATAGTAAGGTAACAGAGCTTTCATTCTTTTTGCAGCAGAAAGACTTCAGTCTTCCATGTCATCACGTTGTACAGTACTGATGGCGTCACTGTGCTACGTGTGGTTTGGTGCAAAACTGTGCGTTTCTGTGTGGTTTTGCACCAAATGCAATGTGGCGCCAGAGGAACGAGGAACGTCTTTTCACTCTCCTCACAGCAATGATCATACCTCAAATACTAAATAATGTGCATAGTTCAAACCACTTGTGGAGTGTTAAGAAATATTGTCTTTATGTTCTTACACTTTTGTTAAATATGTTTTGTGTTTTTATTTTGTAAATTTTGATGAAAAACATCCTTTTTTTTAATGACACATTTTCAACACCTTTATTGATTATTATAGTTTATGGACTCACATAACCTTTAAGCTTGGGTTGTAGCCTACAGATCTTAGGGATATTAAGCATTTGAAGATACTCAAAGAAATTACTTCACAATAAGCAAAAATATCAGTGTAGGCAGTTTTTATTGCAGGGTTAATGAAAACACAAATCATGTAGGTCTAAATGTCTGTATTAATAAGAAATACACTAAAAGTTAAACTTAATGTTCAGGTAACTTGTGAAACTTTATATAAACATGATCTTGGTGCCAAAAATAAATGAAAAGTATTATTTTAACATATTAAACATGATTGAGCCCAGTTTAACGCACAATGAGCAGCACCACTGAGCACATCAGCAGTATCACTGTGAGAACACAGATAAGTTGTAAAAATCTGCCTTAGTTTGTTGTTCTTGATTTGCCGTATGTCTTCTTATTTTTCTTTCATCAGCAGCATCTTGTGTGGTTTGTGTTCTCACAGTAGCAGCAGGGCAGCAGAGATGCTACAGAGGCTCCTGAGGGGCCCCCGTGGCCCCCCTGCAGGGAGCGACTTGGACCGGGACAACGCCTTTGGTCATGCTTCCAAATGTTTCCATTGATGGGCGAGAAACATGTTGGACGGCGTTCCCAGAAGAGGATCCTCCCAAACGCAGCCAGAGCCAAAACTCAATCAGGCCTGGACTCACGGCGAGCGGTGTGGGCTGTGTTGGCAGGAGGACGCCTCGGCCGCGGCAGTGTGAGCATGAATTATTGAAGGATTAGTAATGATGATGATGATGATGATGGTGGTGGTGGCCAGGCATTTGTATTTGCTCTTCCTCGTCCTGGCTGTGGACGCACGCGGCAGATGCTCCTCGTCCGGCTCGTATGATTTTTCTGATGATAATAAAGTGGTGACATCATCGTTACAGCTGGAAAAACTGGTGTTGATTTCTTGAACACACCTCCAGGTTTCATCTGAACCATCCCTCCCAGTCAGCTCCAGTGTGGATACTTCACTGGGATCAGTCTGAAACCAGATATTATACATCTATTATATCTTTTTATGTCATATAATGACCCGTTATTCAATGAGTGGGCGGGATGATCAAACACAAGGTTCACTTTGGCACCTGATTGTAGTTTGAGTCTTATTTTGTCTGTTTTGGTCGACAAAAACTAGAAACATTTTTGTTTTATTGTGTGCATTTATAATTCTTTTGTTTGTTTGTTTGTTTTGTTTTGGACAATTTTTTTTTTTTTTCAATTTCGCCACAGAAGTTCTTCGGCTGTATGAAAGCGGGATGTTAGCTACATCAGCTTATGTGTCCATTCCTTCAATTACCCTGCAAGTTATTTATACTTGTTCTGTCTGTCCTCAGGTCAAATGTTTCCCTAGAAATGAATCCAAGTTGTGAGGATCGTTCTAACAGGATAAAGTGGTGTTGTGTTGGTATGCTGGGTGGTGTAACTCTCTCTGTGACGCTCTGTCTGTCTCTTCCTCTCCAAAACAAACAGACCAGCTGAAAACACTGAATGAAGACATGTAATGTTACAAATCAGCGTTTTTAAGAAGGTGCTCGTTGCAGAGAGGTTTCTGACACATCACGGTCCGACTGTGCCTCCTTCTCATTCCTGTTGTTTTCAGCTGTTTCCCCCTCCCTTGTGTTTCTTCGTTTCATGCCAGTCCCCGTTTGTCTTCTGTGTGTGTGTGTGTGTGTGTGTGTGTGTGTGTGTGTGTGTGTGTGTGTGTGTGTGTGTGTGTGTGTGTGTGTGTGTGTCTTTGTCTGGGCGTGGCTCCTCCCTCTACCTGGCTGCCTGATTATCTGCACAGCTGTGTTCACCTACTCACCTGAGGCTCATCAGCTCATCAAGCCCTGCAGTATAAAACCTCAGTTCTTGTCGTAAGGTGTACAAATCCTAACGTAACACACAAATCAAATTCACCCACCTCGCTGCTTCACCTGCTGCCTCCCTGCACTCGGTCTTGTCACTCTAGAGAGACTGTGAGCCTCCTGCTGACCAAACGGAGCAGAGGAGCCATATGGGCAGAGGCACTTGGAGCACTGGGAGCAGTGAAGGGAAGGAAGCTTCAGCCAGCTGACATGAAACAGGAGGAAGAGGAGGGTAAAGAGGTGTTTAGAGGTTCAGACAGATATTTGGTTGATGTCTGATGGATTTAATCTATGGTGCCTGTGATGCAGGCACATGAAGTCACCGACCATGAGATCTGAATCTACAGAGAAGTTAGTGACTCTGTGAAGCTGTTTAGACCACGTGCATCATCGTAAGCCCTTCTTTACTCAACTTTACTCTTCTTTTCCTTTCTGTTGTGTGTCTTGTGTAGTTTGGAGTCTGGAGAGGCTGAAGACAAATTTCCACTATGGTGGATAATAGTTTTATCATCATCTTACACAGAATGAAAATGATGGCGCCATAGAGCTGCTACAAGTCTCTTCTTTATGCTGCCTTTGCATTTTTACACAGCAACAAACAGCAGCAGCCTCACACTGCTCCAGTGTGTGACTTTAGACAGCACACCGGCATCCAGAGGCGTGACCAGTAACACAACAACTAGTTGTGACTTATAACATACACGTCAGCAGCGCTTTCTAAACAGTAACAATGGCATTAACATGTCAATGACAATCATTTACCGTCCCTGCAATATGGCGGCTGATCTCGTCCTCCAGGACTTCTTCGTCTCCCCAACTTTTGGACATTTTCAGTTGCCGTTCTTCTTTGAGTTAGCTGCTAACTGCCACCAGCTGCTTTTTAAATCTCCTGGCTCTGGGTAGCACTTATAACCCGCCTCGTCCTGCTGGCTGTCCCTTTTATACACAAAGGTTGATCTGTCCTTGTTACCAGCTCCGCTGCCGGCTTAAAGAAGAATTCCCCTGCTGGAAAGACTGTCTTTTAACAAAGCTGGGCTGCCTCTGCAGGAACAAGACGCAGATGCTTTTAAAACTGGTGCTACGGAACCAGAGAAAAATAGAGAGAAGGGCTGTGGCATTCACTGTGCTCAAGCGGTAGAAAACCTACAACTACCAGAATGCATCACGCTGCACCAGGCCGATAAACGCTCCTTCTGGTGGGTGATGTCGTCTGCTTGAAACAACGGCAGCCTGCTGGCAAGACACGATCTCGTGTTACGGTGAAAGTCAGCTGAAACATGTTTCTGTCTCTTGATCTATTCTATACTTTTAATCGGGTGGAGAGCAAATAATCAAAAGAAGAATGATGATGACTTGATGATGATTTTTAAATCACTTTAAAAATGTAAATAATTGAGTGATCAATGACAATAAAACTCAGGCTAAAAACAATCGAGACTTAAAAGAAATTAAAATATCCCAAAAAGGGCACATTGAAATCAGTAGTGTCAAATGACATTCAATTTATAAATGTCTCAATTTGGGGAAGCAGATTCATCAGTGATGGGGAACGCTGTCTTCGAGGCAGGGCCTTGCCGACCGCCTCAACCCTGGGCCTACCATGTTTCTTATCCGCAAAACTTTCTCTAGTGGGCGGTTACCGTACGGTACTCACGTCTCTGTACGTCTCTGCTGAAAGTCCTCAGCCACGTTAAAATCTCTCTATAATGAGTGAAGTGTCAGATTTGTGTCCTGCTGTCTGCAGAGGGTTTGTTGTCAGAGGTCAGAGTCCCTCTCAGCTGCAGTGTCAGACCCGTCACACAGGAACAATGTGAGTGACTGATGTGTCTGTTAACGGAGGACAGTGATGTCTCTGCAGACAGCTCCCAGTCTGAGGATGATGTTCTCCAGCAGGCTTTGGTGAATGGGAGGTGCTGGGAAGATGGCTGACCCTCGGCCTGGTGGGAGGGGTGGTGTGTGTGGATGCTCATCACACACACACACACACACACACACACACACACACACACACATACACACACCATTTCATTCTCCCAGTTGGTTTCCATTTGTGAATGATAGAAAAAACAGAAACACCACCAACAAAATGGATTTCAGCTGTCTGGTTGGCAGCTGTGAGCCACTGGCACTTGGCACTGTGTATATATGTGTGTGTGTGTGTGTGTGTGTGTGTGTGTGTGTGTGTGTGTGTGTGTGTGTGTGTGTGTGTGTGTGTCCACGATGATGAAAACAAATTTGAAAAATCTGTCTGTTTTGTAACTTTTCCTCTCAAAATGTTTTTTGTGAGAAACTGTCTGATCTGTTTCCTGTTGTCTGACAGATACTGTTTTTTTGAGCTCAGTGAATAACTTTATATTTTGTTTCCTTTTCTGTAGATCAACCTTTAGTCGTGGGGAAAGTTTACCTTATAAAATGTTATACTTTTGTAGAATTAAATGATGTTCTAAAATAGCAGCTTTGTGCATTTAGTCCTTCTCAGGCAAGCTCAGGGGTTTAGTGTTGCTGTAGCCCACAGGAAGTGAGGATTAGAATATATGACCTTCACATAATCCGCTCCAAATTAATCTATATTTTTAAAGTCATTACTAAAAGTGTGTGTCATATAAAAACTAAAGTGATGCTCAAAGTTGTCCCAGTGAAATTTAAGGTGTGCTGATGGATTCACGTCATCAACTCATGCATTGAGTAACATTACAAGTTAACGTTCCACCTTAAAAGTTGCCGGCAGTCGGCCCAGTGAATGAAGTTATTTTTTCTCTTTCATTTTATAGTTATAGTTTACTGATGTATGAACAGAGGTTACATAAAACCAGAGTGACCGTCCTCTACTGACCAATCAGACTGCAGGGTTTCTAGCTCCACCTTTTAGTAGCAGATCTGTGTGCTAGGTACCCCAACAGAGGGGGGACCAAACATGGGGACGCTAAGGACGCTGCTGTTGGGACCATCCACAACTTTCACTGTGGAGACAGAAAGTATATCAAACTGAACTGAACTGAACTGAACTGCTTGGTTGGCAAAAGGTTTCAGAGTCCTGAACGAACTCGCCTCAGGAACCAGAGCTAATTTGGTGGTAGAGGGGTATGTGTGAGTTTTACAAACCTGTGCAGTGTTTTTACGTCTAATAAGCCGTTGAATTGATTAATCTGTTCAACTTCTTGGATTGTATTTTAACCTCTTGGTAGTAATTGCACAGCTCATGCACGTCCCTCTGGCAGGAGGCCCCGGGGGCAGACGCAGAACACGCTGGAGGGATTATATATCTCATCTGGCCTGCGAACGCCTTGGGGTCCTCCAGGAGGAGCTGCAAAACATCGCTAGGGATGTTGTCACCATGAATGAACTGGTTATATAGTAAAATTTAAACAACACGTCTGACCAACAGAGTTTTGAATTCAGTCTGAATTCTCGCTAAACAGGAAAGCTGGTGAGGTGTTTTAAAATGACGACGTGTTGTCTGTTGTTCTTCAAGCAGCTGTTTGAGGATTAAGAATTAATTTTAGGTCAGGGTTAGGAGCAGAATTAATTATCTTAATGAGGGTCCTCATATGTTAAGTACAAGCTTGTACATTTGCAGCTTTGTCTCGTAAAACAATGAAGTCATGTGCAGCTACTCTGGATTAGAAGTTAGGAGGAGACCTTCTTTAAACCACTGCACAAAACATCAAATCTATATTTAATATTTCTGCAAACAGTAAAACATTTGCATCAGTAATATGTGTCCATACATGTCCATATGTTCCAGCTCTGTCTGTGTGTGTGTGTGTGCAGCAGTGTTTGCATGCCATCCAGCTCACCAGCAGATCAATTAAAAATGGTGAATGAATAAATGAAGGGTGTTTGGGGCCATTTAAGCTGAGTTGTCCATTCAGCTGAGAACAGAAACCAGGCTCTCTGGCAACATCTGGACTCTCCCCCCTCATCAGCCGCCCCTCCCCCTCTTCATGTATGTATAATAGATGTGTTGGCTCTGTGAGCGTCCTCAGGTGAGAACAGTCAGCTCGCCTCGCTTTGACACTCGGCAGCTTTGAGATCCTCACAGCTCCATATTTACATTTTTGAGACGTCTTACCTGACGCGATTCCTCTGTGGGAACACGAACACACTCGGGTGTGTGTCAGCGAACGTAAATCTTAGAGCTGCAGCACACAGTGATATTTTAGACACAATGTTCTTTTAACTTGTTGTCGAGTTTGTAGGCTTTTTACCCAGAGATTGCACATTAGGGCGGCTACAAATGCTGCCTTTGCAGCATTTGCCTTTGTCGCTCCAGTGTGAGTTTAGACAGTACTGTATGCCAGAGCTCCTGAAGCAAATGAGACGTAAACAGCATAATAATAATAATAATAATAATAATAATAACTTTATTTGTATAGCACCTTTCAAAATGGTGTTACAAAGTGCTTAACAATAAAAGCAATTAATACACAATAGAACAATTAGTGCATAAAAACAATAAAACATCAAATGATTTAAAAACAGTTACAGTAATTACCATCGGTTAAGAAAAAGCCATACGATAAAAGTGAGTCTTAAGAAGAGTTAGCCTGCCTGAGATCTCCAGGCAGGGAGTTCCAGGATTGAGGGGCCCGAACAGCAAAGGCCCGGTCGCCTTTAGTGACAAGACGATATTTTGGAACTAATATAAGGGCCCTGCTGGAGGATCTCAGGCAGCGATCAGGCTCATAAGGGGTTAGTAGATCACAGATATAGGCACGAGCCTGACCATTCAGGGCTTTAAAAACAAGCTGTAAAATCTTAAAATCTATTCTAAAACTCAGGTAACCAGTGAAGGGCAGCAAGGATTGGTGTTATGTGGTCACTTCTCTTAGAACCTGTTAAAAGCCTGGCAGCAGCATTTTGTACCAACTGCAGTCTTTTAATGTTTCGTTAGCTGATGCCAGAATAAAGTGCATTACATTAGTCGAGTCTGGAAGTGATAAAAGCATGGATGACCTTTTCTAAATCTGCAGGGGAGAGGAATGACCTGATTTTGGTTAGCTGTCTCAGTTGGGCAAAGCAGGACTGAAGTACTCTGGTCACCTGGACATCAAAAGACAGTTCACAGTCAAAAATGACACCCAGGTTGCGGGCCTCTGTACAGACATTATTAGACAGTGTGCCCAGACTAGAGGTGAGATTGGTGATGGTGCTAGCGCTGGGGCCAGAGGGGGTGATGATGATTACTTCTGATTTGAGGAACCAGGCTTTAACGGGACATATAACTGAGTGTCATCCGCGTAACAGTGAAAGTTAATGTTATGTTTACGCATGATTTGTCCGAGAAGTAGCATGTATATGGTGAATAGAAGGGGACCCAAAATAGACCCCTGGGGGACCCCGCAGAGGAGTGGAGCACAGGAGGAAGAAGCGTCTCCAAGCACCATAGAGCATCTAATACAACACTGTCGGCCTCTAGTGTGACCTGTGTCAGCCGCTCTTTATAAACAATAACAATGACATCACATGTCAATAACAATAACGTAGCGTCCCTGTTAAATGACGGCTGATGTCGTCCTCTGCTCGGAGGGTAAGGAGCTCCTGGACCTCATTGTTTTCACTTTTTATCTACATTTTCGGCGCTGTTCTTCTCGTTTGAGTTAGCTGCTAACTGCTTCTAGCTGATAAATCTCCCAGCAGTGGATGGCGCACAGAATATGATGTCAAAACGTCCCAGCCGTCCCGCAAATGGTCCCTTTTACAGAGACGTCAGTTCGGCGCTGTTACGACCTCCACTGCCAGCTTAAAGCCCAAACAACTCTTCACCACCATAAATGACAACATGTAAGGACCAGTGTTCATCCTGTAAAGGTTAAGAATAAATAAAAACAGTAACTGAAACAGGTCGTTTCTGGTTCATCCTGCAGGTTCAGATTTTAAGGGGCGTTAAGGTCTCAAGTTATGTTTTTGGGGACACACCTCCGAATGTAAGGAAGGTTTGTAAGAAAGATTTTTTTACCGGGAAACCAGGCCCGGCTCATACGGCTGACATGTTGTGTGCGTCCTCATTCTTTCGGCCTTGTAATGCACGATTAGATTAAATGATAAAGTAAAAAGCTGTGTGTGTTTTCTGCGCTCTGATTAAAGATCTTCTCCTGTGGTCTGTTTGGAGTTCACTCTGCTGTTTTAACGACCAATCAGGAGCTGTAAACACAAGTCACATGGTACTGACAGGAAACTCATCCATTCATTCACAGCTTTGGTGACCCGTCACCCTGCGTCATGACATCATGACATCATGACATCATGACTGAGCATCTGCACTGCAGCTAATGATTCCTTTATTAGTTTATTTTAACAGGAACAGAGTGTGTTAATGAGACGCAGTCTGTTGCATCTTCCCTGTGTCGCACAGAAGTCATGAAACTCCTTACTTTGTGCTTTGTACACTTGTGTCTGTACATACTGACACACAGTACAGAGTATCAGAGTATTTATATTTATCTGTCTCAGCTGTATTCGTTCCTTTGTATTATTTATCATACTGTAAGCATAAGACTGGTTTTATTACGCTGGTTTTCACCTACACTGACAACACCTGCAGGATCAAAGGGTGTCCAGCTGAGTCGTCTGGTCCAAACGACCTGGTCGAGAGGAGCAAGAGCGGTGGCCGGGCGGTGAGTCAAGCACACACACTAGATAGGAGAGGTCACACTCACCCAGGGAGGTGCATATCGTGAACCCAGACCTGGCGGCGGCGCAGGTACCACACGGCAGCACAAATTACAAGAGTGTCTTCTTCCACGTTGAATCGATACACGTGTGTGGACAAGCAAGCACACAAACGCTTGTTATGAGTGGGAATACAATTCATTTGTTCTCCTTCCCACCAGTTTAACTAATCGCACTGTAGGCACTCGAACCAAAACCACTGACAGTGTTTCCTCTAGGTTCACAGCTTTGGGGGGGAATAACAAATAAAAAATGTTGCTCATATTCGGCTCGGGTTCGGCCCACTTGACATGCTGCTGTGTTGTCCGACGGTGTGCTCAAGTTGTTATTTACGTGACAACACCTGAATGCAACACAGGCTGTGTGTGTGTGTGTGTGTGTGTGTGTGTGTGTGTGTGTGTGTGTGTGTGTGTGTGTGTGTGTGTGTGTGTGTTGTGTGTGTTTAATGTTTAATGTCAGACCTGTTTAGACTTTTTATTCTGTTTTCATTGTCCAGACGTGAACGTTTCTGTACTCAGGCAAATGCACAAAGTCACATTTCTGTGCTCCAGCCAGTAACCTGCTTTGCGGCTCCTTTAAACTGAGAAGCATAATCAAACATTCAGAATTTGACGTCATGAGCGACTTGAGCAGCGAATTCAGCTATTTTGCAGCTCTGACAGCTTTTGGTGTGAACGTACAGTAATGCAACAGGTAGGGAGAGGGAGGCGCTACCTAAACGGGCTCGTTTGCCTTAGTTGATGAGGTTTTACAAGCCAGGTTAACAAAGCAGCGTGCTTATAACAGGTTTGTTTGACCGTTTCATGGTCTTCACACTAAGGTAGTTGCTGGCAGCATCACAGATTGGTGCACATCAAAAAGGTGCACTGAAAAATGGCGGTATTTGAGGAGTTGGGAGTGAGAAAGGGCTGAAACGTTTCATTACAGTGGTCATTGCTGTTTTTATCACTAAGCTGTAGCTTTGTTGTATTCTTATTTTTTGAGTTTTTCTGAACTTTTTTTTAAAAATCATTTTTTATGTGAATTATGTTAAATGCACATCTTTTCTTTGTACGATCTTGAAATGTGAGATCTTCCTGTGGTCAGCAGAACACCTGCTCTTCTCTTCCTGTTGAAGCGATGCTCCAGCTCTGTAGAAATTAGTCGAAATTATTATTATTTTTATTGTTGGCTTTTTTTAAAAAATCTCTTTTATGATAATAAGTCTATTAACTTTTTATTATTCAAAGATTCCTTTATTTCACCGAACTCCTTGGGATATTTTTTATTTCTGTCTTTTATTTTGTTACTCATGTATTTATGAGTCTACATGTTACTGTATGTTATGTTATAGTGTGTGTGCAAGGCGAGCTGTTGTCTGAATCTGAAACTTCTGTGCGGACGTATCAGAGCTGCAGTCGTGTTTCCTGGATGTTGAGGGTTTTTCTTTTCTTGCTGAGCATCCTCACTGTCATCTGAGGCTTCACCAGCAGGAGGAGCTCTGCTCATAATGCTGCAGGGCAACACACACACACACACACACACACACACACACACACACACACACACACACACATGCTCACACACAGGTACGTGTTTGTTTCACTGAGCAGACAGCACATCAGATCATCTCAGCTCAGAAATCACACATGAAAATATTTAAAGCACTTATTTAAAATCTTCAGTCGGGTCACAGCGTTCACTTTGTGAACAAGACAGACACGCAACAAATTAAAAAAAAAAAAAAAACACAAAATATGTCATAAATCTGAATAAAACAAAAAAACACTGAATAAACAAAAATGCAATTATGAAATTTTTATCTAATGAATCTATGCAACATATCGTTTCCCCCCCAGAAATCATATGAGTACGTCTAAAACCATTAAAATAAAGACCAGACTGAGTCATTTTACACTGAAGCTTTCAGACTGAAGGAGCTGCTACAGAAAAGCTCAAGTTCAGTGTAGAATTTTGGATTTTTTCAAATATATAAAATACATTTTGTCAGTTTTCTTGGAGTTAAAGTGTGACTGTGCATCTTGAAACTATTTTCAGAAACAAAGAATGAGACGATTATGATTCAAGTCTTTAGATACATGAATGTGTTTCTGCAGAAGTCAGATGAATAAAATATCTTTATTTTAGGTTATTTTAAAAGTGCTTATTTATAATAAAGGGACAAAGTAAATCAGTCCTTTTTGTAGAAATACTTGGAGGAGTAATTAATGATTGTTTAATCCGGAGTCTCAGTAAATAGAGAAGGTTCATTTCAGATTATCTTTCCAGCTGAGACAGAAAATCTGACACTTCTTAAATCCCCTTTAACAGTGCTTGTTCGAGGCGGGAATATCACACTGTTATCTCACCTCGCTGTTAGTCCGATCGCTGAGCGGGGGACAGAGGCCGTAACAGCGCCAAAGCAATGTCTGTGTAAAAGGGACAGTTGACAGGACAGAACCATGTGCGGGACAGGTGTGATGTTTGTCATGTGTGCGACCTGCCATGGGAGATTTAAAAAGTAGCTGATAGCAGTTAGCAGCTAACTCAAAGGAGAAGAACAGCAGCTGAAAATGTCCACAAACAGTGAAAACAATGAGGTCCAGGAGGACGAGATCAGCCGCCATATAACAGGGACGCTAAATGATTGTTACTGACATGTGATGTCATTGTTATTGTTTATAAAGAGCTGCTGACATAAGTCACACTTGAGGCCGACGCTGCTGTGTTACATGTCACGCCTCTTTTGATTCTGTGATGCGGAGGTGCTGTTTAAAATCACACACTTGAACCTCCAGGTTCGCTGCTAAAGTCTTTGTGTTGAGGTGATATTTCACAGGGCCGAGCAGCGTCATCTCGTCTGCCTCCATCATGTGACACTGTGGCCTTCAGTGACGCACCAGGTCAAAGGGCACCACAGAATGCGATTAGTCAGTGTCATTTTTTTAACCTCTCCGGTCGCCAGGGTGCCAACATCCTCGCCCCCCCCCCCTCCTCAGTTAATTGGTATCTCCCAGGCGCACTACCTCATCAAACCATGTGATGTTTGGTATTGCCGGATTCAGGAAGCTCTCCACTTTTCAAAAATAACATCTTTTTTCATTTATTGATTATGTATTTGGCACCAGAGCAGCCTAAACGTACAAAGTCCCAAATCATGATGAGTGGTGACAAGTCATGTCATGCTGTTTTTCGACAGGAAAAGTTAAAGGATTACTCACGATCTTATGTGGAGCTGTTAGCGGGGACTGAGCTGGTTTATAAAAGGTAAGAGTCTCACTCCTACCACTATTTTTGGCTTTCACGTTTCATATGGCTTTATTTGGTGATATTTTATGGTGTTTCTGTCATAAACAACATCAGCTATCATAATCACACCTGATTTCAATAAGGTACAATGTCTGAAGCTGGCTGAGTGTTGTTTGATCACTGATAGTACTGTTTTGAAGCAGAGTGAGCAACTTGTCATTTGGAGCTCCGCCTGGATCTTTTCATGGTAAAAACACTGTAGAATGGTCATACTTTGAGCAGTCTTCTTCAAATTTGAAACAAGTGTTCATTGATAGTGTGCCTACAGCCCCACAGTGTCATTCACCTGCTCAGATGAAGCCACAGACAGTTATTCATCCTGAAAATCATTTTTTATTTTATTTTAGACAAAATCTTCTTTTTTTTACTGCCTTCAGAGGCCCATTACTCTGTCTCTGTATCACCTAGAGTGTTTCTGACACTTTCACAAGAAACTTCAGGGAGTTTTCTTTCTGGCAAGACCTCATGCATGCATGTAGTCAGAGCGGTTCAGAGGCTACAGTCATTTTAATTTGGGTATGTCATTTTAGGCGTTTTCGCTACAAAATGGGGGTGGAGTACAAGGTTAAAGCGTTATTTTTGGGGAGGTGGAGGGCACTACAGCAGAGGAAGAACCATATTTAAAATGAGGAGCAGTAAGATGATAGGCTGACAGAGAAGGTGTGTCGCTGTGCTATTGGTTGATTGTGAATCAGCTGATGACTCAGACAATGACACCTGGAGACGGTGTGTGTGTGGGCATGTGTGCAAGGAGTGAATGGCAGCGTGAGAAAGAAACGTACAGCCTGAGCATCACTCTCAACAGTCAGAATCACTGTAAGATAAAGAACTTTTCAACAAACTGAAATCAGGTTTTTTCTTGAAAAAAGACGCTGCAGGTGACGAGAGCTGAGAGTTATTAGCCGGGGAACACACAAGGGTCACAGCCTGAAGCCTCATATCGTCCAGATTCAAAGTCGACACCAATATCACAGAAAATGTTTCTCTGTGTCCAGGAGCTTTTCAAAATAAGAAACTTTGTCCGAGGTTTTGATTTAAAGGGGAATCTGCAGTTTAAAGGTTAAATGAGGATGAAGAACAAAGAGCGTCCGTCCTCAGCTCCAGGTCATGAAGCTGCTGTGTTTCTGATGAACAGTCCACCAGTAATTGATTAAATTAACAACCACATTAACATAATCAACTGTTTTTATATTCTCCTCTGTGGATGAGTCAGGCCCAGAGCTAAGCCCCCCCACCTCTCGGTAACACCACCCATCCATCCATCCATCCATCCTCCCTGTCCGTCAGTCAGGCCGTCCGCCCTGTCAGTCTCCATCAGTCTCCTTGGCGACGGGATGCTGGTGGTAACCCGCGGTGATGGGAGGCCACTCTAATATGTAAAGCAGGCCGTCTGGACGCGGGCCGAGCTGTCAGGCGTCCCGGCTGCCTGTAGCTGCGAGGGAGGCCGCCGCTCGGGTCAACCCAAATCTATGCTAATTTGACATTTCCAAACTCATTTGCATATGTACACATCAAAGTTTTTTTTCCTTCCTGTAATCTCCTCTTCTTTTTTCAACCTCCGTCTGCTGTTTAAAGACGCACACGCACGTGTAAATACAGAGAAACAAAAGTCACATTCATGAGCTGATAAATGAGAAATTCAGCTCGATGGTTAACATCCCATCACTGCTGCTTTTAAACGCCTCGCCTGCTGGTTTATAATCAGGAGCTCCACTGTGAAACACTTTTATAAAACAGCTCAGAGGGAAATGTTTTTATTTTACTGCACTATATTTATCTGACGGCTTTACAGATTCATTGTGATGATGTGTTATTATGGATTAATCTACACAGCTGTAAAGTCATTAAAACAGGCTCCACTTGTGTATTTTGTATTTCTACTCAAGTAATACTGGATGCAGAGTATTTCTACACTGTGGATGGATGCTCTTATTTTCATATAATATCATACAGGTCCAGTGTGCAGTGATTCAGGGGGATATATCAGCAGATATGGAATATAATACAATCAGTCTGTTTTCTTTAGCGTATAATCATCTAAAAATAAGAGTCATGAATTAGAATGAGCGGTTATATCTGTAGCTTATATGTTTCTACTGTAGCTCAGGACAGACAAACCAAACACTGGCTCTAGACAGAGACGGTCATGTTTACACACCGGCCACCATAGTTAGCGGCCCCTCTGCAACAAACAGCGTCGGAGAAACATGCTTTTTTTTTTTTAAAAGTGAAACATCTTTATTCAGTGTTTTTCCTGGTTCAGATCAGCTGGTGTGTTTGTTTCTGAGAGGAAGAGACCTCTGTGGATAATTCAGTCCTTTGAATCCTACACACTGGACCTTTAAGTTAGCTAACACTATAAGAATCCCAGAGTGCATTTGACGCTAACTCATGGTGATGACGAAGATTATGATTTTTAGAAATTTTCATCCCAGGACTGTTTATATGTCACTTTATTGAGTTTTGTATTTTTATGCCTCCCTGTCGGCCAAAGCTGTGGCCAAAGGAATTTTGTCCTCAGTGTGTTAATCTGTCCGACCATCTTATTCTCATGAACATGATAACTCAAAAGAACCTTGAGGGTCAAAATTGGCACAAACATCCACTTGTACTTAACGATGAAGTGATTAGTTTTTAGTGGTCATAGGTCAGGGGTCTAGGTCACTGCGACCCTGCATCTGTCTCATTCCCATGAACAAAGTTATCTTAAGAACAACTTAAAGGAATTTCTTCAAATTTGGCACAAACATCCACAATGAGTCCAGGGTGAACTGATCAGAATTTAGTGGTCAAAGGTCAACGTCACTGTTACCTCGTCTGTCGCATTCTCGTGAATCTGATACCTAAAGAAGACCTGGAGGGAGTTTCCTCAAATTTGGCACAAACATCCACTTTGACTGAAGAATAAACAGATTAGAATTTGGTGGCTGAGGGTCAAAGGTCACTGTGACCTAACAACATATGTTTTTGGCCATAACTGAAGAATTCATTCACTAATTCTGACCAAACTTGACACAAATGTCTAACAGGATGAAATAATGAAGGTCAAAGGTCAAAGGTCAGCTTGACTGTGACATCATCATGTTTTAACGTCATATCTCAGGAACAGAAGGGGAGACATTTGGTCAGATACTGAATTGGTGACTCTAATCTTGAACCTGTGCTGATTGTATAGATCTTCTGTGTGTGAAGCATCCATGTTTTTGCAGCTTGACACGGGGGCATACAACCGTGAGGCGGTAATTCTATTTTATATATTTAGAGGAGAAAGTGTGTATTTAGACTTTGAATATGTGGTCAGTTTATCCAAAAATGCCTTTTTGGGAATTGTTTCTGTGAATGTGACGACCCTCCGGCCTGGTGCTTTGTCTCTGTCGTCTCTCTAGCATTTTGATATGTAATGAAACTCCTGAGGGACAGGAGGTCTCAGAGTTTAAATCTAACATTTGTTGCTGCCACATTAGTTTGTATTAAGATGATTATTATTTTATTTAAAACAGTGAAGTTTGTTAGCGTGCAGGTTGTGACTGAGAGGAAATCTGCTCCTTATAAAAACACCAGAATTGTCCTTTATTCTGCAGCACGCTTCCCTTCACAATAAAAGGCCGGGCGATTTGAATATGACCTGAAAACATCCTGATAATGTTTCCTTTAACCTCTGCTGTGATGTGGTGCGCTACAGTGGACAGCGCTGCATAATGAGTGTGTGAGTAAACAGTCGGGGGCTTCGCTGCTTTAATCCTGCGCGCTCATGTTCGACCTCCGCACGATTAGAAACATGATCACGGCTCCGTCGTCGTGTCTGTTTGACATTCAGAGGTTTATTCAGCTGCACGACGCCTCGGGGCGACCAACACACCACAGTCAGTATGTTAACATTCATTAAGATCAGCACACAGTGTGGACAGAGGCGCACTCAGGGTCTGATGGGCCACAGTGAGCGTGGGCCCCTGAATACCAAACCCTCTATAATCTGATGTCTCTGTGGAGTCAGTGAGGTTAATCTGACACAGGCAGCGGTGGAGGAAGTAAATGAAGCAGTACCACAGTGCGCAAATACTCTGTTACAAGTACAATAAATAAAACTTTCTCTGACTGTGCTGGACAGAAACATTTGTCGTTTAAACACAGATAAAGTGTCAGCTTTTTGTCAGCATTAAAGGGACAGTTCACCCCAGAATCCAAAACACATTTACACATACAGCTGTCTGCCTTCTAGATAGAAATATAAACATCAATGTTTCGTTCCAGAAATCATGACCTAGTTAATCCACAGACCTTGTTGTGAGCAGTTTCACGTAGGAACTGTTTTCTTTCCACTGAACTACACCCACCAACTGCATCACCACGCAAAGAAACCGTGCATCTACTGTCAGCTCACCTAGCATCACTGAGTTAGCTGACGTTACAGCTCAGCCAAGGAGGGCAGCATTAACGTTTACATCTCGTGCTGTCATGAGCGCGCACCTCTCACCCTCGATGTGCAGTGCCATTTTGTGCCATTATATGTGAGAGAGGGCAGAAGTCTCACCTGCCGATATCTCCAACACTCAACAACTCACCAAAACGCAGCTCGCCTGTTTTTCCACATGACACGTTTTCAGCAACAAACAGGCAGTGAAAATGGGGTTTTTTTGATGATCATGTTGACATCGCACCATCTATCACTAAAGTTTCAATGTTTATATCTGTAAGAGACATGAAAAACTAAAAGCATTTAATTTTCACGTTGATGTTTGATGTTGATTGGTCAGTAGAGGACGGTCACTCTGGTTTTATGTAACCTCTGTTCATACATCAGTAAACTACAACTATAAAATGAAAGAGAAAAAAATCACTTCATTCACTGGGCCGACTGCCGGCAACTTTTAAGGTGGAACGTTAACTTGTAATGTTACTCAATGCACAAAGCTGCTATTTTTAAATATCCCATGGAGAGAGACTCTCACTGCAGCCTGTTCTATTTTGTTGTGAAAATGTGGGCGTGCAGCCTCGTTCTGTGGACGATAAACCAGGTGCAGACTTCCATCTGTGTCACCGCTGATGAGGAAATACAGCGAGTGCTGGACGGAGCAGTGAGTGACAACAACCCCGCCCACATTTAAGAGGACTGTCTGAACACACTGAGGGTCTAGGTACCATGTCTGAAGGCTCACTGCTTTTTCCACAGGTGCTGGACTGAAAGGGTTTGGTGGAGACGGGGCTTTGGATTCATGGGTATGTGGAGAATCAGCTTTCAGTTGAGGAAATACAGATGTTACAGCAGCAGCACCAGTGTCCGTGTGATCACTGCACACATGAGCGTTTGGAGTTTGGATTTTAGTGTTCTAGTGTAGACGGAGATATTGTGTAAAATGATGCTGTGTGGACAGATTGTTTTTACAGAGGGAAAATATCTGTTTACAAAAATATCTAGATACGTACAGACAGAGCCTCAGTCACCATTGTATTACCTCACTCAGTGAAAGACAATGACCCTAACAGAATCTTATTTAAATGAAAATCTTTGTGATCATTCCTTTAAATCAGCATTTCTTGATTATTTTTCCTTCTTTATTTTAATATCACTAGATTAAGTTGGCCTATGCTCATCTTGATTTGTCATATATTCACTCTCCTCTCAGCTCCTCTTTGGTCTTGAGGGTGTTAATGAAATGTAAATCATCATATTTTTCCAGCCCTGTAAACGGATTGTATTATTTGTAAAACATAGATTAAAGCATTCAAGGAAGAGGAGTGTATTTTCTATCCAGATTTTTATAACTTGCAGATGCTGATTTATATTTTTATGTGTATATTTTTACATTTTATGAATGGTGTAAAGAATGTCTCCTGTGCAGCATGAGGCCGTGCTGCTGATTTAACAATAACAGAATCACAGAATCACTGGGGATGTAAATGTGACGCTGTGCAGCTGCTGTGTTTTACTGGCCAAACTGTCATCATGAGATGTTTTCACACCTTAAAGATCCTGTTCACACACACACACACACACACACACACACACACACACACACACACACACACACACACACACACATGCTGGCACAGTGCTGCTGTTCGTGGCTGCAGAGTGTCTGGGGAGAGGCAGTGGACGGACGGGTCACCCAGCTCGGTTGGCAGCTCGGCTCCGGCCTTGGCTCGGATCGTCACCGCCGTCTGCGTGCACTCATGGTGTTGGCAGGTCACACTCAAACCAACAACCCCGCCCACCCCCCACCACCACCCTCTCCTGGCTACAGATTACACACCTATATGCTGGACGGGAGGTGAGGGGTGGAGGAGGGGGATGATGGGGGAAGGAAAGCCCTAACTCCCTCAACAACCCCCCCAACACACACACACACACACACACACACACACACACACACACACACAGTCCTGATGTCAGCTGGCTGTGAAAGGCGGAGGCTGACCGCTCGCTGTGATTAAGCACCAACTGGGCTCCGGCCAGCGGACTGGAGCCTCGCCATGCTGCCCCGTCCTGCTCCTCCACCAGCCAACATCCTCCTCCTTCATCTCCTCCTCCTCCTCCTCTCCGAGGACGTGTCCACACTCAGCTGGCTGAATCTGAAAACTCATCTTTTCTTCTCTAGTTTGGCCTCACGTCCTCACCAAGTGTTTCACACCCAAGAAGAAGAGGTTTGTGTTCCTCAGGGTTGATTTACAAACTGATGGTCACAATGTGAGGAGGGCAGCTTCCTGTCTTTTCTAGCCCCTCTTCCTCTGTGATGACTCATTCTGAGACTATGGGTGCATCCCAGGTCTCTTAACTTACATGCACCTTTCCCTCACTTGCGTCTTTTCCTTGTGTCTTAGTCCCTCCCACCGGGATACACGGAGAGACGCGAGGAAACCATGTTGAGGGAGGAAAGAGGAATTATGTTTGCAGGAAAATGAGACGTCATTTCCTCAGAACGGTCACGTGAAGCAACGTCCATTTCTGTCGGCTTTATTGACAACTGTAGAGACTTTTGATGGAGTTTGTGTCTGCGCACGCATCAAATAAAATAATATATTATTAATAATAATAATAATGAACTTCATTTATATGTCACGTTTCATACAATAAATGCTTCACAAAGGTCTTGACAATAAGGGCAGTATAAGCTCTGAGTGCTTCACATGAAAACAGACATAATGGTCATAAATCGGGCAAGGCAATTCAAAATGAAAGGCCATTTAAAACACTTTACAACATGGATTAACTGATCCATAGAGTTGTAAAACTATAAATCGTAAAATCAAGTAAGATTTTTAAAAGAGTTGCAGCAGCGTGAAGCATAAATAGAAAGTAAAAGCGTAAACACAAATAGTTTCAGACTGTATGAGGACGTCAGAGCGAGTTACAGTCTAAAGTGAACAGATACGTTTTTAGCTTTCTGTTATTAGTTAGTGAACAGCTTCTCTGATATCTGTGTGTTCAGTAGCTTTGAGACGTCACTGACAAAGGCTGCAGCCCTGATCTTCTTCCAATAAAGCAGCAGCAGATGATCGCAGTGTTCTTGGAGGCAAATAGTTACCAAGGGAGTTAGTGATGTAGCTCAGTGGTGTTTTTTGGAGGCCAGTAAAAAGTTTGTACAGTCGTCGAGGAGACTTGAAATAAAGACACGAATCAATTTCTCTACATCTTTTTCATTTAGTTCGTTTCTGAGGTGGAAAATGTCTTGGTCATCTTGTTAATGTGTGAATCTCAGAATTTAATCCAGGGAGTTAAAGGCCCCAGATTATTGAGCAGCATGTCTCTTTTTGTTTCAGCAGCATTTCAGTTTTTTCTTTATCTCTCATCCATTTATTTTACCTAAAGACAGGTCGTGATGGAGTTTATGGCTGCAGCATCGTATGGCTCGGCACAGATGTACAGTTGTGTGTCATCTGCATATGTGTGGGAACAGACATTGTGTTCTCTGATGATGTCATCAAGTGGCATCATGTGCAGTGACAATAACAATGGACCAAGGTAGATACCTTGTGCAACCCCAAAACAGAGGTCATGTTTTTCAGACACATGATCTCTGAGACTGATGTAAAACTTCCTCCCTTTGATGTTTTGAACCAGTTTAGCACACAGTCAGAAAGACCAACCAACTGTTCAGTCAAAATAATATGTATGTATATAATATATGATAGAGACACACAGTTATCACTGGAAGAGCAGCAGCGTTTTCTCTCCGTTTAAATGTTGAAACTCAGGAGTGATCAGCTTCACGTGTGAGTGATTGGAGATGACCATCAGTAATGCAAAAGATACTAACAGACACACTCCCTCTGACTTCAGTTGTCTCCATGACAAATGCGGCAGTTGTCTGTCTTGTTGTTCAGACAGACAACTTTTTTACACAGCTGTGTTTTTTAACCAGCTGGTGATTTAGAAAACAAAGTATCAAACCTGGGAGTGATATCTCGAGTTTAATCTCTTTTCTGTCTTCTGTCAGCTGTCACTCCAGAATGAAACTGTGTGTCGGGCCGACAAGACCTCCATGAAGGCTGCTTTTGTGTATCCTCATTCCTCGCTCCTCGGAGATCACTCCTGGATCCTGGATCAGCTTTGGGACGGTCTGCAATATGGCGCTTCAGAATGACTTCCGGTTAAAGCAAGGATTGAGGAGCAAAGAAATGACAGCTATGAGACTTGAGGTTTACTTCATGTCCACACTGAGGCACCTTTCGAAAGACCCTTGCAGACACAGAATATGTGACACAGTTACACGTTTACTGATGAAGCTACAGAGCAAAGCAGGGAGCAACAATCAGTTCAGTCATTTAACACTAGATTGAATTCTGCTGCTTGACAGTCAGTGGTGTAGTGGAGGGTATATGCTGGTATATGGAGCATACCTGGCCGCATATAGCAGAGTAAGCCCACTTCCTCCTTGATAACGGACCCATCTACCTCATCAACTAGTGCTGCACCACTGCTGACAGCGTACAAGCATTTCAAGACAGAGATTTAAGTTGGGACTGTGACTGGTGAGAATACTGTGTGTAAAGAGATTTTACGCCTCCTCACTGGCAACATTGTGTTTTCATGTTCTCCGTCCCATTCTCATGAAGGTCACATCTTGAGGGAATTTCTTTAGATTTGGCTCTAACGTTCACTTTGAGTCAAGGATGAACTGATTAGAATTTGGTGTTCAAAGGTCAGAAGTCAGTGTGACCTTGCATCTGTCCCAATCTCGTGAATGCGATATGTCAAGAATGGCTTGAGAGAATTTCCGCAGATTTGGCACAAACGTCCACTTTGGCTCAGCAATGAACTGGTTAGAATTTGATGGTCAAAAGTAAAAGTTTAATGTGACCTCACAAAACCTGTTTTTGGCCACAACTCAAGAATTCATTCACTAACTCTGACCAAACTTGACAAAAATGTCTAACAGGATAAAATAATGAAGGTCAAAAGGTCAAAGTTCAGCTTGACTGTGACATCATCATGTTTTAACGTCATATCTCAGGAACAGAAGGGGAGACATTTGGTCAGATACTGAATTGGTGACTCTAATCTTGAAACTGTGCTGATTGTATAGATCTTCTGTGTGTGAAGCATCCATGTTTTCACTGACATGATGGAGACTTGATGGGATTTTGGGGGCCAAGCAGAGGACAGAGTCTCTGCAGTCTTCAGACTTGTGTTGCCTCAGACGACACAATATCAGCCCAATAATAGCCCGACCTGGCAGAGTTAGGGCATCGGCTCAGATGACAGTCTTACATTTATTTTATCAGGTTAAACCCATTGAGATCAATGATCTCATTTTCAAGGGAGACCTGGCCAAAACAGCAGCAGCATGAAGTTGCAGACAAGACACAACACAACAAATACATTAAAGTGGACACTGGACGTGACAATTGAGCGTTTTATCCTATGTAGTGAGACGTAGTAAATGACAGCCGGCGCCTCATGATGCAACCCATCCTCACTGTGACCTCGTCACGTGTCCACGTTTGGTCATGGACTTTCCACATATGGCGTCCAAGGTACCCTGGGTGTGTTGGTTGTTGACGTTCTGGGACGCCGTGTCAACTTCAGCCTGTTACATGCATTGTCTGTTTTCAAAATACACTTCTGTGCATGCACAGTTTGCATCCATCCATCTATCCATTCATTTTCAAACGTCAGTATGTGAGGAAGTTGGAGTGAGTGTGTTGGTGAGAGAGATATAGATCACCGGAGGACAGTATGTATGACTTCTGCAAAAGGCCAAGGATTTGGTGCTTTGCCTTTGTGTAAAGTCTCCAAACTGAACTCTGTGTGTCACAGTGTTTTGGCTTATTTCTGCACATATTCTCCATACTGTGAAAGAAGGCATTTCATCCTCCTCGTGCAGCTCTTTTTGCTCTAAAACAAATATATATTGTCCATATTTTTTATTGTAAATTTCTATTTAAGATACATAAATAATAATGAAAGGCATACAGCTAGAATAAGAATAGAAGTAAAACAAAGCAATGATTGTGATTTCGCTTAGAATAAGTACTTGATTGAGTTTCATGGACCTGTGTTGTTTACAATATAAACCACTTGGTGATGATTTGAGAACATTTTTGGACCCATCCATCAACACATCAGACTTTGTTGCTCTTTAAGGTCACCTGACCTCCAATGCTCCCGTCATACGACCACTAGACTGGAGCAGTGACTTGAATGTAAACATTTGCTTGAACTAGTGCTGGTGTCGAGTCTTTGCTTAAATTAAACCAGAGTTATCCTTCATATCTGTGCAGAGTAGAGGTGTGATCAGAGCTTTCGTCTGACAACCAAAGTCCCTGATCTAATATTTAATCAATATAGGATCAATCAAAAAGCATCACATCAGATCAGAGGTGAACCTCACATGAAAGTTACATATGAGAGAGAGAGAAAGATGGCTTCCTGTTCAAAGCAGAAACACTGTGGACCTTAGCCCAGCTCCAAAGATAGAACGCACACACACACACACACACACACACACACACACACACACACACACACACACACACACACACACACAGCAGGACAGGACTCTGGCTGATGATGCATGAAGTCCGGACTGCAGCCAACTCCTCTCCAGCCTCAGCGGGCTAATCTGAAGCTACTGCTCGCCTGCTGCTTCACTGAGCATGCTCCGTGGGATGCACGCCATCCAGCCCGCTGCCGCTCCGCCTCGCCCAGCCTGTAGCCTCAAGTCCATCCATCCATCCCTCCATCCATCCATCCATCCACCCAGGCCGGGTTAGCCTGAGCCCACGCCGCCTCTAAACACGCATGATGGCCGGGTTTCAGCAGGACCCCTGGGGACGGATGGAGAGCACGGAGATGTCACGTCAGAAGGAGTTTGTGGTGATATTGACTTGAGATGGACAAATGAATCATTCTGAGGAGATGACACAAGGTGAAGGTTTTTGATGCAAATAGTTTACACTTTCACTGCTGAGCATTTTACCAGTCATCCCTCTGTTAAACTAACCTGCAGAGATGTGAAACATGCTACAGAGAACACCATCTGTAAACATGGCCAGATTCATTTACAATCGCCGGATGAAGACTGCGGCTATAAACCTGCCATCAGCTGGCTATTTTTGTTGGCATTCTCTCTCCTCTTCGCTGTGTACTTACAACCAACACTGAGCTGTTAAATGGTCCCAACAAAATCAAAGATGTGATCGCACAGCAGGAAAACAAAACAAAACAAAAACGGTAGGCTCCTCTGCCCTCAGTGCCAGGGGCCAGCACTTTTACTCTTGGACCCTGATTAAAGCTGCAAGCAGCAATGAACGGGCCCTGTCCTCCCAATTACACCACCCAAATTTGAAACGATTCCAATAAACTTTAGGAGCACTTCGAAAAATTTTGCGTAAAATACACAGAAAATGCACAAAATTCAAAATGGCTGACTTCTGGGTGGGAGGACCTAATGCAATCCAAATAATTCAAGGAATGTGTGTATCACATTTTGTGAATGTTGGAGCAACTTTGTCCCATCTGCAGCCCTTCTTGCAAAAGACCGCTAAACACACTGAAGCCAATCACCAAATATTCACGTAATGTTCACAGGTGTCCACGTTTGCCTCAGGTTTTGTGAGTTATCCAATAAAAGCAAGGCTGTCAAAAATTCTGTCAATGGGAAAAAGTAGGCTGGGGGCGCTACTGAGCTCATGTGCCACAGCCAAATTAAAATTATACCACCAAATCAACGAAATGGCCACTTCGAACATGCAGTTTTGTGAGTTTTTGTGCATCCCAAAGCCCCCAAACATGTGTTTTTAAATGAGAATTAATGAAATCCAACATGGCTGACTTTCTGTTGGGGGGGGAAAAATGCAAAACATTTCTGAGTTGAGGGCAGTTTAGAAGTTCAGAAGTTTATTTATAAAGCACATTTCATATGACAAGCATAAACAATGTGCTTACAAAGGCAAAACAGATACAATCATACATGCCAAGAACATACCATTTCATAGGCATTACATATATAAAACATATAAGATAAAATAAACAAGAACATTTCATACATATAAAATAGGACAATATATAAAATGTTAGAAGACAAAGCTTTTAATACAAACACTAGACCTGATTTAAAAATTAAAAAGTTAAAAAAAAGTTTTTAGTTTGCTTTTAAAAGAAGATATTGTTGCAGCAGACCTGAGATCATGTGGTAAAGAGTTCAGAGATGTAGGAGGGTGCTAGGCCATTCATGGCTTTAAAAACAATAAGTAAAATATTTAAATCAATTCTTTTTTTATAGGAAGCCAGTGAAGAGAAGCCAGAACAGGAGAGATGTGTTCATATCTTTTGGTTCTGGTTAGTACTCTGGCTGAAGTGTTCTGAATAAGCTGAAGTCTAGTGAGTGATTGCTTTGCTAGTGAAGCAAAAAGTGCGTTACAATAATCAAGCCAACTGGAAACAAATGCATGAACCTACTTTTCAGAATCTGAGAGTGTAAGGAAGGATCCAACCTTCGAAAGATGATAAAAAGCAATTTTGGAGATATTACAAATGTGTTTTTGAAAGTTAAGATCAGCATCAATAATTACACCTATATTCTTGACATGCTCACAGGGTTTTCCCAGTAAGAGAGACAACAAAGTGCTAATTTGGTGTCTGAGAGCCTTTGGACCTGTTAATGAAATCTCTGTCTTTTCCTTATTTAGTTGTAGAAAGTTTCTGGCCATCCAATACCTGACATCAGTAATGTGCTGGATGAGATCATTCACTGGTTGATGATGGTTGGCAGAAACAGATATGTATAACTGGGTGTCGTCAGCATAGGAGTGATATGATATGTTGTGTTGTTGAATAATGGGCCCAAGTGGGAGCATATACAAATTGAACAGTAAATGCCCAAGAATGGATCCTTGAGGAACTCCATATAGAATGCAGACTTTGTTTGATTTAAGATCACCAACAGAAACAGAGAATGATCTATCAGAGAGATGTGAAGCAAGCCAGTTGAGGACAGTGCCTTTAAAACCTAAACATTGTTCAAGATGCTGAAGGGAACATTATCCAAACCATGGCGTGCGCTATGGAGCCTGCTGGCCAATTTCTGAGAGTTTTTGAGCATCCTCAAAAATGAGATGTCATTGTAAAAAAGATAAAAAATCTCTCTGACTTTTACTCTGACTTTATGCTCTGGCCTTAATAATCAGTAGCGGTTACAGTAGGGTCCTCACACCTAAAAACTGACTGTCACTGACCTCCACATACGTGTGCCACTTTAAGTTACGCAGACTTAGCAGCTGAATACCTTATCACTACCTTTTTATTTTTTACCTTAATCATTCTGTTTTGGTTTTTAGATCTTGTGTTTTTTTTTAGCTACCAATTCAGTTCAATTCAGTTGAATTAAAAAAAGCTTTATTGGCATACGAAACGTACTTTTGCATTGTCAAAGTGTGAAAAAAAAAAAAGTATGTATGACATTTAAAGATTTACTACAATAAAGAAATGAACAAATAGGGCTCTGTAACATTACAACACTGCAATCAAATATATATATATATATATATATATATATATATATATATATATATATATAGATAGAAAGATAGATAGATAGATATGTATAAAATAACTTCAAAATACCCCCATCTGAAATTTTAAGGCAGATTAACTGACAGCAAACAAATCAAATCCAGATCTCTGATTGTCTTTTGCACAGAATCTGTTTCACTTGCTGTTTGTCTTCTAACTCCACCTGTTTTCTAGAGTGAGCTGGGAAGTTTGACATTTGGGAGTGTCCTTGAACGCACCAACAGGAAGAGTTTTCCAGACAAACTCAGGTGGCACCATCTGCAGCAGCAAAAAGTTTGACTCCATCTAAGTCTGACCATGAAGAGTAACCTGCAGGAGGTTTCTCTGCAGACTTAAGTTTCTGCTGTTTGGGATGATTCTCAACAGGAAGTAAGTCTGAATGCATCTGTCAGATGTTTTGAATTTACTGATAAAACACTTTATTATTCTCACTGCTCCTCTGACTGTGCAGTGTGTAACATCACCTGACCAGGACTTTGGCTCTCCTCTCTGAAACAACTTCTCCAAATATTTTTTTTTTTTACTGTTTTGACTGTGTTGGTCGACCTCGTTCAGTCCAATGTGCATTTCCTGTTGTTTTCTACTATTTTTGTTTGTTTGTTTTTTCCTTCGAACTTTTATTCTTTCAGTTGTATAGAAAGAACTTTTGTGCTCTGACTCAGGGAGGAATTTATGTTTGTCATGCATTGTGTCTTTTCAAAATACACATACAAGTCTCTGCTGGTTAGATGCAACCAGTCTTTTTCAAAATACACTTAAAACAACATCGGTAAAACACCTCAATTTTATGTTTATTTCTTTGTGCAACAAAAGCACGTGGTTAGGTTTAGAGAAAAAACATAATGGTTTTGCTCAGCTTTCAAACAGGAAGTGAACAGCAGCCTCTCGGGTAAAAGTCCGGGGTTTGTTGGATCAATCCACCTCCACTCCCGCCAGCCTGATAGGGACCTCCTAGCTCCTTATATGACGCTGTTACCTGCAGCGCTTCAAACTGATGCTGTCTGGTGATGTTATAAACTGGCGCTGCTGCACTGATGTTGAAATCACTGACAGAGTGGTATTTGACAAGATGGGAATGAGAAGAGGCAGATTTTAGATGGTGGCCAGGTTCATCACGTGATGCCCTGCGGCCCAGAAAGACTTTTTCCCATCGACCTGTAAATCAGTGGATACATTTTTTTTGAGTGTCACAACCCCTGTGAAATCAATCAATCAATCAATCAATTTTATTTATAAAGCCCAAAATCACAAATCACAATTTGCCTCACAGACTCTTTTTACTATCAAGATTTGATCCATTCTGTCTGACATGTGGACAGGTCAGAGGAGCCGCAAGATTAAACAATTTTATCCCCATGCAAGCGTCTCTACAAGTAGAGGTGTCACTCTCAGCAGCGTGGTGGTGACGTCACTACTTTCTGAGTCAAATAGCTTTTCAGAAGTGAAACTGATTAATTGACAGAGCAGCGGAGCAGCGTCCTCAAAAGTTCCACGCTCTTTTTTTTCCCAGGAAAAGCTCTGAGGTGCAGCCGACTGTTTTTCTGTGGAGGTCTGGATAAAAGTCAGGATAATAAAAATGAGGATAAGTCATGTGACTGACAGCAGCGCCACACTGAGAGGGACATAGCCTACTGTACTGATGTCAGGTGTTATCTGCAGGACATGTTCATGTTCTAATGTCCCATAAAAAGACAAGTTTTCATTTAGCTCTGTTATTTTTACTGTTTATATTACTGTCTTTTATTTATGATGGTTTTATTGAGTGAAAAATATATTGTGGAATTCAGTTTTTGAATCAGTGACAGAGCCATGCAGACTGATGATGTCATGTTATTGGAGGCCAAATTTAAAAAAAAAGAAAAGAAGGAAAGTAAGATCGTACAAACTCAGACGAAGACATCCGTGAAACTCGTTTTGGTCCAACAATCAGCTGATTAGATTTTTATGTTGATCATCTTGGATCATCAGTAATAACTAAGATTTTGAAAGCTTTGTTTTCAGTGACAGGAGCGACGTGTCGGTGAATCGAGTGATGACTGTGCTTTTGTCCAGTGGAGACGCACCAATGGTGCAGCAGGATGCCTTCAGGTCTGCAGTGATATTAGATCCAGAGTTTTGGCGTCTCGGTGGGTCTCAGCAGGTCTCTGCAGGCCTTCAGCTACAGGACACTATCACAACCCAAAACCACTTTAATATCATGTGTGTGTTTGGTTGTGTGCCCAGGTTATCCTGCGTGTGTTTGTGATCCTGAGAGCGGACTGCCAAACGGCCCCTGGAGGCCCCTGGAGGCTCCTGTTAGCTCGCTGTCTCAGAGGTTGATGACTGTGGTTGTGTGTGTGTCGACTTGTTGGTGTGTCGATGATGATGATGTGAGAGGAAAGGTCAGAGGTCGTCACTCAGTAACAGAGGAAGAGGACGAGGGGCCGGCTGTCCTCGCGGCAGTGAACGCACCGTCGAGCCGCTTCCTCATTTCATGTGGAAAAACCAACTAATTACGTGGAAATATGATAATGTATTACGCTGGGGGAGCCCCCCGCCCGGCGCCGCTCATTACCCAGACTCCCCCACTCCTTCCCTCCCTCTTTTTCTCCTGGTATTTCTCCCAGGGAGTCTCGCCCTTTCACGACTGGAGAAACATTAGCGGCCAGTCCGGCTTGTTTTGCATCAAGACGACGCCTCATTTGCATAATCTGAGGATGAGCTCCTCCCTCCTCATCACCGCCAGGGGAGGTCAGACTCCCCCAAACCCTCCCCCATCTTCCTCAGAAGGTGAAACCCCTCCCACACCACTTCCTCCTCTTTCCTCTCGTCCATCCAGTCGTCTGCTTCAGTCCAGCCTCACCTGATGCTGCTGGCCACGCTTCAGGCAGGTGTGTGTGTGTGTGTGTGTGTGTGTGTGTGTGTGTGTGTGTGTGTGTGTGTGTGTGTGTGTGTGTGTGTGTGTGTGTGTGTGATCCACCCCCCCCCCCCCCCTCCACTAGCTGACATCACTCCATCCTCTCCCGGGGGATGAGGATGGAAGGAGGAGGGTGTCAGTCAATCAGTGATTCTGACCTATTAAAGCTGACAGGTTCCCAGTGTAACTCTGAACCTCCACTGGTCACCAGTATGACTCTTTAATGGGAGTAATGGGCCTGAGAGGAGATCAAGCTCAACTATAACAGACACCGAGAGACACCGTCAGTAAGATGCCCCACACACCAGTCGTCTCGTACAACGAGGGACGCATGAGACGGCCGACAGCTAATAATTACCTGCTCTTTATGGTCGATACTGATAACTTCACATTTTTGTATTTTAAAAATAATTGGGATGCACAATATATATTGGTTCGATTACCTATCGGCCGATAATGGGACATATTTATAATTCTTCATTATTCTGATAAAGCATCTCTCACAGTTCCAGAGGAAGACAACAGGATTGCGCCGAGAGTCTGATCTCCAACCGCCGAACAGGTTCGGCACAGCGCTGAGGGACCGCCTCCTGAGTATTAGCATAAGCTAATTAGCAGCAGTGGCTAACATCCAACACTGAGCCTTTAAAAGGCAAAATCAGGGAGTGCAGCAAAATGCCACCTTCCTACTTTTGTTTATACAGAATGTGCCTTTTTCGGGGCAATGGGGGGCGTGAGCAAGTAACAAAACGTGTAGCTCAGCGGTGACGTAAACAGTGACGTGGGAGGGAAGCCGCGGCTGGTCAGTCCATCGGCAATTCTCTCATAAGTCGGCCCGTCCTTCTGTAGTGATCCAAGTGTCCTGAAGCCCCGACATAAAAAGTTGTTTGTAAAAACATCACTTGAACTCTGTTTTTAGCCTCATTGTAGCCTGTAGCTCTGACTGCCTCTCTGTGCACCGCGCTTACATGTGCGTGCAACTTTTTATGTCGGGGCTTCAGGACACTTGGATCACTACGGACGAGCAGTATGGAGATATTTTGTGGTTTCAATTATGTGTTTTTGGACGTTTGAATCTGGGGCGCCGTCAGCCTCCATTAGGTGGAGTTGTGTTGCTACCTCCTCTCCCCTTGGATCTCTGCAAGTGATGTGAGGACTCTAAAACTTCACCTGAGCCTCCCTCGGCAAATGGGCGAGTAGATAATGGCTGGATTTTCATTTTTGGGTGCACTATTGCTTTAAGTGCCGTAACCGAGGCTTCAGAACAGGAGCCCACAAACTGCTGAATGACGTCACAGTCAATACGTCCGTTAGTTATACAGTCTGTGGTTCTACGCTGTAGACAGTTTATGCGTTGGCAGCCCCAAACTGTATGTACTGTGTGTAACAGGGCGGCAGCTAAATTATTTTCATCACTGATTAATCTGGCAATTATTGTTTTTTCTATATATGGATTAATATTGTCAGTAAATGCATATTATTATTTTTGGTGCCACTGTTTTTATGCTTCTATGCTGATGATAGCCATGTTTTTGAGTTGTCTGTCCCACTCTTGTTAATGGTATATCTGAGGAACAACCTGAGGGAGTCGCTTTAAATTTGGCACAAACATCCACAGGGACTCAACAATGAACTGATCAGATTTTGGTGGTCAAAGGTCAGAGGCCGCTGTAAATTTGAACCTGCATCTGTCTCACTCTTGTGAACATGATATCTCAAGAACTCCTTGTGGGAATTTCTTTACCTCTGGCACAAACGTTAAAGATGGATGGATTAGAATTTGATGGTCAAAGGTCACAGTGACCCTGTCTGTCATTCAATTTTGTTCATGGGAAATCTCAAGAACACCAAAAGGCAGTTTTTTCAAATGTGGCACAAATGTCCACTTGGACTTACTGATGAACTCCTTAGATTTTGGTGGTTAAAGGCCAAGGTCACTGTGGTCTTGTGTCTGTCATCTTCTCCTGAACGTGATATCTCAATAAGACCTTGAGGGAATTTCCTTAAATATGGCACAAACTTGGACTCTGGTCAAGGTCAGTATAACCTCACAAAACATGTTTTTGGCCATGACTCAAGAATCCATATGCTAATTAAATATATAAATGGCTAAGTGATGACATTTTATATCCGAAAGGTCAAAGGTCAGCTTGACTGTGACATCATCATGTTTTAACGTCATATCTCAGGAACAGAAGGGGAGACATTTGGTCAGATACTGAATTGGTGACTCTAATCTTGAACCTGTGCTGATTGTATAGATCTTCTGTGTGTGAAGCATCCATGTTTTCACTGACATGATGGAGACTGTAGCTGCAGTGTGACTGGTTTACAGAGGGATGTAACTGTGAGGCAGTAGTTCTAGTTTTCCCTGTGTATTTAGGAACATAGTTTTGACCCTGTAGCTGCAGCCCTAATTTCTCTATTCTCCTATATAACGTGTGTTAACTGGTTCTGTAATGTTGTCTTTTTTCTTAGTTGCATAACTAACTACTCCAAACACCTGATCGTAACTGTGTGGATGCTCATTTGTCTTCTTCTTTGCTGTTTCTCTGCAGACAGGAAGTAAAAACGTGCACATTACATGTGTGATAATGATGTGAAACCCTGAGTTGTCGTTATTGTTGCCGTCTCTCACAGTCTGTGGATCACACAGACACTGAGCAGGCAGTAATGATGGAGGAGTATTCCAAGTTTCACTGTGAGTCTCTTAATAAAGACGTGTTCCTCTCGCTGTGAGAGGGAGGGAGGGAGGGGGATGCCGCCTGTGGACTCTGGATCTTCATGGGCCGGTGCCACCGAGCTGAACGGGTGCCATGAGGCTGGCAGCGGCCCGGCGCTCTGATTCTGCTGCCAACACAGCGCCGGTGGAGAGGCTTCAGTGGACGGAGCTGCTGCTTTAATCTCTCACTGCAGAAACCCTTGGCTTCGACAGGGAGGCCGTCTTACCTGATAATTACTGAACTCCAGAAAACTGTCTTTCAAAGCCGCGCGATCCTCCTCACTTTCTCGGCCAACAGATCTGTTAGAAGGCGTCGGCCGCCAGCAGAGGGAAGGCCTGCAGTATCCAGCTCCACCTCTGCAGATTCAACACCCAGAGAATCCCAGTGCTCCGTAAACACACAGACAAAATGTTCTCCAAGTTCATGGCCAACAAAAAGAAGATTCTTCTTCTTGTTTCTTTCCTGCCTCCGCTCGTCAGCACAGACTGTTCCAGGATTTAATTATGGGTCAGTGAGGAAGGGAAATTAATTTCAGGCAATAGAGGAGTCACAGCGTCAGGCTGACAGGGGCCCCCGGGGGCCGAGGAGGAGGTGGGCAGGGGGCCAAACGCCGTGGCAAAGTCTCGAGTCACCACGCAAAGGGTAGCAGTCAGAAGTGATCAGAGAACGCCGGACAGTCGGCTGGAAGTCAGTCAGAGCTGCAGCGACGTTTCTGGCACCGAAGCCTCTGAATAAACCTAAATCCAGTGTGACAGACGCGCCTCAACTTCAGACAACTTTCTTTATCTGACCTCTCACTGCTGAGGTCACAACACAGAGACATTTTCTTAGTTTTAATTTTTTTTTGTAATTTTATTTTCTTCACAAAACCATTTCTGTGTACAGACTCACAGAGAAGCTGTTTCAAGTCTAAAATCAATAGTAAAAATTTTAAGTTGCAATAAAGTCAGACAGTTTAAAGGGAGCAGAATTAACAGATAAAAAGACAAATAATAATTTTAAATATAAACATAAATATACACATCATTTCATAGAGAGACGATATTAATCGGATTTCGGGGGATTTAGTGGCGTCTTACTGTGAGGACTGCAGATTACAACCAGCTGAAACTTCTCCGAGTTAGAATTCCTTCAGTGTTGATTGTTCAGGAGCTGAATTATCCACAGAGGTCTCCTCCTCTGAAATCCTGAATGTCTCTATCTAGAGCCAGTGTTTAGTTTGTCCATTCTGGGCTACTGTAGAAACATGGCGGTGCAATATGGCGATCTCCGTAGATGAGGACCTGCTCCCTGTGTAGATATAAACAGCTCAGTCTAAGGTATCGAAAACACAATGATTCTTATTTCAGGTGATTCTACATCAAAGCTGTCTGCTGATCTTTTAACCTCTCTAACTCCACCAGGACGCCGACGTCCTCGCTCCCCCCTTCCTCTGTTAAATGGTATCTCCCAGGCGCACTACGTCATCAAACCATGTGATGTTTGGTATTGCCAGAATCAGGAAGCTCTCGACTTTTCAAAAATAACATCGTTTTTTCTTTTATTTATTCTGTATTTCCCACCAGAGCAGCCTAAACACAGAAAGTCCCAAATCACGATGAGTGGTGACAAGTCATGTCATGCTGTTTTTCGACGGGAAAAGTTAAAGGATTACTCACGATCTCATGTGGAGCTGTTAGCGGGGACTGAGCTGGTTTATAAAAGGTAAGAGTCTCACTCCTACCACTATTTTTGGCTTTCACGTTTCATATGGCTTTATTTGGTGATATTTTATGGTGTTTCTGTCATAAACAACATCAGCTATCATAATCACACCTGATTTCAATAAGGTACAATGTTTGAAGCTGGCTGAGTGTTGTTTGATCACTGATAGTACTGTTTTGAAGCAGAGTGACCGACTGGATCTTTTCATGGTAAAAACACTGTAGAATGGTCATATTTTGAGCAGTCTTCTTCAAATCTGAAACAGTGTTCATTGATAGTGTGCCTACAGCCCCACGGTGTCATTCACCTGCTCAGATGAAGCCACAGACAGTTATTCATCCTGAAACACATTTTTTATTTTATTTTAGGCAAAATAGACAATATTCATTTATGATAACAATTGTTTTTGAACAAAAATAACTTCACACAATACATGAAACACTAAAATGACTTCAAACAGGCTGAAAGAACTGCTTAGAAGATTTTAGTAGAAACTTTGAATCAGAAATTTAATTGACTCATGAATACTTCAATAAAACATGTAAACACATGTTGGAAAGGTCGATCAACACACTGTGGGACACAAGGAAGCTTCAATATGGAGCAGAGAGGATAAACATTAAATCTATTAACAATCTGTTAACAGGAAATGACATTTCTTTCTCACTTTGATTTAAATGCACAAGCAGGTGGAGGAGACAGTGACCACATTCTGAGTTTTACAAGCAGCGCTGACATTTTGAAAATCTGCAGAGTTCTGCGAGCGCACTGGAGCTTTAAGGGTTAAAACAGTCTCATCAGTAGACCAACAAAAACCTAATAATGCTGCGTTTGTTCCTCATTTTTACCCCTTTATTTTAGCGAGTTTAACTACCTACTACAGTACGGCTGCAAACTAGAGATCAAAAAAAGAAAAGATTTGCGTGTACATGCTAAGATGATTTAGGCATTTTTTCAAAGGAGTTTCAAAGGTTCAGTGTTTGTTCATTAGTGGGACAGCAAGTGTTTCAAACAGTAAAGTGTAAAAGATTCCACAGTGTGGATGAGCGCTGGGCTGAAGGAGAGGAGCAGAGGCTTCATTTAAAGATTCTGCATGAATCATTCTTTTGTCTTCGCTCAGTGGAGATCACAGATGTAACTGAAGGCAACAGCTGGAAGAGGCAGAAGACAGGAAAACAAACACATTCCTGATTGGTCGCTGTGCTGATGTGATGAAGAGTGACAGCTCCGTGACCTCGTCCAGTTCAGTAGTGAAAGAAGTATTCAGAGCCTTTACTTAAGTAAAAGTACCACAGTAATGCCACACTGTGAAAATACTCCACTACAAGTAAAAGTGCTCCATTTAAAACCTTGCTGAAGTTAAAGAATGTGGGTGTCATCAGCCTTGAAAGTCAGTTTGAGGCAGTAAAATGTTTTCCACTTCTCTGTGATGTTTTTGGATGAATGTTCCTGCTGCATTAATGTGTGTGTGTCATTTTACTGCTGTAGATGTTTAAGGTTGTGTGAGGCCATTTTTAGGGGCCGTACACATTCAATGAGGGAGCGGCACGCACGCTCAAACGCCAGAGCAGCGCCATTGTGACGCGCACACATTCCTGAGTGCCTATTTTTCAGGGTGCAGTAAATATAAGCCTGTGATAAATATGGAAAAGTTGATCATGTTAGTGCAGATCTGTCCCACGGATGACAGGCCTACACACTTAGAAACAGCTCCTGGAAGAAGATCAGCCCTGAGGTAAATAGGCTATATGATGCCTGTTAAGATGATACCTGCTACTGCGCTCTTGAAAGCTGGCACAGAAAAGGCACAAGAGTAGCGTCCAGAGCCTCCAAGCGGTTAAAGATGTTTATATGCTGTTGGGTTTATATGCTGTTGGGTCTACAAGATAATTATGTGTTTGTAGCGAGGTTGTCCTGGGACGACGACAGTGTTTTATATGGCTGCGTGGTGTGTCATTGTATCAATTTGTGGGTCCATGAATGCAGCGCGGGTGGAGCTCTCCATGACTTCTTTTTTTCTTCAGCAGCAGTTTGTGACTCGCAGAGTGGATATTTGATCAGTCCATCTGTTCCTAGCTGATCAGATCAGATCGATGGATGAGAGGAGCAGCTGCTGCGAGTGAGTGCAAACTTTTAGACCCAGCAGAGTCCAGCAACCTCCAACTTTCACCCGGGAGACCGGGGTTTGTTTCCTGTAAGACTGTAAAGCCAAACCCTGTTTTTTTTTTTTCCTAAACCCAACCACATGCTTTTGCTGCCTAAACCACATGCATGCAAGTTTAACATTAACTGAGCTTATGAGCTCCAAACCCCGAGGCGCGCTGTTGAAAGTGAAACTTAACTGTTTATTCTGCTGGGTCTTAAAGTTTGCATTATCTCACAGCAGCTGCTCCTCTTATCCATCGATCTGATCAGCTCTGACTGATCGACTCATCAGAGAGTCACAAACTGCTGCTGAGGAAAAAAAGAAGGAACTCATGTAGAGCTTCGCCTGCGCTGCGTTCATGGACCCACAAAAACATAATGATAAAAAAGGACACACGCATTTAAAAATAAAAATAATACAAAACACAAAAGTTTGCTTTCCTGTCTTTGTCCCTTTGTCAGTAAGAGGTGCTACAGCGCCCTCAGCACCCACTGTCCTGTGCCCATGTATGAAGTAGCAGGAAATACTTAAGTACAAGTATCTTGAGTAAATATACTTAGTTACATTCCACTGCTGATAATGAGAGAAGAGAAATGACAGAACAGGCCGGACATCCTAACCCATCAGATTTCCTTCCTCCTGGATGGATTTCCCAGCGATCATCCGACCCTCCACAGACCACATGTGTTCAATCACTCAGACTGTGAGGAGGCTCTCTGACTGCTGAGCTGAAACACCAGCACACCGCAGCACAGAGAGGAGAAAAACAAAAAACCACCGACCACATTTCCAGAAAACTCTGTGACCTCTGACCTCTCCTCTGGTGCCACATTCACAAGAAACATTGAAATCTACCGGGTAGATTTCAGTCCAGTTAACTGAGCACTAGAGAATGAATCCCTCTGCGTGTAAGACACCTTTTCACAGGCGTTACCCCCAAGAATAAATGTCACCTTTTATTGAGGATGTTAAAGCTGAGCACGTGTGTGATCTCTGAGGTTGTGAACTGGTCGTTTGTTACAGTTATGAAGAATCAGGATCACTTTCCTTTTTTACTGCTGCTTCTTCCATTAAACTGGATTTATTTTTCCTACATCGCCTGTAGAAGCGATCCACTGCTGTGTGTGTGTGTGTGTGTGTGTGTGTGTGTGTGTGTGTGTGTGTGTGCGTGTGTGTGCGTGTGTGTGCGTGTGTGTGTGAGTAGGTGTTGGGTAAGAGGTGAAACGGGTCACCTCCGCTCTGTTTCTTTCACTCGCTTGTGAGCAGCGTCTCGTGGGGGAGTGACCTGTGTTTGTGTTTTAATGAGGGCGACAGACTGGAGCAGCAACAACAGCTCTGTGACAAATATAAAAAACGCTCCTTGTTTACCTCGGTGGGTTTTCACACAGGACTCGTGCAGGAGGAAAAAAAAGTGTTTGGAGGCTGAATTTGTTGCAGCAGTTTTAGTGGCGTCTTGCGGTGAGGACTGCAGATTGCAATGAGCTGAAACTTCTCCTGGTTAAGCAGGATTTATACTTGTGCATCAGCTCTATGCAGAGCCTACGCCCTCGCCTGTGCACGTGTGAGCATTTATCAATTTCCCATGTTATGTTTTTTATGTTTTTATGGTGTATGCTTCATTCTTCTGGACTGTTACTGTAAGGCAGCAATACTCGTGCAGCTCCAAGAAGAATCTTCCTATGGGGACAATAAAATACATCGTATTGTGTCATTTCTCCAAAAGGGTCAAAGTGTCTCCCATCAAGTCAAGGCGTACACTTCCTTCAGGCCTCGTTTTGTGCGTATGCAAAGTTTATAAATGACACCCCGGGTGATTAAACCACCATAAACGTTGAATGAAATAGTTTCATGTTACAAATCAGTGTTTCTCTGACACTGTTTGGCATGTCAGAGACGGGCTGCCAGACCAGCACCTGCAAACGTGTGTTCACTTTTTTCTCCGATAACTCAAGATCCAGATGTTCAGGAGGGTTTCACCAGGAGCTGAGTTATCCGCAGAGGTCTCTTCCTCTCCAGAACAAACAGACCAGGTGATTTAAACCAGTAAAGACACTTCCAACGCTGTCCTTAGCGGGCTGCTAACTGTGGTGGCCAAAGTAAAAACATGAATGTCCCTATCGAGAGTATTTGGTTTGTCCATTCTGGGCCACTGTAGAAACATGGTGGTGCAACATGGTGATCTCTGTAGACGAGGACCTGCTCCCTGTGTAGATATAAAGGGCTCACTCTGAGGAATAAAAAACACAGCGATTCTTATTGTCAGGTGATTATGAAGTTAAGAAAACAGACTGATTATATTTCTGCCAGTACATCCCCCTAAATCCTGCACTGGAGCTTAAAGTACTTTTACTTTGCTAAAGCTCACCAAATAGTCCGATGAATGTTTTTTAAAAGTAACTGCAGTGGTAGAAAGTAACTAACTAGATTTACTTAAGTACTGTATTTTAGTGCAGTTTGTAAGTACTTGTACGTGAGTGTTTCCATTTTATATTATTTTATACTTCTACTCCTCTACATGTCAGAGGGAAACCTTGTGCTTTTTACTGCAGAACATTTCTCAGCTTTACAGAGTCAGATTGTTAATACAAAATATAATGATGAAAACTCTGTCTGTGTGTGTGTGTTCCACGTTTTTCTCCTCACTGACTTGGTCAATCCATGTGAAATGTGGCACAGTGGTAGAGGGTCATGGGAGGATGCCAATGAAGCAATATTACATCAATTGGCCAAAGGGGGGCGCTATAGCAACCCATTGAAATGTCAAACTCTGAATGGGCATATCTCATGCCCCGTATGTGGTAGAGACATGAAACTTTGCACAGAGATGCCTCTCCTCATGAGGAACACATTTGCCTCAAGAACCCATAACTTCCACTTATATTGATTTTCCGCCATTTTGAATGTTTTGAAAAACACTTCAAATGGATCTCTTCCTAGGAAGTTTGAGCGATCTGCATGAAACTGGGTGAACATAATCTAGGGACCAATATCTAAAGTTCCCTCTTGGCAAAAGTTGTAAAACTTACTAAAACTGAGCTTCTATAAGGCAATGAATATTGCGGAGGGCGTGGCTCATCACATAAAGGTGTATAACATCTCAAGGGTTTCACCCATCACCACGCAACTTTGTAGGCATATGACCACACATAATCTGAGGGGACCCCTCCATTATTGACCCCATCAAACAAAATGGGGGCGCTAGAGAGCTCATTTCTTATCTAGGCCTAACCGCCATATGGATTTTTACTAAACTTGGTAGATATGTAGAACAGGACGCCTCAAGGTGACTGGAGAAATTTAACTGTAATTGGCAACTGGGTGGCGCTATAACAACAGAAAAATGCTTCAAAATGGCTAAAATGCGACCGATGGCTGTGGCTCCCCCTGTGGACCAATGTTGGTGTTTTCTAATGTTTGGTATGACTAAGTCATGGTATGGTATGCTGTACATAATCACAGAAACTGTCAGTGTGTCATTCTGTCAGTCAGTCATTCTGTCTGTCCCACGTTTTTCTCCTCACTGACGTGGTCAATCTATGTGAAACTGCACATAGGCATTGAGGACTGGCATAGGTAGAAGGTGACAAAGCTACCAAAGGGTATGGACTAGTTATTATAGATTAATCTACCCAGCAGTAAATGAAGTATTTAAAAGGAGCTCATCCTTTATGAGCTGCCACATTACAGTGATGAACACATTAATGCTTTAGTTATTATAATCCAATAATGTAGTTTTGAAATGAGCCGTTCCTTTACTTTTGGAGCGTTAATAAAAATTGATGTTAATATTTTGGTACTTTTGCTTGAGTAAAATTTTAAAAGCAGGACTTCTACTTGTCAGTATTTTTACCTCGTAGCGTGGCTGCTTTTACTTTAGTAAAAGATCTGAGCACTTCTTGAATTCTTGACCAACATTCATGAGATACAACTTTTTTTGTTGAGCAGCAGTTGCAGTACTAATAGGAAACGAGTGCAAATAGAACAGAATATAAACAATAAATTAAAAAAATAAATAAAAATGAAAAATGAAAATATGGTGGAAAAACAAAATGCATGCTGAGTTGCAAAGCCAAAACAGAGCTGGAAAAATGAGAACGACACCCAGGATGAAAGTTCTGTCACCGTCACTATCTTTAGTGAAGCATTTCAATAAATCTGATCACAGGCACTGTCTGTAATCGTGATTATGACTGTAATCACATGAGGTCCTCGGGTAGTTCTGGTCTCGTGGGTCCAGGTCTTTGGTGTGGGTCAAAAATGAGAACAGAAGGTGAATTTTCATATTAATCTGCGTCACAGAAAGAAATAAAGACATAGACAGAGAAAGAGAGAGAGAGAGAGAGAGAGAGAGAGTCAGAGGCAGTGAACCAGGGGGGCTGTAAAAATAAAAGTCCTGGAAACCTCTCAGCACATTTCCTGTCTGCTCTCCCTCTCTCTGGATTTTGGCTTCAGGACAGACTGGAGGAAACTCACTCGCCCTTTGTTCTCCCTATCTCACAGTTTACCCCCTCTTTCCCTCCCTCTCTCCTCTTTCTCTGTGCCGTTGGATGCCAGACGTCTCGGGTTGATGGCGAGCTGTGGAATAGAAGGGGGGTGGTGGCAAAGTGTGAAGTGTGTGTGAACGCGTGTGTGACAGCATTCCTCGTCCTTTGAGCTTGTGCAGAAGGTGAAGAAGACGAACAGAGAAGCTCCAACAACTTGGAGGTAGGTGCCAACCAGCTTTCACACACCCTTGGTTGTTGCTCTCTCTCGTGCCGACACACACCTCCAGCAGGCCTCGACACAGAGGAGAAACACAAACTGGAGGAAGATGAGGGGATTTCCTTCCTTTTATTCCCTTGCTCTTCTGTCTTTTGGCTTCTTTGTAATCTAAAACACTTGCAAACACAGTCATTCATGAAAGTGTGTCCCTTCAGTTTTACAGGCTGAGGATGTGATTAGAGCAGCAGGAGTTCGGTGGAAACTTTCACGGCAGTGTTTTGTTGCAGTGTGTTGAGCTCCTGCAGGGCTGCAGCTGCTACCTGCTGCAACAACACAGAGCTGCTGCAGACCTGCGTCTGAACTCACTGTGTGGACAAATAAACTCATCATACAAACAAATATTTGACTTTGTGGACATAAACTCATGAATGGACAGCTAACTCACAAATAAATGGTTAGACGAACAAACCGTTAAACGTACAAACAGATAAACGACTGTATGGAGAGATAAACTCAGGTATGAAAATATAAACTCATGTACACACAGATAAACTTAGACATGGAAAGATACATTTATATGGGAACACATTACCTCATGTACAAACATATAAACTTACATACCGACATATAACCCTACGTACGAACAGATAAACTCAGGCAATTTATGTATGAAAATGTGACATATAGCGTTATGTGCGAACAGATAAACTCATAGACGAAGAGATAAACTTCTGCATGAACAGTTAAACTTAAATATGAAAGGATGAACTTATGTTCAAACAGAAACTCACGTAAATAGATAAAGTCTCGTACGAGTAGAAAAAACTCACAGACAAAAAGATTAACTTACATGCAAACAGATAAACTCACGTACAGATAAATAAATGTATGAACAGTTAAACTTATAAAACAGCTGAAGTTACCTATGAAAAGACAAAACTTATGTACAAACAGATAAAGTTAGTTACAGACAGATAATCTCAAGTACAAAAGACAAATACTAACATATAACGTTATGTTCAAACAGAATAACTCTTACACACAGAGAAACTCACAGATGATCAGATAAAGGTATGCATGAACATTTAAATTTAAATACCAAAAAGATAAACGTATGTACGAATAGAAACTAACGTAAACAGATAAAATCTTGTACGAACAGATAAACTCATAGACAAACAGATAAACTGACGTACAAACAGATAAATTAATGTATGAATAAATAAATGTATGTACAACATATAACCTTACTTACGATCAGATAAACTCATGGATGAACAGAAACTTATATACAATAGCTAAAGTTACAAATGAAAAGATAAACTTATGTACGAACACAAAAAGTTATGTACAGACAGATAAACTCACATACAAACAATTAAGTTAAGTATTCATATGTAACGTTACGTACGAACAGAAAAACTCAGCGGAAGAGATAAACTTATGTTCGAACAGAAAGTCATGTAAACAGATAAACTTTTGTACGAACTGATAAATGAATGTACCAACAGATAAACTTATGTATTAAACATTACCTTGCGTATGAACAGAAAAACTCATGGATGAACAGAAACTTAGATTCAGTAGCTAAAGTTACGTTTGAAAAGATAAATTAACCTACGAACAGAAACTTAGATACAATAGCTAAAGTTATGTATGAAAAGATAAACTTACGTACAAACAGAAACTTAGATACAATAGCTAAAGTTACGTATGAAAAGAAAAACTTACATACGAACAGAAACTTAGATACAATAGCTAAAGTTGGGTATGAAAAGATAAACTTACGTACGAACAGAAACTTAGATACAATAGCTAAAGTTACGTATGAAAAGATAAACTTACATACGAACAGAAACTTAGAGACAATAGCTAAAGTTATGTATGAAAGATAAACTTACGTATGAACAGAAACTTAGATACAATAGCTAAAGTTATGTATGAAAAGATAAACTTACGTACGAACAGAAACTTAGATACAATAGCTAAAGTTACGTATGAAAAGAAAAACTTACATACGAACAGAAACTTAGATACAATAGCTAAAGTTGGGTATGAAAAGATAAACTTACGTACGAACAGAAACTTAGATACAATAGCTAAAGTTACGTATGAAAAGATAAACTTACGTACGAACAGAAACTTAGAGACAATAGCTAAAGTTATGTATGAAAGATAAACTTACGTATGAACAGAAATTTAGAATCAGTAGCTAAAGTTACATTGAAAAGATAAACTTATGTATGAACAGAAACTTAGAGACAATAGCTAAAGTTATGTATGAAAGATAAACTTACGTATGAACAGAAATTTAGAATCAGTAGCTAAAGTTACATTGAAAAGATAAACTTACGTATGAACAGAAACTTAGATACAATAGCTAAAGTTATGTATGAAAGATAAACTTACGTATGAACAGAAACTTAGATACAATAGCTAAAGTTATGTATGAAAGATAAACTTACGTATGAACAGAAATTTAGATTCAGTAGCTAAAGTTACATTGAAAAGATAAACTTACGTATGAACAGAAACTTAGATACAATAGCTAAAGTTACGTATGAAAAGATAAACTTATGTACAAACAGATAAAGTTACGTACAGACAGATAAATTCACATACAAAAGATAAGGTTAAGTACTAACGTATAGCGTTATGTACAAACGGAAAACTCTGTTACGAACAGATAGTTACAAATGAACAGATTAACTTACGTGTGAACACAAACTCACTTACAAACAGATAAAATTATGTACTAACATATAACTTTACATGCGAACAGATCAACTCATGGATGAACTGGTAAACTTATACAAATAGCTAAAGTTACATGTAAAAAAGATAAAGTTATGTACAAACATATAATCTTACTTACGAATAGATAAACCAATGGATGAAAAGATAAAGTTAAACACAAACACGTATGTAAACGCTACGTACGCTGGTGAGCTCAGACACCAGTAAAATAGTTTCCTGCATCATTTTCTGCCATCATCACAAGACGTGTTGTCTTTACTAGTGGTACCAGTTGTAATTGCTGAGGTTGGCTGTACCAACCATGACAGTAGCATTAGCAGTGGTTGTAGCATTTGTCACAGTGGTATTTGCAGCAGTAGTTGATAGTAGCCTTATTAGTATTCTGTGTTTTACTGGAGACTCTCAGAATCTTTTGTCACTTTACTGTTTAAAACATGTAAATCTGAAGGAAACACTGAACACTTGGTATGTTTGGAATGAAATGTGGGCACAGTTACCAGCTACAGAAAGCCCCAGTCCAGGAAGTGTCAGCATCAGTGTTCAAAGGCCCGTGTGGGTCTGACTGTGGTCGGATCTGAACTTAATTATCATGTTTCATTCAGAGCCGTGTCAGTTCACCTCAGAGCTGCAGTGTATGTTTCCTATTCAGCAGCCGTGAGTCACTTCCAGTCGCTGCAGCAGCTGGTGGATCATTTAACAGACGTCCCGCCTCAGCCGGCTGTTTGGATCCAACGCTCAGTCGTTTCTGCAGAGACAAGAACACCAATCCTCAGGCTGGAAACTGAGTGGAAGTATTTCTGTTATCTGCCTGAAGGACGTGGGGTAAAAAAAAAAAAATATTTTTAAAGCTTTTTCTGGTGTACCAACTTGTGTAAGCTAGGCTACAACCAAACTTAAACCCCAGTTACACTTGGCTTTCAAATGAGTTTTGGTGACCGAACACAAGCGGACAGTCGAGACGTTTACACTTGTGTCTTACATTGTGTCTCCAAGGTGTCCCGCTGTCCACTTGTGTTCAGATTTCGTTGCATCAGTTTGTATCATCAGGTTGTATTAGTACAGCTGAAGATATCGTCAGCAGAATCCAATATGTCTCCCTTCCAGTGTTAATTTTGTTGATGGAAGTGCATTTGTCAATGACCTTTTTTCCATGACGAAAACAAGAGGATGACAAACAAAAACAAATACAGCCAACAACTGCCGTGCTTGCAATTATTTTCAAATGCCTGATGAGCGCCAGGCTGTAAACTCCAGTAAATAGTCTGCACCAGGATGTTTGGGTTGGTGCGAGTTGTGAGCTGTAATTCAGCAGTAAATAATCAGCCGTGTGTGTGTGACTGTGGATGGTGGAGCTGCTGAATGGATCTGTGGAGTTTGTTAGTTGCAGCGGTGGCTGTTAGCAGCTAGCTCCGCTCGCAGCCTTCACAGCTTCACCCCGCAGGACTCCACTCAGTCCGGACTGGAGAAGGTTTGTGGGTTGATGGTGTTTGACAGGCAGGTAGGAGGCTCAGTTATCTGTGAGTGGAGCTGTGCTGTAAGTAAACAGGCTGAACTCAGATCAGTTTTCTCTGACAGAGATGAAAGTTTAGTTTGAATCACCAACTCTGTGAGAGGACACCAGTTTAAACCTCCAGACTAACATGTTGCACATGAAGAAACAAGTTATGTTTCTGCTTCTTAACAGTCACATGGATAAGTCAGAGTTTACAGTGAACCTGGGGACAAATCTTAGTCAAAAAATATAATATAATAATAATAAACAATTTTTATCTTGCACCTTTTAAAACACAGTTACAAAGTATGTTACAAAACCGAATAAAAGACAAAGTAAATAAAATAAAATAAAGGCAATAAAAACAGGAAACACATAACAGAGTAAAACACACAATAATAAAGCAGGTAAAATCGCTGAAAGGCAGATTTAAGTTTTCAGAAGTGACTTAAAAGATGACACTGAGTTTGCAGCCCTGATCTCCTCCAGCAGGTCATCCCAAAGTCAAAAGCTCTGACTGCAAAAGCTCTGGAATGAATCTAGACCTCAGAACAACAAGAAAAGATGCATCTGAGGATCTGAGGGTGCCAGAGGGAACACAGAGTGATACAAGATCTGTGATATAACTTGGAGTGAGGCCTCTCAGGGCTTTGTAAGTAATCAATAAAATCTTAAAATCAATTCTAAAAGCAGCAGGTAGCCAGTGGAGGGAGGCCAGGATCTGTGTGATGTGGTCGTGTTTTCTAGTGCGAGTCGAGATTGGAGCGAAGGAATTGCAATAATCTAAGTTGTTGACTATTACTACTAGAGAGTTTTCACCATGATCAGTGAGTGTGTGCTCGGAAATCATCCTTTAAACCTGTCAAAACTCTGCTGGAGAAAAATTCAAGTTTGTAAACCTGTAGAAATTATTTGCTGTCGTAGGAAAACAAAAATAGGACTAAATGAAACGTTTATACAACATGTCACCTTGATTCTAGTTTCTGATTCCTGTATTAGCCTAATTAGTAAAGTTAAAATAAATTTTGACCAAAGTTATGACTAAAAGTCGACTCAAACATTTTGAATATGAAGGGTAAAAATGACTAAAATGTGATTAAACTAATAAACAATTCCATCTCAAGATTTAGACTGAATCTAAAATAGCTGCCAACATTGACACCGGTCCTTTCATAGGGCGAAACGATTGTCACGGAACACATACAATACATTTAAAGACATGCACCCAGCTGCTGCTTTAAAAACACCAATCTGAGGCAAAACTAAATCCTGAACAGTTTACAAAGTTTTCACTAAGGTTTGTGGATTTTCTGTGACAGCGTGATAAAGATCACACACATCCTGATCTCCATGTAAGGTCTGTCTCCACAGAGCTGCACTCACATCCAGCTCAAACCAAACTAACGAACCGACGCTCGTCTGCCTGGATGGGAAGTGACACGCCGGCTCCAGTTGGTGCCCTGCTTTGATCCTGAAAACACCTCCTCCCCCTCCTCCCCCCCCTGCTCCGCCCGTCCTTTGCCATTTCCAGCACCTCTGCGGGGTCACGCAGATTAACCCCTTGTTTCCTGCAGTGGGTTTTAGTTTTGAAGTGAAATGGAGGGTGAAAGCGTTTTCCGGCTGGGAGTGTGGGGCAGCGGGGGAAGAAGTGGGGCCGGCCAGCTGCATGCTGGGAGTTTTTGGAGGATTTAGAGGAGTTCTGGGGCAGTTGTAGGGATTTAGAGCTGAGCAGCTGATCATTTTTAAGAGTTTTAAGGGGTAGATGGTGACGTTGGAGAAGGTTTGGAGCTGTTCAGGAGCTTGTCTTGTAAGTATTCATGTAAGAGCATCCTCAGATTCAGGGGTGAGGGGAGAAGTTTGTGTGTTGGAAGAGGTCAAGGGTCACGTTTACAGTTTTTTTTTCAATTAAAGGTTTAGTGTGTAAGATTTAGGGGGATTTTGTGGCATCTAGCAGTGAGGATTACAGATTGCAACTAGCATTCTTTTCATCAGATGAATCTCCATCATTGTGGGGCTTCCTGCACACACGAGCCTCATTTCCAAACTGTTTTCCTGTCATGTAGGTGTTTGGGTGTGGTTGGAGGTCTCAGCAGCGCGGTGAGGACAGACTTATATATTTGTTTGTTCTTCAAACTCTCCTGCAGGGCGTAGTGACACCAGACCAAAGAAGACCATGTGGGTGGAGGCAGAGTGAATGGAAAACTCTGAGTCCTTCATTCTTCACTTCAGAGCACAACTATTCACCCAAACCTGTGCAACAAGGAATCCTCACTGATCCAAAATGGCCACTGTCAGCGTGCTGTTGCTGCTGGCCATGTCGGCCGTCTGCAGCGGGAGTCTGGTGGTGGTGAACTCGGGCGTGGAGGTCACCAGAGGTCGCTCGGTGTTCATCACACAGAAGGAGCTGGAGATCAGCGTGGATCCGACTGCAGACTGTAAGGTGGAGGTGGTGATGAACGAGCCTGTCAGTCAGAGGGTGGGGAGGCTGACTCCACAGGTGAGGACACACCTGCTGCACATACAGAGGTACAGATAACAGTGGTGTTACTGGTGTTTGGTTCTCTGCAGGTGTTTGACTGCAGCTTCCTGGAGGACGAGGTGAAATATGTCCACAATGGAAGTCCTCTGCTGGACGAGGACACAGTGATGCTGAGAGTTTACAGGTCAGTTAGCAGCAGTGTTAGCATTCAGCTGAAAACACACCGGCGCCGCCGCCCCAGCACACACAGGGCGCGTCACACTGCAGCTCGTCAACAGTCGATCACACAAAGTTATTACAACTTTTACTGAGAGATCTGAAGCTCTTCCAACTCCGCATTAGCTTCAGATCATGTCTCGACAGCGACTCATTAAACTTGATTTCTCACCTGAAGAGTTGATCTCCAGAGCTATGACTCAACAAGTTAAAGCTTCTTGGCCATGTTCTTTACAATGACGGGACTGTGGGTCTTTTAGCTCTGGATATTTCTCAACCTCAACAACGAGTCTCTCCTCATCCAGTCTTCGTCACACATGAGGCACATCAACAGCTGCAGAGTTCTCTTTATACATCCATGGAGAGGAGTCAAGCTGCTGAAGGCGCAGAGAAAGAGCTGCTGTGAGAGCTGGTTCGTACAAGCAGAGAGCGAGTGGGAAAAATGCATTTTATTTTTGGTCAGTCCCTCCTTTGATGCTGCGATCGCACAGTGTGTATTAAATAATTACTACTAGAAAGTCTTGACACACAGTGCTGAGCTGACTCTCAAATGAATCTTCAAGCTTTCAGATGATGAATACAACTTTGCAAAATTGCATATACTGTTGACGCGCGACCTCCCCTTAAAGATCCCCTACCCTCCCAAAAAATGGACCAAAATCAGTCTTTGTGGGTCACACAGGGTTAAATTTACCCTGAAACTGTAGTCCGTTTTAGACAGGAATTGTGCAAATTTGCAGGAAAGCCCAATCAGTCTTTTTCAGCATTGGCAGTATAAAAACAAAATCAGGGAGTGCAGCAAAATGCCGCCTACCTACTTTTGTTTATACAGAATGTGCCTTTTTCGGGGCAATGGGGGGCGTGAGCAAGTAACAAAACGTGTAGCTCAGCGTGTGACGTAAACAGTGACGTGGGAGGGAAGCCACGGCTCCTTCACCGTCCCCGTCATCTGACAGTTAATGGCCTCTTCGTTTGCGAGGACAAGGAGGGCGCACAATTCCTTGTCTCCCCAGTTGCTCATCTTTACAGTGTCTGTCAGGTTTGTGTTTCCCTCTTGCTACTAGCTGCTCGCTAATTCCTGCTATCAGCTGTTTCCTGTTTATCCACCGCCAGTGGCTCGCACGTGCGGCGTCATCAACAGCTCCTCCCACAAGTCATCAACAGCTCCTCCCATTGTGGAAGGCCGCCTCAGTCTGTTTAAACTAAAAGGGTTCCACCAATATGTCTACCGTACGAAGCGGAAAATTGGGCACCTCGGATCAACTCGCCAATCCGGCTCTGTGTGTCTAAACACTCGCAGCTTGCAGGCAAAACGGCCCAACATTCGCAGAAAATCTGGCAGTGTAAAAGAGGCTTTTACTAAAGTGTCAGATCAGCTCTTCCCAGCTGTTTAATGCCTCCACACTGGTGATAACTGCAGCTGGAGGGGTTATGTTTTCGGGCTGTCCGTCAGTCAGTCCCACTCTTATGGAACCCAAGTTTCTTCAAATTTGACACAAACGTCCGCTTGGACCGAAGAATAAACTGGTTAGAATTTGGCTATGGAGGGTCAAAGGTCGAGGGTATAGTGCCTTGATGACATTTTATATCCAAAAGGTCAAAGGTCAGCTTGACTGTGACATCATCATGTTTTAACGTCATATCTCAGGAACAGAAGGGGAGACATTTGGTCAGATACTGATGACACACTTAAACAAACCTGAGAGACTGTCTTTTAACCTGCTGTGTGGTTCCTGTCTGGAGGTTCACGTCCTCAGATACGCAGGTGGAAACGATGGTTCTGCAGGTGCAGGTGGTGGAGTCAGGGTCCGTTGTGGTGGAGCTGGGCAGCACTCCGCTCGTGGTTCCTCTCTTCTACGGCTTATCCAACGCCATCGACAGCTCCGTCCTGAGCATCCGAACCACAGCAGACCTGGTCTGCAGCGTCCGGCTGATGACCACTGACACCAGCGTCCCCGCTCTGGGTCAGCTGGTGAGGGAGGAGGAGTCCACGCAGAGGAAGGGTACGTCACATCTGGACACATCACAGCATTGGTTCATGATCTGAGTTATTTATCAATTTTTATACCATAGCCACAAAAATACTAACAAAATATAACAAATTAAAAAAATCAGGTTAATAATAAATAAAACTGCACAATAAAAACATTAGAATAAAATCTAAAATTAAAATATTAATTATTTATTAATAATAAAATATGATTTTGTGTGTTCTTGATGTTTGAAACTTGCACATGTGAAACAAAATGTGAAGCTGCTGCATCTCCTCAGTTGGATTTGTTCTGTTTGTCTTCGTCCTGCAGGCAGAGAGACGTCAGCGCTCTGTCCCGGGAACAAACCGTGTCTTCACGACACCAAGGAGGTCCGGTTCCTCAAAACCAGCTGCCAGGACTTCCTGAGCTCTGGTCTCAAGTACCAGCACCTCAGCCCTCCGTCACCAGAGATCGACTACATCCCCATCAGGGTGGAGCTGAGGGAGCAGGCTACCAGGGCCCTGCTGGAGGTACGGGCAACATCCAGAGATTAAAGCTGATATTATCCAGCATTAACTTCCCTCAGACGTCAGGGTTGGAAACAGTAATTTTACTGAGAAGTGCTCTAATTGACAAAGTTGATAAACTGCAGCTTCAGTCGTACCCAGGTCGGATGTTTTCCAGGCGAGATCAGCGTCACAGGCGTGGAGAGGTTTTTTGGCAGTCAAAAGGTGACATCTCATGTTCTCAGCTCTGTGGATGTGAAGGATGTGGAGCAGGAAGTTTCAGAGGCTCCAAAAAAATCCTTAACGTTAAAACCATTTCTTTCCTCTTCTTGTTAACTCGTTAATGGCGTCTTTATTACGAAGAGCTGTCATCTCTAACACGTCTGGTCCTCTATTCTGGGGCTTACTCTTTAACACCACATATAACAGCAAAAGTTGTCACGGTATGTGTTGATTTCTACGTGATGCATGTCGTGTTAAAACTTACATGTGTCCCAAAAACAATGGAAGAGAGGCGCTCTCTGGGACAAACATGGCATCGTTTTTTTCTCTTCACCCCCCTGGCAGGCAGAGTCGGTGTGGTTGCCGGTTCTGATCCACGGTGCGATGCAGAACCAGCCGCCTCAGGCCGCCTTCATGGCCTCCTTCATCCTGGAGGTGGACCAGTTCATCCTGACCCCAATCACCACCGCCTCCCTGGACGCCAAAGATCATGAGACGCCACAGGAGAGGCTGGTCTTCAATGTGACCGCCCCGCCCGCCGACGGCTACATCACCCACCTGGACGACCACACGAAGCCCGTCACGTCCTTCACCTGGCCGGACCTCCATGAGATGAAGGTTGCCTACCAGCCGCCCAACAGCAGCCAATCACACCGCAGGAACTACGAGGTACTGCAAGTTACGCTAATTATGGTAAAGGATTAAAAGCAGACATGAAACATTGAGAATCATGTCTCAGAAAAAAAATATCAGGTAAGAAACGTATAATCAAAAAACTTGTGTTGCCAGAGCTACGTTCAGTGTTTTTTTTTTTATCCTGAGACAATATCAGGAAGTACGTTTTAGGAAAAATAAAAAAATAAAAAATGGAAAAAAAAGAAGAAAAAGTTAAAATACAAAAAATAAATAAATAAAATACAAAAATAGGAGCAAATTTTAAAAAATCAGGGACAAGATAACCAAATATTGAAAAATAAAATTTGTGATAACAAAGTAAAATTAAAAATGAAATTAAAATTGAATAAAAAGAAGTGTGAATAGAAAATCAAAAATCAATGAAAAGAAAATATTAAATAAAGTAAAAAAAAATAAAGCAAAATGAATTTAAAAGTAAAAAAATACATAAATAAATGTAAGATTAAAATTGAGAGAAATTTACATAAAAATAATTGAAACAAAAAATGTAAAAGAAAAACAAAAAAGACAAACAAATAAGAAAGATAAAATGATTTATTAATTACAAATGAAATTAAAAATAAAAATTAAATTGAATTTAAAAAATAAAAACAAAACAAAAACTGGAAAATGAAATTAAAGAGATTAAAAACAATAGATTAAGAAGAGTAAATAGAATTTAAAAAATCTGAATGAAAACAAAATATAAAAAATAAATATAAAGATAATTAAAGGTAATTAAGGTAATTAAGGTAAATTAAAAATCAAAATGATCAAATATGATAAAAAATACAATTGAATTGAAGATAGGAGGAATATTTTAAGTTGAGCCTCGTCTCATGAGCATTTATTGATGAATTTGACCATATAAAGAAATCTGTCTCGATCTGACATGAGCTTGTCTTGTTGGGGTTACGTATGTTTACCTCAATATTGTAAACTTTGGTCACATTTACTATAAACATCCAACATTTATACATTATCTGTCTGACAGGAAATGAGGAGGAGCTCAGTTGTTCCCTTTTAATTAGTAGATCTGTTATGTCTGGTCAAATATTACGTCTCCTGTCACAAACCTTGTAACATACTGTTGATGTTTTTTAATGTAAGGTGGAGTTTCAGGCTATAGACAGTTCCTACATGACCAGCCCGCCCATCATGGTCCACATCTCCATCAGGGCGGCTGAAACAAACGCACCCAGAGTCTCCTGGAACATGGGTACAAAAGTTTTCCAATAAAGAAAATCATTCAGTTAATTTAACTTGTATTTGTAAAAGGATTCTGTCCTCAGACCTGTCGTCATCTGTCTCTGATGTCTCAGGTTTGGACCTGCTGGAGGGTCAGTCCCGACCAATCACGTGGGAGGAGCTGCAGATAGTCGACAGCGACAACATCGACGCCGTCTACCTGGTGGCCGTGGACGGACCTCTTCATGGACGCCTCAGTGTCAGAGGTGAGGTCAGAGGTCGCTGGATTTACATGTGGATGAGGACACACAGACGCAGAATATTTCCATCTGTGCATTAAAAAATATTTTGAAAGATGCTAAAAAAAAATCCTCCACTTTAATATATATGAATAATACAGTGATAGCAACAAATATAACATATAATACCTAATGTAACCTGTAATAAAACACAAAAAATATAATAAAAAAATAATTAAATAAATAAGTACACATACATACATACAAAAATCATGAAACAAAACATTTGAAAATATTGAAATAAAATTAAAATAAAATTAAAATCACGCACAGCAATTTTTCAAACTGTTTTTGAGTTTCTCCATGAATCCAACCACTTTCATGTTGTGGTATAAAGTATACAACATAATATATCACTAAGACCTTACCTAACCTTTAATGAAGTATGTTAACAAAATAAATGAAATGAAAATTAACTAACTAAATAAATACACATATAAACATGCACACATACATATTTAGACCAGTCCAATAAAATAAAAATAGTGAAAGCTGCCGTCCATGTGACCAGCTGAGTGTCAGGTGACACCATCAGCCGGCTTGAGTCGAGCTCAGACGACCAGTTCACACCGCTGACACTTTTCTCTGCTACGTTCTGAAACAGTTTCGTCTTGTTGAGAATCTTTGGTCTGAACTGGACTCAAAGTTTATTTGCACCAAACAAAACAACAGAAATGAGCAAGAAACAAAGAACGAGTTGTGCAACTGAGATTTAAGAATCCTCTGGGGGCCTGTTCGGTCTCTCGCCTCAGTAATATTTGAAATAGATCAATTAAATAAATAAAATAGGAATGAAGTAAGTAAGTAAGTGCGCACATACAAAATAATGAGACAAAACTTTTTTCTTTTTTTTTTTACGATAAAATATAATAAACATTGAATAATAAGACTACAAAAAGCCCACACTGCTGCATTTCTTTAACCTGTGAATATTCACTTTTTTTTAAGAAACATTTCCTCCATGAGTTCCACCTCTTGTATCCTGAGGTGTAAGTGTGGGTTTAAAGTACAAAACACAACAAGAAGCATCACGTCAGCACCTCTCTGACTGGATGCAGCACGTGTACCGGGTGCAGCCTGATGATGGAGGGCAGCAAAACAGACATTTGTAGTTTTTTATTTTACATGCAGTGTACAGATGGGGCCCCGTTACTGTGAGAAAGAGCCCCAGTTTGATCCTCTGTCCTCGTACCTCGGTTCCTTAACTCCCGTGCTGGTATTCCGACACACACACACACACACACACACACACACACACACACACACACACCGCCCTGGGAATTCCCAGAGAACGTCGTCTGGCCTTTTCCGCCCTTTTTCCTCCATGTGTTGCCCATCCGTCAGGGACTGTGGTGTGGCTGGGGAAGCATATGTCTAGTGGCCCTGCATGTGTTTCCTAATCAGGTGTAAAATGGGGCCGCGGCCACTTTGGCCGGGGGGAGGGGGGGCTGCTGCTGCCGCCACCTCCCTCTCCGTCCACGTCTGTCCCTTCCAGCCCAGCGCGTTGGGAGGACGGCCTCTTTGTCTCTGGACCGAGCAGATTGGAGAGGATTTATGCCATTTCATGCCGCCGTGCACAGGGAGCAGATGCACTGTCCCCAAACAGGTTTTCATGCTACCAGCTAGGAGGGGACCGGAGAGGGGGGGGGGGGGGGGGGGGGGGGGGGGGGGGGGGGGGGGGGGGTGGCAGGAGTGCAGGCGCCCCGGGGGGTTCATGCAGGGAGTTAACCTTTCATGGCTGCTTTAGACGTGCAGGAACAGAGGGAGGCTCAGAGGGAGAGGAGGAGTGTTCTCTGCTGATTCTCCGGCTCGTTTCATCACATTTGTCGCTGATATTTAACATCTTTAATTTAGACACAATTAATAATCGTGACCTGCAGGAGCACCTCGCAGCGGGCTCTCACTCAGGAAATCTGGGTTTGGAGTTTAATTTAGCATCTTAATACATGTGGAGGAGAGCAAACTCACAAACCCAAACTTTCTCCTGCTCCTTCCACAGTTAAAACCATCATGAGAACTACACCTGTGACGTGACTTACACCAGTGCCAACATTTGACCTTAAATTTACTGCTTCATTTGAGGCATTTTTAGAGGCAGGAGGATGTTTAAATATTTAGTATCTGACGGAAAAAATCAAAAACTTCTCATGAACCCTTAGATTTGTCTTCCTGACCCTGAGGTCGTTCAAAAATCTGAAAATTAAAGACTCCCATTAGGAGCCAATGAAACACTCACTAACAATAAATATTCAGGATGAAAATGATTTGAACCATAATGATGTTTACACTCTGTTTAACAAACTTTTTGAGTGTGTGTTGTTTGACAGAATGACTGAGGTGAAACTTTTTTTGGTAAAAAAATTATTAGATGCAATTGTGTTGTTAATCAGGACCATCAATGGCAGCCACTTAAAGGGATAGTGCACCCCAAAATGAAAATCCAGCCATTATCTACTCACCCATATGCCGAGGGAGGCTCAGGTGAAGTTTTAGAGTCCTCACATCACTTGCAGAGATCCAAGGGGAGAGGAGGTAGCAACACAACTCCACCTAATGGAGGCTGACGGCGCCCCAGATTCAAACGTCCAAAAACACATAATTGAAACCACAAAATATCTCCATACTGCTCGTCCGTAGTGATCCAAGTGTCCTGAAGCCCCGACATAAAAAGTTGTTTGGAAAAACCTCATTTGAACTCTGTTTTTAGCCTCATTGTAGCCTGTAGATGGCAAACAGCAAACCATGCATCCCAAACTAAATACATTTTTAGTAAACAAGTGTGGTCCTCCTTTGTAAGATTGAAGAAACGCAGCGTTATATTTCTACATGAATGAACCAACGGTTAAGTTAATCACACATTCGCTCGGCGCTCTGCTGCTCCGTCTCCACAGACAGAAATCCGAAATACTTGACATCACGTGTGGCAAACAATTTAATTTAATTTGTCTTTTTTGAATTAGAAGATTATTATAACTAAATTCATCAACATCAGTTTGTCTGTTTGTCGATGAGTGAAGTTATTGAATATTTTTCCAATGAAATTCCCCCAAATTATGCAGAACACTTTTTCCAACCTCAGTGTAATAGTATAACCAACAGGAGAGCACTGATGTGTGAAGTGTTTTTTGAATATTTCTATCGTATCTCTTTTCGGTGTTGCACTTTGTAGACGGTCCCTGTCGACTCGTCCCACAGCCGCCCCTGTTTCTCCTGACTCTCTGGTTGTTGTTGTTTACATCAAAACCAGCGCACACACACACACACACACCATATTCATCGGCACAGTGTAGTAGTTGGATGGTTGTTGAAACTTTTGTCCCACTCGGCATGTTTCCACCCCCCTCCCCTCCCCCTCCTCCATGTTGGACAGCAGCACCTGCTCCAGCATCATTTTTATCTCCTCAGTTTGGACTTTTGTTTATCTGCCGCTCGTTGTTTAGAAGGAACAAAAGTCTGGCTCTGCTCTGCACATGTGTCTGTCTGTCTGTCAGATAGTATGTATGTATGAATGTATGTATGTTGGAGGCCTGTAGGAAGCAGTGAGTGGGTCCTCTGGTGGAGCTGTGTCTCAGAGGAGAGCGCCGCTGACCCTCCATGCTGTGACTCGGGGGGGACAGTCACCGCAGGCTCCGTCCAACGCCTTCAGCCAAATGGATGGCTGCCTGTCCTGCTGCACACACACACACACACACACACACACACACACACACCACCCATCCCATTTCTTCTTTATGGGCCTGCTGCCCAACGCCACCTTTGGGCCCAATTATCAAGTTGTTTCCATCACTTGGACCAGTAGCCAGTTTCCCTCGGTAAAGTTGCTAATGAGGTTCGGGCTCGCGACCGCTCGTCTCTCAATCTGTCTGCTGACCTTGCCCTTCTGTCTCTCTGGCACGCGCAGGGAGACAGGAAGCCCCCAATCCTGGCAACCGGGCGGCCACCGGGAAGGACGCCATGTTTTACCCCACCGGTGTTCGCAGCACAAACCCCAGCCAGCGCCTCACGGTGCCTTCAGGCGCTAAGAGAAACTTGTTATTTCCAAGTGACAATGGGAGATAAAAAAAACAGTGCCTGTGTTGGAGACGGTAATTGAATCAAAGTGCGAAGCTTTGGCTGGAAACAGAGCCGTCCTCTGACAACAACACATGTCCAACAGTAGGCCGCTCTGCTGTTAGCGGTTAGCATGTTGTACAGTGTGAGGGAGGCCAGCCAGCAGCAGAGAGCTGACAGATGGACACGGCCTACATTTCATTAATGTAGGACACACAAGTTTTTCATGTTCGGTCCAACTCTTCAGACCGACAACGATGAGTTCAGGCGCCACAGTTTCTATTACAAGTTATTGATACTAAAAAAACATTATCTTGTGGAGCTAAAAACAGATTATAGACACACATTTTTAAGCGTTAACTTTAAAGCTCCAGTGTGTAGGATTAAGGGGGATATATCTGCAGAAATGGAACATAATCAGTGTGTTTAATCAGCTGAAAATAAGAATTGTTGTGTTTTGTTACCTCAGAATGAGACGTTTGTATCAACACAGGGAGCAGGCCCTCGTCTACAGAGACCACCGTGTTTCTAGATGAGCCCTGGATGGACAAACTAAACACTGGCTCTAGAAAGGGACAACTCTTTTATTGTTGTTGGATTTTTCCCACATGTTAAAATCAGCATCTTTCTGACACAGGCATTTGATCTGGTCTGCTTCTAAATGCTGCTGTGAGAACATGAACAAATCAAGACAAACTCGAAACTGCTTTATTGAGTATTTTTACCGGTTTAAATCAGCTGGTGTGTTTGTTTCTGAGAGGAGGAGGCCTCTGTGGATAATTCAGCTCCTGAACAATGAACACTGGAGGAATTCTGACCAGGAGAAGTTTCAGTTTTTAGTTGTAATCTGTAATCTGTAATTCTCACCTCTGAATCCCCCTAAATTTTTCACACTGGACCTTTAATAACATCCATTTCAAAAGTGTTTTTTCTTTTAATCTGGTGACTCTTTAAACATTAATTTACATTATTGTACTTTTAAGGTTGTTCCGTTTCTGATGGCAACTTTACGGCTGAGTGACATGAAAATGATTTCACTGAAAAAGTATCATATGATCTCATGTGACAAATATATATTGACTGATTGATGGATTAAAATCAATTAATATCACAATAATATTTCCCAAATAACAACAGATTGATGCAACACATGCATGAAAAAATATATTAAACATTAAATATGTGTGTCACGTGAAATGGACTGTGTTCCACTGCTGTGAATGGAAAATTTAAATCATGATGTTATGACCATGATGATGTTACTGTGTCATCATGTCACAATTTCAATGAAAAAACATTGATGGCTTTATTGAAATAATTATTTTCCAGCCTTCCAGTCTGATGGTGTTTCCTGTTTCCTGTCTTCAAGGCGGGAAGGCGTTCATGTTCCGTGTGCGGGACCTGAGGGAGGGCGCCGTCGTCTACCATCACTCCGACAGCGACACCACCCGCGACCACATAGTCTTCCGCATCAGCGACGGCCGCCACAGCATCCGCCACAAGTTCCCCATCAACATCCTGCCCAAAGATGACTCCCCGCCGTTCCTCATCAACAACGTGGCGGTGGAGGTGCAGGAGGGCGGCGCCGTGAGGCTGGAGGAGTACATGCTGCTGGCCTCTGACCTGGACTCTAGTGACGACTACATCCTCTATGAGCTGGTCTCCAGCCCGCGGGCGGGGCAGCTGGTCAGAAAGACCTCCATCCATGAGAAAGGTGAGGGTGGGTCACGTGATTAAATATGATATATAAGATAGAACATATGTTTGTATAAGATTAGAGGGAGGTGCAGTTCCGTGATGCAGCTGCTGGGTTTTAATTATCGATGATGTGTTTGCTGTCCATGCAGGAGATCCTGTGGACAGTTTCCTGCAGAGAGACCTGATCCAGGGTCAGATCTACTACCAGCACTCAGGAGAGGAACAGTTCGAGGACTCCTTCGACTTCACTCTGTCTGACAGCCACCAGCCGCCCAACCTCTCCCAAACATACGTGAGTCAAAGAAGTGACGAGTTTGATTTCTCTCATCAGAATAGAAAAGCATTTCATATATCCCGTCACACTGACCCGTCTCCTCTCTGCGGATCCAGACTGTGGTGGTTCATGTTTTCCCAGTGAAGGACCAACTGCCGGTGGAAGTCTCCGGCAGCGTCCGCTCTCTGACAGTAAAGGAGACGGAGGTGGTTTACGTCACCCAGGCTCATCTCCACTTCACCGACAGAGAGCATCCAGACACAGACCTGACCTACGTCATCACGCAGCCCTGCTTCAGCCCACTGCATCCTGGGTAAGGATAGGGGCCGGACTTGCTCTCTGCTGTCTTCAGGTCCAGGATGGGTTGAGCCTAGCTTAGTTAAAAAAAAAGCAAGAAAATAAAACTCTGAACACCTCTAAAATCTGACTGATTTGCACTTTTATTCTGATCTCTGGAGAAGAAACACGTATTGATCCTATATATTGTCTTTATCTTCAGGCTGATGGATGCAGGACGTCTGTTCTACACAGACAGCACCAACGCCATGAAGAGAGACCACATGGTGCCAGTGTTGAAGTCCTTCACGCAGGTTTGAAATACATAAAACATCCTCAAACATACCAGCAGATGAGAATTCAGTCGGACAAGAAGTAGTTGTAGTACGGTGCTCGTGCAAGCAAGCACGTCTTCTGTGGTCAGCGTAGCAGCTTCAGTTGGTTACAGTGAACGTGCCCTGCTGCGGACATGCTGCAGCAGACTGGTCGCGTCCATGTGCATTAAAACTTTACTGAAATAAAGTACTGGAGTAGAAATACTCAATTGTTTCACCTTGTGTTCTCTCAGCACGCAGTGAACCACATGAAAGTGGCCTTCATGCCTCCCGTGGAGGACATCGGCCCGGAGCCACTGTTCATCCAGTTTGTCTTCTCTGTCAGCGACCACCACGGCGGCACCATCTCCGGCCTTCTCTTCAACATCACCGTCACCCCCGTGGACGACCAAGCACCAGAGGTCAGAGGTCAAACACAGACTGAGCTTTTTGAAGATTGTTGATATGAAGTGTGGTATGAAATATGATGATGTCCAACTGGAGGGTTTTATATTTTTCACATCAGATCCATCAACATGAACATGCAGCAAACTTTTACTCCTCTTGAAATTATTTTGTCATACGAGCACTTTTCAACAATCGACACTCATCGTTTGAAGAACCAGATTTGTTGGTTGACCCTTTGTGTGGTTGTCAGGCCTTCACCAACCTGCTGCAGGTGGAGGAGGGCGGAGGGGCCTTTGTGACCGAGGAGCACCTCCTGGTTCAGGACCGGGACAGCCGGGAGGAGGCCCTGAGGGTGGAGCTTCAGAGGACGGCTCGCCATGGCCGGCTGGAGCTGCAGGGTCGGACGCTGCTGCAGGGGGACAGATTCACCCTGCAGGACCTGAGAGGACTCCGAATCAGGTCAGACACAGTGTGTGGAGGGGCGGGGGGGGGGGGGGGGGGGGGGGGGATCTCGTACTTGGTTTTGGTTTTAGTTTACACACTTTAATGGTTAAAAAAACCCTTTATTTCCCTCATGCTGAGGCACTCGCTTAGATTTAAAACACAGTAGACAGAATATAATACACAGTTTAAATAGGCATCCTTGGGTTTTGTTTCTCCCTCACATCACTGGTTCAGATGATGGGATTGAACAAGAAAAAATCAAAATAAGACCCAGGTTTTTATAAACGTTAATAAACTGTAAAATAACTCTGGAACAGCACAGTGAGTTGACCGACTGCAGCCTCATGGGGACCAAACATGATCAAAGCTGTGTGAATATCACAGAAACAATCACACTAATGAGATGGTTTCATACTTCAGACCCACATGTAAACTGTTAGTCTGCAGCCTTTTGACTGGATGTTGGTGGACTTGGTGTTTACAGTGTCCTCACTGATCCAGCTGCTGAAGCCCACAGTAACATAAACTAAAACCTCAGGAGGAAATAACACATTCAGTCTCCTCTGTGATTCGGATGTGGCTATTTAAACATGGGTGTATGAGTGTGAGTTGAAACCTTTGGTCTCAGTATTCTGGCTCTCTGCTCACTTCACTCCAACACACCTGAAAATATTATTTTCAAAAATAATTTTCGCACCTGAGGAAAAAAGTGTCATTATGTTTACACAATTATATCTTAGCATATAATGATGAAAACTCTGTATGTGTGTGTGTGTGTGTGTGTGTGTGTGTGTGTGTGTTCGTGTTCCATGTTTTTCTCCTCACTGACTTGGTCAATCCATGTGAAATGTGGCACAGTGGTAGAGGGTCATGGGAGGATGCCAATGAAGCAATATTACATCAATTGGCCAAAGGGGGGCGCTATAGCAACCCATTGAAATGTCAAACTTTGAATGGGCATATCTCATGCCCCGTATGTCGTAGAGACATGAAACTTTGCACAGATCCAGTGGATCTGAGATGTATGTGGGTGCGAGTCCAGTGCATGCCTTCAAGGTTGTCAATAATATCACAAAATCAAATGTAAATCCACTGGAAGCCAATGAAGAGAAGCTACAGTATGAGTCATGTGTTGTCTTTCTTGGCGAGGAGTCTGGCTGCTGAATTTTGGACTAGCTCAGATATGTGTACGGAGAGTTGCAGTAGTCCAGATGAGAGTAAATAAAAAACGTGTGAGACAGTCTCCAGATTTCTATGGGATAAAACTGAACTGACCTTGGAGAGTCTCCTGAGCTGCAGAAAACACAACTGGACAACTGAGTTATCAAGGTATCATCAAGATTGCAGTGTGGGGCAATGAGTCCAGATGTTTTGAAGTATGGGCATCAACTGTGCCAGGGCCAGGATGGATTACCTCAGTCTTATCAATATTTAGCTGTAGGAATAACCTTTGAGGTCACAGATGCAGCTGTTGATTCTCCGAGCTCCCTCCGGATGTCTGAGCTGGGCTCACACACCCAACAGAGGAAACTCATTTCAGCCACTTGTGTCCTCGATCTTATCCCCAGAGCTCATGACCACAGGTGAGGGTTGGGACGTAGATGGACCGGTATATCAAAAGCTTTGCCTTCCAGCTCAGCTCCCTCTTCACCACGACAATCTGCGGATGCTGCACCGAACCGCCGGTCCATCTCACGCTCCATTCTACCCTCACTCTTGAACAAGACCCTGAGATAATTCCTTGGTAAAGGAGCAGTTATACCATGCTGTCTGCAAACTAGAAATTTAGAAAGTTTGGTTTGTTTGTTGTCTTTCAACATGAACCTTCGTCATGTTACCAGGTAAAAGAAAGAGAAGGAAATCCTCTACAGAGCCGCTACCTCCGAGAAACATTTATAAAACTAAAACTACATATTGTAACGTGACATGTGAACTGACAAGTGGACTCTTTGTGTTGCAGGTACATCCACGATGACTCTGAGACCACTGAGGATGACGTCGGTCTGAAGGTGACGGACGGTCTGAACTCAGCAGACGTCATCCTGCATATTCAGGTGAGTTTCCTGCAGATACGGGTGAGATGACTGCAGGCTCAGGTGAGTTTCCTGCTGTCAAAACAGACGACAATATCATCAGCCATCAAAGAGTATTTCCGGTACGTGATGCCTCTCCTGCCGTCCTCAGGTCCTGCCCATGAACGATGAACCTCCCCAGCTGGGTGGGGGTCTGCGTGGGGAGCTGAGCTGCGAGGAGGGGGGGCGGGTCCAGGTAACGGTGGACTACCTGTCGGCCACAGACCGGGACAGTGACGACTCCAGACTGACCTACATGCTGGCTCGCAGTCCAGGCAGAGGGGAGCTGCAGAGAGCTGGACTGACCGTGGACAAGTTCTCCCAGCAGGACCTGCTGCAGGGACACATCTACTACGTCCACACAGGTGAGATGGCATCATGGGAGACAATGCTGCGTTCAGGGCACGTGGGAAAAATGTACTTATTTCTCCTCAATCTCAGTCCAGGTTCAAGAAATGTATCTTTGTGTTTCTGTGTTCAGGAGGAGAGATCGGAGCTGAGCCGGTGTTTGACACCGTCACTCTCATCATCTCCGATGGCGAGGCTGGAGGGACAGACGGCTGTTGTCATGGAGATGCCCCGCCCCCACCTGTACCTCTCCACGGCACACTGCCTGTGTACGACCTCAACATCACCGTACTTCCCGTCAACAACAAAGTCCCCGCTGTCACTCTGGGTGAGACATCTAATATATTTTTACTTTTATGTTGTGTTCCAACGAGCGCCACAGCAACAGGATGTAAGTCATTATCAATGGAAACCAGCGACATGAAGCTACAAACTAAAGTGGATTTATACTTATGCATCAGTTGTATGCAGAGCCACACACATGGGCTACACCGTTGTGAGCATTTATCCTTGTGTGGTGGTGTGTCTGTGTCACCATGCAGTTACACCTCCAAAACACTAGTTGGCGGCAGAGGTTTCTGTGAAGTGCTGTAAAGTTTAGCTGATTCAAAACACAGCAAATACAGACAGTACGTTACATGATGTTCAGTCGAGGTGCTTTGTTGCAAGTAGCAGACACACACAAGCTGGTGACGACATAACTGCGTTAATGGGTGCTTGAGCAACACTTCAACAACAGCTTGGCGACAAAGTAGCCCGGCGTATCTCTTATGAGCACTGAATTTGGTTTCCTCTAAGTAGTCTTACATCATCTGTTGGAGGTAATTTTCTGCTGCTTGTCTTCGTCCACGCCGTGTTAATCTGATTAATGACATCAGTAGTGATGGTGAAACAGATATTAGACATAATTCTGTGGTATTAAAGAGTCTTAAACAGTCATAACTGTAACTTGGTCAACTGAAATATTTCTGTTGGTTTTGTTAAAAAATAGATTTTCGGATGTTTTCCAGCTCAGCTTCAGTGTGAACGGAGCCACGTTTCCCAGAAAATGTCTCAATAAGAATCCAGCGAGAGACTGACAGAGATAAATACTGTGTGTGTGTGTGTGTGTGTGTGTGTGTGTGTGTGTGTGTGTGTGTGTGTGTGTGTGTGTGTGTCTGTGTGTGTGTTTATTACCGACAATCCTCTTAATGCAGCAGAGCAGCTCTGACCCGACGACACGCCGTCACCTATCAGTCCAACACACACTCTGCACTGGGAAGGTGGGGGGGTGTGAGGGATAACATACACGACATGCATTCACACACACACACACACACACACACACACACACACACACACACACACACTCTCTCTCTCCCTCTCTCTGTCTCCTGGGGAGGATGATAGTTCTCGCCGGAGTCGGAGCCAAGAAAAGGGATTGGAGGAGCTCTGTGGTTATCAATGGAGACCAGTGACCACTGGGACTCACACTGGGATGACTGAGAGATGGTTTGTGTGTGCGGGAGTGTGTGTATGTGTGTGTGTTAGATAGAGAGAGTGACATCATCATGTTTGTGTGCTGTAAAAAAATGATTTATTTTTTTTTTTCATAAATGCTAAAAAATAGTCCAAACCTGCCGTTCGGATGAAACAGTTTCACTTGTTTAAAAAAAACAGCTTGTTTCAGAAATATTATCGGACTGCGTTTTCTTCTTGTTGCACTGATCTTATTCTGTCTCACTTTGAAAGCCTTGTTTTAAAAAACCCTTGTGAGGACAGACATTGTTTGCTACAAAACAATGAACACCCAACTTTACAGGTTATGGTGCCTCATATTCAGACTCTTATGCTCTAACTAACTGACTCACTACTTTTTACCCATTTTTTAAAATCTGTTTAAAGCATGTTAGAAAGGGACCTTTTAATGGTGAGTATGAACAAGCAAAACAATTACATTAAGCAGTAACTGTGCAATGTACAGTGTACATCCGGGCACCTGACTGCTGTTCTTTCTGTTGCACTTTAGTGACAAAGTCGTGATGGATAGTAGGGATGGGCATTTAAAGTAACTTTAAAGTAAGTACTTGCAAAACACACTAGAATTACTGCCCCGTGGTTGTATGACTCCGCCCACCAGTCCAGTGTCTCTGACAGTCTCCATCATGTCAGTGAAAACATGGATGCTTCACACACAGAAGATCTATACAATCAGCACAGTTTCAACAGTCACCAATTCAGTATCTGACCAAATGTCTCCCCTTCTGTTCCTGAGATATGACGTTAAAACATGATGATGTCACAGTCAAGCTGACCTTTGACCTTTTGACCTTCATTATTTCATCCTGTTAGACATTTGTGTCAAGTTTGGTCAGAATTATGGCACGAATACTTCAGTTGTGGCCAAAAACATATGTTGTTAGGTCACAGTGACCTTTGACCTTCAACCACCAAATTCTAATCTGTTTATTCTTCAGTCCAAAGTGGATGTTTGTGCCGTTGACCTTTGACCACTAAATTCTGATCTGTTCACCCTGGACTCATTGTGGATGTTTGTGCCAAATTTGAAGAAATTCCTTTAAGTTGTTCTTAAGATAACTTCATTCATGGGAATGAGACAGATGCAGGGTCGCAGTGACCTAGACCCCTGACCGATGACTTTTGACCGTCATTATTTTATCCTGTTAAGTCAAGTTTGGTCAAAATTAGTGAATGAACTCTTGAGTTATGGCAAAAAAAACATGTTTTGTTAGATCACGCTGACCTTTGACCACCAAATTCTAAACATTTTGTGTTTTAGTCCAAGTGGACGTTTGAAGAAATCTCCTCAAGGTGTTCTTGAGATATCGTGTTCACCTGAATGAGATGGATGTAAGGTCATGATTACCTTAAATTTTAACCCTTGACCACCAAAAAAATCAAATTCAAATCTGTTCAGTCCTGATGTTTCTATCTGTGTTTTCTCTTTAAACTAATCCAGTGAGATTAATTCATGGATCATAAATCAGAGTCAAGGTGACAGGTTGTGTGAGATAATGTGTGTGTCATGTCTCCAGCAGTGTGTGACAGGTTTAAGGGCTGATTTACGAGCACACACTCACTGATCGTCATCTGAAAAGCTCAACATCTCTCTATTTATGCTCTCAACAAATAACTAATGTGAGCCAACTAGGATTTGTCCCCAGGTTCATTGTAAACTCTGACTTATCCATGTGACTGTTAAGAAGCAGAAACATAACTTGTTTCTTCATGTGCAACATGTTAGTCTGGAGGTTTAAACTGGTGTCCTCTCACAGAGTTGCTGATTCAAACTAAACTTTCATCTCTGTCAGAGAAAACTGATCTGAGTTCAGCCTGTTTACTTACAGCACAGCTCCACTCACAGATAACTGAGCCTCCTACCTGCCTGTCAAACACCATCAACCCACAAACCTTCTCCAGTCCGGACTGAGTGGAGTCCTGCGGGGTGAAGCTGTGAAGGCTGCGAGCGGAGCTAGCTGCTAACAGCTAGCTGCTAACAGCCACCGCTGCAACTAACAAACTCCACAGATCCATTCAGCAGCTCCACCATCCACAGTCACACACACACGGCTGATTATTTACTGCTGAATTACAGCTCACAACTCGCACCAACCCAAACATTCTGGTGCAGACTATTTACTGGAGTTTACAGCCTGGCGCTCATCAGGCATCTGTAGATCATTACAAGCTGTCAGTGTCCGACAGTCCACCACCAACATCATCAACGTCATCGTCAACGAAAATTAAACGTAGATTTTGTCTTGGTTTTCATTATGAAGATCTATTCTTAGCTTGTCATCGTCTTGTTTTCGTCATAGAAAAAAGTAACTGATGAAAACATTTTCGTCATAGTTTTTGCCAATGAAATGAACACTGGTGTCCACCTTGAAGCTGCGCTGATTGTATAGATCGTCTGTGTTACTGGGGAGAAATGTGTGTGACGCATCCATGATGGAGCATCTTGACGGGTTTGCGGAGGCATATGACCGCCAGGCAGTAATTCTGATTTTTCTTTTAATTATTAACATCAACTTTATCAAATTTTAACCTTTAAATAGTTGTTGTACTTAAACTTCACCAAACACTTGTAACCTAAATGTATAAACGAGCTGTCCTGCTGACACAAGACCTGCAAAAGTGCAAAAGTTCCAATCTAAATATAATATACCAGATAAAACACCTGGATCACATCTCAGGTTTATTTCTGGATCAAGGAAAGAGTTTCTTGTTTTTCTGACACACTGAAGCTCATTTCTAAAAACTTCCTGAAACTTGGAACAGGTGGGATTGTTTCTCAAATATAATAATAACTCATATTTAATATTGAGTTTAAATCTCACACTAAAACAGTCCCTGTCGCATTTCTTGCAGTGTGTGTGTTGTGTGTGTGTTGTGTATGTGTTGTGTGTTCGGCTGAGTCCAAAGTCTCATTGTTTGCACATTGCATTGTGGGTGATTTTTGGCATTTGTGTGCGTGTTGTTGTCAGCGTGTCACCCGGGCTAACGAGGTTGGCACCAACGTGTTTTAAGTGAAATCTGCCTTTTGTCTGCTGGTATTACACACACACACACACACACACACACAGGAAAGTGATAATCTCACCCAGCTGTGTGTATGTGTGTGTGTGTGTGTGTGTGTGTGTTCCCCAGGAGGCGGTGGACAATGAGGGTCTTTTCAAAACAAAAGCAGAAAGAAGCGCATCCCTCAGTCACAATAGGCGACGTGTACTAGCCGTCTCGCTAGCCGGATTACCGCGGTGCTACCAGCGGCAGGATAACTCTCTAATCCTGCCAGCATATCTCGCCATTCATTCAACACCAGCACCGCCACACAGTGCAGGGCTTGTTGGGGGGGTACGTGGTCTAATTAATTAGCAGTGAATAAAGACGCAGAGTAAGAGCATTAGCGTGGCGAAAACATGAAGAGTCCGGCTTTACGTTGTTTCTCATTTTAGTTTATCAGCGAGATCCAGGACTGTCCGTCGTTAGTGCTCACACACACTCACACAATGTAAACATACACATATATAATTAATACATACACACAGAGTCTGGCAGTATGGATCCAGGGCCAGAGGGGATTGTGTCTGTTAATTAACAGAGGTGAGAAGGAAGATGGGTGAGTGATGGATTTATTAGCAGCTGACAGCAGGATGGATGGATGGATGGATGGATGGATGGATGGATGGACAGACAGTTTCCCGGTGGATCGCTACACAGATTGAGATGATACAGGTCCCAGTAGAGTGGACCATCCACCCCAGTTTGGTTCGGGGCGGTCATCAGCTTCTCACCGTTTCAGCGTTTGGTTCAGTGACTGTAGCTAAAGATGGACACCATAACAGACCCTCCCAAAGTGAAGCCACAACCTTTCGGTCGCCCCCTGGTGACGTGGTGGAGTATAGGTCATAAACCCTGCCCCCTCCAATGTATCTTCATACAATGTTTTGCATGATATCCTACGAATAAGTACCCCATGACTGACATCACGTCCTCAACGTTACCTAATAAACGTAAAGTTACAGAAGTTCAGTCTAGGCAAGTAAAGTCACTGTGGTAAGGTTTGATAAAAGAAACGTGTTGAGGATGTACCTTAAAATGACTCCAAACACAAGTGTCCAGGGGAGAGTCAGCGCCTTTTGTGACCCATCGACCAACTCAACCTGCTTCTCTACGAGACTGCTTGGGACTGCTTCCTTGTTTCCTAGCTTGTGGTTCGAACTCAAAGGGTGATAAAATGATTTCATCGCGCGGCTCTTCTAGACTTTTAAAATGACGTGGAAACAAATGGGTCAAGTCCTGATAATGAAACGATTCATTCTGTGGAGGTTGTGACGCTCCAAAAAAAAGCCCCCGAAGGTCAAAACACAACATTTCACAAAATACAACATTTCATAAAACATGGTTTCAAAAGTCACAGAAGGTCAGGTCACGTGTGGCAGTACGAGGCTTACATGTAAGTGGTTGTCTTTGTTTAGGTGGGTCCATGTTGGTGGTGGACGAGGGCTCCTCCGCCTGTCTGTGTGGGGGGGTCCTGGGGGCCTCGGACCCTGACAGTCCCCCCGACCAGCTCACCTTCCACGTGGAGACTCCTCCTCTGCACGGCTTCCTGGAAAACACGCTGCCAACGCCTGGCTCCGAGAAGAGCAACGCCGGAGTCCGAGTGGGTCAGTGTGTGTGTGTGTGTGTGTGTGTGTGTGTGTGTGTGTGTGTGTGTGTGTGTGTGTGTAGCATACACCCGACCTGACCCTGCCATATTTCTTTCTCCCAGAATCCTTCAGTTTCGTCCACCTGACCTCGGGTTTCATCAACTACGTCCAGTCAGAGAGCAAAGGGGCGGAGCCGACTGTCGACCAGCTGTCCATTAGTGTGAGTGATGGGCTGCACCGCTCCACCCCCGTCCCCTTCTACATCATCATCAATCCCACCAATGACGAGGCGCCTTCCCTGCTTCTCGCCAACTTCACCGTACGTCCATCCTTTAACCAATGAGCGCTAAGAATCTAAGGAGAACGAAGCTGTAGAGTCAATGCTGTTCTCCACCTCCTGCAGGTGAAGGAGGGCGGGGTGAGGGAGCTGACTCCCTCCATACTGAACGGGTTTGATCTGGACGCTCCGCCGGACGTCCTGACCTTCACGGTGGTGCAGCCGCCGGCTCATGGCAGCCTGATCAACGGCATCTACGGCACAGACATGAGCCGCTACAAAGAGATGGGAGCCGACCTCCTGCAGAGGAGCCTCCCCGTCACCTCCTTCACCCTGCAGGAGCTCCGACAAGGTTAGAGAGACACCAACAGGCCGCTGTGTCACAGTCTGTATTTAAACTTTGTAAAGTACTGTACTATTAAAGTACAACTGCTAATACTTACTGTACTCCAGGTGTTAGGTGTGTAACCGTACACAGGAGTCACAGTTCGGAGTCAGTTTGGTACAGCAAGAAAAAAAACAAATGCATCAGGATCAGTCTGTCATTTACTTTAAACAACACCCAAGACTGTTTGGACAAAGCATCCGAACATGTGCCCTAAGTTTGGGTACGATTGCTTGAGCCAATTTTGTTTTATGGACATTTACGTAAACTTGAACCTTTAGACAGAGGTTTAAAACATGTATGATTTCAACACAGATCGTTGTATCAAAATTTCCCTGAAAATTTTTGCTTAGCAATGTCCGTAGATGATCCTGCCAACGTTTGAGGACGATTGGACCAAGTTCTCAAAAACTGCATCCAGAGACAATGGAGAAAGTGCAAGTGTTCTGAGAGCTCCAAGTTCACGACTTCTGATGTCATAAACCCAAGGTCACGAGTTCCATCTGAAAACAGCATCCGTCTTAACAAAATAACTAATATCCATACTGAACAGTCAAATCTGACTCGTCTGCCATAGGTCAGTCAGGTACAGCCCTAAATGTTACAGCGTCATCTTGAGGTCAACGAATTTGCAACCCACTTTCGGATTTTGGTGAGTTTTGGTCTTCGGGTCACACATGTCGTGTTTTTTTTTTTGCCCCCTCATTGTTTTCAATGTGGATGTGCAGCAGGTACGCTCAAACGCCAGAGTGACACCAGAGTGACACGCACATGTCCCCCAGCGTCTATTTTTCAGGGCATGACGGTCGTGCCCAGAGTAAACAGAATTAACAACGACGACACACCGTCCTTGTCTTACGCACAACTCTGTCTCGGTTGCTGTTGTAGCTGCAGGCAGGACGTCCGGCTGCGGCGTTTTATCTGCAGTTACCATAGTGACGCTGACTCACAGCTAATCAGCGTGTTGTGCAGCTAACCACAGCACATGTTGCTAACGTAACGGCTTACAGCTAAAATAACTTGCTTAGTTTCTCTTTGTTATGTGCATCAAAACCGTGTATTCTGCGTGACTGTTTGACACACATGCACAAACCGTTACCGCCATGTTGTATATTCAGTATGTAGGTAAATACTTCTGTGTGTTTGTCTTTTACATTTCTATATTTTCTTTTTAATAACAAATGGGAAGGCAAACAGAGAAGAATTCTATATCTGACATTTTGCTTCTGCTTCCTCCTCTTCCTCCCCGCCCTCCCTCTCACCTGCCCTCCTCCTCCCTGTCTCCTCTTCATCCCTCCCCCCTTCACCATCCTCCTCCTCCCCCTCCTCGTCCCACTGCAGGCATGAAGATCGTGTACATGCACGATGACACAGAAACCCTGAAGGACGTCGTGGCTCTGCGGCTGACAGATGGCGTTCACACAGTCCAGGGGACGGCTCAGGTCACCGTGCTGCCGGTCAACGACGAGAAGCCGCGGCTGCTAAAGTACACACACACACACACACACACACACACACACACACACGCACACACACACACACGCACATGCACAGATGTGATCTGATATGAGGATTTAGTGCTTAATGCTTGTTAATATGATATTACTGGAAATATGTGACCGTGGGAGGTTCTAGGTCAGGGTCAGTTCAGTTTTTTGAACGCTCCGAAAAAGATGCAGAAGTTTTTGCTCTGTTCATAAAGATGTGGAGCTGCAGTTGTTGGTATTAATATAATTTGACTGTCTACATATCATGCATAGGTGGTTGACCTCTCTTGTTTGTCCGACACCTTTCGGCTTGTTCCAGAGGTTCCGCTAACCCAGCTCCTGCTCATGTGTGCTCTTCTTTTTTCTCTGATATCTTACAACCCAGACATTCAGGAGGTTTTTACCAGGAGCTGAATTATCCACACAGGTCTCTTCCTCTCCAAAACAGACAGACCAGCTCATTTAAATTGGTAAAAACACTGAATAAAAGAGTTTCAGGTTAAAAATCAGTGTTTCGTCTATGCTGTTTGGCACAGCAGGGGCTGAAGCCGAGCTGCCGCTAACGTTTGCTCAGCTTGTTTCTTTGATAACTTCAGATCCAGACGTCCGATGATTCAAAACCTTCATCTGGTTAAAACATGGAGTTAAAACTGGATATAAAGTCAGTTTATGACAGCTTCTGGCAGACAGCTGCAACCTTGACCCATGCACAGAGGAGATATGATGCTACTAACAGACGATTGTGCCTATCCCCACCTATCATTCATGAGATTTTCCGTCATTTATGACACAACGCTTCCCTGCCATTAACAAAATATTCCGGCAATCCCTCTTTTCACCGCTATAGGATAGGGGACGCTGTTACACCTCTTGTTAAATAGAACAACGAAGAACTGCCGCATCCAAAAACAAACAAAGAAGAAGATCCACTGGAAACCAGAAGATGACGTTGCCGCTTGCAAACTGCACGAAAATGCTGGCCCCGACAGAAACGTTTACGGTTGCACAAGCCGTGGAAACGCTGATGGACTCTGACACCAACGCGTTTGGTGGGACGAAACAGGAACTCCATGACGGTGACAGCGACGCACGAACAAGGCGACCACAGAGGAGACGGAGACAACAGAACACTGAACGAGTTTCCCTGCTGTAGAGAATATTATTTTCATTTATACAATTCAAACTGACATAAAGAAATGGAAAAAAAATGTGAAAATGACATGCATGTTTTCAGGTCTTTGTCCGAAATGTTTTTTTGTGTGTTGATAACAAAGAAATGGAATAAGATAGAATAAAATGTTCTTTGTGTTTTAAAACAGAAGGTCTCTTCTTTAGTTTCATGTTTGTTTACATATTTATAGAACAAATTATTCTGTGGGTCTTGAAAGATCAGTGAATATGATCAAAAATGCAGGCGGTGACTGGCAACTTACAAACACTGGTGTGAAAACTGCTTAAATGTTAAAAGTTTCTCTGGGTTTAAAAATTGTTGGAACCATTTTGGATAATGTAAGTACACTCAACAACGTAGGTCTAGTTGTTTTCAGACATTTTAATTACATATAAAGTTCCACATTATATCTTTAAATCAAGACGTAGATGTTAGGTTGTCTTTAAATAGTATAAAGTGTTGTTTTGTCATTACATTGGTTGTTTCGTGTCGATGATGATCAGAAGTGTGCGCTGCAGTGAAATCCAGAGAAGCTCAGCAGGAGGAGGTCGGGGGAGTCGACACGGGACAGAAGGGGGGAGGAGGGAGGGAGGAAACCTGTGTGTGCACATGTGGCGGGTCGCTCTGCATGACTGGGTGTTTACAGAGGAAATCTGTGACCCCCCCTCCCTCCACCTCCACCCATAATATTTTCATTTGAACGAGTGATTGGGAATTTGCATCCTTGACTGGGTTCCCCATTCTGTCCCTTCACACCCCCCCACGCCTCGCCCACATGTGTGCTGTCCCCAGATCAGTGGTTGGTGTGCGTGGGTGTGTTGGCACAGGCCGAGCTGGTACTGTAAAGAGCACTGAGGCAGAAGTAACGCAGAGACTTGGCAGATGCCGGCCTCCTTGTTTTTGCGTTCCTGCAGGATGGACGTGGCAGCTTCCTCTCCTGCGTGGATTTTATTTCCGAGTGAGGAAGCAGCCAGACGCTTTCTGATGTTCACCCACCCCCCCTAAACACCACCCAACAACATCACCGCCCAGACCTCCATGATCCTGCTGGAACAGCCTGCTCTCACACAAACTTTCTTCTCGCCAAACTGTCTCATTCACAACACTTTTAAAGGACAGCCTTATTCTTCTACTTGTGTCCATTATCACAGATATCGCGCTTCAAGTCTTTTTGTGTCGAATGCACAACAGTTACAGGACTTTTACTTTTAACAGAGTATTTATATTGTGTGACACTGAAACTATTACGGTCCAGTGTTTGGAACATGAACCGTCTTTAATCAGTGTTTGTACTGGTTTAAATCAGCTGATCTGTTTTGTCTGGTGAGGCGGAGACCTCTGTGGATAATTCAGCTGCTGGTAAAAACCTCCTGAATGTCTGGGTCTTAACCTCCTGCAACTCTGCGTCCTCATATAAAGACATTACATCTTGGGGTTGCTACACCTACACTTAATTGTACTTAACTCTGACCCGTCTAGTGATGGTAGGACCACAGTACACTAATCCATGTAAAAACAAGATGGCAGCCATCTCTGAAAAGTCAGTCTGCAGCCGACCCTGTGGGGTGGTATTTAAATTTGAAATGTGGTGAAGTAGCTCAAATATTCCAGATGTATTTATCTGATTCTGGGATCATTGGTTTGATTTAATCTCTTTTTCAGCAGTTTGGTCATGTTTTACATTGGAGTGGTAGAAGTTGAACGTTTCAACCTCTTTTTCAGTCCTTTTACTACAAAATAAAGTCCAATCTGATGCTGTCGTTTATCTGCTTATTCACTCGTTGAAGTCGACTAAAATGTCAACTAGAGTCAACTAAAATGATCCCAGTTCTAAAAATGTACAGTTATAACATATTATAATTACCAACTACATTTACATGCACCCTGTTATTCAGAATATGACAACATTTCAACATGTTCTGTTTGGATTTTCCAAATTAGGCCTTTTTCTGATTTAGACATGAAATATGTTGATATTTTTCAGGCATTAGGAGTCAGAGTTTCCACAGTCATGAAAAACTGAATTTTACAATCACATTTTTCAGGCCTGGGAATGTCCTGGAATTTTGTTGTGATTAATGAATTTGTTATAGTAATCTTCCCTGAGCACATTTATTTTCTGTAGCTGTCGACGTAACGCAGCTTTAATATGTGTTGTGTGACGTTTTGTTATCATCTCGTACGTTTCTTCAGTTTCTCTCCCTTCATGTATGCCCTTACCTCAAATTATGTCAGAGTAGAGATGGAATCTGATATGTCTGGAAAAACGTTATTTATTTTTTTTATCATGGGTTCTTAAAAAGTCATGGAAAAGTTTGGAAATTTTGTCCATGAAAATCTGTGGGAACCCTGAGGAGCTATCATTGGACATGTATACTGCACAGTACGTCTCATTTTGAGTTTGTACTGCAGTTTGCAGACAAGCAGCCTCTTGTCTGTTTACAGTCAGCATAGAGATGCACACCCGAAAGAAAAGTCTACATTTCTGGCAGGAGAAAGAAACACATCTACTTTTAAACATGACGGAAAACGTGGATATCAACGACCTTTTTAAGAAGATGGTTGAAGGAATCAAAGAGGGAGGCCGTCGGTCTGTTTCCATGACATCAGAGAAAACTGATTTATTGTGTCAGTCTGACTAAAACCATATAAACATGTTCAACTGAAACTGTTCTAGTTGAGTTTCTCTAAGTGGGACTAACACACCCAGATCATGTGACTCCTGCATGTATACAGTCAATCAGACCCAAACTGGCCGAGGCGCTCTGAGCATGCTCCACAGTTTCCGCCCCGGGCTTTGACCTGGAAGTCCAATAGCATTAAATGTGTAAGAGAAGAAGAAGCAGGTAACAACATGGAGAAATCTACATCCAGAGCCGTGACTTTTTCTGGGCCGTGACTATAGACAGTGTCCACACAGTCCAGCAGGTCTACCACTGGAGGAAAACTGATAAAATCCTATTTTGATGCAAAGGAGCAAAAAGACAAGCAGCTCCAGCTGTTTCACTTTTCTTTACTTGACATAATAAACAACACGTTAGAGCACTTTAATCAGTGAACTCACAGCTGCATGTAAACTGGAATATTCATTTTCATCAGCCATGTAAACACTTTCGCAGGAAGGTCAACTGAGGGCAAAAACTGAATATTTTGTGATTGCAAACGTAGTCAGTGTTCTCTTCTTCACTGGTGTCTCCAGGAACGCTGGGTTGGAGGTGGACTCTGGTGAGCGCAGGGTGATCTCCAGCGTGACTCTGGAGGCCGAGGACCTGGACACACCTCTGAACCAGGTGTACTACTTCCTGAACGCTGAACCACGCTTCGGAAAACTGCAGCTCAGGGTGAGGAAACAACAGTGTGTGTGTTGGGTTGAGAAATTTTGGAAAATGAGGACGCTTTGTCTGATCCTCACCTCTTCACATGGCTGCTGGAGGAAAAGGGTTAGAATTTAAAAAAGAAACTCTGCATTTGGGACCAGTTTTTAAAGATTTCTGTCCTCAGTAGGAACCAGTGGGCTCAGAGCTGAGAGCCACGACAGGAAGTGCTGAGAGATGGACAGACATGTTGGTTTGAGTCTGCACATGAGATTCAATGACAAATAGAAAAATATAGATGTTTTCCATTATTTCTTTCCAACGCCCATGTTCCTGCTGTTTCTATCATGAAGAATACACCTCGATTTATTGTTGAGCGGTGGAAGGAGCACTTTGAAGTACTAAACCACGTCCATCACATTCTTTGTGGAGGAGGCAGAGCCTGAAGACTCAGGGTAACTTTGTCTGTATCCCTGGCAGAGGTTGCTGAGGTGGAAGCTCCCCAGCAGGTGGAGGAGCAGGCGTGGATGAGATTCGCCCTGAGATGCTGACGGCTCTGGACACTGTTGGGCTGTCTTCGCGGACACGCCTCTTCAGTGTTTCTTGGGGTCGGGTACAGTGCCTGTGGAGTGGCAGACTGGATAGTGGGTCCCATTTTTGAAAAAGGGGACTGGAGGGCGTGCTCCAATGACGAGAGTCGGCAGTTTGGTGCAGCGTCTGCAGTAATTTGGCTGCTGTTCCGGACCATCGTTGTGTAGAGGGAGCAAAGCTTTTGATTTCCTGGTCCATCTCCGTCCCAACCCTCACCTATGGTCATGGGCTCTGGGTAGTGACTGAAAGAATGAGATCACAGGTACAAGCAGCTGAAATGAGTTTCCTCTGTAGGGTGTCTGGGCTCAGCTTTAGAGATAGGGTGAGGAGTCAGACATCTGGAGGGAGCTCGGAGTAGAGCTGCTGCTCCTTCATGTTGAAAGAGGTCAGTTGAGGTGGTTCAACATCTGATCAGGATCCTCCTGGGCGCCTCCTGTTAGAGGTGTTCTGGACACGTCCCACTGGTAGGAGACCCAGAACACACTGGAGGGATTATATATCTCATTTGGTGTGGGAACAAAATGGATGGATGGAATACACCTGTTTGCCCAATATAAAGAAATAACACCCAGACGCATCAGTTTTCATTCAGATGAGCTCACGTTGTGGTGAGTGAATAATCTTCTCAGTGTTGTGATGGTTCTTTGCTGTGTGTCTGCAGACAGAGTGGGGTTGGACCGAGCTGTCGGCCGGTCAGAACTTCACTCAGGACGACGTTGAGATGAACCGTCTGTGGTACGCACACACAATCAGCACCAACAGCGCCGGGTTCAAAGGTCACGACAGCTTCCGCTTCACCCTCAGCGACCTGGACAACGAGACTCCTGCACAGAGCTTCTTCATCTCGGTCCACACCGTGCAGAAAGGTCAGAGGTCAAATGTACTCTTCTGGTTTACAACTGTTACTGTCTTTTTTTTTTTTTTCTTTTTTTTTTCCTACTTGTCTGCATTGGTCTTCATAGCTTAGCGCCACAAAAGGGTGCAAGCTTCTTGTGAAGATTGATGCACTGTTAATCTTGCAGTCAAGTATTTTATACCCACAATGCGTGGTTGTTACTGTCACAGTGCGGCACTGTGAGCGTCTGTCAGGAGGAGTATATCAGTGTGTGGGCTGGATCTGTGGAGCAGGTTAGATGAGCAGTTACTATAGAGCTCTTTAAAACAGACACAGTATATTTAGGACGTATGCAGATGATGGGCTGGTTTATTTACTGACCTGGGCTTAGTTGAGATGGGGTTTGTATATATACAGTGTGTATATATATATATATATATATATACAGTGTGTATATACATATATATATATATATATATATATATATATATGTAATATATATATCTAAAGTTCCCTCTTGGCAAAAGTTGGAAAACTTACTAAAACTGAGCTTCTATAAGGCAATGAATATTGCGGAGGGCGTGGCTCATCACATAAAGGTGTATAACATCTCAAGGGTTTCACCCATCACCACGCAACTTTGTAGGCATATGACCACACATAATCTGAGGGGACCCCTCCATTATTGACCCCATCAAACAAAATGGGGGCGCTAGAGAGCTCATTTCTTATCTAGGCCTAACCGCCATATGGATTTTTACTAAACTTGGTAGATATGTAGAACAGGACGCCTCAAGGTGACTGGAGAAATTTAACTCTAATTGGCAACTGGGTGGCGCTATAACAACAGAAAAATGCTTAAAAATGGCTAAAATGCGACCGATGGCTGTGGCTCCCCCTGTGGACCAATGTTGGTGTTTTCTAATGTTTGGTATGACTAAGTCATGGTATGGTGTGCTGTACATAATCACGGAAACTGTCAGTGTGTCATTCTGTCAGTCAGTCATTCTGTCTGTCCCACGTTTTTCTACTCACTGACGTGGTCAATCTATGTGAAACTGCACATAGGCATTGAGGACTGGCATAGGTAGAAGGTGACAAAGCTACCAGTGAGTATGGACTACTAATTATGAATTTTTACAAAGTAAATATTTGAATGTACAACTTTTACTTTACTTTAACAGAGTATTTCTGCTACTTGAGTGTACTGAGTACTTCTCCCACAGAAGTTAAAACAACGATAAGAAGCATGTTGTCACACACTCACTCTGTACCTTCACACACCTCGGCCCACTGTGGCCCCTCTGTGGCCCCTCTGTGATCCCTGTGGCCGGTCGTGGTTCATGTATTATTGAGCCCCCCCCAACAGTGCCAGCTTTGCCAGTCGGGTGAACACAGTGCGTCAGGGCCTCGGCCCTTCTGGCTCCGGGCCCTCTGATCCTGGAGGAGCGGAGGTGAGAAACGACCGGCCTCCTCAGCCGCTGAATAATTAACGGAGGGGAGGTGGAGCAGCTGTGGAGGGGCGTTGGCTCGTCTCCTCTGGGTGCTCCACCACATCCTCCTCCTCCTCCTCCTCCTCCTCTTCGTCCAACAACGCTCCAAAAACTGAGACACTTAGGCCTGTTTTTATCTCGTCTCATTTTGCCAAGTTGAAGTTCAATCAGTCCTTTTTTTTTAACTAAAAAGTAAAATAAATTTCTCTTTGACTTTTGCCAGCTGATGGAGACTTTAATCTCGAGCCATTTACAGTAAAAACTTTAATTTTAAGTTTTAGACGCTCTGGTGGGAATTTTTAAATCTTAATTTATGAGAATAGATAGAGGATACAGTGATGAGTGAGGGGCTCACAGTTGGTAATAAATCTCAATACACCATGATACACAGAGTAAAAAACCTTGATGGAATTTCTTTAAATTCTGTTCCTTCTGTAAAACTTAACTGTTTTGATCTTCTGCAAAAACTCTTCTGGCCTTTACTCAGCGTCATAACTCAGGAGCGGAAACTGTGCTGATTGTAAACGCGTTCATGTTTAGAGCAACAGCAACATTTGAATGTCTACAGTCATGGCTACATCTGAGTCTGGACAGACATGGATGTAAACTGTAACTGCTGACTGGTTCGTGGAGACATACAACTGTGAGACAGTAATTCTCGTTGATTCTTTGGAAGCGTTTAGAAATTCATCATGTCACAGAAAAGACCGGAAAGCACAGTCCTTCTCAGTTAGTAACAAAGACAGGAAAAGGAAATGGAAAGAGTGATTGTCTTGGTATGTTTTCACCAGTTCTGTTTGATATTCAAAAAAAACCCCAATAAAATCCCAGTTTTCTTTGTGTAATCACTGAACATCTGAACATGTTTCTGAGGTAGCAGCTAAGTTTCTCCCTCCTCCTTCCATGTGTTGACCTTCTCCCTCCGGCCGCCTCCAGGTGACTTGGTGCTGCTGACCAAAGCAGTACACCTGACGGAGGGGCAGCGGGTCGTCCTGAACACCGACATCCTGCTGGCATCGGACTCGGCCGGTCGTCCGGAGGAGCTGGTCTACACGGTGCTGGCCCCGCCTTTGCATGGCCTTATCCACGCCGTTCAGCAACCAGGCGTCCCTCTGATCACCTTCACACAGCTGGACGTCGCCGCACACCGAGTGTGCTACACCCACGACAACAGCCACCACGCAGAGACCGACTCCTTCAGGTCAGAGAACACACTCACTGTACATGGCTCCTGATATTATAATGAAATCCTAACCAATTTGATCACTTAGAAAATGATTAGTCCTGATTAAAATAAAAATGCAAATAGAGAAAATGAATAATTAAAAACTAAATTTGATATTTTAATCCCAAACTAAAAGTGTGATTTTAACAATGTTCAAACCGAACTTGTCCGTGTTTCAGTGTGAAGCAGCTGTTTGACTTCAGCCCTCTCAGTTAAATGAAGCCATTTTGCAGCACAGCATGAAATTCTGCACACATCAGGAGAATAAATGGCAAATGATCTGCCTACATATTGTGAGAGGAGGATATTTCTGTCAAAAAAAAAAAAAGTATCACACACAACATTTGGCCGACGAAAGAAGAACTGGGCAGCGAGACGAGAGAGCGTCAGGAGACGAGGAGCTTTCTCTGCTGCAGTATGTTTATCTGCTTTTCCAGCCAATTTGGCAGCAGCAGGGTTTTTAAAGGGGGGAGGAGGACGGGGGGAGGAGGAGGAGGAGGAGGACGGGGGGAGGAGGAGGAGGAGGAGGAGGGGGGAGGGTGACCTGGAGTGTGTGCAGACCCCGGGTTTGTCACCCAGACCTCTGCTGCCCCGACCGGCTGGTTGTCTGGCTCTAAAGGAGACGGTCAGATCAGAGCCAAGACTCAGAGACTGAGAGACTGAGGGATGGTGAGACAAACAAACTGTCAGACAGACAGACAGACGGAGAGAGAGACGGGCATAAAAGGCGACTGACACCTGAAGTCCGCCTCACTCTGATAAAGTCGTCTCACTGTAGCATTGACAGTCGTCCACCGTCACAGTCTTTGCCTCTTCTGCAACAATTACATCCTAAACTTACAGATAAACTGGGTTTGATGGAAACCAGTTTGACTCCAGCTGACCCTTTTACAAATATGCACGCACATGTTGGCAGCAGAAGTGCTGTTTTGCTCCGAAGCCGCTCAGATGAGTTATCGAGATTTAAACATGAAATTAAAACAGTTTCCAGCATCTTAACGTGTTGCAGTGTGTTCGGTGATCAGAATCAGACTGAAGTTTTAGAAGTTTTAGTTTTATTCCAGCAGGATCACGACTGTGTATACATGTACATATATACTGTATGTACTGTAAAACTTCAGTTAGTAGCACGAGCTATTATGTGCCTAAATCACTGAAGTCAACAGGCCTTTAATTCCTTTTACACAAACTGTTGCTCAGCAAAGATCAGGAAATACAATCGGGTTGTTTATCTGAAGCAGTATGAATATTACGTGTATAAGTCAGACTTCAGTTAACATATTAATTATGTGTTATGTTACGACACTTGTTCCATATGTCACCCAGCATACCGACTCAGCACATATTCTGACTTATGACAGCTTCAGAGGAAGGATTTCAGTAAAATGAACTGAATGATTGAATTGTGGAGAATCCAACTGAGCTAACCATGTGTAGCATCTCTATATAACTAACTATAGCCAACACACATCCAAAGAACTTCTATAAAAATGAACTGCTTGGCCACCAGACCAGGCCTCTGATAGAGACAGGCCTTTATCTGTCAAAATGTAGCCACACCAGGCTAGTAAAAGGGCTTTTAATTGAAATTTTAAGTTTTTAAGATTTTTAATCGCGTTTAATTGCTCTTTTTAATTGCAGGTTTAAAATTAATTTATTTTGTATTTCAACATAGTTTTAAAGTCCATCTTAACAAGGTGAAACAACTGTTGCTGGGGGGGTAATTTATAGTGCTGCATTGAATCAAAGCGTAGGTTACGGCATAGGCTCCACGTCGATTTGGAGCCTATGCCGTAACCTAACGTGCACCTCCCCAGAATTGTAACCACGCGTCGCAGTGACGCAGACCTCCTGTCTGTCGCTGTATACTGACACCATTTCCCTCAGTGGAAACGGAGCTTTGATTTACTTTTAGTTCACAGATAAGAAACAATAAATTGAGGACAGTAAAGCCTCCACTAAAAAAGCATTTTAAGTCTTGTGTGTGATTTATCCTTCAGGGATTTATACTTCAGGATTTATCCAGGTTTCATATGGGAAGAGGGAAAGATAGCCGGCTGCTAGGCTAATTTATACAATGTAAAATGCCATAGGCTTGTGCTAATAACGTTAGCATGTTGTATTTGTGGGGAAATGTGTCCAGATAAAGACAAGTGTTTGTCTGTGAATGCTGCGAGTTATAGTGAAGCTGATTTGTGTTTGAAACTGTCTCTATGAAGCCATGTTTAATGTGTGTTTACAGTGTGTTTAATGTGTGTTTGCATTGTGTTTAATGTGTGTTTACAGTGTGTTTAATGTGTGTTTACAGTGTGTTTAATGTGTGTTTGCATTGTGTTTAATGTGTGTTTACAGTGTGTTTAATGTGTGTTTACAGTGTGTTTAATGTGTGTTTGCAGTTTGTTTAATGTGTGTTTACAGTGTGTTTAATATGTGTTTAATGTGTGTTTAATGTGTGTTTGCAGTTTGTTTAATGTGTGTTTACAGTGTGTTTAATGTGTGTTTACAGTGTGTTTAATGTGTGTTTGCAGTTTGTTTAATGTGTGTTTACAGTGTGTTTAATGTGCGTTTGCAGTGTGTTTAATGTGTGTTTGCAGTTTGTTTAATGTGTGTTTACAGTGTGTTTAATGTGTGTTTGCAGTTTGTTTAATGTGTGTTTGCAGTTTGTTTAATGTGTGTTTACAGTGTGTTTAATGTGTGTTTGCAGTTTGTTTAATGTGTGTTTACAGTGTGTTTAATGTGTGTTTACAGTGTGTTTAATGTGTGTTTGCAGTTTGTTTAATGTGTGTTTGCAGTGTGTTTAATGTGTGTTTACAGTGTGTTTAATGTGTGTTTGCAGTGTGTTTAATGTGTGTTTACAGTGTGTTTAATGTGTGTTTGCAGTGTGTTTGCAGTGTGTTTACAGTGTGTTTAATGTGTGTTTACAGTGTGTTTAATGTGTGTTTTGTATCAGCTAAACTTTGTAGCACTTCATTAAAACCTCTGCCGCTGACCAGTGTTTTGGAGGTGTAACTGCAGAGTGACACAGACACACACCGCACAATTATAAATGCTCACAACGGCGTAGGCTACATGCATTAGATTTTCATAATTAATATGTTATTTTAAGCCTAATTATTAAACAAGTAATATTCATACTGGTTTCAATAAACAATTGTATTGTTCTTCCTGATCTTTGCTGAGCAACAGTTTTGTGTGAGAGGAATTAAAGGCCTGTTGAGTTCAGTGATTTAAGCAAATAATAGCCCTGGTTACTAATTTCAGTTTTACGATATTATATAATGACAGTGACTGACTTGAGTAAATCAACTTCTGGGGAGTCGTCTTAGCAGCATATAAAACAAAAACAGCTCCTTATAAAATGTAAAATCTAGTATTGTAGTTACAATCCAAAAAATACACATTTCTGACAGAAATGTAAAAGTATTAAAACTATTGTCATAGTTTGGGCTTTTGTTTTTTGTGCAACACACGTAACAACACACATTTTTTATGAACTGTTCGAACAGTTCAATACAAATATGTGTGTTGTTAAACCCTAACTTTATATCTACATAGAGAGCAGGTCCTCGTCTATAGAGATCACCATGTTGCACCGCCATGTTTCTACAGTAGCCCAGAATGGACAAACCAAACACTGGCTCGAGCAGGAATATCAGGCTCCTTTAGCTTTCTGTTGATGTGTTTGATCATAGTGGTTTTAGTGAAAAGAAGTTAAAATAATTCGACGTGTGTGTGTTGTACCTGGACAGAGCAGGACGTTATGCAGACTCAGGTGTGGCCACGTCTGAGACACACACATCTGTACATCATTTGTGTGTGCGTGTGTGTGTGTGTTGTGGTGACAGCAGATGATGAATGGGCATTACTTGGAGAATAACAACAGCGTTGGCACGGCTACGGCGGCCAGAGCGCCGGCCACAGACGGCCGTCCCTGGGCAAATATGGCCGACATCGAAGCCAGATGTTACACCAGGACCTGCCTCTGAGTGTGTGTGAGTGTGTGTGTGTGGTGGCCGGTGTGCTGAGGCCTGGGGCAGTTAGTCAGCTGCAGGGCTGAGAGGCAGATTGTGTTGGCAGAGGGCTGAGACAGAGGACAAAATACACACACACACACACACACATATATTTTTCAGGTCCACTACTCTGTCAATTGTCACTATTGTGTGTGTGTGTGTGTGTGTGTGTGTGTGTGTGTGTGTGTGTGTGTGTGTGTGTGTGTGTGCGCGCGCGCGCGCGTGCGTGCGTGCGTGTGTGTGTGTGTGTGTGGCCCTTATGTGAGTGATTGATGATGGAAGTCTGTGTTACTCAAAAGAAATGAACCTCATTAAATAATAATTAAGATAAACAATAAACCAATAAAAGATACAAAGACATTTGACTTCGAACTGATTAAGAATTTGTTAAAAAATAAATATATATAAATATATATATACATATATATATAACTAAAAGTCGACCACTTAAAGAGGATAATGCACATCAATGACGGAAAAAAGAAATAAAGCAACATAAATAGACCGATAAAAGATAATAAGATAAAATCATAGATAAACCAATAAACCAGTAAAAGTACACCTGAGTTAAGACCAATAAAAGAAATGAGATCAAATAAATGGGCCTTGTTCCGCTCTGCCATTGTCGAGGCGGCGGCTGCAAGCTGTGGCCGCAAGGCTGCTGGTGCCAGTCGTGGGCGGTAATTCCCGAACCCGCTGATGGACACCAGAGGTGAGGGGAGCCGTCAGGCTGAAGAAGGAGGCCTACAGGGCATGGTTGGCCTGTGGGTCTCTGGAAGCAGCTGGCGGGTACCGGCGGGCCAAGCAGAGCGCAGCGGCGGCAGTCGCAGAGGCAAAAACTCTGGCGTGGGAGGAGTTCAGTGAGGCCATGGAGGAAGACTATCGATCGGCTCCAAAGAGGTTCTGGCAAACCGTCCGGCGCCTCAGGGGGGGAAGGCGGCAACTAGCTCACACTGTTTACAGTGGGGGCGGGGAGCTGCTGACGTCAACTGGGGACATTGTCGGGCGGTGGAAGGAATACTTTGAGGAGCTGCTCAATCCCACCAGCACGTATTCCAGTGAGGAAGCAGAGACGGGGGTATCGGGGGCGGGTCGTCCAATTTCTGGGGCAGAAGTTGCCAAGGTAGTGAAACAACTCCGAGGCAGCGGAGCCCCGGGGGTGGATGAGATTCGTCCTGGATATCTCAAGGCTCTGGATGTTGTAGGGTTGTCCTGGTTGACACGTCTCTGCAACATTGCGTGGACATCGGGGGCAGTGCCTCTGGAGTGGCAGACCGGGGTGGTGGTCCCCATTTTCAAGAAGGGGGACCAGAGGGTGTGTTCCAACTACAGGGGGATCAGACTCCTCAGCCTACCTGGTAAGGTCTACTCCAGGGTGCTGGAGAAGAGGGTCCGGTTGATAGTTGAACCTCAGATTGAGGAGGAGCAATGTGGTTTTCGTCCCGGACGCGGAACCGTGGACCAACTCTTTACCCTCGCCAGGGTGCTGGAGGGGGCATGGGAGTTTGCCCAACCGGTCCACATGTGTTTTGTGGATTTGGAGAAGGCTTACGACCGTGTCCCCAGGGGCATCCTGTGGGGGGTGCTCCGGGAGTAAGTCGGACCTGTTCCCGGTGAGGGTTGGACTCCGCCAGGGCTGCCCTTTGTCATTGGTTCTGTTCATAACTTTTATGGACAGAATTTCTAGGCGCAGCCGAGTGGTGGAGGGGGTCAGGTTCGGTAGCGGGAGGATCTCGTCCCTGCTTTTTGCAGATGACGTGGTCCTCCTAGCTCCATCGAACAGTGACCTCCAGCTCTTGCTGGGACGGTTCGCAGCCGAGTGTGAAGCGGCTGGGATGAGAATCAGCACCTCCAAGTCTGAGGCCATGGTCCTCAGCCGGAAAAGGGTGGATTGCCCTCTCCGGGTCGGGGGGGAGGTCCTTCCTCAGGTGGAGGAGTTTAAGTATCTCGGGGTCTTGTTCACGAGTGAGGGTAGGATGGCGCAGGAGATTGACAGGCAGATTGGGGCGGCGTCAGCAGTGATGCGGGCGCTTAACCGGCCCGTTGTGGTGAAGAGGGAGCTTAGCCAAAAAGCGAAGCTCTCGATTTACCGGTCGATCTACGTTCCAACCCTCACCTATGGTCACGAGCTCTGGGTAGTGACCGAAAGAACAAGATTGCGAGTACAAGCGGCCGAAATGAGTTTCCTCCGCAGTGTGGCTGGGCTCAGCCTTAGAGATAGGGGGAGGAGCTCGGACATCCGGGAGGGACTCGGAGTAGAGTCGCTGCTCCTCCACATCGAGAGGAGCCAGTTGAGGTGGTTCGGGCATCTAGTAAGGATGCCACCCGGACGCCTCCCTTGGGAGGTGTTTCAGGCGTGTCCAACCAGGAGGAGACCTCGGGGCCGCCCCAGGACACGCTGGAGGGATTACATCACCCAGCTGGCCTGGGAACGCCTCGGGGTTCCCGCGGAAGAGCTGATGGAAGTGGCTGGGGAGAGGACTGTCTGGGCTTCTTTGCTGAGACTGCTGCCCCCGCGACCCGGACCCGGATAAGCGGAGGAGGACGACGACGACAATAAAATAAAATAGATTAAAACAAAATAACTGAATTACTGGAATGCACTGTTAAAAAACATGTCTTTAACTTAACTTTAGAAGATGAAACTGTTGGGACACTCCTGATGTCATCAGGTAACATGTTCCAGCGGCTCGGCGCATAAAAGCTAAAGATGTTTTCACTCGTACTCGTAGAGACCGGAGGAATAACCAGGATTTGTGTTCTACGTGACCTCAGGGGGCGGAGCCTTCTCATAGCTCACAAACCAACATATTCTCATAGAATGGTACGTTTGATATCCTACGAATTTGTGCCCCAAGGATGACGTTGCATCCTCAGCGTACAGCTATGTGATTGATGTATAGTTTCAAAGGTGAGGTCTAGGTAATAAAAGTTATCGTGTTAAAGTTTAGGAAAAGAAACACGGTGAGGACGAACCTTAAAATGACTATAGCCCTGTCTCCACAGTGAAAGTTGTGGATGGTCCCAACAGCAGCGTTCTTAGCGTCCCCATGTTTGGTCCCCCCTCTGTTGGGGTACCTAGCACACAGATCTGGTACTAAAAGGTGGAGCTAGAAACCCTGCAGTCTGATTGGTCAGTAGAGGACGGTCACTCTGGTTTTATGTAACCTCTGTTCATACATCAGTAAACTACAACTATAAAATGAAAGAGAAAAAATAACTTCATTCACTGGGCCGACTGCCGGCAACTTTTAAGGTGGAACGTTAACTTGTAATGTTACTCAATGCATGAGTTGATGACGTGAATCCATCAGCACACCTTAAATTTCACTGGGACAACTTTGAGCATCACTTTAGTTTTTATATGACACACACTTTTAGTAATGACTTTAAAAATATAGATTAATTTGGAGCGGATTATGTGAAGGTCATATATTCTAATCCTCACTTCCTGTGGGCTACAGCAACACTAAACCCCTGAGCTTGCCTGAGAAGGACTAAATGCACAAAGCTGCTATTTTTAAATATCCCATGGAGAGAGACTCTCACTGCAGCCTGTTCTATTTTGTTGTGAAAATGTGGGCGTGCAGCCTCGTTCTGTGGACGATAAACCAGGTGCAGACTTCCATCTGTGTCACCGCTGATGAGGAAATACAGCGAGTGCTGGACGGAGCAGTGAGTGACAACAACCCCGCCCACATTTAAGAGGACTGTCTGAACAAACCGAGGGTCTAGGCACCATGTCTGAAGGGTTACTGCTGGTTCCAAAGGTGCTGGACTGAAAGGGTTTGGTGGGAACTGGGATTAAAGTTCACTCAAAGTTCACATGGTTCCAAACATTCGACGTCAGTGGAAAGTCTCGGGCCAAAGTCTGTTTTGATTTTGTGACACATCCACCCCAACCTGCCTCCTTACAGGCACTCAGGACTGCTTCCTTCTTTACTGCTGTCAGTGTATTGATCACATGATCGCACCCTATATACATGGGATATGTATTCAGGAGCATTACTTTCGTAGGAAAACTTGAGATAAGAAGCTCCGTACCTGGTGCCTGAGATTGACCTCAAATCTGTTTCTGACTAAGATAACTTTTGCCTTCACAGTTTCGTCGTCACTAACGGCGATTCATCCCGCAGCGGCACCCTCCACTTCACCATCGAGCATGGCGACCGCATCCCACCGACCCTCCACCACAACACGGGCCTCCGGCTGCAGGACGGCTCCACAGAGACCATCACCACCGACCAGCTGCAGCTCACCGACCCCGACACCGCCGCCGCCAACCTGAGCTTCATCATCACGCAGCCGCCACGCCACGGCAAACTGCTTCTGAGAGGAGTTCCGCTGTCGCCACCGCTGAGGTTCACCCAGACAGATGTGGACGAGCTGAACCTGGTGTACCAGCATGACCTGGGCAGCCAGGCGGACATCGACAGGTTCTACTTCCTGCCGACCGACGGGAACAACAGAGGATACCTGGAGTTTGGACAGCTGAGGGAGGAGCCTGCTGTCTTCAACATACAGGTGAGGAACATACACCAATACACACACACACAGAACTCTGCAAGAAGTCCTCAGATCCTTTACTGCTGTGATTGTGCCCAAAATATCAGACCTGATCCGACATGAACCTGCACAGTTTCTGTCCATGTCCAGCTCGAACCCGAACCACAGCAGCAGCTTTGAGCCTGAGCCTGATGAAAAACACACATTTCTACTATAGAATAAATATATATATATATATTTAATATTAAAATATTTATTACAAGTGAAGGGCCGATGTGTTTCCTTGCACCACTTCTTCTCCTTCTCTTCCTTATTTTAATAGTCCGTTGTCTCGTGCACATCAGGTTCGTCAGAGCAGTTGCACCCCTCGGTGTGTCTGCGTGCATGACAGTCCATGGTGATGGTGATGTCGATAGGGACAAAAATTCCTATCTAAGTATTTACAGGCTGAATGGTGAAATATAATATATCTCTGTATTTTCTATGAAATGGGCCGCGTGTTCAGCTGCAGGTCAAAGCCACATTTGAGGCGTCACAAGCACTTTTATAAAATCAGAATAAGCAAGCAACGCTGCCAACCTAGTCGCCCTGCAGCCTCCCTTGTCTTCTCTCCCTGGTTCTGTTGTTCTGTTTCCCATGGTCATGGAAAACCTGGAAAAGTCCTGGGATTAGTGAAAATCACTGAGTTTTTGGAAAAGGGATGGAAATTCATGAAATTGTTGCAGTAATCTTTGTGGTTAACCTTCCATAAAATGTAAAATAACGGCAAATTCATTTCCTGTAGCTGGTGACGTAGCGTGGCTCTGATAAGTGCTGATTTTTACGTTTTCAAGTTTCTTCATTTTCTCGCCATGTTTCCTTTCTCCCCTCATGTTTGCCAGCCACCTGAAGTTCTCTTTAGAAAGAGTTTGAATCTGTTGGATAAACGCCGTGCAAGTGGGTCAAGAAAAAAAAATCCTATTACAGGTCCTTGAAAAGTCCTGGAAAAGTTTTGAAATTTTGACAATGAAATTGTGTGGGGACCGCCGTCTCTCATGCCGTTTACACAGGGGAAATGCCAGTTTCATTAAAGAGACAAAAACAAAACAACAAAGCTGAACTGGCAGGAACTCGACCCAGTTTAAGCCCAAACCTGGCGGGTCAGGTCCAGGTAGACTCGGGCAGCGAATCAGAGCTCTGCTAAAGAGTCATAAAAACAGCCTGTTTTCAGTTTTGTGACGACTTCTCCAGCTGATCTGAGAAGAAGCTAAAGCTGTCAGACACATGTAGAGCAGGAAGAAGTACCTGAGGTTTACCTCTGAGATGTGGAGGAGGAGGAGAAAGTTGGAAATACTCAAGTAAAGTATGAGTACCTTGAAACTGTATTTACTTGCAGTACTTTAGTAAACGTACTCCCCTCGAGCTTCAGTCGACTCTCAGCTGGACGACTGAGCTACACAGATAAATATTTGAAGCAGAGAGCAGCAGGTGAGCCAAGAACCCCCCCCCCATCATTGCATGCTACCTGCTCTGAGATGGACACACAAACACACACACACACACACACACACTCAGAAGCAGCCAGGTGGCAACACGCTGTCCTGAGCCTCAGAGAGACTGGAGGCTGTTTGTGATCGGTCAGTGTGATTGGTACTGGTTTTTATTTTGTGTGTGTGTGTGTGTGTGTGTGTGTGTGTGTGTGTGTGTGTGTGTGTGTGTGTGTATTCAGAGGCTTCATGAATATTTGACACACACAGGTCGTCACTCTGGGGCTCAAACAGCTCTTTAAAGTCACTAAAATCAGAGAAGAAGAAAGAGAAATCTACTTATTTCTGTCTTCAGCGTTCACATGAAACCACTGTAAGACTACAATAAAAAACATTTCACTGTCTCACAGAGTGAAGGATCGAAGTTTCAGGCACAAAACGAAGCCAGAAACTGACCATAAAAGTGAATCAGATCCATCAGAACTAAGAATTAAACCTCAGGAAATTATGATTAAATCAAGAATAAATCAATAAAAGATACGAAGACATGATTTAAAACTGATAAAGAATTTGTTCAAATTAAATAAAAGAAGTACAAACAGAGCAAAATAGGACGAACACACCAGCTGGGGATGTTCCTTCTTTGGAGACCTGGGGTCTCATTTATAAAATGTACGTGCGGACAAAAGCCAGGAAACATGTGCGCCAAAAAGTTATTCAACAGTTTTTACCATCGAGCTTCCACCTCACCATCTGCGGATCACAACGTTTGCGCACCTTTTTCAGGCACCATCTTGTTCCACATGCAGAGAGTTAGACACAGCGTTTCTCTCAGCTCTGTAATCTGTGATGGAAATATGACAACTGTTCATGTCCGAGTTATGGAGAATGGCAGGAAGTGTTTGTGTGTGTGTGTGTGTGTGTGTGTGTGTGTGTGTGTGTGTGTGTGTGTTTGTGTGTGTGTGTGTGTGTGTGTGTGTGTGTGTATTGTTCATTATGGTGGAGTGTTGACTTGTAGTTGTGTTGTTTGTGTTAAAATCAGAAAATATACAAATAAAATAAATATATATAAAAAAGAGATAATAATGAGATAAAATAATAGAAAAACTGATAAACCAGTAAAGTAAAAGCACACCTGACTAAAAACCAATGAAATGAAATTAATTAAAATTAAAATTAAAATCAAATTAGATTAAATAAGTTAAAGTAGTCAAACCACCACTACTGGAATGTGCAGATAAAAAGAAATGTCTTAACTTAAAAGATGATAATAAGATAAAATAATAGAAAAACAGTAAAAGTAAATGCACAACTGAGTAAAAACCAATGAATTAAATTAGATTAAATGACATTAAAATTAAGATTAAAATTTAAATTTAAAATTAAAATTTAAAAAAATCAAATTAAATTAAATAAGTTAAAGTAGTCAAACCAGACCACTGGGATGTGCAGATAAAAATAAATGTCTTCAACTTCATTTTAAAAGATGATACTGTAATATATATTTTGCTCAGCATTGATGTTTATTATTACCTCATATTTACATTTGCAGTCAGCAATTTTGGGGCTCTGCTTCTTAAACAGCTTCAACAGTCAGTCAGGTAATTGTTCTTTATTTTTATTTATTTTAAGTGCATATCTCAGCTTTTAATTATAGATTAAATACAATACATGGAGCTGAGTGAAATAAACACATTCTAAAATAACAGTGTAAGATGGTGAGGATTTAAGGATCTTGGAAAGAGTTTATTAAACCGTGACCCCAAAGACAGGAGCAGTGAAACAGGAAGTTAAATCACATGTACAGAAACATGTTTGTTGTTCCACGTGACAGGAGCGACCTCCCGTGGCTGAAACACACAGCTGCACCTCTGTCAGCTTCTCATCTCAGAGTGAATCTCTGACTTCCTGTTTGTGGACGTCCAGCAGAGGGAGCCTTTACCTTGTCTTCAGCCTGTCTCTGTCTGTGTTGGACACAGTCACATGTTGCTTCTCTTAAACATTTCAAAATGAAACATGAGAGAAATATCAGACAGCTGGAGACAGTTTGCAGATCATATGATCAGATGAAACTTTATTTATCTTGAGGGAAGTCTTTGCTGTGCGGCAATCAGGTTACAAAGTGAGACACAGTGCAAATAAAACAAATATAACAATAGAGATTATCAATAAGGTGCCAAAAACAAATGTGCACAACTTCAGAAATGCCAAAAATTAAACAGTTAACAATGAGGATCATGAATAAACAGGCTGGTGGTTATTTTACATCATCAGCTCTTATTTTTGGTTGTTTTAGTGTCTTTGTGTTTAAATCGTTTTTAATACTTTAATGTTGATGTTTTTTCCACTTGCTTCAGAAGACAGAATGAAACAACCACAATAAACGAATAATAATAATAATATTAATAATAAAAATGATGATGATGATAATAATAACAGATTTTTTAAATTTAACTTATTATTTTATAATTCACAGTTCAGCAAGCGAACGTAACAGTTAGAAATTATGGCAACATGTGCATTCACATACTACTAATAATGATACACACTAGTCCATAGTCACTGGTAGCTGTGTCACCTTCTACCTATGCCAGTCCTCAATGCCTATGTGCAGTTTCACATAGATTGACCATGTCAGTGAGTAGAAAAACGTGGGACAGACAGAATGACTGACTGACAGAATGACACACTGACAGTGTCTGTGATTATGTACAGCATACCATACTAGGGCATTAACAGAGAAGTCGATTTGTCGACGCGTCGACGTCAGTGGCACAAGTCGACGCCCGGCGGGAGGAGTCGACAAGTCGTGTGTTTTTTCCCTCTCTCTCTCTCTCTCTCTCTCTCTCTCTCTCTCTCTCTCTCTGTGTGTGTGTGTGTGCTTACGCTGATACTTTATCCTTGACTAAGTGAACATACTCGGGCGTAGGCTACTATAAGCGGAGCAGACTCCACAAGGAATGTCCGCAGTCATTCCGTGAAAATCAAAGCGGAAGCCCTGTGTGCGCAAAACTGAGATTTTACGACCGCGCGGACTCCGCTCCGTGCACCAGTGACTGCTCGGCATGTATTTTTCACATCGGGGGATTTTTCACGGACATTTTTACAGGAAACTACGACGCGGAAGTGCGCTCGACTATGAAAGCCCGAATGACTGCGGAATTCCTCGTGGAGTCCGCTCCACTTATAGTAGCCTACGCCCGAGTATGTTCGGGCCTTAAACTTTGCGCGCACAGGGCTTGCGGACGTCCGCAGAGTCCGTCCGCATACGTTCCGCCTGAGTATGTTCACAGACACACATCACATGTGTGGAGATACTTCACTTTCCTCCGCTGTGTCAGTGTGATGACGTCATGGAATGAGGTGTCGACTCGACTTCGACTTTATTGACAGATAAGTCGACGTGAAAAAATCAAAGTCATTAATGCCCTATACCATACCATGACTTAGTCATACCAAAAATTAGAAAACACCAACAACATTGGTCCACAGGGGGAGCCACAGCCATCGGTCGCATTTTCCAACTTTAGCCAAGAGGGAACTTTAGATATTGGTCCCTAGATTATGTTCACCCAGTTTCATGCAGATCGCTCAAACTTCCTAGGAAGAGATCCATTTGAAGTGTTTTTCAAAACATTCAAAATGGCGGAAAATCTATATAAGTGGAAGTTATGGGTTCTTGAGGCAAATGTGTTCCTCATGAGGAGAGGCATCTCTGTGCAAAGTTTCATGTCTCTACCACATACGGGGCATGAGATATGCCCATTCAGAGTTTGACATTTCAATGGGTTGCTATAGCGCCCCCCTTTGGCCAGTTGATGTAATATTGCTTCATTGGCATCCTGCCATGACCCTTTTTTTCGTCATTACATAGTAAGATAATACTTTTATTTGTATAGCACTTAACCTAAACAAGGTCACAAAATTAAAATTAAACAATAAAAAGGGAGTTATAATAATAATTAAAAACAATGAGAAAAACTAATGTGCACAAGCAAAAACAGAGCAAAAAGAAATAAATCACCAAAGTTACAAATAAAGCATTAAAGGGAATGTTTTTCTATACAACATAGAGAGGAGTCTCCAAAAGATTTATTAATAAGATACAATTACAAAAACAAATTCACACCTCTATCAGTGCAGCATTTCATCACATTGAGTTCACTTTCTTTAACCCATCTTGCCCCTGATGGAGGGCGGGTGTTGGTGGTTTGAGCCAAGATAAAGTGATCTGCCAATAAAAACATAGTAAACTGTTCTGTTATCAGTAGCTCCATCAGGGATGCTCCTTAAATCTAATATAGTGGGTCTAATGGTAAATCAGTGTTCAAAGGGGCCAGTGTTTCTAAAGGACAGGTAGGAGGATCGTAATCTGCAAAGTAACCAGTAGCTTCATCCGTCAGATTAATGTGGAGGTGTTAAAAGATACCTCTGAATTAAACAGTGAATGTAACCAGTGAAACTTTGCCTCCGTATCTTTCATACATGACCCTCCAAACAAAATAACTCCGCTCCGACTGTCAGATCTCCTCCTCTGTTCTTCCTGCTCTAAATGTTTTCAGTAAAACTCTCCTGTTGTGTTCAGGTGGATCGGGTGGACAGGACGCCTCCCAGTCTGACCACCAGGCGGAGTCCCAGCACCGTGGTGGATCTGGGCGGCGGGCGTTTCGGCATCTTCATCACCTCCAAACACCTGCAGGCCTCCGACCCCGACAGCCCCACAGAGGAGCTGGAGTTCTCCATCACCAGGCCGCCGCACTTCGGCTACCTGGAGAACGCCCTCACAGGTGGGAGGGCTGCTGGTTTAACGGGGTATTTTGGATATTTTACAGTGGGATTGTACAAGGTTTTTATCCACAGTCAGCGTGCTACCTGAGGCTTATGGCAGTGGACACGCCCCCAGTTTGGAGAAGCAGACCGGAGTGCCAGCACAGAAACTAAGCATTGTACTGCTGGGGACAGATTTTAAGCATCCAGAAATCTCAATATCAGGTTAAGCGTGTGTTATATTGAGAATATTTTCACTGCTTTAATTGGAAACCAGAAGGCAATTCCCAGTGGGTAACTGCAGCAGTTATATATATGATGTTTTTTAAAATAAATACACTGTATAACCATTTAAAGTTGAGTGTCCCTCCTCTCAGCCAAAATTGATTGAAACTTCCCGTCCTGCCAGGTGCTTACATCAAAGGTCGTTTCACCCAGCGGGATGTAGACCGGCGTGCGGTGGTGTTCGTCCTACCAGCCGACATGGAGGTGACAGCCGACAGCTTCCAGTTCCGCCTCACCGACCCGGCAGGAAACACCATGCTGCCTGAGATGTAGGTTTGTAGAAGGAAGTGATCCGACTGATGACAACGCAGGAACCCAAAACTGACCACATTTTGGTGGTCAAAGGTCAAGGTCGCTATGACCTAGCATCCGCCTTATATCTCAAGAACACCGTGAGGCAGTTCTTTTCAAATCTGGCACAAACTTCCACATGGACTCGCCTCACAGCAGGAGGGTTCCTGGTTGGAGAGCAGGAACCCTCTTGCGGTGAGACGACAATGCTAACCTCTGTACCACAGTGCCGCTGAACCTGAACATTGAAGCTTTAAGTAAAAGTGGCAAAACCACAGTGCAGTGAAGTACAGGCATTAAAATATGATTAAAGAACCAATCAGAGTGGCCCATTTCAGTGTTGGATCATGATTATTGAGGCATTAATGTGTTCATCACTTTAATTTTGCGGCATGTAAAGGTGGAGCTCATTTTAAGTTCTTCATATACAGTTAACTAGTTAACTGCAGTGGTTTCTAACCTAGGGGCCCGGCCCCTCCAAAGGGTCTCCAGGTAGATCAGAGGGGTCTTGAAATGGTGATAAGTCCTGATACCCATATCTGCGTTCACTTGTGAAATATTGGATCATTTGGAGAGTAACTGAATTGAAACCATGTGAGAAGTTTAGAGGGCTTTCAGCTGAGTGTCTCCTGCAGACTGGAGCTGTCCTGGTCTCGGGTGGAGTTGTCTGCGACCTGCTACAGAACCTGTGAGACGGCGGGAACCCTTCAGATCCAGATTCAACGCAGTGGGAAGAGCGTCGATCCGGCGTACGTTGCCATCCAGGTACAGCTTCCTGATCTGTCTCCAGACTCCGAGCTGCTGCTGTTTAAAAGTGAAGGATATTTTCATTCTGAAGCGAATGGGTCGGTGCTCAGTGTTTGTTTTATTGATTTGTTTGTGCAGGTGGAGGACGGATCGGCCAAACCCGGCAAAGACTTCACTCACAGCTCAGCCAGTCTGATCCAGTTTGACCCAGGTCTGATTCTACTGGACTCTGTTCAGGTCTACTAACATCAACTAACAGCTGTTGGCGGCCAGCGCTGCAGTTAGCTGCTGTTAGCTGTGATAGCATTACCTTTCTCCTTCAGCAGCTCTCTCCACCTGGGAAAGGCTACCCTGATGTTGACCCTCATTTTTTTAATTCGCCGGTCACGTTGCCTTTTTGATTCCCTTTTGCGCTTTCTTGGAGACGAGGATTCCATCTCCCATGATGCTGTATATGCATGATCCTGAATTACGCTCAAAGAGTGGGACTAGCAAGCGCCTCTTGCTCCTCTCCTCTGGCTTCTCAGTCACGCAGCGCTGGCCTGGCTCTCAACGAAAACGCCGAAGGCGGTGCTGTATGTCCCTTGCTGGCGGATGTTTTCTCAAGATGGCGAAACGTTATGGAACCCTCCAGACGACTTACCCGCACAATGTACAAACAAATCCGAAATTCTCCTTTTACGAGAATAAGTCAGATTATTGGTGGAGGTAATGATACACCAATGATGACATGTTTATGAATGCAGAAATCGATTTTTGCCAATAAACAACTGAAAATGTTACACACTGTCCCTTTAAAAAAGGCAAAAGTCTGAGACTGTACTCATAACATCTTTAGGAAAGAAGTCAACTACAAGTCCCAGAGTGCACTGCTGTCAGAAACATCCATCTGATTTAGTATTTTGGATAAATTCAGCAGCTCTGTTACTCCTCAAGGGAATTTTTGGCATAAACATCCACTTAGACTCAGCAATAAACAGATTAGATTTTGGTGGTCAAAGGTCAAGGTTGCTGTGACCTTGTGTCCATCATATTCTAGTGAATGCAATATCTCAAGAAAGCTTTGAGGGAATTTCAACACATTTGGCACACACATCTATTTGGACTCGAGAAAGAACTGATTAGATTTTCATGGTCAAAGGTCAAGGTTGCTGTGACCTTGCGTCCATATCATGGTCATTTTTTTGGGACTGTATTTGTTTTAGCAATTGTTTTTATTGCTAGTATCTGTTTTCATAATAGATATATTGCTTAGGGTGTTTTTAGTGTGTTTGTTCCGTTATGATGATATTTATTTCTGTATTTTGCACCTTTGGTCTCTGAGAAATGCTCCTTTGGCAAAAACGTCCACTTTGACTCAAGTCAAAAGTCACTGTGACCTCACAAAATGTGTTTTCAGCCATAAAGCAAGAATTATTTTTGCTTCTTATTATGACAGAATTTCACACAAATGTTTAACTTGATAAAACAATGAAGTGATGACATTTTATATCCAAAAGATCAAAGGTCAGCTTCACTGTGACATCATCATGTTCTGCAAAACACTTTTCTGTCCATTACTCAACATCAAGTTTTTTTAATCTTGAAACTGTGCTGACTGTGTAGATCTTCTGTGTGTGAAGCATCCATGCTTTAGTTTTTTTTTCTTTGCAGCAACATATCTGAAGCATTGTCTGCTGTCACTGCTACAAGAGAGTCTGGACAGACATGGATGTAAACTGTAACTGCAACTTGATGCGTGTTGGTAATTCTAGTTTCCTTCTGTTTCTTTGTCAGGAGTCAGTGTGAAGACCTGGAACATTTACCTGATAGACGACGGTCTGGAGGAAAACCACGAGACCTTCACTGTCATTCTGAAAAACCCAAAAAACGCCGTCCTGGGACAGAGGACGTCCGCCACTGTCGAGATCATCGACCCCAGGGGAGGTACACATTTTTCTGTTTTTAAAATGTCCACAGGCCTTTTTTTATTCACCTTATAAAGACAGAGACACCTCTTTTATAGTTGTTATCATCCCCTCAGTTGGCTCAACGTCACTGTTGCTTGTTTTTTGTTCTTTTTCCTGTTTGTTAATTCAAATTTGGAGGAAAAGTGAAGATTAAAAGGGTAAAAAAAAAAAAAAAAAAAAAAAGTATTTTTTGGGATTTCTTTTTATGTATTTGACTCTCTTTCAATAAAAAAAGACTGATTGTCTTTGCACCTTATTTATTGTCTATACCTTCAGTCGCTGATGTGTGCAGATGTTTTGTGTTGTATGCCGTAATCTATTGCAAACAAAAACGGATGTACCCTATCTGCCTTCTTTCAGGAAGGTGTGATCCAGATGACCTGAGGGTGGAGGAGGATGAGAAGAGACTCCCCCCACCTCATCCTCCTCCCCGCCTCCCTGACCCTCCCAAACCGGAAGAGGAGGACCCCGTCACCGACATCGAGGCAGAGCTGCTGTGGGAGAACCAACCTCACCCTCCTCGCGGGGACGTCCCGAACCGCCGGGCCTACCTGGACTATGGAGAGGGGGAGCCACAGGATCAAGCGGTCCCCAACAGCTACGGCCAAATCCACCACTACAGCAGGCAGCTGCCGGGGACAGGCCCTGGGAGCACTGGGAGCACTGGGAGCACTGGACACAGGGTCAAACATGGAGGATTAAAGGTCAGTGAAGTTTTTGCAGCCACAAATCTCTCTCTTGTACTGACTAAAGGATGATTCCAGATAATTAAAAGTCTTATTTTTACAGTTAGATCGTCACACTGTTCCTGGTCAGAATTTCTTCATTTTGTTTTTTGTGGCTGAAGCAGCTTTTTCATCTCCATCATATGTTGCACTGTGGGACAGCAGCATTCAGCAAGACCTCTCTAAAAAATCTAGCAATTTAGTCTGCATGTTGATTGTTTAAAGGAGCAGTGTGTGAGACTTTAGGAGATCTAGAAAACATGAGATCAACCGATACTCTTAGGAGGCATTCACACTGGCGCTATTTGGTCCACTCTAAACAAAGCCTGGTCCGCTTCCACGGATAGTTCGGTTCATTTGGAGTGGTGTGAACGCTCATTCGAACTCTGGACCAAACGAGGGAACCCTGGTCTGCTTGAAAACTGGGGAACCAAAGACAGGAAGTGACGTAGAGCACAGTGCATTTTGGTGTTTGGTGTTTTTGTGGTGACTTAGCCGTTTTCGGTCCTGGCCAATCAATGAGCCGGGTTTTCTTCTTCCTCATGCTTTTTTCTTCCTGGTCAGTGGGTGTTTCGGGCAATACCGCCCCCAAACGAGCAGCTGTTGTAACGGCGTGACGTTGTTCAGGCTGTTAGGTCCGCTTTAAAAAGTGCAGTATGAAAGAGAACCGAACCAAATGAAGGTGTGAAGTTTTATGGCATTCCCCGCCCAATCGAACCGAGTCCCCAGGACTATCCTGGTGTGAATGCACCTTTATTTTCAGGTGACTACACTGAAGAATACATACCTTGGCACCCATTAGCTCAGTGGGGAGAGCGGTTGTCCCATGTACAAAGGCATTGCCTTTGCTGCAGCAGATGTGAATACGATTCCAGCCTGCAGCCCTTTGCTGAATGTCATCCCCCTTCTGTTCCCCTTTTACACTTAATACTGTGCTAGGCAAAAAAAAAAGCCCAAAAAAGAATTTTAACGAAAAGGAAAACATTCCCATTACATCATGACGTCAGCGTGGACGTTTCGAGTCTCCTTTCTGTCAGCTCCACTAAAATTGCTTGATGGTTGATGGTGCTTTTTGTGGTTGGCTTTGGACGGTGGTGACGTGTGGTGACTTCTAGCTGCTAGCCAGCCAGGTTTAAGATTTTCAAATGTAAACATCAGGGAAAAGATGGAGAAGACGGGCTCCAGCTGAACTAGCATCCTGCCAGCCATTGTACAGGCATTGGAAAATAAACTGGACGACCTCCGTGCTGCATCAGTTTCCAACGGGATATCGTAACTGTAATATCCTTTGATTCATTGAGACTTGGCTAAATCCTGAACAGTGCCATTAAACCAGGAGGCTCTTTTTCTTTGTGCTGATGTGACATAGCAGAGGACTCTGGGAGAGAAGAAGAGGAGGCGCGTGCTTTACGGTGTATAAGTATCAGTGTGTCAGTGGGATTGTCCTGTTCCTGCTGTGGATCACTGCTATACATTGTTTAGCAGCAGCTTCAGAGCAGCGCTGCCTGTGTTTGGGAGGAGCCACCACTCAGCCATCTTGCTGAGGTCGGGATGTGTGGACATTGAAATCATTACACAACCAGAAGCCACAGATCTCCAGAACAATCTGGAAAATCGGACGATTATAAAGCAGCAGCCAACGACACAAAAAAAGACTAAATTAGAGTGAACAAGTTAAAGGAGCTGACTTGATCACATTTCACTGGAGGTGTACCTTGTATAATTCAGTGTGACTAATAGATGATTGATTGATATTCCATTTCTGCCAATATGTCCCACTGAGTCTCACACACTGGACCTTTAAGTATTCTTGAACTGGTTGTTTGTTTGAGTGTGAATCTCTCTTAAAAGATGATATTTTAATTGACCTTTGACCTTTCTGCTGCTGTTCAGGTCCATCTGTCAGGAGACAGGAGGTCTGAGGAGAAGGTCTGGACGGTAAGACTCACTGTCAGTTTATCTACAGTCAGATAGCCAGCACCCACACACTGTGTTAACGTCAGCGTGGCTCTCCTCCTCCTCCTCCTCCTCTCCATCAGTTCCACAGTCTGACTCCTCTCCGGCTGGAGGCGCTGAAGCCGGGTGATGCCGGGTGGAGCTGGTCGCCACACGGTGGCCTCCTCCAGGACCTCCCAGTTGGAGACCCTCCTCAGATGGATCATCCAGAACTCAGACACCACCCAGAGCTACGCCAGCGCAAGGTACAAACACACACTGGTGTTTTCTGTTCACTCCAGCTTTTTATAACTCGTGAACTACATCTACAATAATTGACCTTCAAGACTCCCAGTTTCAGTCATGGAAAGTAACTAAGTACATTTACTCAAGTACTGTAAAAATACTGTCAAGTACTGTTTCTTTTTACTTCCACACTACATTACTACATGTCAGAGGGAAATATTACTGACTTTTATTAACACAGCAACATTTATTTAATAACTTTAGTTACTTTGCAGGTTCAGATTAAAAGACAAAATATAATTTTCTAATGAATTATGTGTTATTATAGATTACAGGCCCAGACACATTAAATCAACTTCAGAGAACAAGCGGTGATGAAAGCCACCTGCTGCATCACCTCACGTCGTCTTTGTCACGGTCAAAAAGTTGCACATGAACACACCACAAAGACTACAGCTGAGAGCCAGCCAGCATGTACGTTCTGCCCCTGTGTGAAAGGAAGTACCCCTCCACACCAGCAGATGGCGGTAGTCTTCAGGTCATTAAATAAGAGGATCGGTTTGAGTTTGGCAATGTTGCTAAATTGGAAAAAAGCAACCTTTGTGACAATGTTAATTGTTTGTCAGATTTTATAATTAAATCAAAGATGACGCTAAGATTTCTGGCATGGGCATGAAGGTTAGACGCCAGGGGCCGTAGGTGGTTTGCTGTACCCCAGATGGAGTTGGAGGGGCCAAATAAAAATAAGTTCTGTCTTACTATCATTTAATTGAAGACAGTTTTCGCCATGCAAGATTTCACATCTTGGAGGCGGTTGAGGAGGGGCCTAACTGTGTTGATCTAATGGGAGGTAAAGCTGAGTATCATCGGCATAACGATGGTAGGAGATATTGTATTAATGGAAGATGGAGCCTAAAGGGAGCAAGTAAAGGGCAAACAAGATGGGTCCCAAGATGGAGCCTTGGGGTACACCACAGGTGTACTGATTTGAGCGGAGGAGAAGGAGGAAAACAGGGCTCAAGTAAAACATGTAATTATTAATACTATTAAACTAACTGTATCAAGATTGTAAGCTAAAATAAAACATTCAATGAGCTTCAGTAAAGTTCCTCTGTCAGTCTGACCTGTAAATAATCACAGTTGGTTTTGTTTGAGTTGATAACAGGAGTCCGAAGCGGGGATGTTTGGACAGCTGGTTGTTCAGTGTTAAAATATCGTTACAGTTGTGATGATTCTTGCTTTCTGTTTTTCAGACAGGGAAGTCGGTGAGCAGCTCCTGTCCTGATGGTTGGACTCACTACAGGAGACGCTGTTACATCGTCGGCTCGTCTGTGGCCAGCTGGGCCAGCGCCGAGAGGAGCTGCTCGCTGCTGTAAATGACACAAACATATAACATAAGTTATTATCTCCATAAGGCGTGAGACTGGAGCGCATCTTGCATTCAGTCGTGGGTTTGTGGGAGCGAGTGGGTCCGATACGATGAATTAGTCCTTGTTTTGTTATCTTCGCCGCCATCTTGACTGTAAATTCCAGGTCAGACCAAAGATTGGCGACAAGATTGAACCACTTTTTAACATTGCAGAGAAAAGTTGGAGCAGTGTGAACTGGCCGCTCTGAGCTCGACTCACCGGACACTGAGCTGGTCATATCGCTGTCAGCTGGTTTTAAAGCACGTCACCTGTTTCAACAGCCAATCAGCTTGTAGTGAAGTCTGCTGGTCAAGTCAAAATGACCTCAGACGGCGTGTTGGCTTGCTGCAGCATGTGCTCCGTCCCCACCGAGCCCTCTGTTTCTGATGTGCCGGTGTCAGATGATGGATTGCTCGCTGTATGTGTGGCTGGTTATTTATGAACACAGTCCATCTGATGCTGGTTTTGTTTCATCACTGTAGACAGTATCTCACTATCACTATCCTCATTCAGATTTTAAGAAGCTACAAATTATGTTCAGCCACAAAATAAGTCTGAAAAGCTGCAAATCAGAGCGAAGCACAGAGAGTTGTTGACTAGAGATGATACGCCGTCTCATGGTGGTCACTTCCTGTCAACGTTACAGATCAGAAGCACAGAGAGTTGTTGTCTAGAGATGATACGCCGTCTCATGGTGGTCACTTCCTGTCAGCGTTACAGATCAGAAGCACAGAGAGTTGTTGACTAGAGATGATACGCCGTCTCATGGTGGTCACTTCCTGTCAACGTTACAGATCAGAAGCACAGAGAGTTGTTGACTAGAGATGATACGCCGTCTCATGGTGGTCACTTCCTGTCAGCGTTACAGATCAGAAGCACAGAGAGTTGTTGACTAGAGATGATACGCCGTCTCATGGCGGTCACTTCCTGTCAACGTTACAGATCAGAAGCACAGAGAGTTGTTGACTAGAGATGATACGCCGTCTCATGGCGGTCACTTCCTGTCAACGTTACAGATCAGAAGCGCAGAGAGTTGTTGACTGGAGATGATACGCCGTCTCATGGCGGTCACTTCCTGTCAACGTTACAGATCAGAAGCGCAGAGAGTTGTTGACTGGAGATGATACGCCGTCTCATGGCGGTCACTTCCTGTCAACGTTACAGATCAGAAGCGCAGAGAGTTGTTGACTAGAGATGATACGCCGTCTCATGGCGGTCACTTCCTGTCAACGTTACAGATCAGAAGCGCAGAGAGTTGTTGACTAGAGATGATACGCCGTCTCATGGCGGTCACTTCCTGTCAACGTTACAGATCAGAAGCACAGAGAGTTGTTGACTAGAGATGATACGCCGTCTCACGGTGGTCACTTCCTGTCAGCGTTACAGATCAGAAGCACAGAGTTGTTGACTAGATATGATGCGCCGTCTCATGGCGGTCACTTCCTGTCAACGTTACAGATCAGAAGCACAGAGAGTTGTTGACTAGAGATGATACACCGTCTCATGGCGGTCACTTCCTGTCAACGTTACAGATCAGAAGCACAGAGAGTTGTTGACTAGAGATGATACGCCGTCTCATGGTGGTCACTTCCTGTCAACGTTACAGATCAGAAGCACAGAGAGTTGTTGACTAGAGATGATACGCCGTCTCATGGTGGTCACTTCCTGTCAACGTTACAGATCAGAAGCACAGAGAGTTGTTGACTAGAGATGATACGCCGTCTCATGGTGGTCACTTCCTGTCAGCGTTACAGATCAGAAGCACAGAGTTGTTGACTAGATATGATGCGCCGTCTCATGGTGGTCACTTCCTGTCAACGTTACAGATCAGAAGCACAGAGAGTTGTTGACTAGAGATGATACACCGTCTCATGGTGGTCACTTCCTGTCAACGTTACAGATCAGAAGCACAGAGAGTTGTTGACTAGAGATGATGCGCCGTCTCATGGTGGTCACTTCCTGTCAACGTTACAGATCAGAAGCACAGAGAGTTGTTGACTAGAGATGATGCGCCGTCTCATGGTGGTCACTTCCTGTCAACGTTACAGATCAGAAGCACAGAGAGTTGTTGACTAGAGATGATACGCCGTCTCACGGTGGTCACTTCCTGTCAACGTTACAGATCAGAAGCACAGAGAGTTGTTGACTAGAGATGATACGCCGTCTCACGGTGGTCACTTCCTGTCAACGTTACAGATCAGAAGCACAGAGAGTTGTTGACTAGAGATGATACGCCGTCTCACGGTGGTCACTTCCTGTCAACGTTACAGATCAGAAGCACAGAGAGTTGTTGACTAGAGATGATACGCCGTCTCACGGTGGTCACTTCCTGTCAACGTTACAGATCAGAAGCACAGAGTTGTTGACTAGAGATGATACGCCGTCTCACGGTGGTCACTTCCTGTCAACGTTACAGATCAGTAGCACAGAGTTGTTGACTAGAGATGATACGCCGTCTCACGGTGGTCACTTCCTGTCAGCGTTACAGATCAGAAGCACAGAGAGTTGTTGACTAGAGATGATACGCCGTCTCACGGTGGTCACTTCCTGTCAACGTTACAGATCAGAAGCACAGAGAGTTGTTGACTAGAGATGATACGCCGTCTCATGGCAGTCACTTCCTGTCAACGTTACAGATCAGAAGCACAGAGAGTTGTTGACTAGAGATGATACGCCGTCTCATGGCGGTCACTTCCTGTCAACGTTACAGATCAGAAGCGCAGAGAGTTGTTGACTGGAGATGATACGCCGTCTCATGGCGGTCACTTCCTGTCAACGTTACAGATCAGAAGCGCAGAGAGTTGTTGACTGGAGATGATACGCCGTCTCATGGCGGTCACTTCCTGTCAACGTTACAGATCAGAAGCACAGAGAGTTGTTGACTAGAGATGATACGCCGTCTCATGGCGGTCACTTCCTGTCAACGTTACAGATCAGAAGCACAGAGAGTTGTTGACTAGAGATGATGCGCCGTCTCATGGTGGTCACTTCCTGTCAACGTTACAGATCAGAAGCACAGAGAGTTGTTGACTAGAGATGATGCGCCGTCTCACGGTGGTCACTTCCTGTCAACGTTACAGATCAGAAGCACAGAGAGTTGTTGACTAGAGATGATACGCCGTCTCACGGTGGTCACTTCCTGTCAACGTTACAGATCAGAAGCACAGAGAGTTGTTGACTAGAGATGATACGCCGTCTCACGGTGGTCACTTCCTGTCAACGTTACAGATCAGAAGCACAGAGTTGTTGACTAGAGATGATACGCCGTCTCACGGTGGTCACTTCCTGTCAACGTTACAGATCAGAAGCACAGAGTTGTTGACTAGAGATGATACGCCGTCTCACGGTGGTCACTTCCTGTCAACGTTACAGATCAGAAGCACAGAGTTGTTGACTAGAGATGATACGCCGTCTCACGGTGGTCACTTCCTGTCAACGTTACAGATCAGAAGCACAGAGAGTTGTTGACTAGAGATGATACACCGTCTCAGCTTAGGTTTTATTTTTATAGTCTGGGGGCCTTTTCACCCCTGAAAGTCTGAACCAAAGTTGTCGTCTTCAAAAGGGCTGAAATTTATTTAAATCTGGTGTAAAGTTTATTTAAGTCTAAACCTGAGTTCAGGTCCCTGCAGAGGTGTCAAGTTTCAGTTTACTTTAGTTGTATTTGTGTGTGTGAACGCAGCTTTAGATGTGTGTTTGATACCTTGAACATTTTGTGTGTCAGGTTTAACAGCAGCCTGACCAGCGTGCGCTCCAGAAGAGACATGACCTGGCTATGGAAGTTTGCAGGGAGGAAGCCATTTTGGATCGGTAAGCGGCTCTAAGGAGTGACGGATCAAATGTGCACTAAACGCTTAACTACTAAAAAACTGTCAAACTACCTCCCAGTTTAAAGTTATGGTCCTCTCATGCAAACAGATTTGTTTTTAAGCAGCACATGTGAGCGATCTACTCTTCCTGGTTCTCAGGTCTGTCTGGAGGTCCAGGTCGCTGGATGTGGGCTGATGGTCGGTCAGTGTCCTTCTCCAGACTGAGGGGGGCGCCGCTGGGCCGCGCTGAGTCCGACATCGGCTCAGATTGTGTGCTGGTTGAAAACCCCAGAAGCTGGATCTCTACAAGCTGCTCCCCTGAAACTCAACACACATTCATCTGTTCATCTCCGGCTCACACTCACTGAGAGACTCATATTTTCTGCTACCAGCTCCGTCCTAACGACCTCTGTGAACGCTGTGTTGAAGTCATATTTAAAGATACGCAAAGATGCTGCTCTGTACATTAGTTTTCATATTTTTGTCATAATAAAGATCGCTGCACAAACTGAAATATGAGTATTTACATCTAGTTTGAAATCAGCAGTTTGACAGATGATTATATCTGTGTAACACTTCACTCACGTGCTGTACCCAAGTACACATTAGAGGGACTTTTTTCATGTCACTTTCTCCTTCTGCTCCATGACAGTTATCTACTGTAACAGCTTCAAATACTTCACAGTTTAAAAAGATACTACTTCAGAGTTTAAAAATTATTTTAATTAGTTATCAGTTCAAGAAACTTTATACAAGTACAGGTGAAACGATTAGTCCATTAATCAATCAATCAACTGACAGAAAGTGAGTGTAAGTGAGTGTTTCCTTTGAATAATAGTTAAAATTGCAATGTGTTCGTAATAATGTTGAGGTTAGACTAACAAACTATATGTTAATATGTTACTTTGAGCTGTGGCTTATTGTGAAGCCATTTGTCACTATTTTCAATATTTTTACAAACCAAACCGTCTATTAATGCAGGAAATAATCAGCAGATTAATCCATAATGAAAATAATCATTGCAGTTGCAGTCCAAAGCAAAATAGAAAATATACAGTACATGTCTTTAAGAAGTCCACTTGTTGGAGCCATAGTGCAGTGCTATCTTTGTGAAACCAGCCTGAATGTATTGTAAAGCACTCAGCAGAGGGCAGCACAACACCACAGATACCTCTGAGGATTGCAACACTGCTCTGACTCCAATAGATTAATCAATGCATATCTAAACAAACAAATAAATATACGTAATTATTATCTTGGCATGTCGATTGCACAAAAACTGGTCCACTTTTCAGGGAGTTTCACTAAAAGATGAAACAATTTTTACACTGGCAGAGTCCTTCAGCTTAAGACAAGTTGTTTTTAATACTTTTTAAGACGTTTCCAGTGCCACTCAAAATTAAATTTAGGGCCAATAATGGAAAAAACATACTGAAGAAAAAAAAAAAACAGAAACCCACATCAATTAGGGACAATTATGAAACACAACACTGGTTGACAGGAATGTGAGAGGCTTTTTTTTAATGCAATGTCAGAAAAAGGTATTCATAAAATCCTGCTTTCCACGTCTAATTAGTTTTAACAACACGTGAAAAAGGCAACTAAAGAAGAAATGACCCAAAAATTTATTGAACATTAAAAACAAGAAAATATGAAAAACGAAACAACCTGGAAAGAGCGCTTAAAAATTATAATAATTCTGTAACATCATTTTAAAATGTAATAATCATAACAATAATTAGAAGTGTAGATTTTCCCGAGCTTTAAAGATCGTTGAAAAATCTTCTCACCAAGTTTCTCATTGTCTTTTTTTCATGTTTTCTCACCACTGAGTTCAGGGTTCACAGGGTTAAATATGTGCAACTTTGGGCCTCAAAAAATGTTACGTTCAAATTCACCCGGTGTACAGTTGTCACAAGTGTAGAAATTAGCTAGGAGGCCAAAACTGTTTGTTTTTTTATAATATCCATTATAAAAATAATGATAAATCTTGCAATTAGCCTGTAGATGTTTTTCCAATTGTGCTTATTTAGTCCTCCTTTTATTTTGAAATCCCTAACCGGAACCTGCATTGTTTCCTGTTTCCAGTTTAACAGCTGAAGGTGAAGATAAAACAGAAACCTTTTTATATTGACCTGTACAAACATGTCACAAACTAAACTGCAGAAGCAAATCATCTGGTGCATTCAGGTCCTGTGGGGATTCAGAGCTGCACCAAGTAACTCATTTGAATCAGCTGTTTAAATGTGTTTATCATCAAAATACATCTTTTACTCAAAATGACTTTCTGAATTGAATCTGTTTTCTCTCAAACGTAACTTAAAGACTTTCATCTGCTAATAGTTTAATTGTTGGAGTTTCATTATCTTTACAGCAGTGATTAAATTCTGTGTCTCATATTTACTGTTTTGGAATTATTGTAAACAATCATGAGTTTGATGAAACTTAATTACGGGACAGTTTAGAAAACTGTGGAGCTGTCTCCAAACCCTCTGATTCTTAGAAGAGTTTACCTCCTAAAAGATGAAGTGATCAGTGTTTGTAAATGAGAAATGAGCTCTGTTGTAAACAAGTGTTAAACACACAGTATCTCTGTCAAACTGCTCCTCTTCCTGGAATGACTCAGAGCTTGATGAGCCCTCCCTCCTCTTCCTGCTCTCACACACACAGCCAGCTCCACCCTGTGCACACATTTCCTTGTTCCCTCCCCTTCAGATCTACAGTGTGGAACCGACACGGTGGAGACGTCACAGAGCTGACAGGCTGCATTCACTGCAGGATCACATGATGCTGAGATCAGAGCTCAAACTACTTTCACTTCTCAGAGAGTGAAACTCAGACGGGCGTCGTCTCAGAGAGGTGAAATGGCGCAGCGAGGAGTTGATCTGGACCGAGAAACCTTCTCTTGTTCCATCTGTCTGGATCTACTGAAGGATCCGGGGACTCTTCACTGTGGACACAGCTACTGCATCAACTGTATTCAAAGCTTCTGGGATGGAGAGGATGAGAAGAGAATCTACAGCTGCCCTCAGTGTAGGCAGAGCTTCACACCGAGGCCTGTCCTGATGAAAAACACCATGTTAGCAGATTTAGTGGAGAAACTGAAGAAGACTGGACTCCAAGCTGCTCCTGCTGATCACTGCTATGCTGGAGCTGAAGATGTGGCCTGTGATGTCTGCACTGGGAGGAAACTGAAAGCCTTCAAGTCCTGTCTGCAGTGTGTGGCCTCTTACTGTGAGAAACACCTCCAGCCTCATCGTGACTCGCCTCCATTACAGAAACACAAGCTGGTGGAGCCCTCCAAGAAGCTGCAGGAGAACATCTGCTCTCGTCATGATGAGGTGATGAAGATGTTCTGCCGCACTGATCAGCAGTGTATCTGTTATCTCTGCTCTGTGGATGAACATAAAGGCCACGACACAGTGACAGCTGCAGCAGAAAGGACTGAGAGGCAGAGAGAGCTGGAGGGGAGTCGACAAAACATCCAGCAGAGAATCCAGGACACAGAGAAAGATGTGAAGCTGCTCCAACAGGAGGTGGAGGCTATCAGTCGCTCTGCTGATGAAGCAGTGGAGCACAGTGAGAAGATCTTCACTGAGCTGATCCGTCTGATGGAGAAAAGACGCTGTGATGTGAAGCAGCAGCTCAGATGGCAGCAGGAAACTGAAGTGAGTCGAGTCAAAGAGCTTCAGGAGAAGCTGGAGCAGGAGATCAGTGAGCTGAAGAGGAAAGACGCTGAGCTGAAGAAGCTCTCACACACAGAGGATCACAGCCAGTTTCTACACAACTACCCCTCACTGTCAGCACTCAGTGAAGCCACACACTCATCCAGCATCAACATCCGTCCTCGCCGCTACTTTGAGGACGTGACAGCGGCTGTGTCAGGAGTCAGAGATAAACTACAGGACGCTCTGAGGGACACATGGACAAACGTCTCACTGGCAGTGACTCAAGTGGATGTTTTACTGCCACAACCAGAGCCCAAGACCAGAGCTGAGTTCTTCAGATATTCACGTCACATCACACTGGATCCAAACACAGCAAACACAGAGCTGTTATTATCTGAGGGGAACAGGAAAGTGACAGTAATGACTGAACACCAGTCTTATTCTAAACACCCAGACAGATTCACTGGATGTTGTCAGGTCCTGAGTAGAGAGAGTCTGACTGGACGTTGTTACTGGGAGGTGAAGCTGAGAGGAGGAGTTCATGTAGCAGTCGCATACAAGAATATCAGCAGAGCAGGGGGTGAATGTGAATTTGGACAAAATGACAAATCTTGGTCGTTATATTGTTTCAATAACAATTATAACTTTTGTCACAACAAAGTCCAAACTCGTGTCTCAGGTCCTCGGTCCTCCAGAGTAGGAGTGTACCTGGATCACAGTGCAGGTATTCTGTCCTTCTACAGCGTCTCTGAAACCATGACTCTCCTCCACAGAGTCCAGACCACATTCACTCAGCCTCTCTATGCTGGACTTTATCTTTATTGGTTTGGATTCACTGCAGAGTTGTGTGAAGTGAAATAGTCAGAAGTCATTTAAGGGTTAAACTCTGTCTTTAGTCTCCATGTTTGTTGCTGACAGCTGATTGTTGTGGCGTTTCTTCACTGCACTGAGATCAGCTGTCAGTCAAACATTGTGGGTGGGACTTTGACATCTTCTCCTGAGTTGTTGTGTAAATGTTTGAGTTTCTTTAGGTGCACTCTAAAATATGATTCATGGGCTCAGTGGGTAACGCTTCAAATACACAAGTTTGTCAGCAGAAACAAATGAAGTTTGTTTCATTAACGTGTTTTAGTAGCTGACAACTTATTTTAACAAGTTCAAAAATGGTTTTGACATTTTTGAGTAGGATGGAATTAAAATAAATCAGTTAGAACATCTTAAATAAAATAGTTTGACCGCTAAATATCATTGCTACGCTATTTTTTTAAAACTGCATCATATTTTCTTTAATTTTACCTTTTTTTAATATATATATTACATTTACCCTGTGTGGTTTTCATGTCATATTTCGTATGTTTTCTGTCTTTGTCTCAATATCACATGTTGTCAGTTCTGATTTCTCATTTGTCAAATAATATAATAAATAAGGTAAAGGCAGACATATTAATAACTGCAGCAACAAATGATGATTTAAGAAGCATTTTTTATTTTATCTTCAATTTTAAAGGAAAATTTGATATTCAAGTGACGACTTTAAGCTTTGAGCTTGACAGTTGTTGTTTTTTTACCCTCAATTTCAAATCAATAAATGCACGAGGGGGGAAACTGAACTGAGGCTTCATTTGAAAGCAGGAAACAAAGTTCAAAGTGCTGCTGGTCGTCCTGGAATCAGCCCTCCCTCCTCTTCCTGCTCTCACACAACTAAATACATTGTTATTCGAGTGTTTTGATTTATTTTAATCACATTTATGAGTTATTGGCTTTGTCTGTATTTTCTGTGGCTAATAAAAAAGTTCCTGGGAATTTTCTCATTGACGTATTGCTTCTTTTCTGCCGTTATATTTCTTCTGCGATGCTTTATTTTATCCCAGAGACTTAAGTTTAGTAAATCTCTTTTAGTTGTTTTGTAGAACAGGATTTGTGCTGCAGTATTACACTGTAGTATTTGTCCTGTTTAATAAGTTGTTTGCCGTCTGAAGCTGTGAATAAATGCAGGTTTGTTTCAGGCTGATTTAGTGACATTGAAATGTTTTCCCAGTGAACATTTCAGGACATTTTCAGTTTCAGATCTGTACATTTACATCACTCATTGAAAGTAACGCTTGTGCTTACTGCTGCAAATGTGACAGCCATGAATGTGTGGCCACATTATGTCATTTAATTCACAAAATGTCTGCAGAGGAGTGCTTCCAGGGCTCAGACTGTTTGCTTGAGGTGCTCTTTGGATGGGACAATCACATATAGCAAAACTCAGGAAACTCCAAGGCACTCTCTTTGGAAAAATTAAAAGCCTTTATTGTGATGGCTTGGTCATCTTAAACCTTTAAAAACTCTGATGCGTTTCGGCGTACGAGCCTTCATCAGGGAGTCAAACAGTTTTCAAAATGGAAAAGACTTTCTTAAAAGCTTTCAAACCACCAATCAGAGGCCTTCACTTGGCAGAAGCAGGTTCAGGGTTGTAGTACTACACAAAGACCACCAGATGTCCTCCTTCACACTTAATAGAACTGAATTTACATGACTACATGCAAAGGTTACATACAATCATGCATCACTACAACACATATTAAAGTCAAACCAAACACCATAGAAAAAACACAGTTAATTAAAGGAAGACACTAAAATCAAGTTTTTCTTCCTGGCCTGGGTATCTGTATCTAGTCGCCTGCAGTTTGTCAATCCAGAGACTTTCTCTCTGGTTTAGATGTTTTTGCCTGTGACAGTGGTATATGGTCAGTCCCGTCGGCCTGTAGGGTGGATGGGTCACTATTATAGTGTTCCATGTAGTGCCTCGCCATAGGATAGCTCATGCTGTCTGTGCAGATTGCATATTTACGTTCAGCCAGTCTGTCCTGCAAATGTCTCTTTGTTCTTCCTATATAAAACACTTTGCAGTCAGGGCATTCCAGTCTACATATATATATATATATAACAAATACAGTTTTACAGTTCATGAAATGGTTCATGGTGAATTGTTTTTGGGATACAACACCACCAAAGGTTTTGGTCTGTAATACATTTGTACAATGATTGCAGCGCTGACACTTGTAAGACCCTTTGGGTTTAGATCCCAACCATGTTTTTTGGCCTTCTGGTTTCAAATGGCTTCGGACCAGTTTGTCTTGAATCGTAGGACATCTCCTGAAGGTGACCAGAGGTGACTCTGGAAACATCTGGCCAAGCATATCATCACTTTCAATAATACCCCAGTTTTTTCTTATTATTCTCTTAATTTGTTCTGCCTCTGTACTATATGTAGTGACAAAAATAGGTCTGTCTTTTGTTGGTTTAGGTGGGTTTCTTTGTAGAAGTGATGCCCTGTCTACATGTTTGGCCCTTGTGTATGCTTTCTGGAGAGTTCCTTAAAACGTGACATCATCTCTTGTGCTTTACACTCAAAAGCATTATCTTGGTCACAAAGTCTCCTGACTCTCTGGCACTGACCATAAGGCACATTTTCCTTCAGCCACGCAGGGTGGAAGCTTTTAGCATGCAGAGTGGTGTTCCTGTCAGTAGGTTTTCTAAATACATGACTGTCTTTAAAGACTGTCAGGTCAAGGAAATTAATACAATCTTTTCTGGAATATAGTAAAGATTGCATTAATTTCCTTGACCTGACTATCTTTAATAGTTTCGTTTCAGGCCTGGTGTTTGGTTTGGTGTTTTTTGTCGACCTGTAAACCATACCCTTGACTTTAATATGTGTTGTAGTGATGCATGTATTGTATGTGACCTTTGTATGAAAATTCAGTTCTATTAAGTGTGAAGGAGGACATCTGGTGGTCTTTGTGTAGTACTACAACCCTGAACCTGCTTCTGCCAAGTGAAGGCCTCTGATTGGTGGTTTGAAAGCTTTTAAGAAAGTCTTTTCCATTTTGAAAACTGTTTGACTCCCTGATGAAGGCTCGTACGCCGAAACGCATCAGAGTTTTTAAAGGTTTAAGATGACCAAGCCATCACAATAAAGGCTTTTAATTTTTCTAAAGAGAGTGCCTTGGAGTTTCCTGAGTCTTGTTATATGTGATTTAATTGTTTCAGTTTTTATGTGTTTATTGTTGAAGAGGCTTTTTTCAGTTCATTGTATGTGTATTTGTATTTGGAGTCAATTCCTGATTTTTGCAACAAGGGGGCATCGCCTCTTTAGTGAGACGCTTGGTGAGGCTCCAACTCTCGTCTTCAGCCCAACAGAAGGAAACACACTAACGTTACAAGCTGTTGCCTGTCTCATCATTACATTGTTCTTTCCAGGTTACTTGCTGGTAAAATAACACACGTGACGTTTAGGTATGACGTATATGTAAAGCCCTGCTTGTGTTTTATCTGTCAGGAGGTGGATTTTTACGGTGGCCGACAAGGACAAACGCGCTGCAAATAAGAAAACAAATGCAAAAAGAAAACGCTGCATATTCACTCACACAGCAGAAGTGCTCCAGGCCTCTAGGGGCAGTGCTGAGCTTCCACCCGAGAGACAGACGAGTGAGCGAGGAGGAGAAAGTTATGTTTGGAGGAAAGTTGGAGCCGGGACAGGCAGCACTGAAAGGTCCGTAGTCTTTTTTATTTTTCTTTCTTTCTTGTTTTTCACAGGTGGCCCTCATCTTTTACTGTATCATGAAAGTGAAGCTGATTTACACAGCTGACGTTAGCGTGCTGGAGACTTTGAGTTCTACACGAGTAGTGTATCCGTAGTAATGTTAGCTAACGTTACTGTAACTAACGTTACTTTCCGGGACACCCCAGGGATTTGATTGCGTTTAACGTTAGTTTATTTTCGACCTCGTCTCCACATATGACTAGGGTTATAAGAGCAATGAGTGTTTGTGAATTTGATAGTACGATTGCTTTATATTGAAAGTACAGTAGCACCATTGCCAATAGTGCGATAGTTAGTGGGCTAAAACTGTACATTAGTAGTTGAGGTAGCACATTGAAAGGCAGATAGTTAAAGTGTTTATATGTTGTATTGACTTTGTGGTGGTTATTCCTTGGGTTGAATAACGGACAGCATTGTTTCTTGTAGAGGCTCCCTTTTATTCAGCTCCCGTGAAAGCACCCCTGCAGTACAGTTAATTACACCGAACTACTTTTGCCAACGGCTCTCTGTAACCCCTACTGTCAAACTCGATCAATGCGCATGTAAACATACACACAAAAAATAGTCCCTGAATAACACACTCACATGACATCTCCCCTCTTTTGAGTCGAAGACATGAATGTATGTAAACAATAACCAAAACCTACAGTGTCTCTTCTTCAAGTAGCTAAATAAGAGAAAGGAGGACGGATGACTCTTCCTCTGGAGGTCACCTGAGCCTGATCATGGGGGTGTCTCCCAGGCTCTGCTGGAACAGTCTCTCCGACAGGTGAATCTGGAGGTGAGCACAAGGGTGATGAAGGTTGCTCACTCGCCTGTGTGCTCTCTGTCTTTTCTGGCTGTTGAACAGGAAGGAAGGAAGGTTGAACGAAGGTGACGCCTGTTCCTCCGCAGTGTTCCACGGTCCGTCTGGATCAGGTAGGACCTCGGTGTTGTGTGTGGCTGTTGGACAGTCCCTGCTGTCTTCCATCCTGACTCCCCGTCGAGTTTCACCACCACGCTCTCCCCTTGACTGAGAGGTGGGAGTGCTTTGACGCCATGGCGCTTGTTGTAAGTGCGTCTGTAGTTCTCTTCCGCCTTTTCATCAGCTTTACGCACCTTAGTGAAGTCAGGCCACTGAGGACAGAGGACTTTGTCGATTGTGGGCACAGTTGTCTTGATTTGATGGCCCAACATCAGCTGTGCAGAACTGGCACCCGTGGCTTGTAGTGGCGTGGCCCTGTAGCTCATGAGGGCCAGGAACGGGTCAGCCTGCTGGAGAATCCTTTTCGCCGTCTGAACAGCTCTCTCAGCCTCACCGTTGGACTGGGGATAGTGAGGGCTGGAGGTGACGTGTTTGAAGTCATATGCCACGGAAAAGCTTTGAAACTCCTTACTTGAAAACTGTCGGCCATTGTCCGTGTGTAGCTCATCTGGACACCCCCACCTGGCGAAGATGTTCTTCAGTCGTGCACAGGTGGTCCCGCTAGTCATGTCAGGTAGGTGGGCTATTTCCAGATAGCGAGAGAAATAGTCAATAACAATCAGATAGTTTTTCTTTGCATATTCGCAGATGTCTGCTCCGATCTTTTGCCAAGGCCTTTGTGGTAGTGGTGTTGTCATCAGAGGCTCCTTCCTCTGTGTTGGTCTGGTTTGCATGCATTCAGGGCACTTTGTCACCAGCTCTTGGATCTCACTCTCCAGCCCGGGCCACCACACACTCATGCGTGCCCTCTCGCGACACTTGGTGATGCCCTGGTGCCCATCATGCAAACGGTGGAGTATGTAACTTCTCATACTGTGTGGGACGACGATACGGTCTCCATACAGCACGAGTCCCTTTGAGGTTGACAGGCTGTTGCCCCATTGGTGGTATGCTTTGGCCTGTACTGGAACGCTACTCACATGCTTTGGCCACCCCTGGGTCACCAGTTTGCTCACCACCTGCAGGTTGTAGTCTGTGCTTGTTTCCTGCTTGATCCGCTCCAGTTTGGAGGGTGACACAGGCCATGCTGTGTGAGCTGCATCCTCGAACACTGAAACATCACAGGTCAGTTCCAATATTTCACTCTGTATTGCAGGTAGAGGCTGTCTGGACAGTGTGTCAGCTACTGTCAGTGTTTTCCCCGGCCCAAGTAGTTCAGCTGCTTTTGGCGCAGGCGACACTTTCTGTCGTTGAGCTTCAAGCCCGCACTCTTCAGGATCTGCAGGACGTTCTGGAGTCTCTCCTCTTGTTCCTTCTCGTCCCTGCCGTGGACGAGAATATCGTCCATGTACACCTCAACCCCTTTTTGGCCTCTGAACAGCACCGACATTTCCCTCTGGAAAATTTCCGGTGCACTGGAGATACCAAACGGGAGCCGCTTGAAGAAGTATCTCCCCATGGGTGTGATGAATGTGGTCAGCTTGGCAGTTTCCCTCTCCAGCGGGATTTGCCAGAAGCCACTAGCCGCGTCGAGCAGGGAGAACACACGGGATTCTGCCAGCCGTGGCAGTATGTCGTCTATAGTGGGTAAGACGAACCTCTCCCTCTTTACGGCCATATTGAGTCTCTTGAGGTCGACACAGATTCTCACATCAGCTGTTCTTTTAGGGACCGGGACCATCGGAGCACACCACTCTGTTGGTTCTGTGACTTCCTCGATGACGCCACACTTCACCATTCTCTCCAGTTCTGCTTTGACTTTAGGGAGCATGGGTGCAGATACTCTCCTTGCCGTATTAACACTGTATGGTACAGCATCGTCTCGCAGGCATATTTTTACAGGCTTAATCTTCAAGAGGCCCACATCTGGACCGAACGTGCCTTGGATTTCATCCACTCTTTTCACCAGTCCCATGGCCACTGCGACAGCTCGGCCTAAGAGGTTGCTGCAGCTGGCTGTTTTGACCACGTGAATGTTGAACTTATATTGCCGACCTTTGTACTTTGTTAAAGCCGTGAACTGTCCTAGACCGTCTAGTTTTCCTCCAGGACTGTCAAAGTCCATGTCATCACTTGCTAACTGGGGCAGGTGTTTGAGGTTGTGGTAAGTTTCATCCGATATCTCGCTGGTATCAGCACCCGTGTCAATCTTAAAAGTCACAGGAGTGTCTCTGATGGTTAGTTTTACAGTCCATGGTGCATTGGAGTCTGTAATGTATGTGTACTTTGTTTTAATCTCACCTAGAAAATGTCTGCTACTGTAATCAGCCTCTTGCTCCACTGTGGTTATCTCATTCACTCTAGCAGAGCGACACACAACGGCAAAGTGCCCAATCTTCTGACAGTTCCTGCACTGTACATTTCTGGCTGCACAGGCTGCATGTTTGGGGTGATCCTTACCGCACCTGAAGCACTTGGTTTGTTTTCCCCCTCCATCGCGGTGCCCCGGGCCCGCGGTGTGATGACTGCCGTGTCTTTTCCCTCTTCCTCTGTGTTGATGAGGGGGAGCTGCGCGTGCATGTGCCCGAGCCACTTCGCTGAGGTAGTTAGCATCAGCTGAGCCAGCCTTAGCCTGCTGGCTAATTTGCCCCTTGACCTGCTCCGACTGTCTCACAATCTCCACCGCTCTTTCCAGTGTCAGGTCCGCTGTCAACTGTAGCTTTTCCGACAACTCCTTGCCCACAATCCCGATGACCAGTCTATCCCGAATAGTCTCTATTTTCGCCGGACCAAACTGACAGGTCTCGGCTAGCTCGTAGAGGGTGCGAATATATTCCTCAGCCGATTCACCGTGCTTTTGCGCTCTGAGATAGAAACGAGCTCTTTCGTGGATAACGTTAACTTTCGGTATGAAGTAGGTGTTTAATTTTTCCAACACAGTCTCATAGTCATCATCAGCTTCACCTTCCGCGAACACAAAAGTGTTGAAAACTTGCTCAGCCTCCTTGCCAAGCGCATAGAGCAGCGTGCTAACCTGTACATTCCCAGCTTCCAGGTTCAGCTTCGTAGCCATACGGTACCGTTGAAACCGTTGCCGCCACTCCGGCCACTGCTGCGGTCGAGTGAAGTCCAAATTTTCGGGAGGATTAAACTTGGCCATGATCCACGTCCGAGTCACTTTACTTCTGACACCATGTGGTGGTTATTCCTTGTGTTGAATAACGGACAGCATTGTTTCTTGTAGAGGCTCCCTTTTATTCAGCTCCCGTGAAAGCACCCCTGCAGTACAGTTAATTACACCGAACTACTTTTGCCAACGGCTCTCTGTAACCCCTACTGTCAAACTCGAACAATGCGCATGTAAACATACACACAAAAAATTGTCCCTGAATAACACACTCACATGACAGACTTCAAAGCCCTTGTTGCAGCAGCACACCATACAAAGCCTTCATGTGGCCATGACGGTGCGCTGGTGAACGTGGGTGCTCGGCCTTCTCTGCAGGTGCTCGGGCCCCGAAGCACCCAGGGAAGCGGCGCCTATGGCGACAACAATCCCTGATGTGCCTGCAGAGCCTCGTTCAGCTCATCATGTTGGAAAAGTTTGAGCAGCAGCAGAGTTGAGCCCGGAGCAGATCGTGGAGGACTTCAATGGGTGCGTCCCAAGTCTCTTAAAATTATTGCTAACCACCTAACCTAACTGTTTAGTCCCTCCCATTTAGGAAAACATTTAAGGAGTCAGGAGTCAGGAGTGAGGATTGCTGATAAGAGACATGAGACGGCCTTACTCTGAAGCGTCACGTGAAGCGACGTCCTGTCCTGATGACGGCGGCACAGCTGGATCTGCTGCATAACGGAGCTAGCGTTTGGCGTACATGCCAAGTCACAATATATTCGCTGATCAGCAGTTCAACAGTGATCAACGATTAACGGGGAAAAACCGGTAGAAAGCTCAGGAAGAGCAACTGAGGAGGGATCCCTCTTCCAGGACGGACAGACGTGCAATAGATGTCGTACAGAACAGATCAGCATGATAAACTAACAGTAATCCATATGACACAATGAGAGAGAGAGAGAGAGAGAGAGAGATGCAGAGACAGAGAGAGAGAGAGAGAGAGATGCAGAGAGAGAGAGAGAGAGAGAGAGATGCAGAGACAGAGAGAGACAGGACAGACGGTAATGACAGTAGCTTACAACAGCAATGAAAGTAATAATATTAATTAATATTAATATTAATAATTAATATTACCTACAGCCTATTAAACATTATTCCACTCACATGACATGCAGGACAATTCATGATGGGCAAATGTGTTTGTGTGTTTGTATGTGTGTGTGTGTGTGTGTGTGTGTGTGTGTGTGTGTGTGTGTGTGTGTGTGTGTGTGCCTGGTGTTATATCAACACGTGTGGTTCTGGACATGAGCAGCTGCACATTTAACAGCCACACATCACCAACAGTCCGCTGAACGCAACAGGTTGTGAATGAAATAAACTTAATTACAACATGACAGTCTTGCAGGAAATATCATTAACGTTACTCTTTGTAGTCACGTAGCCATGTGAATTACAGCGCTTCATTGCAAAGAATGCATGTAACGGGTACACTTTAGCTGTTTCTCCGCCATCTCGTTCAAACGACCCAGCTGTAGGGGGCGGGTATTTATACATCAGAGCCTCAAGCTGAAAAAGACTTCCTGTTAGGAACCTCTCGTGTTACCTGACTCATCGCACCTAACAGATCCCTCCTAACGCCTAACGCTAACTCCTTACTGGCAGGAATAAGACACATGAGACGGCCTTAAAGATGGCGGAGCTCCAACGACTTCCGTATCAAGTAAGGAGTTAGGAGTTAGCAGTATAAAATAAGAGACTTGGGACGCACCCAAAGTTCCCGCTTCACAGGTTTCCATTGTTCCTGTGTGTCAGGCAGAAGCTCCCCTGGTCTGAGGCCATCTTTGATTTGGCCAAGCCATTTGTAGTTCTCTACGTTGTCAGCCATTTTGTCTTTGTGTCTTTGTCACTAGTGAGGATATATTGTGTGTTTTGTTTTGCTGGCTTTATTGTGAATGATTACCTCTGGAATCAAACCTTCTGTTTAATGCTACACACGAGTGAATGAATCCACCAACTACTGTGTCAAGAACTCTAAAATCCTTCTACCTTTACTATTGATGTGCTCATTGTGGTTATAGTTATCACTGAATTATTAACAGAGACTGATGGAATTAACTCTCTGTCATTTTCCCTTTTCCAGAATGGAGCCCCACAACTTGATTTCACGTCAATAAAAAACATATTTTTAAAATAATTAATCATCATTTTTAACAGTCATTAATTATTTCTGACAAACATTTTGATATTTTGAAGCCTGAGTTCCAACGACTCCATTAACTTTACTGTAAAATGTGAAAAGTCTGAAGAACATTAAATGTCTAACTGTTGTGAGCTGAGTGTCACAGTTCTGGCTGCACCTTGTAAATGACAGATCACACACCCTGTGGAATGCAGTTAAGCCTGAAAAGCCTTCACTGTCCTCTCTCCCCCTGAAGCAGCTCCACCCTGTCAACACATTTGTTTTTGATCAGACAGAATCAAACTATTTGACGGGCGTCGTCTCAGAGAGGTGAAATGGCGCAGCGAGGAGTTGATCTGGACCGAGAAACCTTCTCTTGTTCCATCTGTCTGGATCTACTGAAGGATCCTGGGACTCTTCCCTGTGGACACAGCTACTGCATCAACTGTATTCAAAGCTTCTGGGATGGAGAGGATGAGAAGAGAATCTACAGCTGCCCTCAGTGTAGGCAGAGCTTCACACCGAGGCCTGTCCTGATGAAAAACACCATGTTAGCAGATTTAGTGGAGAAACTGAAGAAGACTGGACTCCAAGCTGCTCCTGCTGATCACTGCTATGCTGGAGCTGAAGATGTGGCCTGTGATGTCTGCACTGGGAGGAAACTGAAAGCCTTCAAGTCCTGTCTGCAGTGTGTGGCCTCTTACTGTGAGAAACACCTCCAGCCTCATCGTGACTCGCCTCCATTACAGAAACACAAGCTGGTGGAGCCCTCCAAGAAGCTGCAGGAGAACATCTGCTCTCGTCATGATGAGGTGATGAAGATGTTCTGCCGCACTGATCAGCAGTGTATCTGTTATCTCTGCTCTGTGGATGAACATAAAGGCCACGACACAGTGTCAGCTGCAGCAGAAAGGACTGAGAGGCAGAGAGAGCTGGAGGGGAGTCGACAAAACATCCAGCAGAGAATCCAGGACACAGAGAAAGATGTGAAGCTGCTCCAACAGGAGGTGGAGGCTATCAGTCGCTCTGCTGATGAAGCAGTGGAGCACAGTGAGAAGATCTTCACTGAGCTGATCCGTCTGATGGAGAAAAGACGCTGTGATGTGAAGCAGCAGCTCAGATGGCAGCAGGAAACTGAAGTGAGTCGAGTCAAAGAGCTTCAGGAGAAGCTGGAGCAGGAGATCAGTGAGCTGAAGAGGAAAGACGCTGAGCTGAAGAAGCTCTCACACACAGAGGATCACAGCCAGTTTCTACACAACTACCCCTCACTGTCAGCACTCAGTGAAGCCACACACTCATCCAGCATCAACATCCGTCCTCGCCGCTACTTTGAGGACGTGACAGCGGCTGTGTCAGGAGTCAGAGATAAACTACAGGACGCTCTGAGGGACACATGGACAAACGTCTCACTGGCAGTGACTCAAGTGGATGTTTTACTGCCACAACCAGAGCCCAAGACCAGAGCTGAGTTCTTCAGATATTCACGTCACATCACACTGGATCCAAACACAGCACACACACAGCTGTTATTATCTGAGGGGAACAGGAAAGTGACAGTAATGAGTGAACACCAGTCTTATTCTGATCACCCAGACAGATTCACTAGATGTTGTCAGGTCCTGAGTAGAGAGAGTCTGACTGGACGTTGTTACTGGGAGGTGGAGTGGAGAGGAGGAGTTGATGTAGCAGTCGCATACAAGAATATCAGCAGAGCAGGGGGGTGTGAATGTTTATTTGGACACAATGACAAATCTTGGTCGTTAAATTGTGACAATGACAGTTATGAGTTTTATCACAACAAAGTCCAAACTCGTGTCTCAGGTCCTTGGTCCTCCAGAGTAGGAGTGTACCTGGATCACAGTGCAGGTATTCTGTCCTTCTACAGCGTCTCTGAAACCATGACTCTCCTCCACAGAGTCCAGACCACATTCACTCAGCCTCTCTATGCTGGACTTGGTTATTCTGGATTATTCTTTCTTTGGTCTGAAGCCACTGCAGAGTTGTGTGAAGTGAAATAGTCAGAAGTCATTTAAGGGTTAAACTCTGTCTTTAGTCTCCATGTTTGTTGCTGACAGCTGATTGTTGTGGCGTTTCTTCACTGCACTGAGATCAGCTGTCAGTCAAACATTGTGGGCGGGACTTTGACATCTTCTCCTGAGTTGTTGTGTAAATGTTTGAGTTTCTTTAGGTGCACTCTAAAATATGATTCATGGGCTCAGTGGGGAACGCTTCAAATACACAAGTTTGTCAGCAGAAACAAATGAAGTTTGTTTCATTAACGTGTTTTAGTAGCTGACAACTTATTTTAACAAGTTCAAAAATGGTTTTGACATTTTTGAGTAGGATGGAATTAAAATAAATCAGTTAGAACATCTTAAATAAAATAGTTTGACCACTAAATATCATTGCTACGCTATTTTTTTAAAACTGCATCATATTTTCTTTAATTTTTCCTTTTTAATATATATATTACATTTACCCTGTGTGGTTTTCATGTCATATTTCGTATGTTTTCTGTCTTTGTCTCAATATCACATGTTGTCAGTTCTGATTTCTCATTTGTCAAATAATATAATAAATAAGGTAAAGGCAGACATATTAATAACTGCAGCAACAAATGATGATTTAAGAAGCATTTTTTATTTTATCTTCAATTTTAAAGGAAAATTTGATATTCAAGTGACGACTTTAACAGTAATTTAATAAAATTTTTGAGCTTGACAGTTTTGGGTTTTTTTTACCGTCAATTTCAAATCAATAAATGCACGAGGGGGGAAACTGAACTGAGGCTTCATTTGAAGGTCGTCCTGGAATCAGCCCTCCCTCCTCTTCCTGCTCTCACACAACTAAATACATTGTTATTTGAGTGTTTTGATTTATTTTAATCACATTTATGAGTTATTGGCTTTATCTGTATTTTCTGTGGCTAATAAAAAAGTTCCTGGGAATTTTCTCATTAATGTATTGCTTCTTTTCTGCCGTTAAATTCCTTCTGCGATGCTTTATTTTATCCCAGAGACTTAAGTTTTGTAGAAGAGGATTTGTGCTGCAGTATTACACTGTAGTATTTGTCCTGTTTAATAAGTTGTTTGCCGTCTGAAGCTGTGAATAAATGCAGGTTTGTTTCAGGCTGATTTAGTGAAATTGAAATGTTTTCCCAGTGAACATTTCAGGACATTTTCAGTTTCAGATCTGTACATTTACATCACTCATTGAAAGTAACGCTTGTGCTTACTGCTGCAAATGTGACAGCCATGAATGTGTGGTCACATTATGTCATTTAATTCACAAAATGTCTGCAGAGGAGTGCTTCCAGGGCTCAGACTGTTTGGTTGAGGTGCTCTTTGGATGGGACAATCACATATAGCAAGACTCAGGAAACTCCAAGGCACTCTCTTTGGAAAAATTAAAAAGCCTTTATTGTGATGGCTTGGTCATCTTAAACCTTTAAAAACTCTGATGCGTTTCGGCATACGAGCCTTCATCAGGGAGTCAAACAGTTTTCAAAATGGAAAAGACTTTCTTAAAAGCTTTCAAACCACCAATCAGAGGCCTTCACTTGGCAGAAGCAGGTTCAGGGTTGTAGTACTACACAAAGACCACCAGATGTCCTCCTTCACACTTAACAGAACTGAATTTACATGACTACATGCAAAGGTTACATACAATCATGCATCACTACAACACATATTAAAGTCAAACCAAACACCATAGAAAAAACACAGTTAATTAAAGGAAGACACTAAAATCAAGTTTTTCTTCCTGGCCTGGGTATCTGTATCTAGTCGCCTGCAGTTTGTCAATCCAGAGACTTTCTCTCTGGTTTAGATGTTTTTGCCTGTGACAGTGGTATATGGTCAGTCCCATAGGCCTGTAGGGTGGATGGGTCACTATTATAGTGTTCCATGTAGTGCCTCGCCATAGGATAGCTCATGTTGTCTGTGCGGATTGCATATTTACGTTCAGCCAGTCTGTCCTTAGGTGAGTTTCTTTGTAGAAGTGATGCCCTGTCTACATGTTTGGCCCTTGTGTATGCTTTCTGGAGAGTTCCTTAAAACGTGACATCATCTCTTGTGCTTTACACTCAAAAGCATTATCTTGGTCACAAAGTCTCCTGACTCTCTGGCACTGACCATAAGGCACATTTTCCTTCAGCCACGCAGGGTTTAGTTTATATAGTTTATAGTTTATTTTGCACAATTAAAAAACACAAAACAGCAAGAAAAAAGTAAATAATGAAATGAAGTGCAGGGAGAGGCAAAAAACCCAGAGGGCTTATTTAAAGCCTCCACCTAATAAGATTTTCATAAAGTTAATAAAAACTCAAAAGTACAGAAAAATACATAAGAATACATAAAATAATACAAGTGATAGCGAAACTACTGGTAACAAAATATGCTTGACTGTAACAACAAAAGACAGCATTAATAGAATCCATTTGAGAGCAGAAAATGCAACTAGATCATATGTAAGACGATGTTAGTGTGATAGGCATAAGTATGTGTGAGTCAATGTGTGAGTTATATGATAATTTATACTACGTTGACCCTTGAGCAATAGCAAAATACATCACAATAAATAAAACGAATTTAAAACAAGGACAAAATACACAAGGACCACCCTTTACAAAGCAGCAGTTAAATGTTTTTTCAGGCATTTCTTGTAACACTTTATAGAGATGCAGGTTTTTGTCAGGTGGAAAAAATCATTCCATAATTTCGCTGCCCTAAATCTTATAGAAAACTGCCCTCGACAAGTAAGAAATTTAGGAAGATGAAGAGCTAAAGATTTACGAGTTAAGTGTGAATGTAACTGTGAATTAGCTGTAAAATAAGTTGTGAACTGCTCAGGAATATTCCCCTCACTAAAAAGTATTTTGTAAGTAAAAACACATGTTTGAAACATATTAATATCATAAATGGTGAGAATTTGAAGTCTCTGAAGTAACGGGGCAGATGAAGCGTATGACACTGATCTGGTTGCGATCCTAACAAAGCGTTTCTGCAGGACCAAAATTTTAAGAAGAGTAGTCGGAAAAGTGCTTGCCCAAACGATATTACAATATGAAAGATAGGGATAAATCAAACTATAATAAAGAATTTGGAGACAGTTTGCGGTAACAAGATTACTGACCCTCGTTATTATACCAAGAGATTTATGGATTTTTTTACTGACCCAGTCAGCTTGTTCTCTCCAATTCAAATTCTCATCAACATAAATGCCCAAAAATTTTGTACTGGCCACCTGAGGCATCTCAACAGACTCAATTATAATTTTGTTTAAGTCTTTAGAGTACGATTTTTTGCCACTGAAGATAATAAAGTTAGATTTCCTTATATTCAAAGATAATTTATTTAGTCTGAACCACACAGCATAGGCAGCTAAGCCAGCATTCGCATCCTTCATAAGTGAATCAAAATTTGAATTAGAGAGAACAAGGGTTGTGTCATCAGCAAACATTATTGGACACAGGATATCTGAAATATTAGATAAATCATTTATATAGATCAGGAATAATAATGGCCCCAGAATGGAACCCTGTGCGACCCCACAGGGTAATCTAGCTTTGTTAGAAGAGCAACCCTTAACACAAACGAACTGACTTCTATCAGTGACATAATTAGTTAACCATTTGTATGTAACACCATGAAAACCATATTTATACATTTTTGACAATAAGATATGATGATTTACAGTATCAAAAGCTTTTGAAATATCAATGAAAATACTGCAAGTATACTCATTGTTCTCAAGTGCATAGTTAACTTTGTCGATCAGGTGAAGCAGAGCCATATAAGTGGAGTGATGCTTTCGAAAACCGTACTGTTGTTTGTAAAAAATTAAATTAGAATCTAAATGAAAAAGAATTTGTTTATATACAATTTTTTCTAAAATTTTTGAAAAACATGGCAAAATAGATATAGGTCTATAGTTGTTAAAACAATGTGGGTCATCTGCTTTAAACAGAGGTAAAACTTTGGCAACTTTTAAATCCTCAGGCACAACGCCAGTTTTCAAAGACAATGAAAAGATGTGGACCAGTGGCTGCAGTATGGACTCTTTCACCTGTTTGACAAGATGCACAGAAATATTGTCATGACCAGCTGATGATGATTTTAGTTCATCAATTATGTCGCTTATTTCATAGATATTAGGAAGCTTAAAAGAAGAGATAATAGGAAAACTTCTTTGGATGAAATCCAGTGGATTACCATGACAAGGAGGGATTTTACTTGCTAATTCACAACCAATGTTAACAAAAAAATCATTAAATTTTTGAGCTATATCAAATGGATTGTTAAGAAGTTTTTCACCATCCAAAAAAGCTGAAGGTAACTCTGGTATACTCTTTTCTCCTTGTAGCAGCTGATTAATGACTTTCCATGTGGTTTTAATATCCTTTGAACACCTCTTAAATTCTTCACAGTAATATTTCTTTTTTGCAGATCTAACTGAATGTGTATATTTATTTCTATGAGATTTATAAACACTAAAGGTGAGAGGAGTAGGATTTGAGATATATTTTTGATATAATTTATTCTTTTTCTTCAACAGCTTTGATAAATCCACTGTAAACCAAGGCTTATTAAAGTCTTGACTGCATTTCTTGGTAGATCTGCCAATTGGAAAACATTCATTGAAACTATAGCTAATAATCTTCATAAACTTTTGATATGCAAAATCAGCATTATTTTCCTCATATATATCATTCCATGAAATACTGGCGAGCATATCTTTAAATTTTGAAATATTTTGCTTGCCCATTATTCTTTTGTGGTTTATTTTCCTAACATATTTTGTTCGATCAGCCTTCATTATAGAGTACTGGAATATGGGGAAATGATCTGACAAGTCTGAATACAAAACCCCAGATTTCGTCCCTTTGCCTAGAGAGTTAGTTAAGATGTTATCAATCAAAGTTGCTGAATTTCCATTAACACATGTGGACTTATGAATAAGTGGGAAAAAGTAACTAGAATAAAGAACATTAAGAAAATCCCCACTAAGGGTCTCTGATTTATGTTTAAAGAGGTTTATATTGAAATCTCCTAAAATATAACAGAGTTTTCCTTCCTTGTTTATCAGATCTAGAGAACTTGACAAACTATCATTAAAATTTTTGATGATAGAATCGGGTGGGCGATAAATAACACCAATGATAATATTCCTTCCACCAGATACACCAAAGAGCTCTACAAACACTGATTCCACCTCAGCCTTATCAGATTTCAGAGAGAGATCAGTCCTGATTCTAAATTCATAATCATCATGAATAAACAGAGACACCCCACCTCCAGCTCTATTCTCCCTGACATTGTGGACCACATTATAATTGGGTAATTTGAAAATTTCTTTAGATGCTTCTGTTAGCCATGTTTCTGATAAAGCAATAACCGAAAAATCATGTTTGATTAAAGATAAGTAATGGATAAATTTGTCGTAGTTGCTGGAAAGACTTCTTATATTCAGGTGAAATGTAGAGAATATATCAGGAGGTAGAGACATGCATAAATTGTTAAACTGAGTTTCATTATAATAACTACAAAGGTTAGAAACATCAAGTGATGAAAAAAAATGTTGGTCTGGGTCAACATCAAAATTGTAAAAATCAGTTGTAGAAGGATCAAGAAGTTTAAAAGTCTGTCCTTCAAAACTAGATGTGTTGTGAAACATAAAATGTGAGAGAGAATAATATGCTGTAACTGTAAGATTAAGTAGTCAAAATGCTGTATACATGCCTAATGGTGGAGACTAATGAGCCAAGCTTTAAGCATAGGCCTTCCTTTGATATACATTTTGAGCAGGTGGATGAACAATAAGTTTGTCATATCTCAAATATGCAATATCACCTCTCTCACGAGCTGCTTTCATTGCAGGGAGTAGTTCTTTTCTTCTTTGCCGGACAGCTTCAGGAAAGTCCTCATTAATGAAGATGCCAGAGCCCTTCAAGTTTTTAGCTTTATCCAAGACAGCAAGTTTGTCCTTCATCCGCAGAAATCTGACCACAATGGGTCGAGGCTTTCCTGATGATGACATTGGCTTCCCAGCCCGATGAGCCCAGTCCAACTCTATTTTCAGATGATCCAGTTGTAGTTTCTCTCTGAAAAGTTTTCTCACTTTTTCTTCAGATTCAGACGCTTTTTCTCTCCCAGACTCTTCGATGCCATCCACAACAATATTATGGCGCCTTGACTGGCCCTCCAGATTTTCTGTCTTGTCTGACACTGAGATCAAACTTTTGCAAATTGTGTCAAAATCAGACCTGGTTTCACTGCAATTTTTGTTCCAGGTTTTACATGAGTCTTTAAAATCATCAAATTCCTTCTGAGTCATTTCTAGACTCACCTTGAAATCATAGACTTGCTTTGACAGATCATCAATCCTCTTGTTTGAAGAGTCAACTATGATCTGCACACACGTTTTAAAGCTTCTTTCCTGTTGCTCAAGCAAAGTTCTGTAGAAATCCTTTTGCTGGTCCAACAATTCACGTACTTGAGCCATAGTGACATATTCTTCAGTGATGTTGTTTGAAGCTTTAGGAGGCATGGTTGGTCGTCAGGGCCTACCAGGCCCAGAGTTCAGCAGCAAAAATCCAAAATAAGACCAAAAACCTCCAATGATACAAACAATGTCCACAATTTTGCACTATTGAGTTGGTTTTAAGTCTCTTGATTCAAGCATCAGCAGAAATTTTTGAGTTTTATACAGGATTCCTCAGATTTTTGTTGGATAGAGAATCAGCCACAGGTTCAGAGAGACACAGCAGCAGCCCGCAGCAGTACTAACATTTTCTAATGGTATTTAGAGCTATACTCCTCTTGCTACCATGAAGTAACTGCCTATATGCTGGCTAACTTCCGAAATAATTTGTGGGACTAAATGTAGCCTGTCAGTACACTGATGGTAAGTCAATCTTTTAGCATGCAGAGTGGTGTTCCTGTCAGTAGGTTTTCTAAATACATGACTGTCTTTAAAGACTGTCAGGTCAAGGAAATTAATACAATCTTTTCTGGAATATAGTAAAGATTGCATTAATTTCCTTGACCTGACTATCTTTAATAGTTTCGTTTCAGGCCTGAACGAAGAACTTGATTTTAGTGTCTTCCTTTAATTAACTGTGTTTTTTTTCTATGGTGTTTGGTTTGGTGTTTTTTGTCGACCTGTAAACCATACCCTTGACTTATATGTGTTGTAGTGATGCATGCATTGTATGTGACCTTTGTATGTAAATTCAGTTCTATTAAGTGTGAAGGAGGACATCTGGTGGTCTTTGTGTAGTACTACAACCCTGAACCTGCTTCTGCCAAGTGAAGGCCTCTGATTGGTGGTTTGAAAGCTTTTAAGAAAGTCTTTTCCATTTTGAAAACTATTTGACTCCCTGATGAAGGCTCGTACGCCGAAACGCATCAGAGTTTTTAAAGGTTTAAGATGACCAAGCCATCACAATAAAGGCTTTTAATTTTTCTAAAGAGAGTGCCTTGGAGTTTCCTGAGTCTTGTTATATGTGATTTAATTGTTTCAGTTTTTATGTGTTTATTGTTGAAGAGCCTTTTTTCAGTTCATTCGTTCGTCTTCAGCCCAACAGAAGGAAACACACTAACGTTACAAGCTGTTGCCTGTCTCATCATTACATTGTTCTTTCCAGGTTAGTAGCTGGTAAAATAACACACGTGACGTTTAGGTATGACGTATATGTAAAGCCCTGCTTGTGTTTTATCTGTCAGGAGGTGGATTTTTACGGTGGCCGACAAGGACAAACGCGCTGCAAATAAGAAAACAAATGCAAAAAGAAAACGCTGCATATTCACTCACACAGCAGAAGTGCTCCAGGCCTCTAGGGGCAGTGCTGAGCTTCCACCCGAGAGACAGACGAGTGAGCGAGGAGGAGAAAGTTATGTTTGGAGGAAAGTTGGAGCCGGGACAGGCAGCACTGAAAGGTCCGTAGTCTTTTTTATTTTTCTTTCTTTCTTGTTTTTCACAGGTGGCCCTCATCTTTTACTGTATCATGAAAGTGAAGCTGATTTACACAGCTGACGTTGGCGTGCTGGAGACTTTGAGTTCTACACGAGTAGTGTATCCGTAGTAATGTTAGCTAACGTTACTGTAACTAACGTTACTTTCCGGGACACCCCAGGGATTTGATTGCGTTTAACGTTAGTTTATTTTCGACCTCGTCTCCACATATGACTAGGGTTATAAGAGCAATGAGTGTTTGTGAATTTGATAGTACGATTGCTTTATATTTAAAGTACAGTAGTACCATTGCCAATAGTGGGATAGTTAGTGGGCTAAAACTGTACATTAGTAGTTGAGGTAGCACGTTGAAAGGCAGATAGTTAAAGTGTTTATATGTTGTATTGACTTCAAAGTGAGGCGCACTGGTAGTTCACATGGGAAAGGTGCAGCTAGCCCTTGTTGCAGCAGCACACCATACCATGACTTAGTCATAGCAAACATTAGAAAACACCAACATTGGTCCACAGGGGGAGCCACAGCCATCGGTCGCATTTTAGCCATTTTGAAGCATTTTTCTGTTGTTATAGCGCCACCCAGTTGCCAATTAGAGTTAAATTTCTCCAGTCACCTTGAGGCGTCCTGTTCTACATATCTACCAAGTTTAGTAAGTTTAGTTTTCATGTCTCTACCACATACGGGGCATGAGATATGCCCATTCAAAGTTTGACATTTCAATGGGTTGCTATAGCGCCCCCCTTTGGCCAATTGATGTAATATTGCTTCATTGGCATCCTGCCATGACCCTCTACCACTGTGCCACATTTCACATGGATTGACCAAGTCAGTGAGGAGAAAAACCTGGAACACACACACACACACACACAGAGCGTTTTCGTCATTATATAGTAAGATACCGTAACCAAACACTGGACGCACCAGATAAGGTCACTCAATGATGTTTACAAGCAGTATGTTTCAGGGAGTGGTTGTGTGTCTGTGTAACTCTGTGTAAACGCAACAGAGTTGTCAGTTCCCTGCAATGTGAGTGTTTTCCTACATTTCAGGCTAGAAGAGAAAATTGTACCTTTGTGGGCTGTATTTATGTGGCAGCACTGCGACTAGTGCTCTGACAGTCAGCATGACCGTGAGGATATGTGAGGCTATGTGTGATGTAAAGTTCATATGACTGCACATGATATAAAATGGATTGCTTTGAATAAAACTTGTGTGCATGTGTAGGACTGTAAGTGCACAACTGCATCTACACACATTTTTGACTTTTTTAAAATTTTTATTAATCTTAGATCCAGTTATAGGCAGGGATTTGATTGACTATTGGCGCTAAAGATGATGTTTTTTAAAATCTGCTGCTAAAACTGACACATTATGAGGGTGAAAGGTAAAAAAGAATAAAAACATAGATTTGAGACAATTTCATGATTTTCATGAGGGCCTGAAATTTGTAAAATAGATTATAGGACTTGTTAAAGAGCTGTAGACAGTCCACAGAAGACACACGTTGACACACTGCTGCTGTAAAACTTTTTACTGTGGTTGCCCAAGTTTGGCAGTGACTTAAGACATGAAGCAAGTGTGTGTGCACAAACACACTTTGGTCAAATATCCTTTATTTACCATTTCTGTCTCCACTACTCATATTTACTTTAAATACTTTACAGTATCTTGCAGTTTCTTACATTGCTGAATCAGAGACATCTTTTAAATCGCTTCCTAAAGCAGCCTTTTATTAGTTTTAGCAAACTGCTTATTTTACATACATCTCATTGTATTATTTTTATTGTTTTTATCTCGTGTTCTCAACAGTTTTGTATTCTTGTATTTTGTATTCCTTTAACTGTTTGATTTGCTGTACCACAGTGCAATCTACAGGGCAGTTAGTTGCCAACTTTGCTTATCTGCTTCAGTGACGGTATTCTGTCTTTATTTTATTTTTTGTTCTTTGTATTTTTCTTAAAATTGCCTCATTTTATTTGCTTGAATTCTGTACTGCTTTAAATCTGGTGTCAACCGTGTAAAGCACTTTGTAACTTAGTTTTGAAAAAGGGCTTTAAATAAAATGTATTATTTATTATTATGATATTTCAGGTTTTAAAATTCAAACTTTGAAACATACATTGTCCAATAACAACACAACAGAGTGGCACCACACAAAGATAATATGAAGCTTTCATCCTTTATTCTTTAAGTCCTCAAAAAGAGCTCGTATCTCCAAAAGTCAGCTACATAAAAAAAAAAAATGCAAATAAAAAAGCAAAATATCAAGTACTAACAAAATGACAATAATAATGAAGGAAAATGCCTATATGAACAAAATATTGACAAAATTGTGCCAAATTAAAATTTCCATACAAAAATACAAACTGAGGTGTGTGACCTCTGACCAGGCAGACAGCACATTATAGTTTATGATAATGGTGGAGCACCGGGAATGGTCAAACAGATTTTACATGTGGCTACTTGAGCATTAAGAGCTGAAAAACCTTTGTACAACAAAATCCCGTCCCTTTAGAAACCTTGCTATCCACAACAATCAGCCACACTGTTTGAAAATGATTTGTTCAAAAATGTTTATAATGACATATATGTTTAATAAGGTTAATATGAAGTCTAACATGGTTCTCAAACAGATTACGTCTTTAGAAAGTTGCTGCTCCAAAAGCAGGCTACATACAAAGGAAAACAATGCATATTAGAAATACAGTCACAGTATGGAATATCTAAAACAAAAAAAAACTGTGTGGACAAAATATTGTGTGAGAAAATGGTGTAAACTTCAAATCTACATTTAATACAACAACAAATACAAAGTAGGTGGTGTCTGGGGTGGCCATGGTTTCAGATACTGCCCTTCATGGATGCACCCCTGTTACATTTACAGCAAATTATGCTGTTTCAATCAATCACATTTTCACACAAGAACAGGAGATAATGATCCCATTGTTTCATTTTTTTACCCTTATCTGTTCAATAACAATGAACAATTTGTAATAACAGAAAAAAACTAAACTATGGAGAGATAGATCAGTGTCTCTCAGCTGGGATTTGGGTTATTCTGTAACAAACAAAAAGTAAACAAAAAGTGGATAAAATGGTTAAAAAATAAAATGACTGAAAAGAATCTAAAAACATATTCATATATGCATCTAGAGCTGCAGGCTAGATATTTAAGTCTGCAATCTGTCTTCTACATTAATGGCTCTCAACTGGAATTTTGGAGCTCTTTGTCTTCAAACAAACAAACAAACAAACAAAAAAAGAGCAATAGGTTCACTGTTAACCACTGTATTACATTATTGTGCTTGGAGATAAGTCAGTAGGAGACAGTTCGATGAATTTGCAGCAAAACACCAAAAATAGATTAAAAAAAATGTAAATGACATTAAAAGATCTAAAAACATAAATACAGCTAGAGCTGCAGGATTGGAATTTAACCCTGCAGTCTGTCTTGCATATCATTTGCCTGTGCTTTTATGAGGTGTATTTAAAATTCCCTCACAATGAGTCACTAGATGCCACACCTGTTTTTCCTTTCTGTCCAATTCATGGGTCGGCACTTATGTTGCATTTGTTTGTCCTACAAAATAACAACAGTAATATTTGCACTTACAGATAAATTAATAGGTGAATATGCTACACCTGCAGAAGATAACAAAAAATCCTTAGAAAAATTATTACAAATTATTACAAAAGAATAAATGAGATAAAAGGAATAGAAAAAAAAACATATATACACATATGTATATGAATGTTGTTGTAAGCTACTGTCATTACCGAGGATGTCATACAGATTACTGTATTGTGTCATACAGATTACTGTTAATTTGTTATGCTGATCTGTTCTGTACGACATCTACTGCATGTCTGTCCGTCCTGGAAGAGGGATCCCTCCTCAGTTGCTCTTCCTGAGGTTTCTACCATTTTTTTCCCCCGGTAAAGGGGTTTTTTGGGGAGTTTTTCCTTATCCGCTGTGAGGGTCTAAAGGACAGAGGGATGTCGTATGCTGTAAAGCCCTGTGAGGCAAATTGTATTTGTGATATTGGGCTTTATAAATAAAATTGATTGATTGATTGACATACAGCTTGATTAATTTAACCCCACGATCTGTTTTACATATAATTTGCTTGTGTGTTTTTATGAGGTGTGGTTGATATTCCATGACAGTGAGTCACTAGATGTCACACCCCTTTTTTCCACTGTACAGCTCGTTTCTTCTTGTTTCACATGCCTGTAAAAATCACCTACCCATGGTTTTATACTGGATGTCATAAGCAAGGGGTCCATCCATAGTTAAACCAAGGTAGAAAGAAACCTTGTCTGTGCTGAAACCACTTCTTATACCAGCAGTGAGAGCTGGACAAACAGGGATTTTTAGTTTTCCATCCAGTTAAATTGAGATTAGGATTGTTTTGTCATTCTCTTGTGTCCTCTGGTGTGTTGCAAAAACGATCTACATTCTTTTTAAAATGACGACAGACCGTCAGTTCCTTCAGTTTTCAAACTGTGGAGAACCTGTTTGTGTTCTTTGATTATCGCTGCATATCTGTTATTGATCCCATTGTCCTCATACACACTGGTGATTGTTTATTTTTTTTCTCAGTGCTTGTATTGCATGTGTTTTTACAGTCAGCTACCCTAGTTTTCATACTGGATGTCATAAGCAAGGGGTCCATTAACAGCAAAACCAAGGTAGAAAGAAACCTTTTCTATGCTGAAACCACTTCTTATACCAGCAATCAGAGCTGGACGAACAGGGATCTTCAGTTTTCCATACGTGGCAAACACCTCTCCTTGCTCAGTGGTTCCACTGACTCGTTGAAGGCGGTCAATAATTGCTTTTTTTTTAAATATATCTCCGTTCCGCCAGTGTTGTGCCAAGATATCACGGCGCATCCCTTTAAAGCTCTCATCCAGTTGGGATTTAGAAACAAGCCTCTTGAGTCCCTCTTCTTTCCCCAAGAAGAAGTGGGCAACAGTGCTCCTGTTTCGAAACCATAAAGTCAGGCGCTTGTGATATGAGTTTCGAATTGCTCTCACATATACCCCGATTTCAGTGTCTTCCTGAGAAGGACTTGGCCAGAGTAAGAGCAAAGCCAGGTAGTATGGGTCGGGGAAGGGAAACCCAAGTCCTACATCTTGCAGAGTTTTCAAAAGTAGAGCAGAGAGGTGGTCACTACTCTTGACGTGTTTAGATTTTGGTTTCAGAATGTAAAGAACTATGTTTGACAGAATGTAATTGATTGTTTCCTTTGTCTTTTGTTTTCTGTTGATCAAGTTTTTTTGTAAGAATGCATAGCATTCTGTGATGCTCTCAATCTCTTCGGCGGGTTTGTACAAATGCTGAAGAATTCCTGCAAATGTATCTGCATTTTTCTTTTCAATAAACATTTTTTGTTCTTCAATATCGATTTTCAAATCAAGATTAGGATTGTTTTGTCGTTCTTTTTTTTTTTCCTCTGGCGCAGTGCAAAAAAGATTTACATAGTCTTCAAAATGACTGCAGACGGTCTGATGATTCTTTGAATCATAATCTGAATTGTTCCTTTTTAAATATGTGAAGTAACAGTTCAAAAGTTCAAACATTTCCTTTACTTCAGTTTTCAAACTGAGGAGAAACTGCTTGTGTTCTTTGATGATCTCCACGTATCTTTTGTTGATCTCATTGTCCTCCTTATACACGCTGGTGATTGGGATTGTTTTTTCCAGAAAACTCTGCAAGTACTTCTTCTTCATCGGATCACTTTGCTCAAAGAATGGCAATCTGCTCAAAATCTCAAGGACAAGGAAGGCGATTTCCAGCACACCCACATAGCCAAAAACATTATATGAATTTCTGGGATAGTCATCTGACTCATCATCAGCAGCCTCCATCTCAGGTTCATCCTCTGCATTTGCCAGCTCTTGAGCTTTTCTAAATGCTGTGATGGCATTTTCTGCTATTTTAATGTTTGTGTTTAGGTCTTCTGGATTGCATGATGTCTCCTGCTTTTCTTTGTGGTTGTTAGATTTTAAATTGCTTTTGTGAATCTGCCCAATTGTGTCATATGTGTATGGGTTTTCCTTAATGTTCTTGGCCTTTTCTGCCCATTTCTGAGCTTCTGGAAAATCATGCGCTTTGATGTACAAATATCTTGCCAGTGCCTGTGGAATAGATTCATTTCTCACAAACCTGGATGAGGCTTTCACAAAGATTTCTTGGACAGTTTGTCTCCCTTGCTGGGTGTGGATTTTGTCTATGAGAGGAGAAAATGGCTCTCTCTCACCTTTTTTGCGCTGCCTTTCAATCAACATTCGACGAATTGATAGCATGAATCTGTGTTTGACAACTCCAACACTGAAGAACAGATCACAGTGAAGAATCTCTACAGTGATATCGCTTACTTTTAAATAGCAGCTTCTCTCAAACTCATCAAGACATGCAGATGCTATGGAGTGATGAAGGATGCGGAGTCCTTTGTATTCTCCCCATTCTTCAACTGTGTCTATGATGAGAAAGTTTGAATATGGCTTCATTCTGTCCAGTATACTGTCCTCTCGCCAGCGAATCATTTTCATCCCCAAAAAATCTTCACAAAGAGAGAGAGAAATTTCAGATTCTGCCACGTAGGTGTTCAGTAATGCCAGGAAGGCAAACAGTCGAGCCTCCTTTTTGCTGAATTCAAAGTTCACCAGTGTGTTACGAGCCAGATCATTGATGTATTTTTCTTCAAAATTGCGCTTCATGATCATGAAGCTGTAGAAGTTTTTAGGGTTTTCATGGGTTTCTTCAAGCTCTTTGAGTTTCTTTTCAAACTCCTTCTGTTCTTCTTGTGTCAATGAAGCAGTTATGTACTGAGCTTGTGATGGATTGTGCTGTCTGTATTGGTCCTTTGGGCTATGGGAACGAACACAGTTAAGGATGATGACTTTGCAGTTTGGTGCATCATCCATATTTATATTTAAGCTGCCCTCTAATGCAGCTTTATGTATGCTGTTCACAAGATCATGAGGATTCTCGGTTTCCTTTGAGTCATCGATTAACAGCAAAACTGGAGATGGTCTCTCACTTTCAAGTTTCATGAGTCTTTGAACTTGAATGGCAGCTTCTGTCTTTGGCAGTGTGTTGTCTTTCAGCACAGCACATCTGAACTCATGACGGAGATCCCACATCACGTGCATTGCTAAGGTGGTGCCACCACAGCCTGGATGGTGAAACAGATTGAGCAGAGCACACATGTTTTTTGAGTCTCTCAACTGCGACCTGATCATCTTCTTCACATTTTCATACTTGTCCCGCTTGACAAATGGCTTGTCTTTGTCTTTGTCACAGAAGTAGAAGTTCCACCATTTGACTTTGCCTCCTCTGTAGAACTCCTCCTCAACTTTGATCCTGAAATCATGAAACTCTTGACTGTTTTCATCATAAATGTTTTCACACTGATTCAGACACAAAATGTCCAGAGCGGTCATGAAATCTTCGTCCTTCTGTTTCAGGACAACAGCACTGGAACCAGAGGAGGGAAGCAGCCTTCCAGTGGACTGATTGAATGGTCCCAGTGCCATTATGGTTCCGTTGACTTCGCTCAGGGTCAGAGCGTATATGGATCGTGGGTCGATGTCAGACTCACACTTTTCTTGTATCAGTTCCCTCCATTTCTCATACGATCGCTGAGATTCACAAATTGTGATGATGTTTTCCTCTTCAGTGTATTTTATGAAAGACTTGTAGATGTCGAAGATTGGGTCTTTCTCAGTATCCACGGATGAAAGCAGGAGGAATATGATGAGACTTCTTCCATGAAGAAGAACTTCAGGGTTGCAAATGAATGAAACCAACTGGTCTACAACTCCACAAGCTTTCCTCAGCCAGTTCCTATAGTTTAACTCCTTGTTTGAGTCACTGTCAAGATCATGTCTGCCATTGCAGAAGACCCAGCTGGTCTGTTTGCAGAGGTTCAGGTTCTTGATTACTGACTCAGTCTGTCCTTGATATTGTGATGGAGTGTGAAGATTGGCCACTCTTGACTCTCTGTAGGAATGACACAGTCCACCTGGAGCAGCGGAGTTGGGGTCAAAGTCTAACACACAGAACAGTTTTAGCTTATTCAAGAACTGTAGATACTGCACTTGTTCTGGACTGCTCTTGTTTACTACAACAACAAATCTGTCATAGCTATCCAGTGAGTTCCCACCACAAGTTAATAAATTCTTTAGTTTGTCACCCTGGTTAGCTTCTTTCTTCGAAACATCTTCTGAAAGACTCTGCTGCTCCAGCTGGCCTGTATGAACAGTAAAATAAATGCATTATTAGGTTTAAAAACACACAGGAAGGTGAACTTGTCTATTTTTGACAGAGCCGCCAAAATGTACCCAGAAACAAAGAGTAAGGCTTGTTGTTGTTAGCTGAACCAGTTTCCGGAAAACTTGCAGAGTGAGGAATCAGAAGTCAATAACAGTATAAAACAGTCATTAAAACAGGTGATGGAGGCGCCCAGTAGCTCAATAGGTAGAGCAGGTGTCCCCTGTACAAAAGGCAGTGTCGTTGCAGTAGCGGCTGTGGGTTTGATTCCAGCCTACAGCATTCGCTGTGTGTCACCCCCTCTCCCTCGTACCCTTTCACACTTAATACTGTCCTATCAATTAAAGGCAAAAAAAATCTTAAGAAATGAATAAAACAGGTGAGGAGATAGTAACGCAAGTAATCAGCAAAATACAAACTACAAAAAAAACAACAATTTGTTTAATGCAACCTCATAATTTGAATAGTATTATAAAGGTTGTCTTACCCATGTTCTTTTCCAGGTCACAAATGAGATCAGCCTGACTGATTTCTTTTAGAACATCTTTTGTGACTCGTAAAGCATTTTTGCTTCCGAAGTGCCCAATTATTAATGTAGCTGTGTCCATGGTGTCACTCTTTTCCAGTTTACACAGAGGAATAGGTGTGTGCTCGGATTTTGAGTATTCTTTTAAGGTGAAATGGAAGCGTTTCAGGTCATGTTGTAAAAGGTTGGCTAGGGTCTTCTGAATCTCCAGTTTAATCTTGGATGCGTCTTGTAGGACTGTAGTCTGCAGGAAGAAACAGAAGGAAACTTTACTAATCACAGTCTATATTAAGTACAAATCCTGGAAGCTTTTTGTTGCATATCAAAATGCTCCATTAACAAGCTGGATGCAATAATGTATACTATGAAGAGTAGAACAACATTGGAAATTTTACTTTAGAAACCTCTTTTCTCCTGGCCCCCAAGTCTCGTGGCCTTGGCTGCTGAATTTCCTCCTTCTCTGAAGCTTTCTTGGATGGTCTCTGAGACTTTTCTTGTTCATTTTCCACCATATTGTCTGTTTTTGATTCAATATTGTCACATGATTCTGGTTGTTTGGATGCCGTGGCCTGCGCCGGACTCAGCTTAGGTTGAGTGGGATTTGGAGCTTCTGTTTGGCCTGTGCTGGTGTGAAGGATGGGTTGCAGTGTCGGCTCCGGTTTGTTTTTCAGCTGGCGGAGTTCCGACAGAATTCTTACAGCAGGACCACTTTTCACTTCCAGGTCCAGTAAATCCTGCTTCGTGAAGCAAACAAGGCAATCTCCAGACACATCTTCCTCTTGGAATCGTACTGCATATTTGCTGTATATCTTAACATGCTGCAGTAACCACTGGGCCACTTGCTCCTTTGTCCAGTTTTTCACATATGCTGGGAAGTGCGACTCATGTTGTGATCCTTTTTTCAGATTTCCTAGATAGGATGTGATTTTTACAGCAGGACCGTGTTTTATTCCCAAGTCCAAGATGTCTTCCTTGTCAAAATCATGTAAACTTGATCCTGACACTTCTTCTTTAACGAATCTGTCTGCATCTGTCTGATGAACTTTGACCTCTGTGATCAGCCAGTGGTGGACATCTTCCTCAGTCCAGTTTTCAATGGACCAAGGAGGCTTTGCCGTAGCCATTTTGGATCAACTGAAAATGAAACAGTCAAAGATTAAAATAATGGAAGGAACAGTAAGAAAAAATATTGCCCTCACAAAAGAAGATGTTAGATAGGGATGTCAATGGTTAACCATTAATTGGTTAACCACTGAAATTTTTTTGACCAGTTCCACAGGTTAATTTTACTACTCTTCAGTCTACTACACTGCACAGCCGGCTGCAGTGGGTGCTGGCTAGCGTAAGCGCTGTTGCTCATTCTGGCATTATTGCCAATAACGCTATTTGTGTAAACCTGTAGACTGTATATAAAGATGGATGACATGACAGCTCCCCAGAGGTGAAGCTGAAACATCTCAATCACCCCCTGGTGGGTGGCTGCAGTATAGGTTATAAAGCCCGCCCCCTCCATGTTAGTGTATGGGACATGGTCCAAACTTAAAACTCAAAGTACATGTCAAATTAATTTTTCCCAAAGATGATTTCTGTCATTTAAAATAGTTTTTATCACGCTGCTGTTTCAAGTGTTCATTTTTCTGATACGTTTGGTTTCAGTTAGTTATTTAATGCTATAAAACGGGAATATTACAACATGATTGACGACCGTATTAGCCAGTCGGTGAGCTCGCATTCAGTGGCGCTGCTCATGGTTGGTCGGAGTGGTGTATGGGTGGGAAACTTGAGACTGTGGGGATCACCGCTGAACAGACTCTGGCTCCAAATGACATCACAGAGCAAGATGGCAGCGACTGTATCCGGGATACTTTAGCTTCACTTCTGTACAGTGGGGGTAAGTGGAGACGTGTCGTCTATTGTTATGTACAGTCTATGGTGGAAACACTGTGCCCACCCTCCGCTCACCCCACAACTTGCCCTGGTGAGTAAGTGGCTCAATTTTGAGTCGTAAAACCCCTTTAGCATTGTTAACTGTGTTGTTAGCTGTGTCAGCACAACTAGTGGTGCTAACAAAGTAAACAAAGCTAAAATGGTTTTGTGGTGCAAAATGGAGCCACTTACTCACCAGGGCAACGTAGGGGGAGTCCGAATGGTGGGCACAGTGTTTCCACAGCAACAAGGTCTGCCACTGAGATGGAGTTAACCGCTGTTATCACCAAATGAGCCGCTAGCTAGCTAATGTTAGCTTCCCTCTGACCCAGGGTGACAGTGCATAATGGCAGGGTTGCCAACTCTCACGCATCTGGCGTGACTGTAAGTCTTTCGCCATCAATGTCACACTCTCTCGCCCATTTAAGAAAACTTACTCCACCGTTGCAGAGTCCTTTTTTTTTTTTTTTTCTTTTTCATCCAGCCCATTGTGTGTCTTGACCGGGCCGCATATAGAAAGCAAATTTAGGTCTCGTGGGGCTACTCTGAACTTCATGCTACTTCGTCCTTCCCCTAGTCTCCTACAGATTGTCTTGTGTTTTCTACAGACAGCATTCCATGACCTAAGACAACAGAGCTACAGATTGAATAACGCCTTCTACAGCCATCTAGTGGACAAACATGGGAACAGCATATACTTTTACATGAATTGGTTAATGCTGAGTTATAGCATGACCTTAGTATATAGAATTGCATACAATACATACACTGGGTTGTTTCAAATGAAAACTCCAGGTATTTAACTGCTCATGTTTCTCCTGGGGCTCACAGATGCTAAACATTTACCCACGTTTTATGACCGAGTCTCAGAAGGCCACATAAAACATGATAAATCAACAGGGTTCCCACGGGTCCTTGAAATCCTTGAAAGTTTGTGAATTTATTTTTTTTTTAAAAAGAAAGAAAAATTACAGTCCTGAAAATATGCATAAATGTACACAGGTCATTGAAAACCCTTGAATTTATCTATTTCTGTATGAAATTACATGGAAATAGGATTTGGCTGTGTGAACTTTCAAAATGTTCTCGGGGAAGAGCCACGCCATGTGTGCATAACTCTTTTAAGGTTAAAAAAAACCCAAATATAACATGCCGCCGTGTCCACGTATGTTCATGACCACGCACACACAAGCAGATATTACGTCATCAGTCAAAATCTCACACCTAACAGCATTTTCAGTGTCTTTTAAAGATCCCAGACTTAACTCTAATAATATTTTGGGTGGAGTAGTGAAAAAACTTTGTTGAGAAAAACATCTCACTACTGAGCACTAACATAGTCACACTTCTCAGCTAGTCAAGCACTCTCAGGCACTGAATGCAAATGCATGATCTGGCATTGATTCAGGTCATTTGGTCATGTGAGGAGAAGCTCTCTTTCTCAGAGCTAGTCGTCTCATTGTCAGGAAACTAGTGCTTGAGGGACAGGAAACGCCTTTTAATGTGTATTTGAAAGCTGTACTGCTGCTGCTTGTTTGTCAGACAGTATGAATTGTCATGATGACTAATTCTTTGGCTTTCTCATGAGTAAACCCTCAAATGTGCAACCGTGCCCTGACATTACTTGACAGTACTGGAAATAAAAGGTGTCCCTCAGTGTAATTTCGAGTTCAAATAAAGCTTGAATTAATGAATATCTGCCCTACACCTCAAAACAATATTAAGTTCAAAATATGTATAAAACTACAGCCTAGAGGCTTTTAAAATACAAAGTTGTCATAGACAGAAATTTCACAGACACCTTTTTAAAGTTACTTTTACTGTAATTAAAGGTTCAGTTGATTACAGGTACAGTTCAGGCCATCAAACTAATTGAGACATTTTGCATAGAAACAGTAAAGATTGTGCAATAAAGCAAAATGTATAAAGTGAATAGTAAAATTCCTTCTGAGCAAAAATAAAAGTTTTAATAAAACTCAATCTCTTATGTCCAAGTGCAGCACCCCCTTTAGTTCCCTGCGTTTTCTAGTAGATCAAGTAGTTTTTTTATAATGGTATTACTTTTCAGTTCATTGTGCTCTTGTTTGCTATTGGGGTTCTCATCATGCCCTCTAAAGCAGCAGCAGCAAACTGTATATTAAATTGTGTTTTATATTGAACTGGGCCTAGTACCATGTATAAACGTACCTTGTTATTGTGCATTCAGTACTAAGCTATTCAAATAATACACAGGTTCATATATTCATGTTTTTATTTTAAACATGTGCAAGGCACAGTGAGTACTGTTGTCACGATACTAAAATATCAAACTCTATACCAATAATAAGGATGGTAGGCTACTCCATACTCAAAACTATTTTCGAGAAAGAGAGAGAAAAAGAAATACTAAAACACACATATAGGCATAGGCATATATTGTTTTGTTTTAAAAAAAATAAAATAAAAGTCAGAACATCACAAAAATAACAGCAACAACACAATCTTTAGGTCAGGGCTATTCAATTACAATTTCAACTGGGCCGGATTGTAAAACCAGATAATGTCGATGGGCCACATTTTTAGCAGCGACCAATCCACTTTTCTTTTCTTTTTTTAGCATATAGATAGACAGACAGACGACAGACAGATAAATATTCAGGCATGGCCCTCCTCAACATAATGCAGAAACAGAATAAAAAGAGTTATCAACGCACAGAAGCATAATAAGTGACATTAACAGTATCTATCAACACTGTCTCTACCTGCATCTTTCATTTTAGTTTGTCTTTAACAATGTGCTTTTAGGCCGAAGCGGTGAATGAGATGTGTGTATCATTACAAAGTAGGTCTTGTAGTATCTTCTTATGACACAGGCCGACATATTTACATCCTTTTTCTCTCTGCAGGGTGAGCTTGTCAGCCAACACCCATTCTGACAGTCAGGGTGAAGTAAGGACACTGCTCTTGCGTTTATATAATCATTTACAGACTTGACTACATCTGAATAGCTTTAAAACACTTTTTTATTTACTCTGCCGCACCCCGTGTGATTCACTCTACCTAAATCTCTCTGACAAATACATGCAGCCATTTCCTGCCAAAAGCTTTTGACATAGAAATTATAATAATAAATTTTGTACAAATGCTTACCACAACAGCTGACACATATTGTTATAAATCAGAATTTGAGATTAAGAGGATGTCATTATTTAGCTTTTACAAAAGTCTTTTAAAGCATGAGCAGCCAGTGATTTCTCACCTTCTGGAGTCTGTGTACGCCTCATCAGACTGGATATCAGCTGCTGGCCATCTCTCTTGGAACATGAGAAGTGTTTTGTTATTCTGAGCAAAAATTTAACGACACAGTCATCTACATACTGGAAATTTTGCTGAGATGAATTCTGCACTGCGCAACAGAAGTTTTATCTCCTGTGCCATTATACCCGAGTGATCGCCAACACCTCTTCCTGAAAGTTCAGCCCATCCCTGTTGCATCACTTCCTGTTACAGCCATTTAAAAGCAAGGTCCAGCTTTGTTTACACTCACAAGCAAGAACATGAGGGATCAAACATGCCTGCGCCCTCTTTCTTTTTCTTTTTTTTTACTTAACTGAATCCAAGGATTCAAACAGGCATCTGTATAACTTTATTTCATAACAATACACATACAATAATAAAGTGTAAAGAGAAGAGATAACTAAAAACACAGTTCTAGGGAGTCAAGTAACAAATAATTTTTACAATTAATGTCTTTAAAGATTTTAACATTTTGTTTTGAATGCTTAAACAACAAAGACAGATTTCAGATTCAGATTTTGCCCACAGGTTGTACGTTGAGTATCACTGATGTGGTGCATCGAGTGCTGGAGGGGGCACCAAAACAGCTTATGATCATCAGTCATAATCCTGAGGATGGACTTTTAAAATTTAAGATGAAGCACAACTAACTACAAAAGATACCATTAGACCATTTAAGGAAATATGATACACTACACTCGGAATAATAAAATGAATTATGCTTCAGTGTTACTTTATCTCTCTTTACTTTCCTGTCATTATTCTGTGGATTGCTACAACACTGAAATGACATAATGTCTATGTCTCCTCCGCTCCATTCAGTACAGGGGACAGTGGTTCAGGAGGGACGGTCAAAGAGTGACAAAGCAGCGTTCCGAATAAGCTTTTAACAGGTAACTTACAAAAGCATTGTGTGCAATAGATAAGATAAGATAAGATAAGATAGACTTTATTGTCCCGAAGGAAATTTGTCTTGGATACATGCAGTATCTGCTGCTAAAAGACACAAAAAGTTGACACATACAGTTCCTACATATATACAATCCACAAACAAAGCTGTCACTATTCACAGTCTCACACACTCAGTATCTACAGTACATGTACAGACTACCATCAGCCAACAAATTGCACACTGTCCATTACACACACACATCTGTTTTACAAAGTCATCATAAAAAAAAAAGTTACATAGTTACGTTAAAATGTATATATATATATATGTGTATACACGTATACATATACATACACGTGTAGTTAAGCTACAGTTAGCTTCCCATTTAAGGCTTCAATGGACAGGGGGACAAAAGAGTCCTTAAAGCGGTTTAGCCTGCACTGGAGAACTCTAAAGCGTCTGCCTGAGGGGAGAAGTTGGTACTCATGGTGGAGGACATGGGTGGGGTCTGAGATGATTTTCTGCGCCTGTCTGATTATGGTTTGCTCAAAGAGAGACTGGAGCGTGGCATGCTGCCTGACTCCCATGATCTTCATGGCTTGTCAAAAAATGCCTCCATCTTAGATAACCCTTCAGGAACGTTTTCAATCATTTAGATCTCAAATTGATCAATTTTGTTCAATAAGTTTTGTTTACACCTCTTAATTTGGTCATCAGTTTGATTTCACCCGTTAGCTTAAATAGTGCATTTTAGTAATAATTATAGTTTTATCTTATTTGCTCCTAGCCTACAGAACATAACAGCTATAAGGGTCCACCTGTCTCTTCTCCTGGAAGGCCCGGGGAAGGGTCTCTATGCACTATGAGGTGTGTTGGTCTACATCAGTCAGTGTGTTGGCGTGGTGTGAGATACACTGCAGCCCGCAGAGGCCCTACAATGAGCTTTATTTCTCACCAGAAATAAAGGTTCAGAGAGAAATGTCCCAAGTTGTTACTTGATTTTTATTCCCTCAATACAGGCTTTTCCTTCAGATTCAAATGTTGTGGGAAAAGTCAAAACCCTATTTAAAACAAAGAAAAAATGTTAAAATCCAAGATTGTAAAAATGACAGAAAAAGTACAAAAACGGATGAACTGGTCTTGATAGGTTTTATAAGCCCTTGAATTAGGCAGAACTGATTTTAAATTTGGATTTGTTAATATGTATGACCTTAATTTGGATCTCTTTATTTTTCAAAGGAGAGCAGTCTATAAACCGGCTGACATGAACCTCTTTGGCTCCCTGTTCACAGCCCTGCAAGAGCGTCGGGACCTTGGGAGTGCAAATGTCTCTGGGTCTTCCGCTCTGAAAGCATAGACCCGCTTTACAGAAACCACTCACAGTTAACTTTCAGCAGCTATGAGTTTCACAGAGGAAGCTAAAAGTTTCTATCTGGTAATTAGTTTCCTGACCAAGACAAAGCAGAAAAATATGGTTCAGAGAGACAATGGAAATCGTCTCTTTTTATATCCTTTCAAGCCCAGTTCATGATGAGACGACGGACATTTTTTAATATATTTAAAACACAGTTTGCTATTTGACAGTATTTGACCATCAACCCCATGTGGGGGGGGGGTTGACTCATGTCACCACAAGTGAGTATAACCACAGTACATCACACACACACCAACACACATAGTGCTTGACATGCTATGACATATGAGTCAAACCTAAATCCCTCAAAGCAACCATTAAACTAAAACATGGTGATATAAAGATCATACAGTATCAGCTTTATGATATAGGGAAGATGTGGCTCTGTGAAAATAAAATACAAGCATTTAAAAAGCCACTTTCTTTGTCCATGTTTCCTCCTGATGCACAGTGCAACTATGAGTGCAGTGTGAGCACCCTGTTAATGCTTTTTGTTTTTGGTATTTTTTTGGTTTTGGTGTGTGTGTGTGTGTGTGTGTGTGTGTGTGTGTGTTCACAAATGGTGAAAACGGCGAGATGTTAACTGCATCTATACACAATTAGATAACACAGAAACTGAAAAAGAAAGAAAGAAGAAGATAGTACAGTGTGTGTTATGTATGTAAGTGCCTCAAATGTAATTAAAAGGAATAGAGAATTAAACAAAGGTAGTCAGACTTTAATCAGGCGACCTGACAGCATTTACTTACATTAGTTTAGTTCACATTACATCAGCATTTTTAAGACTATTTGGAAAGATCCCAAACCATCTGGAAAAAACCTACTGTCATCTTCTTCCTTCTTTTCAGCCAGGAAACAACAAAATGGTGAAATCCAGCCGCCATGTCGACAGCAGTGGGAGAGACTCCTGAGAGCTTCTGGTGCTCAAGAACATCACAAGTCTGACGACAAGTTCAAATCAGTGTCCTTTGTCACTGTCATCCACTAAGAAGAAATTTGAGCCTCTTCTAATGTCCAGCTGCCACTTTAAATACAGTCATTTACAGCATGGCATGTCTATTTTCATATTCATCTGGAAACAGAAACGTTTTTGTTCTTTCCCTTTCTTGGGTTTACGTCTGAATCGGGACGATGAGTCTGACTTCTCTGAGTCCTCTGTGTCCTCCTCATCATCACAAGATGTGCGACGGAGCTTCTCTTGATCTGTATAAATAATTAAATGAGGTCATAGATGAAGCGATTAATGATTAGAATCCTATAAAGTCCACCAGTAAAGTTACACCGAGCGAAACAGAATCAGACTGGATCAATCTGAAGGCTTCACTGCAGTGAATGCATGCTGCACTTCTGACACATACACATGTAAACATACAGTATGTGTGTGTGTGTGTGTGTGTGTGTGTGTGTGTGTGTGTGTGTGTGTGTGTGTGTGTGTAGAGAGTCGGAGGTACCTCAGTTTTCTTACCTGTGTTTCTGACCAGTTGAGAAGCGAGTTCACGCTGATGTATGGTTTGAAGAATATCTCGTGTGATACGTAAAGCCTCCTCATGTCCGTAGTGGTTGGTCATTAATGTGGCCATGTCCATGCTGTCCTTACCTTCCAGTTTGCCCTTAGGAATGGGTTTAAGCTCCGAGGCTTTGTAAAGCTGGAGCTCGAAATTAAAAGACTTGCGATCCTCTGTAGAAAGTTCATCCAGGGTGTTTCTGATCAGCGGGGCAGGATTCTGCATGAGAAATTAGAAATTAGAAAATAAAACATCAAATCTTGTCTTGGATTGAACAAAGTGCTGCAGTGGGACCTCTCATTTGTATCTGTTTTTAATTTGACCTGCAGTGCAGATGATTCTGAAGTTTTACCTCCATAGTTTCTTTACTCTTTGTCGCCAGTAACGACGGCTTTGCCTTCTTGCTTTCTTGCTTATTTTTGTCCCTAAGGGACCATCTGAAGGGGCGACTGACGGGCTGCAGCGCCGACTCCTCATTTTTTAGCCGAAGTAGCTGTTTCATGATCTTGCTGGCGGGACCCTTTTTCAGCTCCATATCCACAAAATCCTGCTCGCTGAAACAAACAAGGCAATCTCCAGACACATCCTCCTCTTGGAACCTCTCTGCCTTTTTGCCATCGACCTTCACGCGCTGCAGTAACCACTGGGTCACTTCCTCCTTTGTCCAGTTTTCCACATCAGCTGGGAACTGTGACTCATGTTGTGTTCCTTCTTTAAGACTTTTTAGATAGGATGTGATTTTGACAGCAGGGCCATGTTTTATTCCTAACTTTAAAATATTTTCCTTCTCATAGTCAACGAGTTCTTCTCCAGACACTTCCTCTGTAATGAATATGTCTGCGCAACTCTGAGGAACTTTGACCTCTGTCATTAGCCAGTGGTGGACGTCCTCTTTGAACCACGTTTTAATCTCAGGTGTTGACTCATTCGTGGACTGGCTCATTTTGGATCAGCTAAAAATGAAACAAAGAAACAGAAGAAGAGCATGAACACACACATCGCACAACATGGCAAATATATGCAAGATGTCCCAAGGATCAGATGTGGCTATCGTGCTCAGTATCCTCCTACGCTTATTGTTGATGTTCCAGGATGGCATGTCAATTTTCGCTGTGTAACAAAACATGGTTAGGTTTAGAAGAAAAACATCATGGTTTGGCTCTACATTCATACGGGAAGCGAACAGCAGCCTCGCATGTGAAAGTCCAGGGTTTGTTGGACCCACCCACTGCCCTTCAAGCCCCCCCACAGGGTGTTTGCAGCTTCTTATATTATGTCATTAGCAGCAGTGTTTCAAACTGACAAACAACCAGTGACGTATCATATCGTCTAGCTACTTAATTGACGCCTCCTTTCTACGTGTCATGCTGCGGCGACAGGTGCCGTCCGGCTGTGTTACAAAATGAGAATGACCTAGAAGTCCTTGTGGGGAATCAATGGTCTTGAGCGGACTATGTTGCATTCATGTGGTCTTGAATTAATTGGAAAAATTAGTTCTCTACTTGGGAAATTTGCGTGAAAGCCCCACGTCAGAACAACAACTTGGAAAGTCAGCGAAAATTCTGGTACATGAGCTAACAGTTTTGACGTCATATACACAGAAATATACAGAAACTTTTATTAAGTCACATATTTCAATTTTTGGTCTCATATAATTTGCAATACGGTGTGAGGTTTCAAAACAGTTTGTTGGTGTCCATAGAGTGGCCTCGATTAGTTAATACATTTATTAGCATTAACCCTCATAACAAGACAGGTGCATAAATATTTTAGTGATTTTGCAACAGGTAGCAACGTGGTGTAAAACTAAAAATAATCAACGACTCCTGTTTTAAAGCCTTGAGTCTGGCACTTAAGCTGTCGCCGTCTTGGTTTTTTGGAGCTAGCCGTGACCATATTTGTGCGGCTGCTAACTACAGTGGCCGACATGACAATGTGAATGTCCCTATCTAGAGTCAGTGTTTGGTTTGTCTGTTCTGGGCTACTGTAGCAACATGGTGGTGCAACGTGGCGTTCCCAGACAAGGACTGGCTCTCTATGTCGATATAAACAGCTCATCTTAAAGGCCCAGACACAATAAACAGACATCAAAGAGCTAGCAGTAACGAAAGCCAACCGTCGCCTTATGTCACCTGTTTCCTGGCTAGAAAGTTGCATGTGAACGTCAGCACGTACGTTCTGCACCTGCATGAGAGGAAATAAATCTCATGTACGAAAAAACTTACATAGATGACACAAACCATCAGGAAACGCTTCTGCTGAAGAGAAAAACAATCTGACCTTATGGAACAAGTTTCTTTCAATTTCACTTCCTCTTGATTTTTGTTTACTTCCCTCTCTTCTCATGCGCTGAGCTGAAATGACACTCGGAGCGATTCAATTCACCCACAGGCTCCACACCGCACACCGCAAAGACTTGGGTGATGGATTGTCACCAATGGCCCAACAATGATGGACAGCCAACCGTTGGCTTGGTGTGTCAGAGCCAAACAAAACACAACAATTCTTATTTTCAGGTGATTATACACTAAAGAAAACACATTTATTATATTTTATTCCATCTCTGCAGATATATCCTACAGACTGACCTTTTACTGCAGCATTAGTTCACCTTTTAGTCATCCTCCATGATGGACTTATCACGTTTTTTCTTACATAACTAACTCTGTATGTTCAATTTGTCCTACCAACAGGTACTTTACATCTATGACAGCCAATGAGAATGAGGTGTTGCCATGACAGTACAGTAAGTAAGTTTATACAGACATTCATGTTCCCCAGAGGATGAATCCTGCTGATCCTTCATACTTGATACATTTATGGTTTAGAGTAAAATGTCTCAACAGTTATTGTGTAACTAAGCATTAGTTAGCAAATGTTAGCATGCTTAAAGGCTACGCTAGGACGATGAACATTGTCAACATGATATAAAATCAGTATGTTAGCAGTCTCACTGTGAGCGTGTTAGCATGCTGACAGTAGCATTTAGCTCAAAGCTCAAAGCTCGGCTCGGCCTCAGCGTGGCTGTAGACTGTTAACCTGTTGTTCATTCTTCACACAGCTACTGTCACTTTAATGTGTGCGTGCAGTTTCATCCTACCTTGCAGTGTGGCCGTCAGTGCAGATAAAAACAGACTGAACAGACTGGTTCAGTTGAAGACACACTCCTGCCTGACAACGCCTCCAGACCCACAGGAGGCAGAATCACTTCCCTTTTCTGGAAATTCCTTTTCTTCACAAAACAGGAATTGTTAGAAGGAACAGAAAATGTTGATTATTGGTCAACAAAAGCTTAATTACAACACTGAATCACAGCATAGTACAACTACACAACTTCAAGAGGGAGCTCGGCGTAGAGCTGCTCCTATATGTCGAGGCGCCCAGTGGCTCAGTGAGTAGAGCGGGCATCCCATGTACAAGGGCGATGTCCTTGCTGCAGCAGCCACGGGTTCGGGTTCAACCTGGGGCCCTTGGCTGCATGTCACCATCCCCTCTCTCTCCCCCTTTCACACTGTCCTGTCAAACAAAAGCAAAAGCTGAAAAAATAATCTTACAGGCATCTGATCAGGATGCACGTCCCACTGGCAGGAGGCCCCGGGCAGACCCAGAACAAGTTGGAGGGGTTATGTATCTCATCTGGCCTGGAAACACCTCGGGGTCCTCCAGGAGGAGCTGGAAAGCGTCGCTGAGGAGAGGAGCGTCTGGAAGACTTTGCTCAGCCTGCTGCCCCTGATACCCAGCCCCGGATAAGAGCATGAAAATGGACGGATGCAGGGGCGTAAATATGGACAGTGCAGGCTGTGCAGTTGCGCTGGGGCCTGTGAGGTGGGGGGCCCATGGAGAGAGTGGGCCATTTTGTGTCACTGCTACCTTGGAAATATGCCTTTGATCAAAGAAAAATTATTTAATTAAAAAAGGTGCCCTTAAAAAAAGGCAAATCCATCTGTGTCATGTTTTCTTGTTTATGTAAAGTATCTGTAATAAACTTGTGCTTTGTCTATATAAACTGTAAGAAAAAAAACCTATAAAAGGATTAATTAAATAAATAATTTCTTATTTTCTTTGGTGTTTTTGTCATATACAGATGCAGTGATGATTGCTGGGTAATATATAGGTAGATGTCCAATGTTGAGTCTCTGTTTAATTATTTGAAAAGACGATATGTGCACAACAGTGTGCACTGGGGCCCATTGTAACCATCTTACACCACTGGATGAGTGAGTGAGTGAGTGAGTGAGGACAAAGGCAGTAAGGCAAGTTCATTTATTCAGCAAACTTACAAGACATTAAAATGCATTAAATTAAATTAAGTTGAATCTACATACTTATAATATAATAATATATAATATACACTTACAGTGTGAATAATGTCATAAATTCCTCAGATTAAATTAAAAGTTATGGAGAATCAATTTTGATCTGGTTTTAAAGCTGGTGAGACTTTAACCTTCAATAGTTAACACACTGATGACCTCACAGCCTTCACTACCAATAGTTTAGCTGACATCAGTGTCACAGAGATCTCAGTGTTCACTGAAACTCCAAACAAGCAAGAAACAACATCTCATGTCATCTTAATAATAATAATAATAATACATTTTATTTAGAAGCGCCTTTCAGAACACTCAAGGACACTTTACAGAGTGGATAAAAACACAAATAAATAACACAAGGAAGTACAAGCACAATAATAAAATCCATCATGTAAAAAAAAAAAAAAAAAAAAAAAAAAAGCCAGCAAACAACAGAATGGTGAAATACTGCCCCCATGTGGACAGCAGTGGGACAGACTCCTGAGAGATTTTGATGCATGAGAACATCACAAGTCTGAGGACAAGTTTAAATCAGTGCTCTTCAGCATTTTCATTGAAAATCAGTTAATATGGATTTTAAGGCACTTGTCCAGCTGTCATGCATGAAGGCAAGTTTATTCAGACATTCATCTTGAAACCATTTTTTCTTCCTTTTTCTTGTGTCCACACCTGGAGCAGGACGATGAGTCTGACTTCACTGTGTCCTCCGTGTCCTCCTCACCATCACAACATGCACAGTTGCATCACAGCAGCCAGTGTGCTGGGACAGTGTGGACCAGATCACTGGACTGAAGAAAAGACAAAACGTGACATGCTACACCATGACTTCTTTTCACCACACTGTACTATTACATTTATTATCAGTTTTTGTAGACGTACTATCCAATGACTTTTTTCACATTTCTTTATAACTTCATCTACCATGACTTTTCTTCGGACATACGATACTACAAATGATATACTGCTTATCATACTATGACGTTTTATATATATATATTATACGATCACTTTTGTCCACATACTACACTATGACTTTTTTTCATGATTTTTGACGACATGCTATACTATGACGTTTTTTCAGGATTTTTGACGACATGCTACACTATGACTTTTTTTCATGATTTTTGACGACATGCTATACTATGACGTTTTTTCAGGATTTTTGACGACACGCTATACTATGACTTTTTTTCAGGATTTTGGACGACATGCTATACTATGACTTTTTTTCAGGATTTTTGACGACACGCTATACTATGACTTTTTTTCAGGATTTTTGACGACATGCTATACTATGACTTTTTTTCAGGATTTTGGCCGACATGCTATACTATGACTTTTTTTCAGGATTTTGGACGACATGCTATACTATGACGTTTTTTCATGATTTTGGACGACATGTTATACTATGACTTTTTTTCAGGATTTTTGACGACATGCTATACTATGACTTTTTTTCAGGATTTTTGACGACATGCTATACTATGACGTTTTTTCAGGATTTTTGACGACATGCTATACTATGACGTTTTTTCAGGATTTTTGACGACATGTTATACTATGACTTTTTTTCAGGATTTTTGACGACATGCTATACTATGACTTTTTTTCAGGATTTTTGACGACATGCTATACTATGACGTTTTTTCAGGATTTTTGACGACATGCTATACTATGACTTTTTTTCAGGATTTTGGACGACATGTTATACTATGACTTTTTTTCAGGATTTTGGAAAACATGTTATACAATGACTTTTTTTCAGGATTTTTGACGACATGCTATACTATGACTTTTTTTCAGGATTTTTGACGACATGCTATACTATGACTTTTTTTCAGGATTTTTGACGACATGTTATACTATGACTTTTTTTCATGATTTTGGACGACATGTTATACTATGACTTTTTTTCATGATTTTGGACGACATGCTATACTATGACTTTTTTTCAGGATTTTTGACGACACGCTATACTATGACTTTTTTTCAGGATTTTTGACGACATGTTATACTATGACTTTTTTTCAGGATTTTGGACGACATGCTATACTATGACTTTTTTTCAGGATTTTTGACGACACGCTATACTATGACTTTTTTTCAGGATTTTTGACGACATGTTATACTATGACTTTTTTTCAGGATTTTTGACGACACGCTATACTATGACTTTTTTTCAGGATTTTTGACGACACGCTATACTATGACTTTTTTTCAGGATTTTTGACGACATGTTATACTATGACTTTTTTTCAGGATTTTGGACGACATGCTATACTATGACTTTTTTTCAGGATTTTTGACGACACGCTATACTATGACTTTTTTTCAGGATTTTTGACGACATGCTATACTATGACTTTTTTTCAGGATTTTTGACGACACGCTATACTATGACGTTTTTTCAGGATTTTTGACGACATGCTACACTATGACTTTTTTTCATGATTTTTGACGACATGCTATACTATGACGTTTTTTCAGGATTTTTGACGACACGCTATACTATGACGTTTTTTCAGGATTTTTGACGACACGCTATACTATGACTTTTTTTCAGGATTTTGGACGACATGCTATACTATGACTTTTTTTCAGGATTTTTGACGACACGCTATACTATGACTTTTTTTCAGGATTTTTGACGACATGCTATACTATGACTTTTTTTCAGGATTTTGGCCGACATGCTATATACTATGACTTTTTTTCAGGATTTTGGACGACATGCTATACTATGACGTTTTTTCATGATTTTGGACGACATGTTATACTATGACTTTTTTTCAGGATTTTTGACGACATGCTATACTATGACTTTTTTTCAGGATTTTTGACGACATGCTATACTATGACGTTTTTTCAGGATTTTTGACGACATGCTATACTATGACGTTTTTTCAGGATTTTTGACGACATGTTATACTATGACTTTTTTTCAGGATTTTTGACGACATGCTATACTATGACTTTTTTTCAGGATTTTTGACGACATGCTATACTATGACTTTTTTTCAGGATTTTGGACGACATGTTATACTATGACTTTTTTTCAGGATTTTGGACGACATGTTATACTATGACTTTTTTTCAGGATTTTGGAAAACATGTTATACTATGACTTTTTTTCAGGATTTTGGACGACATGCTATACTATGACTTTTTTTCAGGATTTTTGACGACATGCTATACTATGACTTTTTTTCAGGATTTTTGACGACATGTTATACTATGACTTTTTTTCATGATTTTGGACGACATGTTATACTATGACTTTTTTTCATGATTTTGGACGACATGTTATACTATGACTTTTTTTCATGATTTTTGACGACATGCTATACTATGACTTTTTTTTCAGGATTTTTGACGACATGCTATACTATGACTTTTTTTCAGGATTTTGGCCGACATGCTATACTATGACGTTTTTTCAGGATTTTGGACGACATGCTATACTATGACTTTTTTTCATGATTTTTGATGACATGCTATACTATGACTTTTTTTCAGGATTTTGGATGACATGCTATACTATGACGTTTTTTCATGATTTTGGACGACATGCTATACTATGACGTTTTTTCAGGATTTTGGACGACATGCTATACTATGACTTTTTTTCATGATTTTTGACGACATGCTATATACTATGACTTTTTTTTACGATTTTGGACAACATGCTATGCTATGACGTTTTTTCATGATTTTGGACGACATGCTATACTATGACTTTTTTTCAGGATTTTTGACGACATGCTATATACTATGACTTTTTTTCATGATTTTTGACGACATGCTATATACTATGACTTTTTTTCATGATTTTTGACGACATGCTATATACTATGACTTTTTTTTACGATTTTTGACGACATGCTATATACTATGACTTTTTTTCATGATTTTTGACGACATGCTATATACTATGACTTTTTTTCATGATTTTTGACGACATGCTATATACTATGACTTTTTTTTACGATTTTGGACGACATGCTATATACTATGACTTTTTTTTACGATTTTGGACGACATGCTATACTATGACGTTTTTTCATGATTTTGGACGACATGCTATACTATGACGTTTTTTCATGATTTTGGACGACATGCTATACTATGACGTTTTTTCATGATTTTGGACGACATGCTATACTATGACGTTTTTTCATGATTTTGGACGACATGCTATACTATGACTTTTTTTCATGATTTTTGACGACATGCTATACTATGACTTTTTTTTACGATTTTGGACGACATGCTATACTATGACGTTTTTTCATGATTTTGGACGACATGCTATACTATGACTTTTTTTCAGGATTTTTGACGACATGCTATACTATGACTTTTTTTCATGATTTTGGACAACATGCTATACTATGACTTTTTTTCATGATTTTGGACGACATGCTATGCTATGACGTTTTTTCAGGATTTTTGACGACATGCTATACTATGACGTTTTTTCATGATTTTTGACGACATGCTATACTATGACGTTTTTTCATGATTTTTGACCACATCCTATACTATGACGTTTTTTCATGATTTTTGACGACATCCTATACTATGACGTTTTTTTATGATTTTTGACGACATGCTATACTATGACTTTTTTTCATGATTTTTGACCACATCCTATACTATGACGTTTTTTCATGATTTTTAACGACATACTATACTATGACTTTTTTTCATGATTTTGGACGACATGCTATACTATGACTTTTTTTCATGATTTTTGACCACATCCTATACTATGACGTTTTTTTATGATTTTTGACGACATGCTATACTATGACTTTTTTTCATGATTTTTGACGACATGCTATACTATGACTTTTTTTCATGATTTTGGACGACATGCTATGCTATGACTTTTTTTCAGGATTTTGGACGACATGCTATACTATGACTTTTTTTCAGGATTTTTGACGACATCCTATACTATGACTTTTTTTCAGGATTTTGGACGACATGCTATACTATGACTTTTTTTCAGGATTTTGGACGACATGCTATACTATGACGTTTTTTCAGGATTTTTGACGACATGCTATACTATGACTTTTTTTCATGATTTTGGACGACATGCTATACTATGACTTTTTTTCAGGATTTTTGACGACATGCTATACTATGACTTTTTTTCATGATTTTGGACGACATGCTATACTATGACGTTTTTTCAGGATTTTTGACGACATCCTATACTATGACTTTTTTTCAGGATTTTGGACGACATGCTATACTATGACTTTTTTTCAGGATTTTGGACGACATGCTATACTATGACGTTTTTTCAGGATTTTTGACGACATGCTATACTATGACTTTTTTTCAGGATTTTGGACGACATGCTATACTATGACGTTTTTTCAGGATTTTGGACGACATGCTATATATACTATGACTTTTTTTCATGATTTTGGACGACATGCTATACTATGACTTTTTTTCAGGATTTTTGACGACATGCTATACCTTGACTTTTTTTCAGGATTTTTGACGACATGCTATACTATGACTTTTTTTCAGCATTTTTGACGACATGCTATACTATGACGTTTTTTCAGGATTTTTGACGACATGCTATATATACTATGACTTTTTTTCATGATTTTGGACGACATGCTATACTATGACTTTTTTTCAGGATTTTTGACGACATGCTATACCTTGACTTTTTTTCAGGATTTTTGACGACATGCTATACTATGACTTTTTTTCAGGATTTTTGACGACATGCTATACTATGACTTTTTTTCAGGATTTTTGACGACATGCTATACTATGACGTTTTTTCATGATTTTGGACGACATGCTATACTATGACGTTTTTTCAGGATTTTGGACGACATGCTATACTATGACTTTTTTTCATGATTTTGGACGACATGCTATACTATGACGTTTTTTCAGGATTTTGGACGACATGCTATACTATGACGTTTTTTCATGATTTTGGACGACATGCTATACTATGACTTTTTTTCAGGATTTTTGACGACATGCTATACCTTGACTTTTTTTCAGGATTTTTGACGACATGCTATACTATGACTTTTTTTCATGATTTTTGACGACATGCTATATACTATGACTTTTTTTTACAATTTTGGACGACATGCTATGCTATGACGTTTTTTCATGATTTTGGACGACATGCTATGCTATGACTTTTTTTCAGGATTTTGGACGACATGCTATACTATGACTTTTTTTTCATGATTTTTGACGACATGCTATATACTATGACTTTTTTTCATGATTTTTGACGACATGCTATATACTATGACTTTTTTTTACGATTTTGGACGACATGCTATGCTATGACGTTTTTTCATGATTTTGGACGACATGCTATACTATGACGTTTTTTTATGATTTTTGATGACATGCTATACTATGACGTTTTTTCATGATTTTGGACGACATGCTATACTATGACGTTTTTTCATGATTTTGGACGACATGCTATACTATGACGTTTTTTCATGATTTTGGATGACATGCTATGCTATGACTTTTTTTCGTGATTTTGGACGACATGCTATACTATGACTTTTTTTCGTGATTTTGGACGACATGCTATACTATGACTTTTTTTCATGATTTTTGACGACATGCTATACTATGACGTTTTTTCATGATTTTGGACGACATGCTATACTATGACTTTTTTTCAGGATTTTTGACGACATGCTATACTATGACTTTTTTTCAGGATTTTTGACGACATGCTATACTATGACGTTTTTTCATGATTTTGGACGACATGCTATACTATGACTTTTTTTTACGATTTTGGACGACATGCTATACTATGACTTTTTTTTACGATTTTTGACGACATGCTATGCTATGACTTTTTTTCATGATTTTGGACGACATGCTATACTATGACGTTTTTTCATGATTTTGGACGACATGCTATACTATGACTTTTTTTTACGATTTTTGACGACATGCTATGCTATGACGTTTTTTCATGATTTTGGACGACATGCTATACTATGACTTTTTTTCAGGATTTTGGACGACATGCTATGCTATGACGTTTTTTCATGATTTTGGACGACATGCTATGCTATGACTTTTTTTCAGGATTTTGGACGACATGCTATACTATGACTTTTTTTCATGATTTTTGACGACATGCTATATACTATGACTTTTTTTTACGATTTTGGACGACATGCTATACTATGACGTTTTTTTATGATTTTTGATGACATGCTATACTATGACGTTTTTTCATGATTTTGGACGACATGCTATACTATGACGTTTTTTTATGATTTTTGATGACATGCTATACTATGACGTTTTTTCATGATTTTGGACGACATGCTATACTATGACGTTTTTTCATGATTTTGGACGACATGCTATACTATGACGTTTTTTCATGATTTTGGATGACATGCTATGCTATGACTTTTTTTCGTGATTTTGGACGACATGCTATACTATGACTTTTTTTCGTGATTTTGGACGACATGCTATACTATGACTTTTTTTCATGATTTTTGACGACATGCTATACTATGACTTTTTTTTAAGATTTTGGACGACATGCTATGCTATCACGTTTTTTCATGATTTTGGACGACATGCTATACTATGACTTTTTTTTACGATTTTGGACGACATGCTATACTATGACTTTTTTTTACGATTTTTGACGACATGCTATGCTATGACTTTTTTTCATGATTTTGGACGACATGCTATACTATGACGTTTTTTCATGATTTTGGACGACATGCTATACTATGACTTTTTTTTACGATTTTTGACGACATGCTATGCTATGACGTTTTTTCATGATTTTGGACGACATGCTATACTATGACTTTTTTTTACGATTTTTGACGACATGCTATGCTATGACGTTTTTTCATGATTTTGGACGACATGCTATACTATGACTTTTTTTATGATTTTGGACGACATGCTATACTATGACTTTTTTTCAGGATTTTTGACGACATGCTATACTATGACTTTTTTTCAGGATTTTTGACGACATACTATACTATGACTTTTTTTCTACGATTTTGGACGACATGCTATGCTATGACGTTTTTTCATGATTTTTGACCACATGCTATACTATGACGTTTTTTCATGATTTTTGACGACATGCTATACTATGACTTTTTTTCATGATTTTGAACGACATGCTATACTATGACTTTTTTTCAGGATTTTTGACGACATGCTATACTATGACGTTTTTTCATGATTTTTGACGACATGCTATAATATGACTTTTTTTTACGATTTTGGACGACATGCTATACTATGACGTTTTTTCAGGATTTTTGACGACATACTATACTATGACGTTTTTTCATGATTTTTGACGACATACTATACTATGACGTTTTTTCAGGATTTTTGACGACATACTATACTATGACGTTTTTTCAGGATTTTTGACGACATACTATACTATGACGTTTTTTTATGATTTTGGACGACATGCTATACTATGACTTTTTTTCATGATTTTTGACGACATACTATACTATGACTTTTTTTTATGATTTTGGACGACATGCTATACTATGACTTTTTTTCATGATTTTTGACGACATGCTATACTATGACTTTTTTTCATGATTTTTGACGACATGCTATACTATGACTTTTTTTCAGGATTTTTGACGACATGCTATACTATGACTTTTTTTCATGATTTTTCCCAACATGCTATACTATGACTTTTTTTTAATGATTTTTCCCAACATGCTATACTATGACTTTTTTTTACGATTTTGGACGACATGCTATGCTATGACGTTTTTTCATGATTTTTGACGACATGCTATACTATGACGTTTTTTCATGATTTTTGACCACATCCTATACTATGACTTTTTTTTATGATTTTGGACGACATGCTATACTATGACTTTTTTTTACGATTTTGGACGACATGCTATACTATGACGTTTTTTTATGATTTTTGACGACATGCTATACTATGACTTTTTTTTAATGATTTTTCCCAACATGCTATACTATGACTTTTTTTCATGATTTTTGACAACATGCTATACTATGACTGTTTTTCATGATTTTTGACAACATGCTATACTATGACTTTTTTTTACGATTTTGGACGACATGCTATACTATGACGTTTTTTTATGATTTTTGACGACATGCTATACTATGACTTTTTTTTACGATTTTGGACGACATGCTATGCTATGACGTTTTTTCATGATTTTTGACGACATGCTATACTATGACTTTTTTTTATGATTTTGGACGACATGCTATACTATGACGTTTTTTCATGATTTTTGACGACATGCTATACTATGACTTTTTTTCATGATTTTTGACCACATCCTATACTATGACTTTTTTTCATGATTTTTGACGACATGCTATACTATGACGTTTTTTCATGATTTTTGACCACATCCTATACTATGACTTTTTTTTATGATTTTGGACGACATGCTATACTATGACGTTTTTTCATGATTTTTGACGACATGCTATACTATGACTTTTTTTCATGATTTTTGACGACATGCTATACTATGACGTTTTTTCATGATTTTGGACGACATGCTATACTATGACTTTTTTTTATGATTTTGGACGACATGCTATACTATGACGTTTTTTCATGATTTTTGACGACATGCTATACTATGACTTTTTTTCATGATTTTTGACGACATGCTATACTATGACTTTTTTTCATGATTTTGGATGACATGCTATACTATGACGTTTTTTCATGATTTTTGACCACATACTATACTATGACGTTTTTTCATGATTTTTGACCACATACTATACTATGACTTTTTTTCATGATTTTGGATGACATGCTATACTATGACTTTTTTTCATGATTTTGGATGACATGCTATACTATGACTTTTTTTCATGATTTTTGACCACATGCTATACTATGACGTTTTTTCATGATTTTTCCCAACATGCTATACTATGACTTTTTTTCAGGATTTTTCCCAACATGCTATACTATGACTTTTTTTCATGATTTTTCCCAACATGCTATACTATGACTTTTTTTCATGATTTTTCCCAACATGCTATACTATGACTTTTTTTCATGATTTTTGACCACATGCTATACTATGACGTTTTTTCATGATTTTTCCCAACATGCTATACTATGACTTTTTTTCAGGATTTTTCCCAACATGCTATACTATGACTTTTTTTCAGGATTTTTGACGACATGCTATACTATGACTTTTTTTCAGGATTTTTGACGACATGCTATACTATGACTTTTTTTTATGATTTTGGACGACATGCTATACTATGACGTTTTTTCATGATTTTTGACGACATGCTATACTATGACGTTTTTTCATGATTTTTGACCACATCCTATACTATGACTTTTTTTTATGATTTTGGATGACATGCTATACTATGACGTTTTTTCATGATTTTTGACGACATGCTATACTATGACTTTTTTTCATGATTTTTGTAACATGCTATACTATGACGTTTTTTCATGATTTTGGACGACATGCTATACTATGACTTTTTTTTATGATTTTGGACGACATGCTATACTATGACGTTTTTTCATGATTTTTGACGACATGCTATACTATGACTTTTTTTCATGATTTTTGACGACATGCTATACTATGACTTTTTTTCATGATTTTGGATGACATGCTATACTATGACGTTTTTTCATGATTTTTGACCACATACTATACTATGACTTTTTTTCATGATTTTGGATGACATGCTATACTATGACTTTTTTTCATGATTTTGGACGACATGCTATACTATGACTTTTTTTCAGGATTTTTGACGACATGCTATACTATGACTTTTTTTCATGATTTTTGACGACATGCTATACTATGACTTTTTTTCATGATTTTTCCCAACATGCTATACTATGACTTTTTTTCATGATTTTTGACCACATGCTATACTATGACGTTTTTTCATGATTTTTCCCAACATGCTATACTATGACTTTTTTTCAGGATTTTTCCCAACATGCTATACTATGACTTTTTTTCATGATTTTTCCCAACATGCTATACTATGACTTTTTTTCATGATTTTTCCCAACATGCTATACTATGACTTTTTTTCATGATTTTTGACCACATGCTATACTATGACGTTTTTTCATGATTTTTCCCAACATGCTATACTATGACTTTTTTTCAGGATTTTTCCCAACATGCTATACTATGACTTTTTTTCAGGATTTTTGACGACATGCTATACTATGACTTTTTTTCAGGATTTTTGACGACATGCTATACTATGACTTTTTTTTCATGATTTTTCCCAACATGCTATACTATGACTTTTTTTCAGGATTTTTCCCAACATGCTATACTATGACTTTTTTTCAGGATTTTTGACGACATGCTATGCTATGACTTTTTTTTCAGGATTTTTCCCAACATGCTATACTATGACTTTTTTTCATGATTTTTGACGACATGCTATACTATGACGTTTTTTCATGATTTTTGACGACATGCTATACTATGACTTTTTTTCAGGATTTTTGACGACATGCTATACTATGACTTTTTTTCAGGATTTTTGACGACATGCTATACTATGACGTTTTTTCATGATTTTTGACGACATGCTATACTATGACTTTTTTTCATGATTTTTGACCACATGCTATACTATGACATTTTTTTATTATTTTTGATGACATACTATGCTATGACATGTTTTGTAACTGCTAAATTTTTAATCCTATTTTTATGACAACCTGAACTATGACTTTATATTTGTCTGACATTATACTATGAAATGTTTAATGATAATTAAATTAAATTTATATGACAAACTATACTATGACATTTTATCATATTTTCAAATAATACTATGCACCAGATTTTTAAACCATATTTGTAAGAGATACTATAGTATGACATTTTAAATTATATCAGTGTTACATACTGTACTCTCCTGTTATTTGGACATTTTACTGTGAGATGTTTTATGATCATTTTTATGACATACTATACTGTGAATTTTTTATTACATTTATATGACACATTATATCATGACATCTTATTTGTTTCATTGGCATGCTATACTATTGACATTTTCTATGATGTTTTTATGACATACTACAGTTCACTTTGACATTTTTATCACTTTCTATTTTTGACATACTGCCCTTTGACTTTTCTTTATATGTCTAAAGCAAACGTTACTGTGACACGTTATTATATTTTTGAAACATAGTATAACAGCTGGATTCCTGCAGATACTTTGACAAACTCAAAACTTCTTTTGTCAAGAATTTTATTGTAAATTTACAATGTACAGTTCTTGAATTTAAAGTAAAACAATGACAACTTAAGCCAAATATTCTTCAATAAATACATAATGAGGACATTTTTGGCATGATAACTTATCTGATGTCAGAAGAAAGTTTGAGGAGCCAAGCTGTCAAATCATAATACTGCTTCACCATGTTGGAGTAACTGCCTGTAGTTTATTTACACAGCACCATCTCGTGGTAACCATTGAAATGTATTTCACAACCTCCCTGTACACGACAGAGTTTCAGTTCAGTTCACACAACTTACAACTTCACAGGCTTCATTAAGACAGCACAACTGCCTTGTTCCTGCATTGCAGGAACCTTCACATTAACTCCACGAACAACTCAACTGACCAATGACATAAAGGCTTCTTGAAGTTTTCTTTCATGGCAGAAGAGAAGAGCACGAGTGAGTTCAAAAGTCCTATATAAAACAGAATTAAAGGTAGAAAGAAAAATAAAAGGATAGAGTGACGAGGGAGTTGGCCATGAGCAGAGCGACGGGAACAGAAAGTGCACAGGTGATGTGATGTCGAGGTGGATGTGGAGAGGCGGAGGATGAGTGTCACAGGCTCTGGCAGCATTGCAGTTTATTGCCCTTCTGCCCGTCAGTGGTTGGGGGGACACTTATGTCGACTACGTTGTTGCCCGGAGACTCATCGTGTGCAGATCTGTCCGCTATCTGCTTCTGTGACACGATGCGGTAGATTTCTGCAGAGAGAAATGCAAGAAAGAAAAACACAGTGATGCTCGTGATGTTTAGACTTCAGTTCTCTGTAAATGAGCGGTGGCACTGGAGTTTATCAGCAAATAAAACTGCAGCCTCACATCAAAATGGTAAAACATCAAGCTAACTGAACAGCTTACATATTTCATTTCCCTGACAGTGACAGATGTTTTGTCATTTACTCCAATGCCAAATGATTTATTGTGGTAACAGAAGACTCAGGGTTTCAACAGGTAAGAGACATTTAATGTTTTCAAGACCTTTTCAAGACAATTTTTAACCAAATTTAAGACAGATTTTTTTTGCTGAAGCTTCGATGCCTGTGTGTGTCACACAAGCAAAAGGTCTTGCACATTTTTTCCTAGGAGTCGCTGGATAAAACACACGAGGTAAAATAATTTTTCATCTGCACCAAGGTAATGGCTGTGTTGGTGACGAGTACTGCATCAGATGTAGGCTAATTCACTGAGCGGCAGACAAAACTAAATGGTACTGTCACAAACTTTTAAACAGACATCATATGTGTAATCACTAGCACAATTCGAACTGAATGAAAAAAGTTATCTGTCCCTCCCCGCTAACTACCAAACATATTTTTTCTGAAATAAGTTCCCATAGTGGTCCATAGGAAGAGGAGGCACTTTGCCTCTGTGTAGTATGTTTTGTTTTTTTAATGCTGAGGAAAATGTGTTGTATTATGTCAAAGATAGCCACAGACAGTGTCAGTTAATATGTTTGCTTGCAAATTCAGTATGTGTTAAGTTAATGTGAAGATCGCTCTTTGCAGAGCATTTTGCACCCTGCTACATTCTGCCCCCTTGTGGCGCTCCTACAGGTAAGTTTAGCAATATATTGATATATGTGCAGCGCTGTGTCTCAGAGAACAGCATCATTTTGTCTTTTAAATGAACTTGCATATTGCAGTGTGGGTATTTCTTGTCTTTTTTATATACATATTGTTTTGTTGAACATAGGCAACTGTCTGTTTTTATGTGGAACACTATGACCTCTCTCTGAATCCTTAATAAAGTCATTATTATTATTATTGTTATTATTATTATTTTTATCCCTCACTTTAAGAGGCAACAGACAGCATCTTTTCCTAAATATATCATTATGTAAATAATGTGGGTTGCACAGGGTAATATCCACAGTAAAATCACACTATCAGTGTTTACATAGGTTACTTAGTGGCTTTGCAATCTTTGCAATAAGCTTCTGCCACCGGGGACGAATTTTCACATAAAAAATCTGCTTTACGGCAGGAAACTTTTGCGAAACTGGTCGGTCAGCCAATCAGGGACTGGAGCTGGTCCTTATGAGGAGTTGGGCATGAGATAGTTGAGGCTCAGTAAGTAACACGGCTAAATGTTAGCTAGACCACAGAGGACTGTACTGTACTGGCTGCTAGTTCATTCCTAGCTGGCCAGCATCGCAAATCGCCGCAACCAGGGAGCGGGTAGCGAGTGTTGGTCGGCTGACATCCTGGTTGCCATTCTACGGCAGCCCTCGGACAGTGATACCCCCCTCCCTTCCTTCTGTTCTCTTCTCACGGAGGCAGCTATCCACGGACATCGCCCAGCTAAGTTACGCCCAGCTAAGTGAACACTGGACTTTGTTTCCCATTCAATTTGAGCTCCAACCGGCCACATGGTTTCCATACGGTAGCGTTTATTCTAGAATGGGGACTGTTTACATGCATATTGGTATAATTCACTGTGTCTACTGTTGTTTGTACTGATACTGTACATATTGGTATCATTTACTGTGAGCTGTTTGTACTGGTACTGTGCATTCTGCTATAATTATTTGCATTACTATTTGTTTTTTCTTCAGATAAATCTGATAATTGTTGCTCGGTCTCTTTACTCATTTATTTAGTAGAGTGTCCACACACCTTCTCATTCTACATATACACAGAGGTATACTGGTGGCTTTACAGCCTACAATTTATTCATTATCTCTGATCCCCACGCTCAATTTGGTCGTTGCCACAGTGCGACGCAACACCGCTGACGCTAGGTGGCGCCAAGCTAAAAAAAACAAAACTAATCCTATCTGTTGCCTCTTTAATGTGTGGCGTACAAATAAATAAACATTTATAACTGTTAAATTTAATAACAATACTTGAATTAATAAAAAATAATCAAATAAAAGCAAAACTGCTGATTTTTGAATTCACGGTGATTAAAACCACGACGTCTTATTTGTTCCTCTGTTGCCAGCAGCTCTGAGTGCAACACCACTCTTCTCTCATTGTGCCAGATATTTTGCCCTGCATCACGTAATAATGTTATGCTGCAAATGACCGATGTGCGACACTGAGATCTTCATCATGAGAGTCTTGCTCTTCCTACCTGTTAAAATGTTCTTGAATGCTTCTTCTACATTTGTGGAGTCCAACGCTGACGTCTCAATAAATGAGAGAGTGTTCTTTTCTATCATGGGAAGAAATGAAAGATTCATTTTTAAACATGCACAAAATATTCTACAGACTATAAGAGCGGCTTGGCTTGCTTTATTACAACAGATTGGATATTTACCTGCAAAGGCTCGAGCCTCATCAGTGGGCACCGCCCTGAGGTGGCGCAGGTCGCTCTTGTTCCCAACCAGCATGATGACGATGTTGTTGTCAGCGTGGTCCCTCAGCTCCTTCAGCCAGCGTTCAACATTCTCATATGTCAGGTGCTTGGCGATGTCGTAAACTAGGAGAGCTCCAACTGCACCCCGGTAATACCTGATGACAGCACAGAGCAGGTGAACACAGCAACAATATCTGTACTCAGTGTTTACACACACACACACACACACACAGAAAACACTCACGCCGAGGTGATTGCTCTGTAGCGTTCCTGTCCAGCCGTGTCCCAGATCTGAGCCTTTATCGTCTTGCCGTCCACCTGGATGCTGCGGGTGGCGAACTCCACCCCGATGGTGCTCTTGCTCTCCAGGTTGAACTCATTTCTTGTGAAGCGGGAGAGCAGGTTACTCTTCCCCACTCCAGAGTCTCCGATCAACACGACTGTGAACAAACAAATATACACATTTTATTCAACACTTATCAGTGTAATAATGTTCAAGGAAAATGTGTCTCTCAGACTTCAGATCACTCCAGCAGTCATTCAGTGATCAGGTTTAACCTCAAACTGCCTCATCTACTGCTGCTGCAGCGTGTGCTTCTACCTTTAACCTCAATCAATACATGACGAGGCACATTTATCCAAATGACTGATTTTCGACTGCATAATTACAGATATGGACGCTGAGAGTTACAGAAAATGTACTGAACATCAGACATTTTCAGGCAAAGTGAAAGTGCTGACTTGTTTTGCTGCTTTCTTTCTGAACTGAGCACTCCTTATCAGACTTTGCCCTGCTGGGAGTCACGCAGGAGGAAGCTGACAAAAACCTGCTCTTTGGGAAATCTGACTCGACAGTTTCTCAAGGCCTCTGTTCCTGTGTAACGAGTCATCAGGATATCTAATCGGTGGTGGTTTACAGCTGCCACACTGGCCTCGGCCTCTTTTTCTTCTGTACTCTAAAACTACACTTCACAGATAGATGTGATACTGTTTCCTCTGTGGTATTAAAATCCCTGCATCTAAACTTCTGTCAGTGACTTGCAAACCACCCTCTCTCTTTCCTGTTAATTACAGCACTTTATGTTACAACAGCGCGCCTGTAAATCAGTCTCAGAGCAGGTCCTTGGCCCCGGGCTATCTAATGGTTATTTACCTCTGCAGCCTGAACGAAATGGTGAGACTCTCAAAGTGATGCATCACGACAAATACACACATTCACATCCAGGACTCACACACCTTAATCTCCTCTGCATGGTGTGATCCAGAGCTGCACTACAACTTTACAGGATACTTTGGGTTTTGCTGAGGATCCTGACAATTAGCCACAACTGGACTTGATTTTAAATTTATATTAATGCACTTGTTTTAACTTGATTTTATTTTGTGTCTATTGTAATACCACTGTGTTGTTGTTGTTGTTGTTGTTGATGATGAAGAGGGGAAGTGTCGTTGAGGCTGAATTTCCCTTTGGGGATGAATAAACTTCTTTCTCTTTCTAAAATGTGAAACTACTTCCCATTACTTTTTATTTACTGTAAGTTACTGGCTCTGTTAGCCTTATGCACAATCTGCATTTGTTCATATGTTTGTCTTCAATTTGTATTTCACATCATCTTCAATATTCATCACTCATGCGATGGTGGCTCGATTATTATTTCACTGCTGTGTGTTTTTAGTTCTTATGTTTATATTCTCGATCTTTCTGTAATAGTGTTTTGACATAGAGCCCACTGGATGCCTACACTTCTCTCCGGATTAATAAAGCATTTATTCCTCTGATTCAGCTGACAATAAGGCGATCAAGACACTTCATATCTGTATGTTTTATAATGTTTTTGTCTGGTGTGAAATGCCCCTAGCTCCTCTGTTATTGTTTTATTAGTGCACTGAATTCGTTTTATATTCTTTTTCTTAATAAAGTAATATAATAAAAACATATCTGGAGTGGAAATATACCCTCAGCCATCAGACTCAAAGTGGTGGATGGTAAAATAACATTACAGAAGCAGCTACTGACAGTGAACCACAGCTCTTCACATTCAATGATGATTTTACGAGGCCTTCTACAGAACACACGCCACTCTTTGTACTTTAAAGGCGTGTTTAAGGTGAGAACAGCTTCTCCTCGATGCCAATAAAGTTTAATTTAATCACTGCACAAGTAACGTTACAGCTCCACCCGTCTCACAAGCTGTTAGCCTGCAGAGCTAACGCTAACGCTAACTCCCCAGCCGCCCTGCTCTCTGCCAAACCTACACAACACAAATCACACACAGCAAACACTGACACGAGTAAACACAGCAACGCTAAGTAAACGCGAGGTTAACGAGAAATAACGAGTGTGGAAACTGCTAACTGCTAACAGCTAGCTCAGGGGACAGTTTAGCTAGCTGCAGTTAGCTGCCACCACCAGCTGATATTAGAACTGACCACTGGCGTTAGCACAGCTAGCCGTTAGCATGCTAACCTCAGCCTGGCTAGCTTCCTTGCCAAACAGCATCCAACAAGTTCACCTGTGCGCAGTTTCTGTCCCGCTCACCTTTGAAGAGGAAATCATACTCGTCGTCTCTGTTCCCCATCGTTTGATAGATCACCTTCCTCAGACTGCGGTGATGACAGAAAGTGTTTCTCTGCCCTGCGACCAGGCTGCCGAGCCGAGATGACACAAGACACTGCGCACATTGCGCAGGAGGGGCAGAGAGTTGCGTTAACGCAACGCAGTCATGTGATCTACCGGCAAATGGCTCCAGGTGAGTTATTAAAGAGTCATAAATCAAAAGGAGACTGAGGCCCAGGTGTCAAGAGTCACTCCTGTCATGACGCTACATTTCTGTCCCCATGAATTACTTCTGTAATGCTTTTAATTATATATTAAAGTCTTCTTTATCACATAAACTGAGAAACACACACACACACACACACACACACACACACACACACATATATATATATATATATATATATATATATATATGTACACACTCAGCGGCCACTTTATTAGGTACACCTGTTCAACTGTTTATTAACACAAATATCTAATCAGCCAATCAGGTGTCAGCAGCTCATTAACATTTAGTCATGTAGACATGGTGAAGATGAGCTGCTGAAGATCAAACTGAGCATCAGAATGATGAAGAAAGCTGACTGAAGGTGAGACGAACATGGAAAACAAGTTTAGATGAGAGAGAGAGAGAGAGTTTGTGTGAACAACTCGTACACGTGTGTTTTCACACAGTGATTCAAAATGGTGGCCTGCTTCTGGTAAGTAAGTAAAATGTATTTGTATAGCACTTCTCACAGAGAGAACTCACAAAGTGCTTCCCAGGATTAAAATACAAACAAGAATACATACATACAAACATACAGGTCACAGGTCACATACAGAGGCACAAAAATGAAACAGTTGTTGCAAAACTAAATCACTTAAGACAAGTTAATCCCTGCCTATACAGATCGACCGATGCTGCGGCTCTCAAATTCTGTGGGAGGGCGCTCCACAATCTGGGCGCAATGGACTCAAAGGCCCGGTCACCTCTAGTTCTAAGCCTAGTGTGAGGAACTGCCAACAGGCCGTGATCGGCCGACCTAAATGTCCTACTAGGAACGTATACATGCAGCAGATACTCAGGTGCCTGACCATGAAGGGCTCTGAGTGTTAAAACAAGGATTTTGAACTGGATCCTGAAGCTGACAGGAAGCCAGTGTAGGGAGGCCAGGACAGGAGTAATGTGGCAGTTTTTGGGTGATTTGGTGAACAGCCTGGCAGCGGCATTCTGCACCAGTTGGAGGCGATCTACAGAAGTTTTACTGAGACACATGAAAAGAGAGTTGCAGTAATCCAGACATGATGACACAAAGGTGTGAATGATCATTTCCAGTTCAGCATGTGATACAACAGATCTAAATTTTGCAATGTTTTTAAGGTGCAAAAAGCAAGTACGGGTCAACACGTGAATGTGTTTATCAAAGTGCATGGCCTGGTCAAAAATAACTCCGAGATTTCTCAGGTTAGAGCGGATATTTGAATTCAGGGACCCAATACAGCTCGCCACCTTGGAAGCAGTACAGTCAGGAGCAACAATAAGGACCTCGGGCTTAGCAGCGTTAAGCTGGAGGAAATTGTTGACCATCCAGTCATTAATTGCAGACAAACAGTCATGCAGTACATTCAGACTGTCAGAAAAATACAGCTGAATATCATCTGCGTACATATGATAAGATACACCCTCAAACCTGTTGATAATGATTCCAAGAGGTAGCATATACAGAGCAAACAAAATTGGACCCAACACTGAGCCCTGAGGTACCCCACAAGAAAGGGAGACGGACTCAGACATAAAAGGACTGGATGCTACAGAGAAACTTCTACCAGAGAAGTAGGAGGCAAACCAGTCAAGGGCACTGCCTGAAATGCCTCCACAGTCACCAGATCTCAGTCCAATAGAGCACCTTTGGGATGTGCTGGAACGGGAGATTCTCATCATGGATCAACTGTGTGATGTCATCATGTCAATATGGACCAAACTCTCTGAGGAATGTTTCAGCACCTTGTTGAATCTGTGACACCAAGAATTAAAAAGGGGGTCCAACCCAGTACCAGCAAGGTGTCCCTAATAAAGTGGACAGTGAGAGTCTATTTAAGATGCAATACTCTATGTAATTATTCAGCTGTGCAATATTATTAACACCTCTTGAATGTATAGAAGTATTCAACATACAGTGCACAAAGCTCTACTTCTTATGTTTATTCTGATACTTGTCTTTACTCTATCGATGTGTATAAATTGCAGGAACCATTATAACACAATAGTTTATATGTGTGAATGTAACGCTAGTTTATAAAGTGTTCTCCTGGGGAACTTTTGGTCCAGACATTCAGACATTCATGAGGATGCCACTTGATGCGCTTCACCCGCCCAAACACCTCTGCAGATCAAGTATCGCTCCCTGTGGCAGCAGCACTCTCCGATGTCAGTGGCCCCCCAGCAGGAAATTGCATAATTCTCCATGGGCTACAGAGCTGCATGCTGTTTTTGAGGAAGCTTATGTGGAGAATAATTTAGCATGCACATTATAAAAAAGCTGCTTGATAGATTTGAAGAAAAAATACTACGGGGTATCTTTTTAAAAAACAAAATTATGAGTATTAAAATCAAGCACAATGATGGCAGTGAACATGTTACTGCAAATGTATTAAGGGGTCAGAGATCTTCAGTTGCACAGAGAACAGGAATCCTTCCTTTGGCCTTTAAAGTGGGCATTTGTTTTTGTTTGTTTCTTTAATAACCCATATGATGCGAGCAGCAGCAGCTGGCCCCCATTCAGAGCTGTTTGGACACACCTGGCCTCGAGGAAACAGCTTCAGATGTGACCTTACAGTTGAATCAGCACTTTTCTGCAACAGTTCATGAGAGCAGGATTTACTGCAGGACTGCTGCATCACACTCTGTTGTAAACTCACAATGAGACACGCTCTGTGGTTATATAGCCAGCAGATGGCGCCATCATCTCTTCCTCTTGACACAAATGTATTTCTTTTCCTCTTTCTTTTCCCTCCTCCTATCCACATAAACTATGCTCTGTTCACTGGTACGTTAAATATTTAAAGAATCAGCAGCTGATCTCGTGAATGATCCTTTAATCACCTGCTGCATCTGATTCACATTTAATCCAGCTGTATGGGAGGAAGCTCAGGTTTGACCCGCTGTCTGAAGGTGGTGAAACTATTTCTTTTACCTCATGTCAAAACTGTCACCCTTTAAAATATAATTACTGGTTCACACAGTCAGCGACACGTTTATCTAGATTATCACTGCTCAGCTGCAGACAGGTTGTTCCTGTTACGCTGCAACACTTCATAACTTCTGCCTCATAACTTTTGAAGAAAAATGCACTACATAAGAATATGTCTTCAGGGACACACAGTAAATAATGAAAACTGTATTTAGATAAAAAACCAAGTCCCTGTGGACTGAGCTGCTGCAGGTACACAAATCAGAGAGGTTAACATGGCCTATTTATATATTTTAATTATGACTAATAATACATATACACTCACCAGCCACTTTATTAGGGACACCTTGCTGGTACCAAGTTGGACCCTTTTTAATTCTTGGCGTCACAGACTCAACAAGGTGCTGAAACATTCCTCAGAGAGTTTGGTCCATATTGACATGATGACATCACACAGTTGATCCATGATGAGAATCTCCCGTTCCAGCACATCCCAAAGGTGCTCTATTGGACTGAGATCTGGTGACTGTGGAGGCCATTGGAGTACAGTGAACTCACTGTCATGTTTGAGATGATGTGAGCTTTGTGACATGGTGCGTTATCCTGCTGGAAGTAGCCATCAGAAGATGGTACACTGTGGTCATAAAGGGATGGACACGCTCAGCAACAATACTCAGGTAGGCTGTGGTGTTTAAACCATGCTCAGTTGGTACTAAGAAAATCTCCCCCACACCATTACACCACCAGCAGCAGCCTGAAGCGTTGATACAAGGCAGGATGGATCCATGCTTCCATCTGAATGTGGTTTTTCCAATCTTCTATTGTCCAGTTTTGAACTGTAGCCTCAGTTTCCTGTTGTTAGCTGACAGGAGTGGCACCTGGTGTGGTCTTCTGCTGCTGTAGCCCATCTGCTTCAAGGTTGGACAAGGTGTTGTTGCTTCAGAGATGGTCTTCTGCACACCTTGGTTGGAACCAGTGCTTATTTGACTTCCTGTTGCCTTTCTATCATCTTGAACCAGTCTGGCCATTCTCCTCTGACCTCTGGCATCAACAAGGCATTTTGGCTCACTGGATATTTTCTCTTTTTATGACCATCCTCTGTAAACCCTAGAGATGGTTGTGCTGAACATCCCAGTAAATACTCAGAGCAGCCCGTCTGGCACCAACAACCATGTTAACCACGTTCAAAGTCACTTCAATCACCTTTCTTCATCATTCTGATGCTGCTTTTGAACTTCAGCAGCTCGTCTTATGAGACCATGATATACTGTATAATTTTAGAGGTTTGTCCTGAATATGTAATATGCACATTTTAACTGAAACATTTGGAACAGATTTACAGGGACAGAAATGTTGCTGCATAACAGGAATGACCCTGACTACACCGCAGTGCAAAAACAACCACAGCCTTGTATGACTTCACATCAGGCAAGAGGCAGTTCGCTGCACCATGTGTAGACTGTGAGCAGACTCAGCAGCTGTGAGCTAAAAATGAATAAAATAAATAACATTATTGTTTGTTTTAAATTGTAACACATTTAAATTTGTGTGTGGACCAGAAGCAGGCTACATGCAGGCCACCATTTTGAATCATTGTGTGAAAACACAAACTCTTTTCAGCCATGTCTCTCTCATCTAAACTTGTTTCCCAGTTCTTATTAATATGTGTAACAATAATTTTACATAGTAGTAATTAGTTTCAATGAGGCCCTCAGGCAGGTGGTTTCCCTCCATGAGACATGTGTCACTACGTCACCAGCACTCACCTGTGGGTACTTTCTAAAAACATCCGCCCACTCGCGCATTGACCAACCTGACGCACAGGTTCGCTCCTCACTTCCACATAAAGGAGCGCTTCACCGCAACCAGGCAGACCTGACTGATACGTGTGACTGTGACAATCAGCTGCACAGTCACATCTGTAAGCTCCAGTAGTTTGATTGTTTTATTTAACGTCATGATGGCGAAGCGAGCAGCGCGTCAGAGGAACCAGCTGCCCACCTGTTACTACGAGGGATACCTGGAGAAGCGGTCCTTCAAGGATAAGGTAGGGTTTGTGTTTCTGTGCGAACTCCACCAGAGACAAGCTTTTCTTTACTGCATGCAACAGGTGAAATAAGCTGCAAAGAGCTCGTTGCTATGACGACCTGTTGTTGGCGTATCTGTTGATTAAATGTGTGAAAGTGTTCACGTCATTTACTGAGTCTCATTATGTGTCTTAAAAATATAAAGTAGGGAAATTATTACCTGCCAGTGTTTTACTGTTAAATATAATGTTTCTGGATTATTGACACTGCTGCATTAATGTGCATTTTGTTTTAATTATAACTCATTTATTTACTGCTGTTAATACTTTGCCTATACTCTTTAATCTGCAGTAATGCATCTTATGCTGTACCATCATCATATGTATGTAGTGACGCTGCTGCAGAGGTCATGGTCATGGTGTCAAAAAAAAACCAGCTTTGTAAGGATGAATTTTTGAGTTTTTAAAGAGTTTATTTAGCTTAAAAAGTAATAATAATAAATACTTTATGAATATTAATACTAAATATTTACTACTATTATTATTATTATTATTATAAAAAACAAGACAAAGATAACAGTGTCTGAGAAGGTAAAACTTTTATGTCTCTACTCCTTTATTACATTTCGTCTTTTATGTATTATTTCACCAAATTCCCAAATGTATTTACAAGTAATAAACAACTAACCTCAGTCTGTTTACCACCCAAATAAATCAATAAGCAATAAACACAGTTTATTTACAGTCCAAGTGCCACCCAGTGTTACAAAATAAATATGCATTCCCCTAACAACCTGTCGTCGTCTATATATCTGCCAAAAATATTTTTTTTTATATTTTTTTTAAATAGATTTATATTTATGCTTTGTTCCACACGTCCACCCCACACACTGAAATACACACACTCTTCTTAGTTGCACAAACACATTGTTTTTTTAAAATGAAATCCCCCTCTCTGTCACAAAACATTTTTTGAATGTTGCCCGTTATGAATTATTTCTCGCTTTAAACACGATTATTGCCGTTTTAAATTTGACCAGATCAAAACATTTCAATGCGTGTGACTTTAAAAACAGTGTGTTGAGGATTGCTCTCTGTTGACTTCCACACAGTAATTTGAACATGGTGGTACGAGAGATGAATACAGAATGTGCAGTTATTTACAGTCCAGGATGTTATGAGTATTCTCAGCCCATAAAGAACACTTCATCCTTTAGTTTATCACAAACATTCACCAGATTTGGAGATACATGGTTATAACTGGACAGGAAGGGTATGAAAGTAGAGTCACAGTAACTGAAGCGAATGTAATGGAGTAAAAGTACAATAGTTACCTCTGTGGAGTAGAAGTATAGAGAACCTGGATGCTTTTCAACCTCGCACCATATCTTGATGGATTTTTAGTTTGTTTTTGTTTCTTTACCGTGTCTGAGTACATGTAAGAGGGAGGAGGTCATTTCAAACCATGAGCCTCCATTTTAGTCCATTGTTTGTTGAAAAATAGAACATTATAGATCTCAGCTGTGCAGCCCAATAATACCATAACATATTGGGACATTTCAAACCCCCTCAATCAAATGGTAAATATAATAAAGACAGACGGAGTCTTGCCCTCCTGTTGTTCCATATGAATCCTGTAAATGTTTTCTTAATTCTTGAAAAGAAATCTGAAGGTGGTGGGAGAGGAATATTCTGGAATAAATAAAGTAATTTTGGCAGTATATTCATTTTTAAAATATTATAGATACTGGTAATGACATCCACCTCTCAACTGACTCATTAATTTCTGACATTAAAGGTTCATAATTAGCGTTAACCACATGTTCTAGGCTTGGCAGAATCTGTACCCCCAAATATTTAAACTGATCTACAACGTTAAGTTGAATTACCCCCGGGATTGGATTCCTTCTTTCATTTGCATTTAGTAATAATATAGAAGATTTAGTATTGTTCGCTTTATATCCTGAAATGTCGCCAAATGTTTTAAAAAGTTGTAACAAAACCAGAATAGTTTTATTTAATTTTGTCATGAGTAGAATTACATCATCAGCATATAAACATATCCTATGTTCTGTTGGACCTGCTGTTATTCCATAGAATTGTGGGTGTGAAGGCACTGCTGTTGCAAGATCCTAAGTGTTTCTCATTTTAAAACTTTTTGAAGACTTGTTCATGTCCATGCTCGTTGTTGATTAATCTGTATATTATTATTATTATTATTAGTGAATTAATCGGTTAATTGTGAGCAAATTGTGATAAATATCCACCTCCACTAAAAAACGATATTTAATCTACTGTCATATAAAATAAAGAAAAGCAAATCCTCACATAATAAATTATTATAGTAGCTGCAGATTATTCTGTCTTGATCGATTAATCGACTTATTCTTCTAAAATGCTCATGCTTAAAATAGGTATGCTGTTGTTGTTGTTGTTGATGGCAGGTTTGTGTGTGTATGTGTGTGTGTAAGAGAAAGAAAGAGATAAAGGTGAATGAGTGGCATCTCAACAATGTGCAGAAGATGCCACGAGGGACCTTCATTCCTTTTAACCTTGGTATGTTTTAGAGGTCAGGGACATTTGGTGCTCCTTCATAATAATGTGATCCGTGTTATTGTGCAGAGAAGCTCCTCCTCTCATCTTCTCCTCACTGGCTCCTAATAAAACAAAGAATTGATTTTGAGATACTTCTTATTGTTTTTAAGTGTTTTAATGCTTTAGCTCCTTCCTGTGTCGTTGACATGCTCACAGAGTTCACACCAGAGGTCCCTCAGATCATCATTGTACCTACATCTTTTTGTTGTTCTAGGAGTTAGTATTATTATTGTTATTATCTCCCCTTTTTTAAGAATAATGATAATAATACACCTTTATCATGTCCTGCTTGTTTTTATATATGTAATACTTAATTATCTAATATACTTTGTGCACACTGAGTTTACACTTGTCGTATGAAATGTGCTGTATAAATAAATTCACATCAGTATTCTGGATAGTTTGATAACCTGTACATTCATTGACTGTGATTAATGTTAAAAAACCTGCAGTGTAACGCCACACTTCATGCTTTATGAACCCTTAAGTGCACTTAATGCACGGCACCAGGTTAACTCAGTGCTGTTTTCAATGGGTGGAGCTGCCTGTCATTATATAGTTTCTTGTAAGTTGTAAGGACTTTGACCTGAGTTTTTTCGGTGAACAGCACTTGCGTCCAACTGGTCTGACTGCTTCCTGCTCATTGTGCCATAAAGATTAGAGCAAGCCAGGGACTGACAGAAGAGTTAAGCGCTAACTGGCAAGGCAGGCTTTGCAAACAAGCCCTCCCTGATAAGAGACTGAAAACACTTGCACGTAACATCGTAGGGGAAACTTTTTACTGAGCACACTCTATAAAGTCCCACTGCGAGATAAAACTAGGGTGAGTTACGTCAGAATCTCAGTTTTACAGTTCAGCTCTCATATTTTAGTGATTTTGTTGTGACTGACACACAGCTTTGACTGGAAACAAACAACACTCAACACAAATTCTGATTTATTCCATTCACATGTTGATCAGGTGGTGACTCATGTAGCTGATCGCCCTCAGGTCCAACCAGATTAAACACAAAAAAGGTTCTTATTGATATCACACACTGGTTTCGGTCGGTTAGAAATGTTTGACTCATCGAGTCTGATCCAAGAATGTCGCCTGCACAGACTCAGCTGCCCCGTTTATTTCCTTATTGTACAAGAAACATTTTGTTCTTCCTTATTTTATTTACCGTGCATTAACCCAAATAAACAATATGTGTTTTTTGTATTCATCCTGATATCTGTCATCGCTCTGTATTCCCTGCTTGGTGTGATTTAGTCAGTACATCTCTGTCTCTGTGTTTGTGCAGACATCTCGGAAACTGTGGACGTGTCTGTGTGGAAACTCGCTGTTCTTCTTTAACGACAAGAGAGACGCTGATGTAAGCCATCCCAGAGCAGATGTGGATGATTATTATTAATATTTTCCTGCCCACACTGAGAGATGATGTGTGTCTTTATGTGTGTTTCATCAGTACATAGAGAAAGTGGATCTCACTGGACTGGTCTCAATAACAGATGACAGCAGCCAGGACCGTAACTTAGACGCAGCCAGACTCAACCTACAGATGAAGGACGTGAATATCAAATTCACTGTGAGGGAATATATAGATACAATATGGAAATCATCCTTTTTTTTTGTCAGATTAATTCTTCATTTTCACAGTTTTTCTCATTGTGTCCACAGGCTCCTAATGCAGAAGCTCGGGAGCTGTGGAAGGGTTACATCCACGCTGTGGCTGAGGTCGGTGGTGTTTAGCATTTAGCTCACTTAATAAACATTTTTCAATAACTGAAGATTAAGATTGTTGATGCTTAGATGTAGCTAATGGATGTTTTAAAGCAGAAACTGTGCGTCTCCCTGCAGCTGTCGGTACCCTCGTCCCTCAACCTGCTCCCAGGTCAGATCCACATGTTGAAGGAGGCAGTAGAAAAGGAAAAGGAGAGAATGAAAAGTCTCCCTCCACCTCCTCCGCCTGCTGTCACCAACTCCAATGCCTACATCAGCCTCAAAGCAGACATGCCAGCGTGAGTATGGACAAGACACGAAATCATGAACACTCGTGCTGGAGTGGGATATTGGCTCTAATGCTGACAAAGAAGGGGCTGGTGCCATGATACAAAACACATGAGCAGATTTAAGATCAGAGAAAATTAAATTAAAAAGGTCTTCGGTATTTAATGGTTCTCTCCACATGTGTTTGAGTTCATGGTCTCCTCGATTCTGTAACTTTATACATTAGGGCTCTGATATGGACAGCATCGGGGACAGAAAAGGGCTTTATGTGGCTGCCTTGAAGATACATATAATCTCAGTTCATCTTAGAACCTTATCTTTCTTAGTGGTTTTGTCAAATGCGTGAGCTTGTCTAGAGGCAGTGTACGCCTGCATCTGAGTCTCTGCATCTAACCCCAACAGTTTACAAAGTAATTTGCACAGCTTTGCTGCCAGAGAAAACTCATACTTTATAAGTTTAAGGTTTTCAGATAACCTGAAGGATTAAACCTTCATAAATGTCTCCAAATAAAACCTAAAACTCATGGATGGATTACTGAACATGCCCACGGGTCACAGACACAGGAGGCAAAAGTGTCAGGGGCTCCTGGCCACGTACCAACCAGGAAGAGACATAAAATGACCACAAAGAGATGTAAAGGAACTATATAGGGACACAAAAGGGGCAAAACAACCACTAAGAGACACAAATTGACAACAAAGAGACATAATGACCATAAAAGACCAAAAAATTACCACTAAGAGACACAAAAATGAACAAGTAAGACACAAAATTACTTCAAAAAGATATGAAACAACTGTAAAAAGACACACCACAACTAAAAGGAGACAAAAATGTCTTCAAAGAGACAAAAAACAACTACAAAAAGGGGCAAAACAACCACTTAGAGACACAGAGTGACACATAACGACCAAAAGAGCAAACAAATTAGCAAAAAGAGACACAAACAACTATAAAAAGACACAAAAAGAACTGCAAGGAGACACAAGTGTTTACAGAGAGACACAAAATGACCACAACGTCTGTGTGTCTTGCTCCTCTGATGGAGAGGTGGTGGGGCCCATTGTCTCATGCTCTTTGAATTATTTAAACAAGAAGGACACTGGAAGAGCGCAGACTTCTGCCAAGGCCAAATGCCTTATCTTGCATTCTTAATGAAAATGAAAAATACTTTGTGTTTGTGCCGCCATGATTTGGATCCGCTCCAAAATGTAATGGGTTCCTCCTTGGCTCGTGCTGCACCTCTCCACAAAGCTCCATCAATGTTGGCCAGTAGGTTTTCCATAATCCTGCTGACGGACAATCAAACGAGCCAAAAACATAACCTCTTTGGAGGAGATAAAAATGCAGCATTTTTAAGCTTAAATCAAGGTGACAGTGTGTGTTTTAATTTAAAGATGAGGAGTTGGTTGATGGTGTTTGTGTCGTTCAGCTCAGCTCAGCTCAGTCGTTCACAAGACTTTGTGGATTTTAAATCAAAGTTTCTCCTGCACACAGACTCCATGTGTGAGGTCTCGATGCATCTCTTCTGAATAATAGAATAATAAAATTAGTTTTAGATGAATGAACGCTGAAGTTTTTTCTTTCTGTCTCACGTGTGTGTTCTCTGGTGTCCTGCAGTTGTTACCACAGTGTGTCCCGTCTGGAGGCAGAGCTGCTGCTTGAGCGAGAAGCCAAGAGAGGAAACCTGCTGCTGAGGCCTGGAAGTAATGGAAACTCCTTTGCTGTCACCACCAGACAGGACCTTGAAGGGTAAACACACACACACACACACACACACACACACACACACACACACACACACTGAAAGCACACTCGCTCCCACACAGATTTAATATGAAGGTGTACATACACTCGGACTGAAACACAACTATTGTACCATCAATTAACCATTTGAAAGCTGCAGCGACATCACTTTTCTTTCAGTTTTTTTGCATCTGTATTTTAATTGCCTGTCTCTCTCTTTCTCCACCAGCTCTGTATTCAAACACTACCGCGTGGCGCGTAAACCTGACGGGAGCTTCGCCATTGATGTTGACAATCCTGTAAGTATTAAAAAGTCATGCTGAAGGTACTTCATGGCACTACATGTGCCACAGTGAGAGGACTGAGGTCCAGCAGCTAAAACTATCAGTGACTGCTTTGTTGTTCTTAGATTATACAGTAGATAAGAAAACTGACGTTGCCTTTTTATTGCTTGATAAATTCGGCCATGTACATATTAACTTGTGTTATTGAGCTTCACCTGCAAGTTAAAAAATCACTTCAGCTGGCAGTGCAGAGAATTACGTATGAAACAACAAGTTGCACTTGATAGCTTGAGTTTCTTTCATTGTTCAGGTGAGAGATGAGAATTTCATAAACTACAGCATTATATGACTTCCCAGAAAGGAAGAGGCTGTGACAAACAAACTGTCACATGACGTTAATCCGCTCATGATCATTACAGTCATATTTCTTCTGCAACTCTGGACGTGCTGGATAAGACTTGGAAGAATATGGCTGCTCGTGGCATGACTCACCTCTGGGGCTGCTCCCATAAAACCATACATGCCGTGTGTGTGTGTGTGTGTGTGTGTGTGTGTGTGTGTGTGTGTGTGTGTGGGCAAGGTATTTTTGCGTGCATCTCACCCATAATTTCCTTCCCGGCACTAATGATACATAATCAGTAGTTACACTGAATTTCAAACACAGATGAAGGTGCAGAGAGTCCTAATATTGATATAGTGGTTATTGTGGTCGAGTTAAATCTAATCGTAAAAGTCGACCTGTTTTATTCCCTGTGTTTATTTTATTGCTCTTAAGTGGTTAAATAAAAGCTGTTCTCCGTGCAGGTCCCCTGTGCCACGCTACACGATGTCATCAACTATTTAGTGGACAAAACTGACAGAGTCCTGATTCCCCTCATCCTCGAGGAAGCGTATGAGAAACGCATCTGTACGTACAAAAACTGGCACATTTCAATCTTACTTTCTGTTGCACTCTATTTATTCTTTTGTGTTTTGTTAGCAAAACGTATAAATGACTCTTTTTTTTTTTTTTTTACAGCTTTTATTCGGTCCGATGATGAAAACGGAGAAAAGAGCGTCCAACAGGCTCCATCAAACCCTCCGAGTGTCCCCCCCAAGCCAGGTAGTCTGTCCATTGAAACAAACATGAACACACACACACACACACACACACACACACGTCCAGCCACTAAATTGTTTACACTTTTTGCCACACCTGTTTGCTGCAGCTCATTGACGCATTCAGGTAACAGGAAATTCCACCTCTACCATTTCACTTGGACTTTTCCCAACAAGGTCACAGTGACGTGAAAATGACTGACTTTATATCATAATGTAAATCACTTACAATTAAAACTATTAAATTAAATGTGGTATAATCTTATGTTTTATAGTATAAACCTAGTATATGTAGTTTCTATAAAAGCAACACATCTGAACTGGTTGGTTGAGTCACTTTGTGCTCGTAGTTGCACATCAGTCAAAGGTTTTCAAACCCTGGAGATAACACTGACGTTTCCCTGTAGAGGAACGATTACACTGTGAGTCCACGTACACACACACACACACACACACACACCCACACAATCACTCATGGTTTGCTTGTTTGAGAGCGTTTCAATCACTCCACACACTTTTGTTTTGCGTTGGACTTTGTAGCTCAAACAAATCTTTACAGGACGACAAGTCAACAGCAGAAGTTTCCAACTGTTTGTGACCGCTCATCACGGGTTGCATTTGTTTACTGGTTGTGACTCGTTCAAACACGGTTTCCAGATAAATGATCTCAGGATTCCCAACAATGAAGCTTTATCCTCTTAATCATCACGTGACTCCTCAGATATGTCTCACAGCCGCTGGACTACATTCCTGTCTGGATAGTAACTCCCATGCACTCCATCGTAGGTTAGCGTATTAGCATGCTAACTTTTGTTAATTAGCACTAAAGACAAAGTACAGCAGAGACTGATGGGAACTTCATTAGCTTTGCAGGTATTTATACATAAACCAAAGTACTGGACACAATATATCTGTGGGTCTCGAACTTGTTTCAGTGATGTGTCCCCTGTGAAACATTTCTTCAGCCAAGTACACTTGGCGAGCGTAAAACATTTTGACATTTAAACATTTTAGGATTTCAGAGCATCTACTGACAGAAATGGTACATTCATAACTTTCATTGATTTATAATTACCTGAAAAATAAGAATTGCTGGTTATAAACCGGTTATATCGTTTCATTGCCACTGACTTTTATGAGAGGTTAATTTTTATCATTTTATTTTAAATGAAAGTACCATTTAGCACTTACACATACGGAGCCGGTCCTTTTCCACGGTGTCCATCATGCTGTTTCTACAGTCGCCCAGAACAGACAGACAAAACAGTGGCTCTAGATATGGTCGTTCGTCGTGTTTGAAATGACAAATATCAACCTCACGGTGGCACCACAGGAAAAGTCGAGGGATGCCAAAGTCAGTGGGATTTAATCCTCTGTGTGCTGCAGATGTCTGTAGAACTGAACTGACTGATATGACCATCCATAGAGCTGAACTCATGTTAACCTTTGTTATGCTGAACATAGTGTACACTGTACACAACCAGTGTCTATTTCTGCAGGCTGTAGGTTGAGCTTTAGGTGATGTCTTGAGCCGACTGTGACAGCACCTGTTGTTTACCATCACATCTGTCATTATCTCAGCCCTGTAACAATCATAATTACATGTTGTGTTTCGCAGCTGCTGTGAGGGTGCCGACCCCTGAACCAGCTCCAGCTCCATTTGAGGAAGAGAATATCTACCTGAATGACAACAGTGAGTGTCACTCTGCCGCCACCGGCCCCATCAGTCAGCCCCTCCATCAGTCCTGCTGTTTCTAACAAACACTCACAAACAGGTACGACTTCATTTTTTCCATTGCTGCTGCTAACTAACCTCTGTGTGTTCAAACAGTGGACGAGGAAGAAAAGGAGACAGAGGATTCCTTAGCTGTTCTCCTGCCACGTAAGTCCTTCCATCTTGTTTTATAATCTCTTAGGAACTCCCCTTTCCCTTTCTACTGAAATCATTACGTGTTTTCTTGTGCTTGTGAATCAATGTATGTTTGTTTGTCTCCCACAGCAAAGGAGAAAATACCTCCAAAGAAAGCGATGATGCCTCCGACTCCTGCTCCTCGCAAAATGACCTCTTCTCTGACACCGACCTCCTCCACCTCCTCTACCTCCTCCACCTGCCCCTCCTCGCCCTCCACGACCAAACGGGATCTGAGGAAGAGAACCCTCACAGACCCTCTGGTACAAAGTAAGTCCGCCCCGCCCTGGAGGCCGTCTTTAGATATAACTCGTGTAGATGTCTTGTCAGTCTCAATTCATATTTCTCTGTTACATGTTGTTTGCTCCAGTTCCTCTCGCAGCAATAACTGAGCTGAAACTGAAGCTTGAACAAAAGGCGAAGAGTCAAGAGTGACCTCTCCTGGTGGAAAATCCCTCAAAGCATCTGTGACAAACTGGCCCAGCACCAGTGACTCAAACCAGCAGGGACACTCCCCAGTCTGTCCCAGCACGAGCAGGAGCAGAGGCACCAGCTGGTTGCACACAAACAGCCTCTCTCCTGGCTCCGCTCCTCCTCGTCAGCTGGCTGTCAGCAGCAAAGCCTCTCCGAAGATTAACACTTTATTGATTCAGCCCTCTCAGACGCTCGTTAGCTAATCAATCAGCTGTAACGAGGGGTGTACCTGTCACATTATCGTGTGTTCTCTTGTATCTTTTGCACATTTACAACTGACGATGGTGCATTTTCTTAATCGGATTTTCTATCAGTGTTTTGTGTTCGTCCACCATTTTCCTGTAATCAGCTGCTGAATAGTTGTATATATTTTTACAATTTATATTTTTCTAATTTATATGTAAAACATGTATTACTGCCTCTGTATACAGTCAAGTGTAAATGAAGGGAAATTAGAGACAGCGTGGGGTTACTGTACCGATGATATGTGAATGTGTTGTTGTGTATAGTTTGTGTAAAACTCTTGCTTTCGTCACATCAAATCAGAAACATGTGAACAAGCAACTTGTCGTAGTTGCCATGCAGCAAATTAATCAGTTTTATGATGTTCTGTACCTGATATATTATCTGTGTTAAACCTTTTTTAAAGCTCCAGTGTGTAGGATTTAAGAGAATATATAAGTAGAAATGGAAAGTAATATAATACATATGTGTTTTTTAAAGTGTATAAACACCTGAAAATAAGAATCATCATGTTTTCGTTACCTCAGAATGACGTAGGGAGCGGGTCCTCGTCTACAGAGATCGCCATGTTGCACCGCCATGATTCCACAGTAGTCCAGAAAGGACAAACCAAACACTGCAGTTATAAGCCCCTGTGCAACAAGAGTGTCCAAGAAACTAATTTTCTTAACATGAAACTGCTTCATTCAGTGTTTTTACCGGTTTGAATCAGCTGGTCTGTTTGGTCTAGAGAGGAGGAGACCTCTGTGGGTAATTCAGCTCCTGGTTAAAAACCTCCTGAACGTCTGGATCTTAAGGTACCAGAGAAAAAAAGTGAGCACAGATTAAGCAGTAGATTGCCCCCTCTGGGTTGGGAGAGATTTACCACCTCAAGCGTGGGAGTAACTCAGGGTCTTGTTCACAAGTGAGGGTAGAGTGAAGCATGAGATAGATCGCTGGTTTGGTGCGGCGTCTGCAGTGATGCAGGCGCTGTGCCAAACTGTCATGGTGAAGAGGGAGCTGAGCCAGAAGGCGAAGCTTTTGATTTACTGGTCCATCTCCGTCTCAACCCTCACGTGTGGTCATGAGCTCTGGGTAGTGACTGAAAGAATAAGATCATGGATACAAGCTGTGGAAATGAGTTTCCTCTGTGGGCTCAGCCTTAGAGATAGGGGGAGGAGCTCAGAGTAGAGCCGCTGCTCCTTCACGTCGAAAGGGGTCAGTTGAGGTGGTTCAACATCTGATCAGGATCCTCCTGGGCGCCTCCTGTTAGAGGTGTTCTGGGCACGTCCCACTGGTAGGAGGCCCCAGGGCAGACCCAGAACACACTGGAGGGATTATATATCTGACCTGGCCTGGGAACACCTCGGGGTCCTCCAGGAGGAGCTGGAAAGGGACGTCTGGGGTGCCACCTCGGATAAGCCGATGGAAATGGATGGATGGATGGATGGATTAGGGGGTGCTGGCTAGTGGGCCGTGTCTGACATGCCAAACAACGTAGGAGAAACACTGATTTATAAAATTAACTTGCTTTACACTGTGTTTTTACCGCTTCTAATCTCTAGGTGTGTTTGTTGAAGAGAGGAGGAGACCTCTGAGGATAATTCAACTCCTGGTAAAAACCTCCCTAACAATGAACACTGAAGGAATTCTAACCGGGAGACGCTGCAGTCCTCCACTAGATACCATTTAAACCCCCCAAATCTTACACACTGGACCTTTAAATGCAGCCCACATTTGTTTCTTACTTTGTTTCGAAGCAGAAATCCAAGAACAAAGTGCTCTCACTCCTTTATTACCTCAATGACTGATACATTATTGTGGAAAAACAAAACTATTTACAATAAATTGTGACACTGTGTCAGCATGTGAAATAAAGTTAACATAACTCTCAGCTTCTTTAAAGCGTTGCAGGCTACAGTTATTCAGGAGATGCATACAGAGGGAGCAACGAGGCAAAGCAAGACCGTTCCCATGTAATCTATAACGTGGACGCTACTCAGAATTCGGGCTGTGCACAAATAAGGACTTCATCACATCAGTTTCTGGTGTCTCACCCAGGTGGACCCTAAACCTGGCTAACTCGCATAATACAATTTGTTAGCTGAGGCTAATCGCTAGCTATTTGTTATATTTGGACTACAGACAGCCCACTACTCATAATGGGATTCCTCTTCAGTAAATAAAGTGGTGTTATTATTAGGTATAGACACACACAGTACAAACAAGCATTAGGGTGCAGTCAGGTGAGTTAATTAATACAGTACAGTCATTTCCAAAATCCTGAAGCCATATCTGATGACTCCTCCACATGGAGTTACACTGATGGAAACTCCCCACTAACGTTCTGTGCAGAGTCTGGCATTAAAGGGATAGTCCGCAGTTTTTTAAGTGGGGTTGTGAGAGGTCAGTGTGCACATACAGTAGTACCTTGCTGCAGACAGTGATGGGCAACTGAAGCCGTTAGGTTGCTCTCTTTAAAGCCACTGACAAAAACAGTCATTTAATATCTCTGAAGGCAGCAGCGGCTGATGTACCACGGCCTCCGTCAGTTAGTTTGTTTGAGTTATCTTGTGGCTTTGGTCTTTTAAAGAGTTAGTTCAGATTTACCAAAGTCATGCAATAACACAAACTAACTAACAAATGGAGGCGGTGATAGACCAGCAGCTCCTGTGTATAGCCTGCTAAAATTACTGGTTTTGTCACTGGAGTGTGGTTGCTTTGAAGCAGGCACACACGGGACACTGAAGCCGTTAATGCCTTCTCTGTCTGTTACCACTGTGTGCTGTTTGTCAACTAGTCGATGAAACATTGCTGCCTTCATGAGTAAACACTAGGAATACTAGTTGGTTAAAATTATTATAGAAATTATCATTATTTTTATGCGATTGTTATCACCCAAAGATTTATTTTCCTAAAGAATAATTTCATTTCCATAACCGCTTATCCTGTTGGGTGTCACAGGGGGGTGGAGCCTATTCCAGCTGACACTGGGTGAGAGGCAGGGTTCACCCTGGACAGGTCACCAGACTATCACAGGGCTGACACATAGAGACAGACAACCATTCACACTCACATTCACACCTACGGACAATTTAGAGTCACCAGTTAACCTGCATGTCTTTGGACTGTGGGAGGAAGCTGGAGCACCTGGAGGAAACCCACGCTGACACAGGGAGAACATGCAGACTCTCACATATGGGCTCCTCCACCCTGGGGTTTGAACCAGGGACTGGCTTGATGTGAGGTGACAATGCACGGTGCAAAGTGCCTCACATTTCAGTGGCATTTAATTAACAACTCCAAATGGCTCTTATGATATATACAATAATATACGGAAAATCTCACTGATTAAATTGTGCTCGTAGTGACTGTTCTCTGAGTGTTTTCTAAGTTTAAGTTTAGTTGACTGGTCTAAGTTTAAAGTGAAATAAGTCATTAGGAACATTCCTAGTGTACATCAAGGTAAAGCATTGAAAATATTCTTAATACAACATATCATTAAACTGGTAATGATTTTTTAAGGTTGCTAAAATACGTTCTGCTGCTGCCCCCGTCCACAGCAGTACAATGCTTAGCTTCAATACTGGTGCTCGTGCTAGCCTCTCTGAATTTGGTGCACTGATATCTACTGTATGTAAAACACGATGGATATGTACCTCACACGACTCCACCTCAAAACATCCAAACTATCCCTTTAAACTCTCACAGCCAACACTGACTCTGATTTCAAACCAACAGAAGCTCAGCAGGAGGCTAAGCGACCCAGTTTCTCGCACGCAAACCCAACTACAAAATGTGAAATGCAGTAAACACTGATTCGTCTGCATGCCTCAGCAAGACAGAAAACACAACATCCCTAATATGTGTTGTTCTTATGATCCGTTAGCTGCTGGCAAAGTTGAATAAATCCTGATTTAATGAACTACATTCTATTCAGTAGCATCGTCAAGGAGCAGATTATTTGGGTTACACAGGTTGGCTGATGAGAGGAGGCAGATTCAGTGGGTGATAATTACCACTAAGTTACGTTACAACCGAGTTATAATGACACCGACACAACACATCGTTTTAAATTGGTACAGGGAGACTGTGAAATACTAGCACGTTGGTGCGGATCACCTGATTTGGCCGATCAGTTTGGAAATGAGAAGGAAGGCACAGGGAGAGAGCAGACAGGACAGGCCTTGACCCTGCACCTGCAGCTGGCTGCTTTGACAGTACGACTGACAGTTTTGGTGATGGCGAGGAAGGAAGGGCAGCGGCCAGCGCTAAATCTTTGCTCTAGCAGCAGTGGGACAGTGCTAAATGACATGAGAGGAAAGACTAGAGACTACAGCTAATGTGTCCCAAGCAACAACAACAGCCGGAGTCATACATCTGAAGAGTTCTGTCACTGATGGCGCTCATGACTCACTTGTTCCCAAAACCATTTTCCTCGTCACGTAAGGCAGCTGAAGGAACAGGCTAAACCATCCTACTCCAGTGAGGAAACTCTTCCATGATATGGCTTGGACCGCAGCCACGGCAGAGGTGATGTTCTGCAGCGGGGACTGTGGTCGAGCAGAGCTGGGTGGCGTCCAGCTGGCTGAGTGCATGAGACTAGGTGAGGCTGGCGTTGGAGCTGCTGGTGCCGCTGTTCTTCCTCTGACCGCTTTGCACCACGCTGGGAACCTGCAGGCCCGTCACCACTGAGAAACTGCCGTTCCACACCTGCAGGGGGCAGCACATCATCAGGAATGTAAAAGCGGAACATGAGAACAGAGCATCTTTTTTTTTTTTAGATATTTTTAAAGGCTTTTGAGGAAACGTCTCTCACCATGAAAGCTGGTATAACTGGCTGCTGGAACTTGGTTTTGAAGGAGTGCATCAGCTGTTTAGTTTTGGAGTTGTAGAAAGACAAAACACCTGCAGAGAATGAAGAAGGAAAATCACACTTAGCACTACAATAAAAAAGTAAGGCCGCAACTAACATGTTGTGATTGATGATCAATGTGTCAATCACTCTTCACAATAACAAAATAATTGTTTAAATCTGTTGTCTGATTTTATATTGATTTGCATTATGTTGCCATCTTGGCAGGCTCTTAAATTCAAAAGAGGTTTCTAACCTCCAAGAGACCTGCCGAGTAAATAACTTTTGGGTAAATGAATAAAACTCAAATCTTGCATGTTGGCATTTTTGCTTAATAAATTAAACAATGAATCAGTTTGTTGATTTATTTCTGTCAAGTGAAACGATCGGAGAATCGGCTACTTGTTTCAGCGCTAAAAATATTTAAAAGTACAAAAACCCTTTATTCGAAAAACACAGCTGCTTACATTAAAACACAGACCGGTTTCGACCCTAAAGGTGCGGACACACCAAACCGACTTCAAAGAACCAGCGGCGACGAAAGCCAACTGTTGTGTCGTCTACGTTGCCTCACATTGCCCTGTGTCAGTTGCATTTGAACACACTACACGGACTACATCCGACGGCCAAGTAGCACGTACGTTCTGCGCCTGCGTGAGAGAGAGCGGAGTGAGAGAGTGGTACATCCTGTCAGCCGAGGGGTTTCCTATCTGTGCAGCCGAGCACCGCAGCACCTCCACGGACTATTACATCCAGACGGTCCCGGTGTTTCCTCCGCAGGCTCCACTTCACTCAGCTGCCCGATAAACCCGCTGCTTCTTCCCACTTTAACCTGAATAACAAACCAGGGCTCGGTGCTCCGGTTGGATCCAAACGGAGAGCCGGGGCTAGCTCAGAGACTAGCGGAGGCTAACTGGCTGTGCTTCCCTCCGGTCATGCTGCGGCTAACGCTCCGCTAGCCGCTCCCAGCTAGCTCCGGTTTGTTATTCAGGTTAAAGTGTGAAGAAGCAGCGGGTCTGTGGGGCAGCTGAGTGAAGTGGAGCCTGAGGAGGAAGCACCGGTTAGCCCCGGTTTCACTACAGGCAGATTCACTCGCTACAGGGGCGAGGAAATAAAACCTGAACAACCAATCAGAGTGATCTCTCTCACCGACAAGCTCCGCCACCGATTCAACATGCTCAATTGACCAAAAAGCCGCCGACGCCGAAGTGCCGACGGTGCGTGACACCGCAAGAACTAGGCCGACAGACGCTCACCGACGGCCCGACTTTGGTCGACGGCCGACCGTCGGCTTGGTGTGTCAGGGCCTTAAGTTCTTCATCAGGGTGCAAAGGATGGACAGGAGTCAAGCAAACATTTTATAAACTTGGTAGGAGGTGTCATCACGGTGTGTCACCTTTAAAATGGCCTCACATGGTGATCTATTGCTGTCATCCATCTTTATTCACTTTTCCATCAGGGTTGGGTGACACCCCCTACCAAGTCTGTAAAATGTCTGAGTCCTGTCCATCCTTTGCACCCTGATGAAGACCTCTGGGTTGAAACCGGTCTGTGTTTTAATATAAGCAGCCATGTTTTTTTTTAAAAAGGCTTTTGTACAGAATTCACATGCTTTTGTTCCTGCTACACGCACGAGTGCCTGAAGGTCATTTTTTCCTCCCCTTTTCCTTAAAAGCGCCTGCATTTTTTCTTGAGTTTTTATAAGGTCAAGACATTCCTCGGGCACACCACTACCTCGTTCTCCAAAGTACCCAGAAGTACTATTTTATACAGACTCACTAATCCAATAACTGCCACTTAATATAGACAAAAACTTTCTTGGTTCAAAATGTAACCAGATGTTTCACGACATGTTTTTCACATCAGTGACAAACATTAAAGTCTTTCTTGTGTGGGGCAGAAATTTCCAACATTTAACAGACGTGTGATCATTCAAACAGGGACTTTACGTGTGCATGCGTTCATTGTACCTTCGTCATAGTTGACGTAGACTCCTATACTGCTGGGGATGGCACAGTCCAGTGTCCGGGCCTTGTTGTTGTGCTTTGCAGTGAGACTCTGCTGCAGCCAGTTGTTCAAGTGGATGCACCAGGAAGCGCTGCTTTTCCCCAGCTGGTCAAATTTTCCGAGGCTCCGCAGCGCCACGCCCACGGCGAAGGCTTTGCTCTCCTTGTCAAACCGCACCTCCCAGTACTGCTGGCCGGCGTCAATCATGGTGTCAGCTGTCATGAGACGTAAGACCACATAATGAGTTGTGTCAGTGTCATTGGAGAACCAGAAAATGAAATGTGTGAACTGGGACTCGAATGTCGGAGATTGTTGGCAAAAATTATTTGTAAAGAATATGAAGCATGTGAATAAAACTGTTAAACCAGTTTTAATGCAAAAGAAAAGTGTTCAGAGCACAACATGGTTTAAACTATTAACTGTACAAAATAATGGACGCTGCTACAATGACATCATCCATTGGTTTTTTCATGGAGGCAGTGTTGTAGATGACAGTCGTCTGTGAGGCCATTTAAAGGGATAGTGCACCCAAAAATGGAGATATTTTGTGGTTTCAATTATGTGTTTTTGGACGTTTGAATCTGGGGCGCCGTCAGCCTCCATTAGGTGGAGTTGTGTTGCTACCTCCTCTCCCCTTGGATCTCTGCAAGTGATGTGAGGACTCTAAAACTTCACCTGAGCCTCCCTCGGCATATGGGTGAGTAGATAATGGCTGGATTTTCATTTTTGGGTGCACTATCCCTTTAATACATCATGACATGTGGACCGAGAATTCTTCTCACCACAGAACGAATCACAATATTTTTTTCCAGTAACTTCAAACAACAAACAACACAGAGCAAATGTTACCTAATAAAACACCCCAAAAATCATTATTATTATCAGTTTAAGTATACAGTATATTTAGAATATTTCCCCAAGTTACTTTGCCATCAGCCAATCTCTGGGTAACTGAAGCCGTTACATCAAATCCACCAGGCTCAACTGACAACAGCTGCCCTGATGTGTGAGGTAAAGCAGAACAAATATTCTAAATATCGCGCACACTTACACAGATATAGATTTTTTTTTGGTGGCCACTCTAAAATCACTTTTCTCGGCTTGAGGAAAGTTTCGCTCATATAAAACCACCATTTCTCAAATATTCAGAATAGAGTCATAATGACCTTGTTTGCAGTACGAGGTGTCCTGTGGACAGCTTTACAGGCGTGTCTTTTACAGTGGAGCTCTATGGGGAAAATGCTTTCTGGGCCACGAGGGATTGTTTTGCTGCAATGCCACAAGAGGCCACTGGGAAAAATTTGCTGCAAGCACGAGCAGCTTTCCTCGAGGCCTGAATTGTCATCAACTGCCTGTTTACTACCCAGGAGATGTTGTCAGTGCGACGTCATCGTAATTTGGTCTGTGTTACTGAGTCATTCTGCTCTGACATTTTGAAAATGTCTTGTCCCGTTTTGTCCATTTCCGTAAGCTTTTAAAAAAGTGGCCAAATGGACTAATTGAATGACAGATGGCTGCCTCTGTGTCTGTATACATATCTAAACACATATATATATATAATGCAGCCTTGGTCTCTCAGGTCATATGGATATATGTCTTGATTAGTTTGTCCACATAACACTGCTTGATCACTGTAGCAGGCACAGATAACAGTGCGTGCCTCACAAGATGGCGGCCCCGTCCAAAAACCTAACACAGAGTGACTTCACCTTCACATTCTCTATGTACTCCTGTTCCCTACACTTGAACCTCAGGCCCGGTGTGTTTTGTACACTCACCCAGCACCGTGTAAGACTCTGCTGTAAATCTGTCTCTGCCGGGCCGAGCTGTCGGAGCTCTCTTAGGTGACATCAGGGCTGACCTACAGATGAGACAGATGACACACAGCAAACGCTCAAAGATCCATCTAAAGAGATTCATTCTTAATGCCCTGTTTACAGTCAAAGCCCAGGTTTGACCCTGCAGCCTACATTCATACACACCTGGCTGGAGAGTGCATCGGTGAGTTGGTTCGGGTCTTTTCTTTGCGGATGTCTTGTATCTTTCCTCCACTGCTGTCCCACTCCACACTCAGATCCTCCACCTTCAGGTTCTGGTGGGCCGAACCAGAGTCCAGCTTGAAGGTGAAGGCTGCGAAATGAGTCAGACATGTTATGAACACACTGTTGATGACAGCAGCACAGCCTTAGAGACCCTAGTTTATGTCCAGTGTTCTCACCGTGGGTTTCTAGTGTAACCGGCTCGGAGAACTCTCCCGCCACAGCCTTGTTACACGCTTTCACTCTGAACGTCATGTACCGCGTGTCAAAGCGCAGACCTGAGAGTGAAAACACAAGCATCCTTTATGACTAAGCCTCATCAAAGTTAAGACCACAAACACCTGCTCACAGTCTGCCTCCTACCTGTGATTGTGTGCTCCGTCTCTCGTATCCCCTCCACCACCATCCAGGGGTAGTCCTCTCTGATGCGAGGCGGGCCCTCGTGGTTGGTGCGTCGATGCTCCAGGATGTAGTGGTCTATCTTGCTGTCGGGCTCCGGTAAGGTCCAAACTACAGCCACTGTGTTGTCGCACACCTGGCACTCCGAGACCTGGATCTCTGGAGTGGCGGGAACTGGAGAGAAGAGAGAGGGAATACTGAAAATCAGCTTCCTCTACTCTTGTAAATGCTTAAATGATATTTCACGACAGAAACAGCTAATGTGAAACTATTATTATAATCCTTTAAGTAGTAGATGAAGGTCATAATGACATGAGGTGTCACATGGTGTCAATGTTTCGCCACTTAGGAGCAGAGACTGTTACACAGCCGAGTGTACACTGAAGTGTTAGCCAACAATTGTACATTTACACATCAGTCGGATACAGAGTCGTGTTTGTGTCACCTGACGGATGCAGGTCCAGTATTCAGGCTCTGAAGGTAACTATCTGGCACACTAGCTGCTAAATGTTCAACTGTACAGCTGTTGGGTGCTGAACAGGCGGCGTACAGTGGCTGTACCTGAGATGTTTTTGCTGAGAACAGCTGCGAGCGTTGAGATTGAGCCTTACAGTAAATACGTGGGCTGTAAAACCACACCAGCGCTTTAAAACAGGTTAAGAAGCCTCACACAGCTGCAGAGTTCGGTCATAATTCTCTGTGGTTTCATCGCTGCGTGCGACCCCTCTCACATAACATGCAGTCATTTGACTCATATACGTATATATGTATAATAAATGGAGCTTGTTGAAGCCAATGCAGCACACAGAGAGATTGTTTTGCTGTGATTAGACTTTGTGACACTGTTCGGTCTACAACAGGCCCAGCCTTTGTATAACCAAGACCTGTGTGATTACTTCTGATTTATTTGTGATGATTTGTCAACATGAGACAACATTAACCAGCATGTTCTGACCACTCTTTCTGCACTGTAGTTTAGACATTTACAGATCTTTACTTTATTAAAGGAGCAGTGTGTGAGATTTAGGGGGAGTAAGTGGTGTCTAGCTGTGAGGATTTCAGATTGCAATGAGGTGAAACTGCTCCTGGTTAGGATTCATTCAGTGTTCAATTCAGGAGGTTTTAATTGGGAGCTGAAATTATGCACAGCTTTCCTCCTCTCCAAAACAAACAGACCAGGGGCCTCATTTATAAAGCTTGCTTACGCACAAAACGGGGCTTGAAAGTGGCGTACACCACTTCCCGCGCAAAGATTGTTTATAAAAATAAACTTGGCGGGAGAATGTGCGCACCTGTAAGCAAACTCGAGGCGAGGTGGAGAAGTGGAGTCAGATTTTTATTGATGTCTCACACAAATTTAATGTCACTATATCCACCTTAGATCCACGTTATCACTGAAATTAATTCCGGACGCCTTATTTTGCACTGGGAGTGAGTGATAATTGTTCCATAAAAACGCTGTAAAATCCAACTCAAATCCTGAATTGAAATTCTTTCTAAATATGTATTTAATCCGTGTTGCCTCTAACGTCTCATTGTCCACTCTGTGAGCGCAGGAGGGGGAGGACGGCGCGACTGCATGGAATATATTTATTTATTTAGCTAAATATTTCTGGGTGCACACAACTCCAGGAGGTCTGTGATTTATAAAGAGAACATTGCGTGTAACAGTGTAGAAGCCCAAATCTAATGAAGACAATTCTAGATTTAATTGGGTCTGTAATAAATTATTTTCTTTAAACAACTGGAAAAAAAATCTGTCAGTGTAGTGAGAGTTGTTGTTTTAAAGGACCAGTGTGTCGGATTTAGTGGCATCTAGTAATAAGGATTGAAGATCGCAACCAGCTGAAACTTCTCTCATGTGCCAAGCGTGAACTCCTGGTTAGAATTCCTTCAGTGTTCATTGCTTAGGTAGTTTTAACCGGGAGTCGACTTATCCACAGAGGTCTCTTCCTCTCCAAAACAAACAGACTCTGTGATTAAAACCAGTGTAAATACTGAACAAAGCAGTTTCACTTCACAAATCAGTGTTTCCCGCACGCTGTTTGGCACGTTGCAGACGAGCTGCTAGCCCAGCACCTGCTAATGTGTGCTCACCTTTTAACTTTTATAACTTAAGATCCAGACGTTGAGAAGATTTTTATCGGGGGCTGAACTTTCCGTGGAGGCCTCCTCCTCTCCAAAATAAATGGATTGGTTAATTTAACTGATGAAAACACCAAATAAAGGAGTTCCTCGTTAAAAATCAGTTTTTCCTTGATGCTGTTCGGCTGGTCAGGTGTGCAAGAAAATGCAAATAGCCCTATTCAGAGTCAGTGCCTGGTCTGTCCGTTCTGGGCTACTGTAGAAATATGGCCTTGCAACATGGCGGACTTTGTAGACGAGGACCCGCTCCCTATGAAGATATAAACCGCTCATTCTGAGGTAACAATTATATTCCATTTCTGCCAGTAAGTCCCCCTTAATTCTACACACTGGACCTTTAATTCAAATGAACAGTTTGCATCTTGAAACAAGAAATTATGAGGCATATTGATGCCTGAATTAAAAAAATAATAATTTCATTAAACACCTGAAACAAACTGCACTGGTGGAATTTTTTTACATGCTTTGGGAAAACACGGCATTATAACTAAGATGACTTAATAAGCAGGATATTTTTGTCATTTATTTGTAGTGAATGTGACTGAAGGATAAAGCAGCATGAAATGGAGATACGCCAATAAAATACTCATGTGAATGTACTTAGCTACACTGCTGTGGTCACCGTCTGTATTTCTTTGTATGAAAAGTGGAGCAGACCTGGGAGAAACTTGAGTCCCTGCAACAACCCCTTCTCCTGGCTGAAATCCACCATCAAGTGACTCATGTTGTCACTGGCTTTAGCCTTCAGGGAGAGGCGAAAGGCTGGAGCCATTGTCACGCTGCGGACAAAGAGACACACACACACACACAAAAACACACAAACACACGGAGTGGAAACAAGCGATGTCCATTATTCGACTGGATCAGAGGCAAGAACAGGTGACTTTAACACTGCTCACTAAAGAAGAGGCCACTAACTAGACTTCTGATACTACCACTGGACTCAACAACCTAATCAATATTTAAAAGCAGAGCTAAGAGAGGGAGTTCACCCAGGGAGGAGGGAGGGAGGGGGGGCTGACACAGGATGGTACAGACTTGAGAGGACAGAGGGAAACACAAAGACAAACGGGCTCTTGAATGGAAAGTTTCCCATAGAGCTTATTGTCTATGAAATGGGTGCGGTGGCTACGTGTCTTCAACGCATGCATGCTACATTATGAGATGGTAACAGGAGGCTATGACAGAAGGGAAGCAATGGATGGCTGAGTACTATACCTATCCTTAATGTCTTTGGCCGCCTGGAGAGGAGAAGCAGAGAGGGGAAGGAAAAAGAGAAGAGAGATACGGAGCGAAGAGAAAACTGAGTTGTAGCCCATCATGTTGTCATTTAACACACAAAGTCGCTGGTGGCTATGGGATGCCATTTAAGTAAATATTTAATAAACAAATACACACACACACACATAAATATGCCTAGGAAATCAGCTTGAGCACTATCAAGGTATTACGGTATACCAAGGTATTCAATGGTATTAAATACCATCAGAAATACACACGCTACTCTTTCTTAAACTGATACGGAGATGCTGTATTGAGGCGATGTACTGCAGTGCACATCACGAGTGGTGAGGATAACTTTACAGGACTGGTAAAACAGGAATATAACATATAACTGTATCTTACTTAATCTGACTTCTTCAAACTACAAAAACGGTTTATCAGCCAAATGATTTTTTCGAACACATCATCTCCGTTCAGCCTACTGATGTGTCGGGTCCAACACAGCAACAAGTGTCATCGGGTCCTGCAGCAAGAAGGGCGCTTATTTCCTATCTATTCAATATTTTATGGGCCATAAATATTTAGACTAACTGCATTTTAGAAACACAGCATTGTGCACTAGTAAGTGACAGACATGCTACAATGACTTATGTCACGTTTTGTTGTTGTTTTTGTTTTTGTTTTATACCACGAGATACACCATAAACTCCAGTGAAACGTCAGGAAGCTATGGAGGTATGAAAAAATCTATATCGCCTAAGCGTGCTTTGAAATAAACAACTATGGCTATAAAATCCTAAAAAGTAAATGAGGCAATAAATATATAAATCAATGTAAATGTTAACATTTAAATGGGTCAATATAGTTAAAAAGATTTTTATTTTAAAAGACATTTTTTTAGAGGACTACTTTTATTTATTTCAGGGCAATTTCATGTTTTGTGATGTAAATATTTTGCCTTTTTTTTCTGTTGTCTTTGCAGACAGCCACGTTAGCTGCATTAACATGTGCAACAAAGTGCCCACTGCCCAGTCTCTGGTCATCGCTTGCTAACTAGCCTTGGCTGCTCTGCACTGCGCACCATCCGGGTCGGGTGGGAGCTAGCCCTGGTGAGTAATGTTAAGCAGCTTTATTTTGAGCCGCAAAACCCTTTAAGCATTGTTAACTATGTTAGCACTACTGATTGTGCTGACACTGTTAACGTACAAAGCCCCTTCTTTATGCTGCCTTTGCATATTTACACAGAACCAAAAAGCAGCAACATGCCGATCCAGCGTGTGACTTTAACCAACATGCCAGCATCACAGAATCAAAACAGACGTGTTGGGTGTAACATGCAACACAACAGTGTCGCCCTCTAATGTGACATATGACATTTGCGTCAGCAGCACCTCTAAACAATACAGATGACATAACATGGCAACAACAACCATTTACCATCCCTATCATATGGCAGCTGATCTCATCCTCTGCCTGGGGAGTAAGGAGCTCCCCGACCTCATTGTCTTCCAATTTGTGGACGTTTGCGGGCACTGTTCTTCATCTTTGAGTTAGCTGCTAACTGCTAACAGTTAATTTTTAAATCTCTTGGCAGTGGGTCTCATGTATAACACGTGTGAGAGGGGCTAAGCTAAAAGGGGTTTGCGGCTTAAAATTGAGCCACTTACTCACTGTGGGGGGGGGACACTGGGCACAATGTTTCCATAGCAACACTGTTGGGTTTGGACGGCATTTCTAGCTGTAATCGCCAATTGAGCAGCGCCGTTAGCTAGCTTCCATCAGACCAGGGTGGTACACAGTGCAGTAAACTGAGGGGTAGTAAAATTAACCGACAGATCGTTAATAGTAACTGGTAAAACTATTCTTGACGGCTAATCGCTAAGCGGTTAACTGCTGACATCCTTAACCAGTATGTATGTATGAATTAATTTATTTATTTATCAAATACTGACTTAAATGGGATTTCATATGTGGCTGTGTTAAAATAACTGGTAGTAAGACACCACTGGAAGGACAGATTAAATCATAAATATATGTACATACAGACACTTAATTCACCATCAGCCATTAAACATGGAGTTACAGACAGCGAGCAGAGGGAGCAGTGCAGCAGCGGCACATCAGCGACGGGTTGAGTCTGTTACCTGATTGAAACCGTCCGTCTGGGAGGAGCAGAGCGTCTGATTGGCCAGCTCCAGCAGCTCCTCTGAACTCTCCAAGGCTTTGGAGCAGGCACTCAGCTGACTCTGACAGAAGGACCAAACCCAAAGTCAAACAGAGTACGTCTGCTAACTAATACACGTTCGTCTTCAGTATAATGGGACTACTGTGCTCTCTGCAGAAGAGACGGGGCGAGCTGCATCATTTGAGAGTCATGGATTGTTCCTGAGGCTGCAGAGTTTGAGATGTGAATGAATTACAGAGCTGGTGGTATTTTGACCTGGGAGGAATTAATAGCACCTTATTTCAACACATATGAGCTGAAAGAGCTGCTGTAAACACTACTGCAAATATATGAACAAGTCAAAACCAGCTGTTTGACGTGCTTTCAGTTATTTTAAGAGGCTAAAATCTATCAGGATTCGTCCATTTGGTGATGAAAACATGGCAGGAAATGATGCAGATTAACTTGACAATAAACGCCAACCACAGAATATATTCATACACTGAATAAAAACAGACATTTAGTGATTAGGTCAAATACATTTGCTGTTATTTTATAAGTTTAAAGAAATGCAAAGACAGCGACAGCTACCTGCAGCTCGTATGTGCGGCTGGCTCTCTCCTGTTTGATGCGCGTCACCATGTTTTCCTTCATCTCGTCCAGAACAGAGTGGAGGGAGGTGAACTCAGACTCCAGGTCCTCCTGGACTCTGGTGGAGTTCGCCTGGTGTCACAACAGAAATATGATTAAATACAGGATGTAACCTTTTCTGTAGCTGGATCAATGTACTGACGACCAAACTGTGCAGCCTGGATTAAAGTTTAGTTCAGACGTGTTTTCTTTGTACCTCTAAGTTCTCCAGGCTCTGTTTGAGAGTGCAGACGAAGTTGGAAATCTCCTCATTCTTCATGGCCAGGGTGTGGGTGATCTTACGCAGAGATTCCTGAAGAAAAGACCGAAGATGACGTTTGAATATTCAACTTTTGTTATGCCTGAAACAAATTTAAGATCTGACCTTTTCGAACTGAAACCGAAAACAGTTTAAAGGTCCAGTTTGTAAGATCTAGGGCGATTTAGTGGCATTTAGTGGTGAGGACTGCAGACTGCAACCAGCTGAAACTTCCCCCAGTTAGAATTCCTTCAGTGTTCATAGTTCAGGAGGTTTTAACCGGGAGCTGAATTATCCGCAGAGGTCTCATTTATGAAACAAAGCTTAGAATCCATACTACAATAATATCAAAAAATATTTAATATAATTTCACACAATATCACACCTCCACCTCACCATCTGCATCTCCAATTTCTCTCCAAAATGTTTGTAAGCTTTCAGAAAATGTCTGTACGCATATTACACATGAAGCATAAATAAGCCCTCACTCTGACACAGTCGTGCTGTCGGAGATGGGACGAAAGCCCATTCATTCATTCATTCATTCATTCATTCATTCATTCATTTTCCATAACAGCTTATCCTGTTGGTGGTCGCAGGGGGACTGGGGCCTATCCCAGCTGACACTGGGCGAGAGACATGTTGCAGGGCTGACACATTCCCAGCGACGGGCAATTTAGTCACCAATTTAACCTGCACTGCATGTCACTGGACTGTGAGAGGAGGCTGGAGCACCAAGAGAAAACCCACACTGACATGTGGAGAACATGCAAACTATCCCTGGGGTTCGAACCAGGAACCCTCTTGCTGTGAGGCAACAAATGCTAATCACTGTGCACCACCGTGCCGCCAGCCGCTAGCCAAGCACCTGCTAATGTGTGCGGACCTTTCTTCTCCAAACACTGTAAAGCTGTTTCGCATTTTAAAAACCAATGTTCTCCGACACTGCTCGGTGCAGAGGGGCTTCTAACTATAGTGGTCTACACGAAAACATGAAAGGCCCTCTCTAGAGCCAGTGTTTGACTTGTCCATGCAGGGCCACCGTAGAAACATGGCAGTGTGACATGGCGTTCACCGTAGACGAGGACCTGCTCATTTTAAGGGAGCACGGTCAGAGTCCTCCTCTCAGCAACTCGCAGTCACATCGAGGCGACCCTCGCGTTCCCTGGGGAGAACTGCAACACAGCGTCACTCAGCCAAGGGCTTGTGAGTATCCCCACACCCGCCCGGCGCCTCTCACCCTGGGCAAGGCGAGTTCAGCCCGTCTTCAGGAGTTTGGCTCCAGAACCGGCGCTGCACGTAGCAGTGAGCCCAACTAGATATCGCTCCACGTCCCCAGAGCCAGTCTGCGACACCAGGGGCCAGCACGCCCAGGGGCCAGCACGCCCAGGGGCCAGCACGCCCAGGGGCCAGCACGCCCAGGGGTCAGCACGCCCAGGGGCCAGCACGCCCAGGGGTCAGCACGCCCAGGGGCCAGCACGCCCAGGGGTCAGCACGCCCAGGGGCCAGCACGCCCAGGGGCCAGCACGCCCAGGGGTCAGCACGCCCAGGGGCCAGCACGCCCAGGGGTCAGCACGCCCAGGTACCCGCCTCAGCACAGCTCCCAGGATCACAGGGACACACAAACCTCCAGCACATTGAGGTGGTGATTATTGTACACCCCCCCCCCCCCCCTCAGTCCTCCACACTGGACCTTTAATACTCTACATCAGCGCCCTCAGAGCCTGAGACACAGAGGACGGGATGACTGCAGGGCTTGAGTGTGTCCTCTGTGGTGGAGGTAATGTACATGAGTGTGTGCATGGAGAGGACGCACGGAGCTTTGGCCTCTGAGCTCCCTTTGAAACATGATTAACATGTACTCTTCAGATTGGACGGGATCCGGGAGGGACAGGGAGGGAGGACACAGGAAGGATGCGCATTTATAATCTAATAACGCAGCTCCGTTGATGAGCCGACTTCAAAGGGCCGGACACACACACTGGGTGGATTATTCCACGGATCACTCCTCTCATGTGTCACCGTTATGTCGGGCTGGCCATCCCACAGTGAACAAGCCCACTCATACTGGCTGTGTAATGTGTGTTGATGCGAGAGGAGCTGCGCCGAGGCCCCCCGTCCCTGAATATAACACGGACGCATCGGGAACACGGTCACCGGCCGGATGCTCCGGATAAAGCGCACCGGTCCAGACACAAATCAGCGGTGTGAACAACGAGTCCGCGCCGCATCCAAACTCCGCAGCCCCGCAGCCCTGCAGCCTGTCCCCCTCCTTCCTTTGTACACTACGCCCTGAAACGGCTTCCCCCATCAGAGACACCTGTTCCTCGGGCTCCGGCTCACCTTCTGGTCTCCCATCTCGCCGCTCCGTTGAACCGGCGCCGCTCGAGCCTCAAACACGCCGCTGCTTCTCCTCCGTCCTCCGGGTTTTTTGGTTTATTGGCGCGGCGGAGCTGGTACTGATGCTGCCGGAGTGCAACGCATCTTCGGACGGACACCAACCACCAACGCCTTTGGGCCGTAGTGCGTAGTGCGCATGCGGCAGCGGAGGATTCTGGGTACTGCTGTTTCTATTGCAGTGATGCTGCCTTCAGGACTGTCGGAGAAAAGTAAGGGTATGGCAGGATTATTGGGCTGAGGATGACTTCACTGTCTGTTTCAAGCATGGGTTATTAACCGAACAAAAAAATATAAAAATCAAATTAAATTAAATATATTAAAAAATAAAAAAGTTTAAATAAATTAAATTAAATCAAATTAAATTAAATTAAAGATATAAAAAAATCAAAAAGTTTAAATAAAATAAAGTAAAATGACATATAATAAAATTAAATTAGATTATATTACATCAAAAATATGACATAATCAAAAAATGTCAAATAAAATAAAGTTGAACTGAATTAAATTAAATTAAATTAAATTGAACTAAATCAAAAATACAACAAAAAAATAAATTCAAATGAATTAAGTTGAATGAAATGAAATGAAACTAAATTAAATTAGATTAAATATAATAATAACAACACCAACACCATCAATAATAATAATAATCAATAATAATAGTCATCATCATCATCATCATCATCATCATCATAGTCATGATAATAATACATTATTTGGTCCCAGTGCACTTAACCACTAAAAATAACACATAGGACAAAGCATACAGCAAGTGAAGAAACAAATAACAATTAAATATATACATACAAATGAAAAACATCAATGTTCATGTATGTTTTCATGTATAATTGTGAACAGACTCACACTGTAACAACACCATAGAATACGGCTTTACAACATTAAAACATGATTAAAAGATTATTTGTGTCAAATACAATGAATAAAACAAGATAATGCGCTAAAACAAAGGCAGATATTGTAATGAGCTTAAATACTTATATGTACTGACGATGGGCTTCTACAAACATCTGTTAAATATTTTGATGAAAACTTCTAATTGCCTTAATATGTAAATAAAGATGATAAATTCCATACTAAAATAAATCAGGATGTTAAACGATGGCCTCTAATTACAGCTGCCCCGTCAGGTGCAGGGCTCACAGCACACTACTGTGGATGCTGGGACCCAAAAACCAACCAGCACCACAACAATAATTACCACAAAGCTACAGACACACGGTGAACCTGGAGGTTTTTTAAATCTGGGGGCCCGGAGCAGCTGTCAGCTTTGTCTGGTTTGGGTCTTAATCCAGTTCTGCTGATATGGATTTATTCACTTGTCGAGAGAGTTTCAATAAATGCATTGCTGGTATTATGTTGCAATTCACCATTTGTCCTGGATGCATCACCCTCGCTTGTTGGAAGCAGGCAGGGATGGGCAGTACTTCTGTTACTTGTATTTAAAATAAGTATTTCAATTACATTTGAGTATTTTGTAATTTGTATTTGATAAGGCCGATAAACAAAATACTTTTGAGTGGAGTAACTTTGTATTTAAAGTACTCAAAATACTTTCTCCATGAATCAAAAAACAACATTCTTATAATACTGGATGTAATATTTTTAATATATACATATATATATATATATTAATATTTTTATCTATATGTTTTTAAAACTTGGGCCATTCAATGTGCCCTTCAATGACCTCGTGGTCTGTTTTACTGGACTGTGCATCACACAGGAAATTGTATGTTGTTGTGGTTGATGCTTGGGATGAGTATGCTACAAATGAATTGCCTCACGTGGGATCAATAAAGTTGTCTGAATCTAAATCTGAATCAGTAAATAATATTTTAGGGTAGCCTACATGTCCCTAGCTATTTTTCTCTTTTTCCTTTGAAAACAGTTGAACACAGGCTCCAAAGGCTCCACGTTAGACAGCAGACAAGTGAAGTAGCTACAGTAGCTACAGTATCTTGCTGCTGTTTAGCTCGACCGTTGGTGGACAGTTCACAGCACAGCTAGTCTAGACTTGGTGGGCATGCTGCTCACATGGATGGACCCACACTACCAGTAGACTGCCTTGCTGCTCACGTCTTCCAAGCTCAACAGATTGTCTGTCAAGGTAAATATTTTATCTGTGTGTGACAGATGTCAACTGGCTTGATGTATGATTTATGGCTACATAGCCTACCATAGCGACCACATTTGCCACTATCACAACATTAATGGATGAATCATGGTTGTTCTTTCTGGCATAGTTACTTGTGGTCTCTAATTGCAGCATGTTATTTTGAGCATTTTTGGTCAAGGACTTTTTGAGTTATTCAAAAAAAGATTTGAATCTGTTAGTACAGCGCCACCTATGGACGAGTCGTGGGCATTCTTTCTGGCGTAGTTACTTGTGGTCTCTAGTTGCAGTATGCAAATTTTTAGCATTTTTGGTCAAGGACTTTTTAAGTTATTCATAAAAAGCTTTGTGGACCGACAGTGACCTACAGAGCTGCAGGTCGCTGCTAAAAAGAAAAAGAAAAAAGTATTTTCTGTATTTGAAAATACAAAATACATGTATTTTATTTTGATACATTTATTTGAGGGGTATTTTGTATTTTGTATCAAAATACATTTTGATGTATTTTTGCCCATCTCTGGAAGGAGGTATGATTTAGTAAATAGGTGTCCAGGGCAGCATTCATTCAGGATGCCATCACCTACAGGACGATCTGCATGACACAAATGTCCCTCTGACATTTTCTCCCAGGCAGCAGTTAGTAAGCTCTTAGATCATCCACTGAGTTAACATCTGTCTGACAGTGCAGAGTGTGCTGTATCTGTGTGATTGTTAGCAAAATGTTTTAAAACAAACAGGATGACTTTTATATAACATCCTGAAGCAGAATAAAAATACATACTTGTAATCTTTTTTTTAATCAGTGAGATCCAATTATAGAATAATGTTATTTTGTTATATGGGTGTGAACTATTGTACGTCCATATTTTTGACAAGCAACCTTTGTAGCCACCTCATTTCTTCTGCAGCAATAACCAATTCTTGATTAAAAGAATTTTGATCATTTGCTACTAAATGTGTCGCCGGATAGTCAGAGACGCACTGTACGTTTCTACAAACCTTGTACATTATCATGTAGCTGCTAAGGTTTGTCGTAATAATAGGAACCCGTAAGCAGACTCAAATGGCAGAATAAGAGTTCACTGAGGTTATTAGTCGGGCCAGGTAGTTTAATGGAGACTGTAGACAGGCAGGTTGGAGCAGGTAAATGAACACTCTTCACTGGTCAAAAGGTAGGTTTGGTGCACAGAGGAGCTTCCAATGAAGGCAAACAAGTCCAACAGGGACGGTGCAGAGTCAGAGTCAATCAACAGGCTAAATCCTAAAACCAAGAAACAGACACTGGGAAACAAAAGGCTGGAACGCTCAACACACAAGGAGCTGAGACGAACTGACACGGAGAGAAAACAAGACACACTAAACACTGTGGTGAGGGGAAGGATAATGAGACACAGGTGAGGCTGATCAGGGCGGGACAGACATCAGACACAGGTGAGGTCATCAAAAGGGAGGGAGAACACACACATACACACACACGGGCAGGAAGTGAAGTGATCTGAAATAAGAGGCGATGTGAGTTTCAAAGTAAAACAGGAAACAACATGAATGCATGAAATAAGAAACATGATCTAAGACTTGAGGTGTGACACCGCAGGGCTGTGTGCCATCACCACTGCTGTTTTCCATGTATACAAAGGAAATGACCGCCCACAGCAACAATGACAAGCTGTTTAGATATGTGGATGGTATGTCTCTGGTTGCTCCTCTCCTGGAAGATAATGCCACGTACTGTATGAAGAGGCTTACTTTAATCAGGTCACTAATCTTCAGGACTGGTGTCAGGCGAGTAAACTGGAAATGAATGTGGCCCTAAATAAACAAACAAAACCAGATGGAGCCAGTCATGTCCTGCGGGTCGTAATCAATAACCAGCCTGGAGAAAAAAGTGGAACAGACTTGAACTTTTAATGAAAACTCAGAGAGCATTTTATCATTCAACATCACAGCATGGTACGTTACAGCAGCCTGAGAGCAGCTCTCCAAGACTGTCAACATTTCAGGGAAGGTGATCGGCACGCCACAGAAACAACTCTGTCATGTGTCTGACAGTGCTGTACGCAGGAGGGCCAAACATACAGTTGCCAATGCCTTACATCTATTACACTCAGAGTTTGAGCTGCTCCCGTCATTCTCTACTTCTCTCCTTTATTCTGTAGCACAGAATGACTGCATCAGGTAACACCACTATTTTTATAAGATGTGCTCTCTTTGACTGTTTATATAACTTCCTGCTCGCACCGGCCTGTTTGCACTATTGTGTCACATACATTGTAAAACTGTACATTAAAGGATAACTTTGGTATTTTTCAACCTGGGCCATATTTCCCCATGTGTGCATGTATGTGTGCGTGTGATTCATAGGTACGACTCTTTCTAAAACTGGTTCAGTATTGAGGGAGGCGGATGCAGCCGGCTGCCGTGAAATGAGCTAAAACGGTAACAGGGGCAAATGCATCTTGTATAAGTTTGCATGTTAAAAGTGCTTTTTTTGCCACTGACCAGTTCAGATCATCAGTGTTGTCTCTGTAAATAGCATCCTTTAACAATAGTGGTGTTTAGGTATAGCTGAGCAATAATGCAACAATATGCATCACTATTCCTTATTTTAGGCAAGGCAAGTTTATTTGTAGAGCACAATTCGTACACAGAGTAATTCAAAGTGCTTTACAGAAGAAGAAAATGCATTGAAATCACAATCAAAAATTTTAGTACCTTTTACAAAAAAGTTTGTTTAGAATATTTATATTTACAGATAATTTTATTCTATTTTATTTTTATTCATATATTCATATTAGACCTTACTTTGCAATATCAGTTATAAAAACAAAATAAAATAAAATTTAATTTGCAGTGTTATCTGTTCATATATTTATCTTCATTTTGCATTAGATTTTTTCCAACATTCTTATTCCTTATTTCACTTTTTTTTACTTTGTTTTGGTTCATAATTTTATACACACATTTGTATTTTATTTTATTTCATTTCATTTTCAAATTATACAATACCTGCACTGTCAAAACCTAGCACTAATATTATAACCTATTGTAGTAACAGCTCTCTGATCGATCTATCTATCTATCTATCTATCTATCTATCTATCTATCTATCTATCTATCTATCTATCTCTGTTTGCATAAAATGAAACAACAAAAATAACTTTTTCTTTAGAGACACATCTTTAATCATTTCCAACCCAAAAATATTTAAATGTGCAACAAGCTACACATAAAATATCAGAGCACACAAGGAGCTCCATCTCTGTAGGCCGACTGTTTTTCAATAGCAGCCTTCCATAGTGTAAATGTGTAGTATTTCCACTTTAACTGAAAGTATAGACGAGTTATATTTCAGCCACAGCACCTGCCCAAACCTAAACTACTGTTCCACTACCAGAATGATGTGAGACTATTTCTCTGCTCCATTACAGACATTACAGACCTACTTTCAGTCTCTGTGAAAATAAAGCTCATATGCTTGAGGTTTCAGACGTTGCACACCCCCTGTACACTTGAGATGTTTTTTTCTTGTGGTTTTTTTGTCTCTGCTGTCCTGAACAGATAAAACCCTTATTATCACACTGCATCCTTCTTCAAGGGACTTAAAGGTGAGTTTATACCAGATATCAGAGTAAATCAGTGCTACGTAGATTCCAGATTTTAATCACCTAAAGGTGTAAAACATCTCAAACGTAGAGTTAGATGAGATCTTGATGGTTACTCTGTTTTAAAGTGTCTCTGTTAGCACCTCAACACCTTAGTATGAAACTACACTGTGAGAAAAATCACACTTATTATATAATCTCTGATCTTTGGCGTCTCTCCTGCAACTATCTTGTAAACTGTGGTTGGAGATTGAATCAGAAAGTTCATCATGCTCAGTTGTGTCTTGTCACAGGAAGCTCAGCGCTCATTTCCTTGTACACCGCTGTGGGGATAAGGTAAATGTGTTTTAGCACCCTTGCACCAAAACCCACAAGGGTTTCACAAACCCCTCGGATCTTCGTTGTGTGCCCTGTTTTTATTTGTGTTCAGCGTTGCCACCGACATCTGACACTACCGACCTGCAGAGGTGTGACTACAGCAGGATGTTCTTTTTTAGCAATGAGGAAGCACCCAGCTTTGATGTCTTTTGATTAAAACAAAATGAAACAGTAATGCAGTAGTGTTTAGTCCGGGATTTCTCTGGTCTGTTTGAAAGCCTACACTGTTTTCCATCTAAATGTGTGGTGTGTGCAACCTCCACCACAGTCAGTCCCCTCCTCAGACAACAACTTATTCTCACAGTGCACTTAAAAGAAGAAGAAAAAAAACTCCTCCCACCTACACACTTTTTTTTTGTCTAGCTCTGTCAGATGTGCAGACAGGCTCACAGCAGACAGGATGAGCAGAAGAAGACGACGAAGACCACCTCTCACATGATACGATGGAAATGTGGCTGACATGGTCGACTCTGGTGGTGTTACTCACAGGTAAGGGTCCTGAAAACTGACAATTCACTGACAGCAAAGCCATAAAGATAAAACATGAGGGTGTTTAATGAGACAATGAATGAACTGAGTGAAAGTTAATGTGTGCAGAGCTGCAGTAGAATTAAACACATTCACCTGTTTGTACTGCTTTTACTAGCAGATGCTGCAAAGTGATTAAAGTAGTATCTCCATCTATCTATCTATCTATCTATCTATCTATCTATCGATCTATCAGCAGTCTTGGTGATATCAGGTCAAGCTCCTGTGATCCTGGATGAGAACATCAGAGAAGAGAGAGTTCCTTCTGGTTCCTCTTTGACTTTCCACTGCCGTTTGAAGACAAAGAACCATTCCAGACTACGAGTGGTCTGGTATTTCAAACGCTCTGGATCTTTGGTCAATAATTCACTCACAATACTACATAAAGACATGGTTAACGAGTCTGCAAGGACCTCCACCGTGGCGTCTGACTTGAAGGATGAAGCTCGAGACACTGAGGGGACTTTGTCGGTGTACACTTTATCAAATGCAACAGAGGAGAACAGCGGATGGTACTTTTGCAAAGTCATAATAGAGATTCCCTTTTTAACCGAAAAGATGAGCAATGGAACAGAAGTAGTTATTTGTAAGTATTATGTGTAACTGACGAGGCTGGTGACACTTTATTTATTTCTGTTTCTGTGTAAGTACATTGAGAACAAAAAAGAAAGATTCTTTGTATGTGTTCACAAACTCGGCCAGTGAAGCTGATTCTGATTTAAATTTCACATTTAGAAACAACATACGAACAATTAACAAATGGTTTATAACGCACTATAATGTAGCTGTTTTTAAGTCTTTATTAATGCACAGTGTTTGTCAGCGATGATGCTATAAAGTTATATTTGAATATATTTTCACCTGTGTTTAGAGACCAGTAGGTGCCCACAGGAGGAGGTACGCTTGTTGACAAATACATTAATAAACACTTAAATCCAGGGTACAAAATTTAGCACCGTGCACCTGTTGGTAAAATATGTAAGTGGCCGATGGGTTTGCTTCACTCATCAGCCAAAATTACATTTACCTATCTGATCTGGTCAAATTTGAACATTCATCAGCCATTTGGCCGGTGGATAAAAAAGTTAATTTTGCACCTTGCTTATATTTTTATTACAACTACGTTATAGTGGCTTATAAACTATATATTAGGGGAGAGCAGGGTCGGTTGGGACATTTTTGTATCGACATGAAATAAGCTTCCATTACTACTTAAACGGTTATGGAGAAAATTTGATCCCTTGATAGATACACATGTCTGCTAACAGTTGAGAAACCCTCTGAGCTAAAAAAAAAAAGTCATTTAAATTGAGAAAAACTGGAGTCTAAATATGAACACCTTTTATTTGCAATGCCACTTGTTTGCACATTTCTTCAAGAAAAAGAAAACATTTGTAATATTATTATTTTTCGTAATAACTGAGATATGAAAGTCTTTTGAGTCGTCGTTTTTGTGGCAGCTATCAGCTCAATGTGGTTATCACAGGCTACAGATGGCCGTTTATGTAGACTATTGGAAAAAAAGAAAGCAAACAAACAAACAAAAAAGTTTATGACAACAATGTGAGAGTTAAAAACTAGTTGAACTCAGGGGTTGAAGCGTCGGCCTATATGGAGTCCATGGAGTAATCACTCACTCTGTGACTTTGCAGTGCGTCTTCTTCAGTAAGGAAAAGTCTTGGTCTTGTTTTTGTTTACCTATAAACAATACTGTCAGGGAGAGCAGACACATTTTGGACATTTTGGACATTTTGGCACCACCAACAAAAATTCGACAGCCAACACCAACTAACACGCCAGGAAATCAGCTTTCCAGTGATGTTCTTTGAATGTAGCATAACTAAAAACAGTACTGCAGAATAAAAAAAAAACAAGAGACAAAAATGTACTTTCACGCTGTCGTTTTTAAGACAGTGAGTAAATATGAGGATTAGTCAGACGGTCTCAGGTCTGAGGCTGAAAATGAGGAGGGTGTGACTGAGCATGGTGAATGGCAGAGTTGCTTTGTTCTAACTTAAAGTCAAAGAGGTAGCGTCCCAGCCGACCCGGCTCTCACAGGCTGCTTATAAATGTGACATGAAGGGTTCATGAAGTGAAGTGTTGCCATGAAGCTTAACATGTCATGAAGGGACTCGTGAAAGATTCTAGCCTGCTGTTACTAAATTAAATTTTGTTTCCTCCGTGACAGCAAAGAGCATCGAACACACAACGTACCCGTCACAACCCATAGTGACAGCTAAACAAGGTGTGTGTGCGTGTGTGTGTGTGTGTGCATGTGTGTGTGAATGTGTATGTATGTACCTAGTCATTATGGACAATAACGCACGGTGCATTTTTAGGACCCAGCACAGTGTTTCTTTGAAGTGACGGATATCCATTTATAGAGGTGATGAGATCTCAGGGCTGAGGAGGTCAGAGCTGTTTCAAAGTGTTCATCTTTATTCTGCGAGGTGTGAACTTGTGCACACACACGCACACTGTGTTTGTCACTTGACAAATCCTCAGTTTAATCAGCTTTAGTCTTGTGCAGTACAGTCGCTGCTCTTTAAGTCAAACTTCATGTGCTTAAGATTTAACGAAGCTGTGTCATGGCCTTGTTTAACAACTGGCCTACTTATACACACTCTGTAATAAACTGGCATGTTTGCGATCACATTTTAAGACAAAGCTTTTCTCTTACAGCTACTGTGTCTCCCACAGATGGCCTCCCCACCCTCGACCTCTGGATGTGGATCATACTGGGGGTGTCTGCTTTCATCCTGATCGTCCTCCTGGTCACATGTGCCTGTCAGAGAAGAAGACGGCGCAGAAACAGAGGTACCAGCCTTCCTCTTCAGTTGGAGGGTTTAGATAATCATCTACTGACACTACAGTAAACAGCATCTATAGATTGTAGATAAGCTCTGTAGGCAGGAGAAGCCACAGGACTGTGATAAAAGCTGCTGTGTGGCAGTAAAAAGAGGGCAAGAAACAAAAAGGCAAACGCTCTCAGAGAAAACTTCAGATATGCTCTGATTGACTCCGTTTTTGCAAAGAGTTTGCTTTTAACAGATAAGAAGAGTTTTTCTTGTGTGTCTCTGTTTGAGTGAGAGAACAAAAGAAACAGAAAAAACAGTGCTCATGACGGCAGGTAGTTCGGTCTGCCCAGCTCAGGTCCAGTGGATGCAAACTCTATGAGCAAGAGGTTCATGTGGTTTCACTGCAAAGTGAAAAGAGAGGCAGCCTGCTGTGTGCTCTGTGGTTGATGTAAAGATGATTCTCTAAAACAGACCACAGTCTAGAACCTCATTTGAAGGCAGAGCTCAGTGCACGAGGAACAAAGTGAGGCTTGGTCGCAGCCGACTGACCCATACTGAGAAAAACATCAGATATTTGCAGAAGCCATGTCAGCAAAGCTGGAAAACCACCCACACTGCACCCACCACTCTCACTGCAATGCCAGTCACAGAGACAAGTTTACCTGCGAATTCTCCACAAGTCAGTCTATAATTAACACGTAAAAAATGTGTTTCTTTAAGCTCCCACGGGGGTGACTTCCAGCACTAATCCTGTAAAATGAAACAGCAACTGTTTTAAGTTTAGCGTGAAATTTTCACACTTTTCTTTTGCCAAATTTTGTCAGTTTGTTTCAGCTGAAACTATTTGTTAATTACTGATTGTTTGAGTCATTTACCATAAAACTGCAACTCATGGCCCGGGCTATTATCTGCTTAAATCACTGAAATCAACAGGCCTATATTTGGGGCAGGCCAATACAATCAAATTTTTTATTCAAACCAGTATGAATATTACTTTAAAATAAGGCTTCAAATCATTTGATCTAACTCCAACAGACAGCATCAGAGACAAGAGAGAGTTACGGCACTGGAGGATTACTTGAGGCACCCGACACTTTATCCTGTTAAAACAATCCTCACAACTTGGATTCATTTTTATTAAAAACCCTCTTGACTCCTTTGATCTGAGGACCCTCACACACTGGTTTCATACACCCACTGGGTGTTTAATTGGGACCCAGCTTTTAAGTGAAGTTTTGAGGTAATCAGATAAAAACTACAGTCATTCATGTTGCAGCTTCTCTCTGTTGTTATATCGCTGTAAACTGAACATGTTTGGGCGCTGCAAAGGTTTTGTTTTTTAGGATTTGGGGGGAGGACACGAATGAAACTTTTTTTTTTTGCAAAAATTTGAGCATCAAACATATAATTTCCTGCATTGTGGTAATTTTTTGCACCAATTTGTCCCTTGCTACATCTATTTATGGTGCAAATGTCTTTAACTTTGTCAGAATGAAAGTCCTCTGTTGCTATAAGTTTTGCTGGAGGGGAACAAATGCACATGTTGTAAATATGGAGGGGGACGTGTCCCCTACATCGCCCCGAAGTCTATCTGATCTAAATCAATGTCTTTGGGTTTTGTACTTTTGGTCGGACAAAAAAAAAAAAAAAAAGACATTATAAGATGTCAGCTTCGACATTTTTCAGTATTTTACCCTCATATTATACATTATTAAATATTTAATTGAGGGGCAGATTAATTGATGGTGACATAATCATTGACTGTGGCCCTAATTGACCTACGGCTAAGCCACGCCCCCCAAAATATCAACATTCAGTAGCCATGTTTCCATCAGCCTGTTTAGATGCACATCTAGAAGTATCGCATCGGAAAATTATGATGGAAACGCCAAAATTCGAATTAAAATCCCCTGATTCACACAAACTAAAATACGCTCGCAAAACGGGGGATGGAAACAGTTACGTTCGAATTAAGTCTGACGTAGCGCACCTCTCTCCATGGTGATATCCACACTCCGGGTCGGGAAAGAGGTAATGGATTTACAAGCTGGTTGCCAACCACCAGAAAACGTAGAAGAAGAAGAATGCGAGAGTTGTTTCGTTTCCGGCTCTGTGGAAAACTCACCCAAGTTCATAGTTTTCACCAAAGTCTGTACATTTAATGGAAACACATAGGATTCGTATTTCTTTTAATGATTCGAATCACTTTTGGCGCTTGAGCGGCGCCATGGCAGGTGGCTGGAGACATAAGGATCAGATGTCATTGAGAAGTAACCAAAAGGGCCTAAACTACGCATTGGAGGGATATATTCATCATTTTATTGTTGAGAAGGTCGATGAAAAGCTTAAATTACAAGCCAACATTTACAGGTCACAGTGTTACGCTTGTGAAGCGCATCTGGTTGCCGTCGCCATCAAAGACAACAAGTTAAAGTGCCACTGAAGTTCAGGTTTTTGGCTCAGAATATGAGAAAAGGATAACGGCCTTTTTACCATCTTTACCAAGAGTGTCTCTGCGTTAGTTTGGTGCTACAGTATTTACACTGAATCATTCGTTAGGCTAACTTTAGCTAACGTTAGCTAGAGATGTTAAAGATAACTTTATATTTCTTTCCAGCAAAGTGACAATATGTTGCCTCAAACACAATGTTGACTTACCTTAGAACAGATGTAGACATCATTGTTAATCTTATTCACGTTGAGTTGATGTTGTGGTCTAACGTTAGCACACAACTTTATCCAAAGGAGACACTTTTCTGGCTGGAGATGTGGTTTAAAGTGTAAAAACACACCTGGTCGCCAGCCTCTCAGGATACCTTGTGTCAGAGTCAAACTGTTGCTTCTTCAGTGGAGTTTATTACACAAAATATTTCAGCCACCGCTCACAACCTTTCAAACATCACGTTTCATAACTTCACAGCCGCAGGTGGCGCTTTAAATCTAGATTCAATGGTCTTCAGATTTATTCTAGTTCACAATCTGTGACTGTTGTTAATTTTACTTTATAATCTTTCATTTATGTCACGTGCAAACCTTCTATGTTAGTGATGTAGTGTCATGTTGGTACAATATTTCCATCAGACGTCACAGAGGCACAACGGGCCGCTCATGCAGAGGGATGATGAGTAAGAGGGTCTGAATGTGGCGGTTTGGCTGCACAGGATGCAGATAGAAGTAGGACAAAGCTACACACTACTTACAGCACACACAGGGGATGTTGTGTCATGCCACAAGTTTTTTTTGTGTGTGTTATAAGTAACCTGGGGTTCATTAAAAAGCAACCACCTGGAGGAGCGTAGCCGGTAACTACCACAGCCGACACACAGAAAGGTGCAGAGGTCGGCCGGAAGTTTGCCCAGTATTGCTTTATAGATAGAAATATACCAGTGCTGCTGTGGTCGATGACGTCCAGCCACCAAATCATAAAGATGCAGTGATGATTCAGGGACTTTGCATTTGAAATAAAACGCAGAGCTGCATGGTGCACTGAATCAAAGCTGTGTTAAATGGAGGAGGCTGCACGCGTACACAACTCGCCACCGTAATCGATCACAGACAGAAACGTAGCTTTTTATAGTTGCTGTAAGGTGCTAAGTGTGAAACAGGGACACACGCCACACGGACAGCGAGAAGTCTGTCAATGTGTTTTTGCTGAAGCTGATGTTTGCTTGATGGAAACTTTTCAGGATATTTAATTTGGTCGCAGCCTCTGTAGCACCTCAGTGAAACCTCATATATAGAAACTTTCACTTCGACACAGTCACTTTGTCATTTGACCTTCTTGACTATCGCGTTAAAAATGCTCCTCTCGGTGGCATTGATGCACTTACTGATTAATTAAAGGACTTTTGGAGCTTGAGTCAAACATTTGAGAGAGTGAACGCTTGTCACAGGCCAGACGCAGTGTTGTACTGCAGAGTATGAAGTGATGTTGTGTTTGCAGCTCATGTTTTGCAGCAGCACTGACACAGAAAATGTGCTGAAGTGACTGAATTGCAGAGAGCGTATCGGGGGCTTCCAGCCTAGCTGCAGTCAGGCCAGATGACATGTGCAAACATTTCCTGATAGACTGTTAATTGCAAGTCATCCTTAACTGACAGCGTTTATAAAGAGTTAAACAGTGTCTGTGAATCGTTTATACCTTAAAGAAAGATTACAATATATGATTTATTAATATATCAGATCTTCATAGCAGCTTTTAGGCATATACTTGATACTTGGATAATTAGCACCAATTTAAATTCAGTGGGTGTAAAGACAGATAATTCAAGGTACAGCAGCGCCAAACTGTAAGTAGAGATCAGCTTTAAAATAATAACCAGGAAAGTTACAGGAAATTTAATGTTAGACATAAGGCCGCCATTCTTTATAATATCAGGTATTTTAGAGCTTGGTCTTTTGGGGAAGTAAAGCTTTCTTTGCAATGCATGACAATTTATTACAAAAATTATTTTAACAATTTCCCTCCTGTTTATACCCTCAGGGTTAAACAGTTTTTTTAATTCAATTCAATTCAATTTAATTTAATTTAATAATTCAGTTTTAATTTTATTTTATTTTTTGCATTTACAACATTTTCATTTTCATTTATTTTTAACCTGTATCTAGTCCCATTGAGGAGATGTTCATCCTTCCTGAGGGAGATTTTTCCCGAGTCAGCATTATTAAAAGTAAATAAACTAATAAATAAATCACAGCACTTAAACAAAAATAATATAATATTTAGATTCTGTTTGATGATTTAGATGTATAACATAATGGCAGTGGTGGAATGTAACTAAGTACATTTACTTGAGTATCGTAGGATTCTGTAACAAACTGATTAACTTGCACTTTGTGTTTTTACTCCACTACATTTGTCGCAGCCTAATTTACAAGTTACTTTGCAGATTTAATAATTCAAAATATTGATCAACTGATGAACTATGATATATTTTAATAGCAGTATATGAATTAATAAAATAGCTCCACCTTTCCAGGCCGGGATGTACAAAATAATGCATCAATAATTAGAATCTAGAAATATAATATAACATGATTCAGCATAATGACTTCTTTTAAGTATATTTTGATGCTAATACTTTTGTGCTTTAGCTGAGTGAGTCTCAGCTCAACATCTGAAACTCATCTCGTTTCTGCGTCTTCATGCAGGAGAAGATCCCGTCTATGCAAACACTCGTCCTCGGCAGCCTTCACCTCGCCCAGGGATGGACAACCTGAAGACGGTTCCTTCCTCTCAGCACCTCAGGAACCCGAGTCCCAGCAGGACCTATGATGACGGCAAGCGGAGATACAAACATCGAAAGAGTGATGGGACCTCACAGACCTCCAAAGCAGCTCATCATCATGTGTAGTCGTGGCCTGTAGCTGTGCTCACTGCAGTGCAACATGAATGATGTCTTTTACATTATAGTTTTAGTTTTTTTTGTTTGTTTGTTTAGGCTTTTCCTTTAAACTCTATGTGTGTACCTTATAGTTTGTGCTTCTTCTCAGGTATTTCCTGTGAAAATATTTTGAGCCACCAGATGGCAGAAGCTGTCAATGAGTAAATTCAAAATTGTTTTTTCTTTTATTTCTTTTATTGTAACATGTTTCAATATGTTGCTTTCATATGATAAATAAGCAAATAGTGACAAATTAGATTTTTGTGTGTGAAATATGTAGTGTATCGTTAGGTTTATATTAAAAAAAGAAAATCTCAAGATATTTAAAATGCAGCCTTTATTATATCTTAATGTTTAGTGGCCTATATGTTATTGATTGTTACTCTGCCACAATAACAGTAACAATTTAATGTTGCATATGAATTTGGGATTAGATAGATGAATAGATCAGAGCGCTGTTACTACAGTAGATTATAATGGTGGTGCAAACATAGGTGGCCGACAGTGCAGGTGTTGCAATGTAAGGTGTAAGATAAAATGAAATAGAATAAAACAAAATAAAATATATGAACAGATGCCAATGCAAACTAACCTACTAACTGTTTTTAAATTATTAATTGAATTAATTATTTTATTTTATTGTAGAAGGTGCTTAAAAGTGAAAACTGTAAATTAAGGAACAGAAATGCTGGAAAAAATTAATTATAAAATGAAGATAAATATATGAACAGATACCACTGAAAACTAACCACTAACCTTTTAAAATTAAATTAACTTAAATAAAATAAAATTAATTAAATTAAATTACATTTATTTCATTTTATTTTATTATTTATTTTATTTTACTGTATTTTATTTTATTTTATTGTAGAAGGTGCTTAAAAGTAACTGTAAACTGTAAAATAAGGAATAGGAATGCTGAAAAAAATAAAACATAAAATGAAGATAAATATATAAACAGATACCACTGAAAACTAACCAACTAACTTTTTAAAATTAAATTAACTTAAATAAAATAAAATAAAATTAGATTAAATTAAGTTGAATTAAATTAAATTAGATTGAAATAAATGTTATTCAACTTCATGTTATTTTGTTTCATTTTACTGTGGAAGGTACTATAAAGTCAAACCTGTGTGGAATAATAATAATGATAATAAGGCATGCTGGTAAATATATAGGAGGTGAATACCTAAATAAATACAAATGCACACTGTGTAAAGGTTTAACACAGCTACTGACTAAAACACTTGAAGAATAAAAGTTGAGAGCAAAGACAGTCCAGCTCATGGGCACATTGTTGTTATGCTGCAGCTCCAACTGATTGGCTGTTTTTGAAGAAAGGTAAATCAAACGTCACATGATCACCAGGCGCTGCCTTCCGCTGAGAGCTGCTGCCAGATAATCGCTCCTGCAGGACTCAGATGTGGAGCAGCGCGTTACAGGTGGAGAAGCGCGTCGAGCCGGATCCAGGACCAGAAACACAGCAGTCTCTGCGGATCCCGACAGCCTGACCCGGTGAGTCTGATGCGGACCGAGCCGCTCACTCGGTCACTTGTCTGTGCGCAGGTTTTGTCTCTGTCCCACTGGAGGGTTATTTTCCACGGAGCTCGGGCGGGTTTGGGAATTAGACTGGCAACCTGTGAGGCTGAGAGGCGCACACACTGTAACTTCGCTGTCTTATCTAAGATTATAGGATATATCTAATAATAGCAGCTGAAAGCTACACTAAGCAGTGGTAGGATATGCGTTTAAGCAGCCGTGCAAACACTTCCCACCGCCGCGGACACGGACACGGACCCGGAGAGAGACGCTCCAACTTGTTGGGTCTCTGCTGAAAGCTTCAGTGCAAGTGTGAGCGCAGCGGATGTGATGTGTGGTTAGAGCCTGCAGGGAGAGTGCTCCGGGATCACAACTCTGTTTATTAAGCTTAAGTACACAGATCTTTCTCCAATTAACACCCAGTGACAATTGTGCGCAAATCTCTCTGTAAACACTCCAGAGAGGGAAATCAGCAGCTTGTGAGCCCGTGGTCAGGTTTAACTTCTGTGCAACACTTGTCAATAATTTGATTTGTCTCCACATAAACAGATAAAAATCTATATAAGTGCATCAATAATTCACCAAGAGATAATCTGAATGCCTGTTTTTACACAATCTGCAGCAGTGTGACTGAGTTTAAGTGTGGTACAGCAGTTTATGAGATGTAAGGGTGTGTGCAGTGTCACGCATGGTGAGAATTGAAGCACATGATGCATGTGTGTGACAGGCTAAGGGAGCAGAGGATATACTTAGTGCTGTCAGTGCACTTGCTCAGGGGATTGCCCAATCCTAGCTGTCATAGCACAGCTCAGTGGGGTCACAGGGTGTCAGTGAGAGGGCTGCACACTGCTCAGCCTCATAGAGACATGATTAAACACCTCACTGGACCTCTGTGGTCTGAGCTGAAGACGATGCACGTTGCCTTTGTGTTTCGCTGTGTGTGCACGCCAATATTTGTAATGACTAGTCATCAGACGCCCCCCCAACAAAGATCATTTTCTCCTCTCAGTATTTGCTGTTAATCAGACTCCAAAACTCACCAGATGTTCACTGAACTTCTGCTTCATGTTGGTTTACGTGTCAACAGCTGTACGTGCACGAGGTGACCACACAGGTCTGTTTGAAACGCAGCATCACTGACGCACTTGTTTCAGAGGTGGGACCAAGTCACAAGTAACGCTCATTGTCATTTTTGGGGCTGCAGGCTGAACCCACGGCTCACCAGACGCCCACTCTCCCCACTAAGTCAGGTCTGACAAGTCCCAATCAAGTCCCAAATCCTGAAATTGGGCTTCCGAGTCCCAAACAAGTCATAATGTGCTCTTCGCCAAATGTAACGCCATTTCAATAACACAGTAATAACATTAGCTTAGCATCAGCTCGCTAACTACGCTAATATCAGTCTCAACTTGTCGTTCTGTTCTTTGTACAACTTCAAATATCGAACAAAGCTGGAAGTTGTTGCGTCTCTGTAATGTTCGACCCGCTCATTTTGCGTACTGCTGTTTTTGATTTGTGCGTGAACGAGCTCATTTTTGGTCGCATTATTTTCCAGCTGGCGCTCAGTAGCATGACATCACACCTTCGCAGTTCCTTCTGGCAACCTGACTGGATGCTGTTGGATCGGTTCAGACAAAGTGGATTTGGGGAATTAGGAGTAGACTTGCTGGAAATAGTGTTAGTTAGGGCAGCACGATATTGGATAGTGGATTTTTTGCCGATATCCGATATGCCGACATATATCAACTTATTTGGCCGATAACCGATACCTATATATCCTCTTCTTTCCCCACCTAATTTTAGTGATCATCAAGTCTCCTCTGGAGTGGAATTAACATCATGTTATGCATGTATACTCTTATCGTGACGGCAACAAATGAAATGAAATAAAATACTTTTCAATTTATGAAATTTTCATTCATCGTGCAAAATAAGAAAAACCATGTTGGACGATTCCAATAGTTCGTTTTACCGATGACGTGCCGATATTATCGTGCATCCCTAGAAATGATTTGATTCGTTGCACACTTTTTAAAATAACATACTCTCTAGTCTTTGACCTTGGGGCGACGTATAGAGTATCTTCAAGTCAAAACGCAAAAGTCTAAGTGAACCTCCGAGTCATTGGTGTTAAAGTCCAAGTCGAGTTGCATGTCTTTTTCAGTTTTGTCGAGTTGAGGCTAAAATGATCAAATTAGTGACTTGAGTCTGACTCACATCAAAGTCATGTGACTCGAGTCCTCCCTTCTGTTCACTATAAAGCAGCGTGTTACTGCAGCTCTTAAATAAAGGTTTAGTTTCACACTGGACTCAGACGGTCAGTAAAGTGACTTTTAGGGATTTTATCACAAACGTTTGGAGGATTACAGCAGGACAGAGCTGTTCATGGTTGTGTGTGTCTGACATGATGTTTTTGAGACTGTGTTTGAAAGCTGCGTTTCTGCTGTTTCCATCATTATCTCGCCATTCTTCTGCCAGTGCACCCAAACACTGAAGAGCTGAATTGGTTTGCCGATAGTCAATTAATGTTTCAAGCAAAAACAGCAAACATTCTTTTATTCCAGCTTCTCCAGTGTGAAGATTTGCTGCTTTTCTCCGTTTTATATAGTTTTGAAATGACTATCTTTGGGTTTTGGAGTGTTGCTCAGACAAAACGAGACATCTGAGGGGGTCAACCAGGGCTGTAGGAAGTTATGGTGCTTACTTTTTATAAGGGTCGGTGATAAATTCAGGATAGTCTTGAGATATGTTGCCTGGCAGTACATGGGTGCCAAGTACAGATTTTTTAATTGCAAATACAAATTAAACTTTTGGTAGCCTCAAATAATAAAATCAGTTGCTTTTTGAGTTCACTTGATGCATTTTGCTGCAATAAAAATGATTAAATGGACACGAACAGACTGAAAACTTTATATAACTAGATAAAACACATGTTGATTAAGCTTTTCCTCAAGTAACTGATTTGCAGTTTAATAAAGCAAGATAATAAAAGGTCATATTAGTTATTGCAGTACTCAGCATGTCGCAAAAAATCCCATCATCACATTGAGTTGTGACTGAAGTATTGGATCATATTTTATCGTGGGGCCTGTGCTGATTCCCACCTCTACTTTTCTCTACTTTCTGATAATTTGCCAAACAATTCATCAACTAGCCAAAATAAATATTGATAATTGTTGGCTGCAGCTCTGGCATTGACTCGATTAAGTTGAATAAAACCACAGACAGTGTCAGAGTCATTAAATCAGTTCTCGGTGTTGATTTAAAATCCGAACTGAAGTGCTCACCACATTTTGTTTTCATGGGTGTTCCCGTCTGTCAGTAAACTTGTCACACAACACAGGTCGAGCAAGCAGAGATGTTCGGGTGTTCACATTTTCCTTTTGTGCCCGTCTCCTGCTGAGACTTGCCTGGGTGTGTGTGTGTGTGTGTGTGTGTGTGTGTGTGTGTGTGTGCGCGTGTGCGTTTAGGCATGCATTTACACTCAACCAGACTTGTCTCATCGATGACAAGTAATTTGTCAGAGCGGACAGGCAGCTATCTTATTGAACAGGTTTTTTGCATTTTTATGGTGCTGTTTGCTTTGGTTATCCATTAGCTTAATGATGCGTGTGGTGACATGCTTGAGGACTGTGCACACAGCATGCTTCTGGAGTATTGTTTTCAGCTAATTACAAGTCTCCTGCACATCAAAACAAAAGGTGGCGCGTCACTGTCATTATGATAAAGGAATGGTTTGTTTTAGCCATCTGAGCTCGCAAAAATATCACCCGCTGCTGAACTGGGGTGTGTTTTTCAGCGAGTGTTTCACAACAGAGTCTGTGACACAAGGAGTGTCAAAGGTGAGCAGCCTCCCACAACCGGTTTCCTGTTTAGGCCCCTGTGATGGAATACTGTATCACAGCCAGCTCACCAGCCGGCCTGCCAGTGGGCCGCGCAGATTACGTCTGACTGGCAGGAAAAAAGCCACCAACCCAGTCAACCAGTGACTCAACCAGCACCAAACCTGTAGACCAGTTAGTCAGCCGCTCAGGTAAATCAGTTACAGCCGGAGGAGGCCTCGCCCATACAGCGCGGCGAAGTGCAGTTGCACAAATGAAGACGTACACCGGAGCCCGGGCCCACACAGTCACGTCTCACTCCAGCTGTTTGACTGTTCACAAGGCTTTATGGATTTGTTATGACTCATGGCGATGACAACAGTGAGTGCGCCTGCCTGTGCACGTTTCACTCGCTGCTGTTTTGAAGGCAGCACGTAGTGAGAATCCATCGTAGAGTATTGTAGATACTGTGGAGGCTCCTGAACAGGCTATAAATACCCTCATGCTTTAAGTGGTTGGAGAGTCTGGAGATACTGCTGGAGGGCTTCTTCAACGTATTGTACTAGTTCATCTGCAGCCTTTTGAACCCACAGCTGTTGATGAGTAAAAAAACCCACCAGCAGTCACAGTGATAACCTTTTAAGGATTTAAGCTCGGCGTAAAGGTGTGTGCATGTGTGTGTGTGTGTGTGTGTGTGCGTGTGTGTTTGTGTGTGTGTGGGAGACACATTTTCACATCTGCAGATGTAAAACAAACTGTTTCAGTCACACTCTTACCGTTTGCTCTGGTTTTATTAAAGCTCGTCGTCCATGACACTGACTTTGTGCTTCAAATGTCAGACTGACAGTTTCACATTGTTTTTTCTGTTTATTGTAATAGGTACTGTACATTTACTTCTCACAAGAGAGATGTAGCTCAAAGTGTCTCACAATGAAAATGCAATACATGAAACAATATCAAAAAGGAAACAAAATTAGACAATGCAGAGTCAGTAGGTGTCGACCAGGAGGCAACCTGCGGCGAGGGGCATGAAATTATCTGGAAATTAATAATGGTTATTTTTAAACATCCACATTTTCATTTGTCATCGTCACAGGCCTGTCGTGATTATTGCATTCAACAGTTGTAAAAATGTGTAGACTGCACATCAGTGTGCGTCACACGTCTACAGTCTGGAGCTATAGTAGCAGTGGCTAGCCTGGAGTCTCTGTAGCAAGGAGAGCTATGGTTTCTAAATCCAAATAGGAAAATTCGTGGAGGGAAATAAAGGATTTAACAGTGTGTGGACAGACTCATTTGTGTTCACGACCAACGCTTCATGTATACAGTAAGGCTGTTGCCACAGGGGCCCGGGTTTGACTCCAGCATGTGGCCCTTTGCTGCGTGTCATTACCCCTTTCTCTCTCTCTCCCCCTTCACGCTTAACTGTCCTATCTATCAAGGCAAAAATGACCCAAAAATAAAAAATAAGTAAATAAATAATAACTACAAATAGCCCACTGCAGTCGCCACCATGTAGTGAGTCATATTTATGAATGCTCATTTTGACCTGTTCATAATGTCATTGAGCTGTTTTAGACTCAATAGGCTGTGACCTTTATTCAAATTTGTTCTGTGCATCCAGACAGATTTTAAAAAATGTATATTTTTTGGCTGATAATGGCTCTTTCAATAGTAAAGGTTGCCAATTCCTGGCTTCGATGATAAAAGATGTTTCACTGAAGGTAACAGAGACCAAAAATGAGAGACTTATTAAAAATAATAATGAGAAAACTGATATTAAAGTCCAGGTGAAGAAAAATCATGTCGTTCTTAACACATTATAACATTACATGTTGAAAACCTGAAAAGACTGTGAGCTGTTTGGGACTGAATTGTGGAGTTAGACAGTTAAACTGTTTTTCACTATTTCTGTATCCGGGATTTTTTGGGCGGGCCTGAGATCATGGCTCGCTGACACACTGGAGCGTCCTGAACACAACCCCTCCCCCATTATATAGAAACTAGCAATATGTCAGAGCACGTGTACTGGGTTGTTCGCCCTCTGGCAAGTTTACTACGTCGGCTCTCTGAGTTTGTTCAGTCTAATAAATACATGAACAAACATCTCTCTTAAACGCCACAGTTATAAAACAAAAGCGAAACAGCTGTCGGTAACACACCTCCTGGTCTTTCAGCCCGAATCCACAACCGGCCTGTTGACAGTTGCTGTGGGTGTGTCTCTGTGCCAACGTTAGCTGCTGTTAGCTGCTAAACAAGAGGCTATCGTCACGCAGCGGCTCTCTTGTTCTTCGGTTCAAAGAGTGTGTGTTGTGCTGCCTCAGACTGTGTGTGCTGAGTTAGCTGCTAACAAGAGTCTGTCACTTGGCTGCACCCTCAGCGTCTCACAGCAAAGAACACCTGTGTTGTGTTTTCATGAACAGAACCTATATTGAAGCCTAATTTTATGTACTTGGTGATTTTTTTAATCATTTAAATTTGGCTAGGAGCTTTATAACACATTCTCTGTGATCAGACGAACCCTTTTTTATCAGGACTTTAATTGAAAGACAAACTAAATCAACAGGTTTTCAGCTGCTGTTTAAAAAATGCTTTGTTATAGCTCTTGGAAGGGTATTCCATCATTTGGAGCACAGTCGACAAAAACTGTGCCGCCTATTTTCTCGTGTGTGTAATTGTGTGCATTGAAAAGAAACAGCAGATGTGAAAGGCCGGTTTAAAAACAAGTCTCTTCCTTGTTTTAAGTAAGTGCCGAGCAGCATGATTCTGGATAAGCTGAAATATTTCAAATGACAGTTTCAGAGGGTGAGTACAAACAGCACTGCAATGATCTATTTTGAAATAAAGCATGAGTGCGTTTTTCGACATCTTTACAGGATAGGAATGGCTGTACTTAGGAAATACCTCAACCTTTAATATAATATGTACGTGAGAGGGTAACGTATACGCGACAGGTTTTGTTGGCTGCACAGGAGTCAGCGTCGATCCCCCATCAACAAAAGACATGACTTGATTTCACAACACACTCTTTGCGTCAGTTCACCTAATGTGATGGTGGCTTAGTATTATTTTGAGAGGTTATATAAACTTCAGTGGTTAATAAATCATTCATGTGTAAAATATAATGTCAGAAGCCGTCGTACACAACCTGACAAATTCCACAGGCCTCTGTTAATGACTAGTTTTAATAAACTAAGTCATTAATAAAGGCTGAGAGATCACTGTGTAATATGCCATCAAGTCTGCAGCTATTAAGTGTGTCAGTAACAAATGGTTTTGGCAATAATGTTGTGAAGCCCTGCAGGTAGAGGGGGTCAAACAGTCCGCGGGAGGGTCCTTCCTCGTTAATTAAAAAGAACAAAGAGGCAGCAGAGGTGGAGGACGTAGACACATAAATCTGGAATCATGAATTTACAATCCAGACGTTACTTTTATTATTGCTTCTGTGGAAACTTTAAACTTTACTAACCTTTGTAATAATCCGCAACAGATCAAATGACTGTGAGTAATGTGAAACGTGTTGCTCATATGACCAACTCACAGAAAATGATAACAGAGCTCTACACAAAGGTTTAGCTTCTTTTAGCGAGCTGTTTTGGTTTTCCAGCCGCCAGACACAGTGTGTAGTTTAGTGCCAGATTGCAACTGACTGAATCCCCCTCCGCTCACCCATTCATCTCCAAAGCCCCTTTTTACACAGAGATCGGCTGCTACAAAGTCCCTTCTCTACACCTCCTTTGCATTTTTACACAGAAACAAACAATGATAGCATCAGGCCCTGAAGGCAAAAGAGCCATGACAGGCGTGATATGTAACACGCCACGGTTGGCCTCTAGTGACATGTAACATACGCATCAGCAGCATTTTCTAAACAAGCCTCTTTTCCACCAACATTTCCTGGAGTTTTATTACCAGGAATTTATTTACCTGGGTAAAAGAGTTCCTGGTAATCTGTGTGGTTTGCATTTCCACTGCACCTCAACGTTCCGGAACATTCAGTGAAATCAGGCCGATGACGTAGGTGTCCTGTATTTAGCTGGTTACATGCTGGTAGAGAGTTGGGGCTGTTTGTCTCAGCCAGCAGCTCAGTTTAAGTATCTGCCCAATTTTAAGTGTCAGACTAAGTTAGTCTGCGTACAGACAGCTGTCATTTGAGCTTATTAGTAACAATTTGCTATCAGCCGAACTAGCGTGCCGTCCTTGTGTAAGACATAACGTTCGTGTCAGTGGATGTGAGACTGTACGACTTGCTTACATGCTCATACATGAACACGTATTGATAAAGTATTGGCTTCTTACTCGCTAAGGTTTAATGTCTCTTACAGTAACGAGTGTAGCTGCCGTCAACTCGAGTCATTTCCGAGTTATCTTCACTTCGTTTCCATCGCGGCCGCTCAGCTGCTCACCAGTTACATTTGTCGCGTAGAGGTGTTTATGTGTGGATGTGTGTGTATGTGGAGGACCGAAAAGAACTGATACTGTTAGCATTTATCAATACTTTGGTCTCGGATAATTTAGCCCCGGGGCTAATTTAGTACCAGGTGTCGGTACCCATCCTTAATCAAAACACAAACAAAGTGAAGCTTGTGTAAATGAAATAAAGTTTGCAGCAGCTGCCCGTGCCAGGAAGTGCAGAATGCTGCAAGTGTGTTTTCCACCAATCAGCGTTCTTCAGCGCACAGCCCCGCCCAGTCCTACCCCCCTACTAGGTACTACGAAGTTTGGGGTTGAGGGAAAGTTTTTTACCTGGGTAATTTTGTTGGAAATGTGCGAAGGATTTTCAAAATCCCAGGTGAATGATAAAAGTTCCTGTGGTGGAAAAGGGGCAATTGGTATAACATGACAATAATCATTTACCATGCCTGTAATATGGCAGCAGATCTTGTCCTTTGCACAGAGGGTAACTCACTGTTTTCCCAGTGTGCATTTATTTCTTCTTCTTTTAGCCGCTAATTGCTAACAGCTACTTTTTAAGTCTCCAACATAATCCGCAATGAAAACATCACACCCATTCCATCCATGGTCACATCTACCATATGTGTACGTTTCACACACACCTTGTTTTGGTGCTGTTACTTCCTCCATTCCCGGATTAGAGGCGAGACAACTCTGCCCCCCCCCCCCCCCCCCCCTTTCCACAATCATACATGTCGAGGTGGCATCAGCTCCAGTTTCCCAATTTGCAGACATTTTCGGCTGCTGTTCCTCTCCTTTGAGTTAGCTGCTTACTGCTGCCAGCTGCTTCTTAAATCTCAAAATTTGACACCTGTTTTGCTCATGGTCCCGTCCTGCTGGCTGTCCCTTTTACACATACATTGATTCAGCGCCGTTACTAGCTCCGCTGTCCCCCTGTTCCCTTATTCATACCTTTTTTTACAGTATGGCGAGGCAACAAAACAGCAAGATATTTCCCGCCTTGAACAGGCAGTGTAAAAGGGGCCCTAGCATGTCAGAGAACCTACTGTAGTCTTCAACATAAAAACATAAAACGTCCTCTCTAGAGCCGGTGTTTGGTTTCTCTGCTCTGAATACACATGGTGGACTCTGTGGAAGAGGACCCACTCCATCAGGGCTTATTCCAAGGTAACGAAAATACACCATCTCTTAGTTTCAAGTGATTACACACACAAATGAAAGCCTACTCATTATATAATATCCAACTTCTGCCAATATATCCCCTGAAGCCTACACACTGGACCTTTAACATAGCTGTTTTCAGCTAGCACAGCTCTGATAGACCTGCTGTGAGCTTCCTGTTCACCTCCAACTGACAAACAGACAAAGTTAGCAACCAGCTGGTGAAGAACGTGGAGCACGTAGCAGATAAAGAGCCACATATTTTCCCTGTGGCGTTGACCTGAACGGACCTAAAGTAGAGTAAATGTTACTTATTTTTTTGTCAGATTGCCAGACGCAGATTTCAAATGAATGTTGATGCTGCTGAGCGTCTGCTGAACATGTGAACAGGTTGCAAAAATGTTCACCGCGATACGTTCACAGTGTAAGGTGACGATATCTCAGAGGTGAGTTTTTAACGTGAGAAATCTTACACTATAAAAAGATTGAAACCTCATTTATATTTAGATACTTGACAGATTAAATTAAAGGCTCCTGTTTTATAAGAAAAGCAGCTCTGAGCAACTGGTGACTGGTAGTAATGTGCGTAAAGCCTCAGCTGTTCATCGCCTCCACCCCCTAAACACACACACACACACACACACTCCAGCCACACGTGCACATGTCAGTGTTTGAGTGTGACCATGGATAAACAGAGGAAGAGAAGAGAGGGACAACTGCTGCGTGCTCTTCTATTGTTATAGCCATACCTGCCTGTCTGCACTGTTTGGAAGTATCTGTCAGACTGCTGTGAAAAACAACCTGCAGTCATTTCATTCAGCTGAAGCGCTCAACCTGCAGCCCCCTGCCCCTCACAGCCTGAGGGGGAAAGTATGCAAGACATCGGCGCTCTGACAACAGACGAGCAGTCCTATACATGCAGCGGCTCGTCCCGCTGTGTCAAGTAACAACAAGGTGGGAGCATGGCAGTTTGTTGCAAAAACGCACATTCAAAACCGAGGTTGTTCAGAGGCACAAGGGAGCGAGCGCCTGGCTGTCTCTCGAGGAAATTTGGATGCTGTCATTTTCTGTCAACAGGCGAGGGCTCTGTGTTGTTGCGTCTCAAAGGATGCATCTCTGTGAATCTGCTGTATTTTTTTTTCTCTGCGAGCCGAAAATCTAAACAACACTTGCAAAGCAGACGTGCAGCACGGCTGCTTTCTGAGCAGTGTGTGCACCAAAAAGATAAGAGTGTAGTTTTTACCTTGCGAGTCTGCTCTTAAGTATGCTTTGTGTGTCATTCTGAGAAAAAGTGCCTTGATGAATTTTGGATGAGGCCTGCGCTGCTCAGTTAGTCGAAACAGAAAGAAACTCGCCCAAAGAAGTGGTAGGTCTCAATTCAGCATGAATCCCAGGGTAGGGATGGAGCGCTAAAGCTGTGAATTATTGTCATCTGCATGCATGCCCAAACCTGAACTGATCCCCTCTGCTGCGTGAACCCCGCTGAGCCCAGAGGAAGCAGGTTCTTATCGGGGAGGAGGACAGGAAGAGACAGAGAGTGGAGGAGGAAGAGAGAGTGGGGGTTGGTGGCAGCATGGCAGCATTTCACTTGACACCGGTTTCCTCTGAGAAGTTTACACAGTTATGACTTCTCATTGTTGTGACTGTAAGTGGTGCTCGACTTCTCTGATGTAACAACAGGTTATATTTGTCCCTGTTCTGCAAACCACATGTGTCTTTGACGAATACACCTCATAAACTAGACCACACATTGTAAAGAAAGAAAGAAATCCTCTGATACAGAAGTGGGTGAACTTGAAAGGCATTTACCAGGCGAGGAGTGTGATGAAACATGCTTTTAAGTTGCATTATGGGAATTGTAGGATGCAATGTTTTTGCACTGAAAGCCAGGATGTCTTGGTCGATTTGGACCGTTTTGGTTTTAATCTGTTTGTTGCGACATGAAAAGAAATGAGTCTAAATAAATCCTTTTTTTCTGTTGCATATTTGATCATTCACGGATGACGAGTACGTTGAGCCGCATCAAGATTTGATGTTCCATCCTTTCAATATTAGATGGTGTCTGGAAATAGATATTTAGCTTATATAATTATAAAGAAATGTATGAAGTTAGTCGACGGTAAGTGAGAAGGAGAGAGAGAGATAGACATGATTATTCAGATCTTTTACCAGAAAACTGTGACCATAAAATCCTGCCTCTTAAAGGGGCAGTCCCTCCAGTGTGTTCTGGCTCTGCCCCGGGGCCTCCTACCAGTGGCACTGGCCCGAAACACCTCTAACAGGAGGCGCCCAGGAGGATCCTGATCAGATGTTGAACCACCTCAACCGACCCCTCTCAACGTGAGGGAGCAGCGGCTCTACTCTGAGCTCCCTCTGGATGTCTGTGTTTTGAGTCTCTCTGTAGTTGCTTTGCATCTTTTTGTGGTCATTTTGAGTCTGTTCCTGGTCAGTTTCTTTCAGTGATATTTTGTAGATAAGGATGGGAGGGCCCTGACACTTAAAGGCCTGCGCCCAGTGGGCCCGTTCAGGGCCCGTACCCCTGGACTCAGATTGTATTGGAATTTGTAAACGGATGTTTACTCAAATTCAGCAAGAATTTTCTCCAATTTTGAATTCTTCGTTCACCCTTGAGGCAAGCAAGACAAACAAAAGTCTCTTCATTAATTCAGTGTCACACAGAGGCTGTCACTGATATACAGATTATCATTTTGTGGGTGAGGTATTCCTTTCATGAAAGTACGATGCTGAATTACAGGAGTGCTCCTTTAAGAGGCAGGATTTTCTTACGGTCACAGTTGAGGTTAAAGATCTGAATGATCATCTGATGTCTGTCTTCCTTTCATTCTCACTCACTTTCATCTTATGATATAAGGTAAATAACTGTTGCCAGACACCATCACAGTCACTTTGCAATTATGGAAAAGAGAGTATAAGAAATCTTGATGTAGCTCTTAATAATAATCACTCATGAATGATAAAGTATGTAACAGAAAATGAGGATTTATTAAGATGAAAAGCCTAAAATTATTTCCAGTTTTAGCATTAAGTCTTTTCATGTGATGGATCTTCGTGAATAATTTAATGCATAGATGTTTTCATGTCTCTCTTAGAGGTGGGCACCGTTAAGATGATCGCCTCCAGCATCCCTCGCCAGTAGCTGGGCAGCATGGCTTCTGCTCCTCCTTCCAGAGAGGATACCAGTCGCTCATTAGCGCTGCACTGGAGGCTAACGCCGACATAGATACTCACCACGCTGGACACCGACTTCAAACTGAACCGAAGCAGGCTGAGCTGCACCCACAGGCCTGGTTAAACATACGTATGAACTGCCTTCAGAGGATGACTTGTGCCAGGGCGGCACATGTCCAGGACAGTGACGTCACCACAGTGTAACAACAGCGACATCTGGACTGAGACCGTGGACCATGCTCTGTCTCTGATCGGGTGCTTTGGTGGCAGAGCTGGACTGTGCAGCTCTTCCACACTAAGACAAACCTGGACCCTGAGCCATGTCTCTTCTCTCAGCCCTGAGCATCGTCTGTGGATTGATGCTCCATGTTTCATTTAGTGCGCTCAGCAATCACTACTGTGTTCCCCGAATGACCGTCCCCTACCAGAGTGAGTCAAATTCTCAGTGTCATCAAGGCATATTCTGTGTTTCTTGAAGTCATTGTATCAGCTCAAGGATGCATTTGAATAGTTTCACTATGATATGTGAACGAGCAGTGCAACTTTAACTTCTTAGTTTTTGTGCTGGCTGGGACAGGCTTATTGAATTTCAATGAATTTGCATTTTGTTTTTGCTGTGGGAGCATTTTCCCAACTGCACCGAGTCACAGTGGCTGAAATGTAGAGAGTAATGCAGATTCTTTCTTTTTTTAGACGAGCTGAAGTTGTTCAGAGAAGAGGGGATCTTCAACTACTCCACTATGCTAATGAGAGATGACCTGGGCGTGCTGCTGCTGGGAGCCAGAGAGGCCATTTACGCTCTGGACATCAACAACGTCTCTGTCAGGAAGGATGTGGTAAGAACATGAGAAGAGATTCATGACTCTCTGTTTACAGAGTCAGCAGGTCTGGCACTTTGTCCTGATCAGCTGTAAAACAACTGATAAACACACATGTGCCTGCAGATCGGCTAAAGAACAACATGCAAACTGTTTTTGCCTTGATAATATAGTTATTAATTAACTTTTAATTATTGCAGATTAAAAATAAAAAAAGATTTATTGAAGATTTATGATATTACATCAAAGTGGCTGAAGGCATTTCATCAAATAATCAGGAAGAGACTCAAGGCCGGACTTGTGTTTGCTTATCATGGATTAAAACTTTTTAGTTTACAACCACATGAAAGGAACTCATGTCTGTTGCTGGCCACACATCACAAGTGGTGTTGGTGTGGCTGTACGTTATGAGCGGGTCAGCTTAAAGACATACGTCACCCCCCAAATGACTACTGCTGCAGCAGTTACTCACCTCATGTTATGCTCAATTTGTGAAGAAAACTGCTGTTTGCATGCCTTTGATGAACAGAGAATCCAAAAACTGACAAAAGTCTTGATGAATTAAAGTCACAGTCATCTGCCTTTCCACACCAGCAAAACTGTCACACAACTTGTGCAGTATAATAGTCTCATTTATCCAGTTATATGCTTGGTACCTCCCAAACAGGCAACCCTAAAAATGAAACTTATCTTTTCTCTCTTGAAAAGTAAATCGATATTTTGGAGGACTCTTGACCTGGAGGGACGGGAGGATGGAAGAATTGTCAGTCGATATGGTGAAACTCTGGGCTTTGGCTAGAGTGGATTTAGTGCCGATTTGTAACATTTTTGTTTTATCACTGTTTAATTTGAGGAAATCGCATGTGAACAAGGACTTTATTTCATGAAGGCAATCAGTAAGGAATGGAGGAGGGAGGGTGGAATCAGATTTGGGAGATGTAGAGCTGAGTGTCATCCGCGTAGCAATGGAAATTTATGTGGTTTTTACAGAAAATGTTACCAAGGGGGAGTAAGTAGATGATGAATAGCAGGGGCTCCAGGACAGAGCCCTGGGGCACACCTGTGGAGACTGGGAGGGGGTGTGAGGTAAATGATTTCAGCTGAATGATCTACTGAACCAACAAAGTCACAAAATAACACTAATAAACTAAATGGTCAAGGCAGTGGTAGATCAACAGCTCCTGTGATCAGCGAGGTAAAATCACTGTTTTTTGCAATGGAGTCTGGCAGTGAAGATAGCATTAATATTTTCCACTTTTAGTCCTGTTTCCTGTCAGGAAGGTTCTGAGCATATGACTGCATAAATGATTACACAGCGTGTTTTGATACAGTTTTGCACTTGATAAATGCAGTCGCTGTTTTCGAATTTTCTTTGTTTTTGGATTCTTCGTTCACTGCAGAGGCATGTGAGAAAAACAAAGGTTTTGTCATGAATTCAGCGGAACACAAGGTGAATAACTGATATACAAATGGTCATTGGGGGAGTGAAGTATTCCTTTTAAAGGTATACTCTGCAGGATTTCCCTGAAAAACAAACGTATAGACCCGTACAAAAGTAGTCCCTCTCAATCATCCCTTACAACCCTCTAGAAGTGTGTGGCGGTGTATTTATCTGCAGAGGCTCTGCCTTCTGCGTGTATTATCTATTTTTTTCTTCTTTTCTGTGCTCGGGACATTTTTGGGCGCTTACCCCCACAGAGCTCAGGTGAGGTCAGGGCTTTATAAAAAGGTGCCAGGCATCCAAGAGACACAGTGCCAAAAGCAAAACGCATAGGGAGGCGAAATGCCAAACGAGAGTGAATTTGGCTTTTACTTTCACTTGGAGCATGTTTACGAACACTTGACAATCCTACACACTATACCAGTAACATTTTCCCTCAGAGTGTCTGATATGAAGGATTTTTGGAGACTGACAAAGTGAGCGTATCCAGTACACAAGAGAAAAAAGCACAAACTGGAATAAAGTTAGAAAATAAATTGTGCAACACTGACATCTCAGACACATCTTGGCTGCAAGAGTATTTCAGTAACATTTCATAATCACTTCATTCCTCCAGTAAGTGTACTCTTTGTACATCTGTTCGCTCTCTCTCACTATTTTGAGGCTGAGAACTTGCTCACAGATTCACATCAGATTGTGTAATGACCTGTTCTCACACCAGCAGCCAGGTCAACACTGTTGTCTGTTTGTCTCGTGCAAATTTGCATAAAGAACTTGAATGAATAATGGTCATGTTGAACTCTACAGACAGTAGCCTATTGATTCTTAGTTGCAGTTACAGCTAACAGTCACAACTGAAGAGGGACTGGTGTCCCAGCCAGCAGGTAGGTACACCCTTCTAGAGTGAACTGACTGGTCTTGACATTAGATAAACAATGATATGTGTGTGAGGGTAAACGGGCTGCGGCTCCACTGTCGTGCTGCGGGTTGCGACACTGTTCCTGCATGCTTTGACAAGACACTTTCCCTCTGTTGATGCAGGTGTATTGGCGAGTTACCGAGGAGAAGCAGAGGGAGTGCAAGTACAAAGGAAAACATGCCGAGGTTTGTGTAATGTATTTCAAAACAGAGCTTGCATACGCTAAGTTTTACTTCTAGGGTAAGAATACAGCCTGAAAGGACGACTGTTGATGATTGAAAGCAGTTTACTCCCCAGTGCAGTTTATCTCTGTGCATTTGTAAATCATTTATGTGGGAGTCTTTTTCCTTTTTAGAATTCTCTTTGAAGTGCTTTGCTTACAGCTTTGTACTGAATGTCCAAATAAAGGAAGGAGTGGAAAATGCACGTATACAGCCTTGACCTTTTTGGTCACCAGCTCAACCCCCGGCAGCCAGTGCTGTCAGTATATGTATGTGGCATGTTTGTGTTTTTGCGGCTGAACTAACAAAGCTCTGACCTTGGCATTCTCTCTGCTGGATCTTGTTGCAGGTGGAATGCCGTAACTACATTCGGACCCTGCACAAAATGAACGAGACTACAATGTATGTCTGTGGCACCAATGCTTTTAGCCCTGCCTGTGATTACATGGTGAGTAAAATGAAGACTGTGGAGTTAGTTTGGAGGATTTTGTAAGTTGTTTTTGGAGGTAGGACCTCTGTTTATCAGCTGAGGTGGTGCTTTCAAAGGGACGGACTGATGGGACCAACAATTCCTGAAATTGGTCCAGTATTCAGCACAGAGGGCTGCTGCTGTAAAACCACTCAGCACATGTTCACACCGTCAATTTACATCCGCTAAAAGTGCTTGTTATGGTCACTGGCAGCCTCAGTTTGTTATTACACGTGTCTCACTACATTATGGAAAGAATCCCCACAGAGATAGATGTTGAAGAGTATGATCATTTTTGATTAACCAGAAACAGCCCCAAAATCGCCACAGCCAAACCTACCAGACTCCATTTAAATAAACAGTGATTAAAGCACGTATAGAGGCAGCATATTTCACATCTAAGTGGGTGAATTAAGAGTTAATTTCAACCAATCTAGACATGGTGATTGCTGGAGCAGTGGAAAGATGAACCAAGGTGGGTTTTGTAAGTTTTATTATGCTTCTATTGACTTTAAATAAAGTGTCTTTAAGCTGTAAGTGACATTTCACCAACAGGACAGGCAAAACAAAATATCGTCCCACTCTTTAATATTAAACCATCATGAACATGTGCAGGACAACATACTTAATGACCAATATTTTAACATTTACTGAAAATAAGGGAAGTGCAATTGCACACTTTTTGGCCCTAAATAGGTCAGTGTGCTCAGAGTTTAGCCTTTAGTTTTTGATTAATAATTCTGGGTTTGGATATGACTTTACAACCTCTTAGCAGCAGAAAGAGCTCAGCGATAGCGTTTTCAGGGCTGTTTTTGGATAAACAAAAAGGTTCGTATACAGCGAGCAGGAGCAGCGACCCACCGTCCAACACCGGCACACCGTGAGGATGGAAAGGACGGTGCACCTGCCGCAGCAAGCGAGCACACTGTCTGCGGTCATTTTGACTTGACCAGACTTCACTACAAGCTGACTGGCTGTTGAAACAGACGACCAGCCTTACATTTTAAAACCAGTTGCAGGTGACGCCATCACTCACACCGCTGCAACTTTTCTCTGCAAGGTTCTAAAACTGGTAACAGCTCTCCCTGATGGCAGAGGCCCCCCAGCAGGATCATGCACCATGCCTCAGTGCAGAAACTGCTCAGGAATGTGACAAAGAGCTCAAGTCACCGACCTGGCCTCCAAATTCCCCAGATCCAACTCTGATCGAACATCTATGGGATGTGCCGGTACCTCAGAGGTACCCCTAATCCATGGTGGGGCCCCCCTGGATCGGACTGGTCTCTGACATGTGAAGGCATGGACACATGTCCTCTGGATGGTGTCCTGTGGTGTCTGGCTTCGGATCATTTGAGACCTGTCTGTTGTGAGGTGGGGCACCAGCACTTCCCAAGATGCTCAGTCAGTTTGGGGTGTGGGAGATTTGGAGGCCAGGTCGACACCTTGAGCTTTTTGTCACGTTCCTCAGGCCATTCCTGAGCAGTGTTTGTGGTGTGGCTCATTTTCCTGCTGGGGGGCCACTGCCATCACGGAGTACTCCTGCCGTGAGGGGGTTTCTTAGCCCACAGTGGTGCTTGGGTGGGTGGCGGGCGTCAGGTGGCATCCATATGAATGCCATGACCAAAGGTTTCCCGGCAGAACAATGCACTGTGACAAAATGATCAGTGTTATTCACTTCACCTGTCAGTGGTTTGAACGTTGCGGCTGATCGGTGTGTAATCGGTGCTCGAGTGAGTTTTCACAGCAGCAGGTCGGGGTGTGTGGCGTTGACTCAAAACACACCACGGTGTCCATGTTCATCGTATCAAAGGAACCTGTCAGAAAGTGCAACACTGATGTGTTTATAATATTTTTTGGGGCAACAAAGGAGGTCTGTGTCACACATGAAAAAGCTTCATCGGGCTTTTGACACACGATACTTTAATTGCTGGTTTTGTTCTTTTTATAGCTTTTGTTTACAGTTGGAAAGATATCACCTGACGCATTCTTTAAACCAAGCAGCAACAGTTGTGGTTGAATGTTGCAGTTAATAGACAAAGGCTTTAAAATGCAGTTCCTTTTTATTCTGAGAGCTCAGATTGTTTTAGATTAAAAAAAACTGACATCGTCTCTTTTGTGACACACAGTCAACACATTTTCTCAGCAAGAGCTCATATTAGATTTCCTTCTTCTAATGGTTCAGAAAAATACAAAGTTTTCCCCTCCGTAATGTTTGTGTATTTTATTGTCTTTGTTAGGGTTGATTGTTCTGCAGCACCCATTAGCTCATGACCGTAGTGTATTTTGGCAAAGAACTCAAATCTCAGAGGACTGAGCCTCCTGAATGCCTCGCCAAGGAGAATGAAATGGTTTCTACGTGCAGACCCATGACACAAAGAGCTAACTTTTAGACAAGATAGATAAATAAATGAAGGTCAGTTTAGCGTCTGCAGTACGTAATATGAATCAGTGGCTGAGTTGAAGGTTGGAGATCAATCTTGATACTTGTATTATCTTTTATTTACTTTGGAAAGTGGTGAGTAATAATGTAAATATACGCACATTGTAGTTAAAAGGCTAAAACATACAAATCACTGGCTAAGTCCTGTAATTCCAGTCATGTGTCCGGGAGCTGCGTCTGATTAAAATCACACTGTTTTTCGTTCTTCTCCCTCTCGTAAAAAGTTTTCTTTCCTTTGTTTCCGACAGACGTTTGTTAATGGACAGCTGAGGCTGAAGGGAAAGCAGCAGGAGGAGGGAAAGGGGAAGTGTCCTTTTGATCCCTTCCAGAGATACTCCTCCCTCATGGTGGGTGAGTGTCTGAGTCAGGTTTGCTGCCAGCGGGAACAAAGCGCCGAGTACTGCTGAATGTTCAAAGTGCACCAACAGAAAAGATCCGTGATAATAACTGTGCACAAATCTCACAAGCCACAAGATCTGAGCACCCAGTGCATCACAAGTGTCACACAATATCTTTGTTATTGCAACTTGCTCACTCAACATTTGTAGTAATTAGTCAGAAAACAGGCCGGCCAGTTGAGTCCATTAGTAGCCATATAAACGAGAGATTGTTCCAAGTTAATATGAATAATGTATTTCCAGGAATTTTTCCTCATCTCTTGTTCCTGTCCAACAGGAAATGACCTGTATTCTGCTACATCCATCAACTTCTTGGGCTCTGAGCCGGTGGTTCTGCGCAGCTCAGACTTGGCTCTCCGCACTGAGTTTAAGAGCTCCTGGCTCAGCGGTGAGTTCCTCCTCTGCAAAAACCGGCCATTTAAAGTTTTATATAATGGTGTGCATAGTTTAAAGGGAATCGACTCCAGCAGCAGCCAAGCTGCCTCTGCATGGTGCAGTATTTTTAGATATCCTTTAATGTAACCGAGGCAGTGGTTGTAGATTTTTGCACCTGGCCAAAGCGCTAATTTCATTCTTGATTTTTCAGAGCCAAACTTTATCTACATGGACTATGTGGCTGAGAGTGTTAATAGTCCTGATGGTGACGATGACAAGGTGTACATGTTCTTCAGTGAGAATGCCATGGAGTACGACTTCTACAGCAAAGTTGCAGTGTCGCGAGTGGCCCGTGTCTGCAAGGTATAAATAAGTAAAGAATAGAGTCTCAGTCTCAGACGTTAATGGACCAATGTGTAGGATTAAGGGGATTTAGTGGCATCTAGTGGTGAGAAATGCAGATTACAACCAGCTGAAACTTCTCCCTGTCAGAATTCCTTCAGTGTTAACTGTTATTACCAGGAGCTGAATTATCCACTCAGATCTGTTCCTCTCCACAACAAATGTAGCTTGTGATTTAACCCAATGAAAAGACAGAAAAAGCAGTTTGACAAGGGGCGAGGGAAAAATCAATACAGCATACTTGCACAATATTTTGCATGCCGATATTGTATTGATACACAGACGGCAAGTATTGAACTTATATAGGACAACGTTTGGTGCAAGAAAAATAAAATCAATAGCTTTGCCAGTTCACTGGATGGTGCTGATGACTGTTTTATATGGTGAGGTCAGCAGAGGTCTCAGTCAGTGGCGTTTGGCAGGAAGTTCATGAAAACTAAGATGGAGGCACTGGAAGAAGAAATCAGAAATGTGCCATCGGCGATTAAATCAAATGTTTGGACTAATCTGGGATTCTTTAACACAGACACATGCCATTTGTAAGCAGTGTCATATGAGAATAAATTACTCACCTCACACGCCACCATCCAGAGACAGCGTTAGCCGGTGACGTCCAAACTAACACTAAACCCGCTCTGCCGAAAACTCAACCAACATTAGACACACTTAACTTGACACTTCTCGTCGACTGCTGTCTCATGTTCTCCACACTGGAGCAGTATGCTAAAGTAACATTGAAGCAAACATCACAGACCTCCTGCAAAACGCAACACAAGAATGGGCGATTGCTGACCAAAACCTTGTTGTAACAGACAACTCTTCTTATTTTCAGGTGATTCTTTATACACTAGAGTAGAGTAGGTTTGGTGTTTGAGGATGTGCCGATCAGACTTGTGTTTGGCCACACACTCCCTGTCTGACACTGGTCTGCTTGTTGCTGTTAAGAGGACTATCTGCAGAATTGCCCATGACAGAGCGCCCTGTCTCTGTGTTTAGGGGGATATGGGCGGCCAGCGGACGCTGCAGAGGAAATGGACGTCGTTCCTGAAAGCTCGTCTGGATTGTTCCCTCCCTGAACCCAGCCTGCCCCCCATTGTCCAGGATGTCTTCCTGCTGAAAGACGATGACTGGAGGAAGAGTGTCTTCTACGCTGTCTTCACTCCGCAGTCGTAAGTGCTTACAATAAATCCTGGGTGTTGACAAGGTAGGAAGTAAGCTGAGCAGACAGTGTAGAAGAATGAAAAAGGTGTCTATATTCACACAAATACTTTGCACGAATAAAACAAACGCTGGTACTTTGCTTGACTGAGTGTGTTTGATTTCCAGGAGCTTGTCCCAGGTGTCGGCAGTATGTGCGTACACTGTGTCCTCCATTCGAGATATTTTCAATGAGGGCAAGTTTAAGACACCTGTCGCCGTGGAGACATCTCACGTCAAGTGGGTGATGTACACTGGAGACGTGCCTGTACCCAGACCAGGAGCGGTGAGTCTGAAGACTTTGTTACAGCCAGAGGCGACTCTGGATATTATACAGTACGATATTTAAAAAAAATCCACAGTACTGAATTGAAGTTTTGTATTTCAGTGCATCAATAACGTGGCACGTAAAATGGGAATGAATCGCTCACTGGACCTTCCTGACAAAACCCTCCAGTTCATCAGGGACCGTCCCCTCATGGACGAGGCTGTGCGCCCGCAGACAGGAGGGCCGCTGCTGGTCAAGAGTGGAGCTTTGCTGACTCGGATTGTCGTGGACAGTGTGTCGGCGCTGGATGGCAAGACACATGCCGTCATGTTCATTGGCACTGGTAAACTATGGCCTGTCTGTTAAAAAGATAAAACAGAACCAGTGGTTGAATGAAACTTAAGTACTGTACTTAAATACAGTTTTAAGCTACTTCTATTTGACTATTTCCATTTTATTCTACTTTATAATTCTGCCTCCCTCTACTTCACTACATTTGTTTTTCAGCTTTAGTTACTTTAAAGCTTCAGATTATTAATACAAATATAATCAGCTAATAAATTATGTTGCATTATTGTAGATTAAGTCACCCAGGAGTATATGAAGTGATCAAAATGAGAATGTGTATTATTCTGATTCTGCTTTACTTTTGGTACTTTAAGTTGCTTGTGATGCGAATACTTTTGTTCTTGAGTAACATTTCAAATGCAGAGCTTTCACTTGTAGCAGACTATCTCTACTTTGTAGTATTGCTTGCTTTACTGAAGTTAAAGATCTGAGAACGTCTTTCAAACAGAAGGGGCTGCTAGATAATTAACTTACATTAAACTTGAAAACTTGGTTTTAAATCTTAAGTATTTCTAAATAATGTATAATTTACAGTTAAAGTAAAAAAAACAACTGTTTGAATAAAACAAAACACAACACTAATTTATTATTTATTAACACTATTTAACGCTCAAACATTCAGCTAATCTGTTTAATTTGCACTGTGCAGTTTGTTCCACTTTGACTGACAGTGCTGGCAACATAAGCAAACAACCCCGTAACTGTCAGATTGTTTGTTTTACTCTAACGTTACTAAACTCTGATTGGTGCATAGATGTTCGTGACGTCACCCTTTTTCCAACTGAGCCCCGCCCATTACAAACCAGTGAGGAAAGCAGGAACAAAAACACAAAATACATGTTGAACAAACACAGAAGAACAAGTGTTCAGAGTTGGACAGAAAGTAGTGTTTTCAGGTAGATCACAGTGAGAACCTGACCGAGAAAATAATGCTAAGCCTTTAAAACCACTACAACATTGTTTAATCAGCACCTTTGAAGATGCACACGTCAGATGTGAGAAGGTAAATCAAAGCCAGGATCTTGGTTAATGCATGTGTTTGTGTGATGAGCTTGTTATATGGTTATTAGATGATCCTTTTTTGTCTCCTGATAGAAAACGGTTACGTTCAGAAGGCCGTCAACTACGATGGAGAGATGTTCATCATTGAGGAAATTCAACTGTATGAAAACCCCGTGCCTATTAGCATCCTGCGACTCTCATCCAGCAAGGTAACTCTCAACAGGTTCAACACAGTGGCAGTGTGGTCTGTTAGCTCATCATCATCATCATCATTATAGGTTATAGACATTTACTGGTGTGTCACTTGGCAAATATTGTACAATGAGCTTCAGTCTGAATTTATGTCTCAATTTAAATATGTTGTCACTATATTGCTGCTAACAGGCAGCAGGGCGGCTTCAGGAGTAATAAAGATGAGATGCTTTTGGTTTATTATTAATATGTGTGTGTGTGTGTGTGTGTGTGTGCGCGCAAACACAGGGCCAACTGTATGCAGGCTCACAGTTTGGTGCCGTCCAGATGCCGGTCAACAACTGCAGCCGCTATGACCTTTGTGTGGACTGTGTCCTGGCCAGAGATCCTTACTGTGCCTGGGACTTCACCACCGAGAAGTGCTCCTCAGTCCGCAGCTTATCATCCTCCTCACATGCTGCATTACAGAGTCTGAAGGAAGGAGACATCTCACAATGTCCACAGCCAGGTACAGTTACTGTGCATTGTTTGCAGTACCAAAGTCAACGTGACGTCATGAGATGGCTGCTGTCTCTTTTAGGAGACAGAATTAGCTTCGATTTTTGAACCTTTATGGTTAATTTGAAAACTTTGAGTTACATTTTGAATATTGAGCCAACATGCAGTTTGAATATTTCAAAGCAATTTCTGGTGATGGAAACCTAGATACCTTCCTCTCTAAAACAAACAGACCAGCTGATTAAAACAGGTAGAAACACTGAATAAAGTAGTTTCATGTTACTGACCAGTGTTTCTCAGATGCTGTTTGGCTCTACACAGAGGGCTGCTAGCCCAGCACCTGCTAATGTGTGCTCACCTTTTTTCTCTGATAACTCCAGACATTCGGGAACCGCTGATTCAGACCAGTAAAAACACATAACAAGGCAGTTTCACCTTAAAAATCTGTGTTTCTTCAAAGCTGTTTGGTACGGCAGGGCTGGAGACAGCTAACGTCCGCTGAGCTTATTTCTGTGATAACTTAAGATTAGATGTCCAATGGCTAAAATCATTTGTCTTGGTAAAACACATAGTTCAAAACGACCAAGATCTAAAATGTGTATTGAAAAACGTACCCTAAAAAGTCAGTTTATGGCAGCTTCTTGCAGAAAACCACAACCCTAACGCATGCACAGTATGATGCCACCGACAGGCGGAGGTGACCAAATGACACGGACTGTGTCCTTAATTAAAATAACAGGTTTCTGTGGGTTTGAACATTGTTGAAAACATTTGGGACAATGTAAGTATACAACAAACTATGCTGTTTTTAGGGCTGTTTTGTAGTCGATGGAAAGGCACGCAGGCGCGAATGCATTAGGACGCATCGAGACGCATTGGCCGTCATGATGCATGCTTGCGTCTCAAAATGCATTGTCCATTTTTTTTGATACGTGACGCAGCGATGCGTGTAATACCATACGTTGCCAGCGGGGGTGATAATGCAAGCAACGTACTTGAAATTAACCACTTTTTGTTATTCACAGAAGAAGCAGGTATGAAATACGGCGGGCGTGGAGGAAAAACTTTGTGAAATCGTACGGGCACACTCCCATTTACATGACAGTTCTAGTGCCATGCACTCTAATAAAATAGCAGTACTAGCTAGCTACAGCAGTGCTAGCTAGCCGGAATGTAATGGTGACTCTGCTGCCCCCTACTGCACGAGCGATGTATTGCATTTAAATTGTCGCCCACATCACATGCGTTCAGTGTGTTGACTGAAAGGAAGTGCATTGCTCGCCTCGCTTGCGTTGCTTGCTAGCGTTGCATGCGTCGACTATGAAACGGCCCTTAGACATTTTGAAGAGACATGACATATTAAAGTTACATATTATATCTTTAAAAAATGATTTAAGTACAAGCCAGGGCCTGTAAGGGGGTTTTATGATTCAAAATTGAGTCGCTTAAGCCTGATTTATGGTCGTGCGTTGAATCGACGACGTCGCTACGTGGTTGCCGTGACGCCATCGTGAACCCTTCAGCCTGATTTATGGTCGTGCGTTGAATTGACGACGTCGCTACGTTGTAGGGTACGGGGCTACGCAAAAGGCTCGCCATAGCCCCCGGCGTAGCCTGACGTGCACCTCCCCAAAAATGTAACTATGCGTCGAGGCGACGCAGACCCAGCGCAGACCGGCACGGCTGTGATTGGTTTGCTTGGTAGCAACGCATTTCCGGTTCCGTATTTCCAGATTTCACCATCCCCGCCATCTTTAAACATCTTCTATTGCGATGTAGATGTTATTAAGGCTCATTATATATATATATATATATATGCCATTATGCTCAACGTTCAATACGGATACGGATACGGCTGGAGCCGTCTGTCCGTGCTCCACGTTCATTTCTCTGTGACAGGAAAAGCCGGAAGCTAAACAAAGAATCAACTAGAGACGACGATAACCACTCAGGAAAGGAACGAAGCCTCCTACTGCTCTGGCGGTGAATTGCACCGCGACGAAACAGAGTGACGGAGAAGTTCGAAGGGTTCACGACGGCGTCACGGCAACCACATAGCGACGTCGTCGATTCAACGCACAGCCATAAATCAGGCTTTCCTCACCTGGGTGAGCTGGGGGGGGGGACGAAGGGTGGGCACAATGTTGGTTGGTGTTGGTTCAGTTTAACTAGCGGTAATTTCCAAATGAGCTGCGTCACTACCTAGCTAGTTCCCTATAAATCCACATGTGTAACTGGTCAAAAAATTATTCTGTGCAGTTAACCGTTTTCACCTCTACCCTTGGACCCCTGCTCTAAAGCTTCAAAATTCATGAGGGGGTTAGCTGATGTGTTTTATGTCGTAGAACAAAACACAAAAGTCTCTTTAGCTTGTGTTACCACAGAACTTTTCAGACATCTAACCAAAGGCCCATTAAAAAACAAACCATTGGCTTTGAGACGAGGGAACCGGAGGTGCTAAAATGCGAACTCATTTCCCGGTTTTAGGACCCGGTCCTACAGCACTCTTTAGTCGCATAGCAACGACAGACCGGAAGTTGACTTTGAGAATAAAACAACATCCCAGCAGTCATATGCATTAGTATGCACTCAGTGAAACCTGCCTTTTGTGTGTGTGTGTGTTTTTAGATCCAGTAGCAGCTGTGGACTTTACCCTAGTTCCAGGGAACAACATCCAGCTGCCCTGCCAGCTCCACTCCAACTTGGCACAGGTCCTGTGGCGTTTCTCTGACCAAACACTTCACTCCAACAGCAAATACTACATCTACAGTGGGGGCCTCCTCATCCTGAGTGCCTCTGAATCAGACGCTGGTTTGTACACCTGCGACTCAGTAGAGCCGATCAACAGCAAAACATACAACCGGACTGTGGCGGTTTATCAGTTACAGCTCCAATCTGGCCCAGGAGAAGGGGACAGTGCTACTCCTGGCAACGAGGTGACAAATTCCTCAGACTCTATTCACGGTCTGAACACAGCTGCACCAGGGCTGGAGCCAAACCTGGACAGCAAGGACCCGTTGTCCGGCGAGGATCCTTTGTCCCCTGAGACCCAAAGTGACACCAGCAGGGTAACTCATTTAGAGGTGGCTGTGGCTCTGCTGTCGCTGCTTTGTCTCTCCCTGATGGGGGTCATATTTTGGATCTGGGGTCAGGGACGCTGGGAGTGCTTCAAGTTTGCGCAGCGCACCAGTGACAGCGAGGGGAAAAGGCAGTCAGCCGAATACATGCACATCCAGAACCGAACTTCAGAGATAAAGTTCCTGGGGCCTGTGTCTGGAAGACCATGCAGTGCCAATAATAATCACTCTGCTGTTGACTTCAAAGGGAACGGGGAGCACCACTTCACACCTATGGCCAACATTTCAAGTCTGGACGGTCTGGGATACATAAATGATGAGTCAGAGATTTGACTCTGCTGAGGTATAGAATTCAGTCCGAGGCTGTCAACAGTGCACTACTCATTTTCCCATAGGTGTGCTCCTGTAGAAAAGCTTTTCCCATTATAAATTCTTTTGATTGGTGTCCTGTTTCTCCTTGCCAATCTCCAGCACTGTCTATCATTTCTGGTCTCCGACTGGGCAGCTGATGTTCACCGAAGAGACTTTACTGGTGGAATTTCCACTCCAGGAAAAAGTTGGAAAGTCATTTTTTTATACATGTATTTTTTGTATAATGATAAATTGTGTGTAATATATTGTGTACAGACAAAAGCTTTTTTTCAACTGCTATTTATTTGTTGCAATGAAGTTTTTATTTCAGCAAATTATAACACCTGTGATCTCAGTCTTGTAAATAGGGTCGGCAACACTGAACAAGTAGCAAACACTCTGACCTCTGATTCCCAGGCACATTTCATTTTATGGACTGCGTTCTGTTAATGATTGATCAACAGCCTGCACTACTTATTTCCGGGATGCTGTAAAAATGGACAACAGATTTACATCTGCATTCAAGGGGAGACACTACAGGTGAATAGGGTAAAACTTTTCACTGGAAGATATGACCCTGAAACTTTCCCAGCTGTGTTTTATTAAATGTGCTCTTTTTACATACATTTTCATAAAAGAAATCTGAACATTGGATAGAGCTATGTTTAAAATTGTTGTTTCTTTTTTTGACAAATTGAGTCAAATATTTTACAGTGAGAATTTTGTATGTCTCTTTTTATCACTCCATAAATCAGAAAATACTGTCAACAGCCATAAAAAAGGATATTTTCACCAAGTTTTTAGGCATAAAATGTTACAAAAATCAGGCTATGAATGATATGTGAACAATTCCCTCTGTAAAGAAAATTCCATATATCCTCCTGAGACCGTGTGTCCTCATTTGAGGACACTACATTCTGGGTATACTGGACCTTATACTTCATTCTGCTTACTTAAGACCTGTTGTCCTCAGTCATGGACACTTTTTGTGCCATGTAGTGGCAGCAAGAGCACATTACACTAATACATGTAAAAAAACACAGATGGCAGCCATCTCTGCCAAGTCAGTCTGCGGCCGACCCCGACACAAAATGGACACGGTACGAAACCTGATTGAATTTATTGGTTGAAACTTATGATTTAAAAACATTTGTAGTTTAATACACAAATTTTTTAATACTTTTTTGCCATACAAACAATTTTATCATCAGTAATAAACTAAGACGTTGTTAATCAGATAGTACTAGTTGGAAGACATTGGGACTTTATTATGGTTGACAGTGTTTGTTTCAATACTTACTCCTACTCCTACTAATCCCAAATAGCTAGCTAAACAGCTAGTAACAGTTCGGGAGGTTCATTTGTTTGTTATCCACAAACAAATGAACCAGGTGATTAAACCAGTAAAAACACTTAATAAAGCAGTCTGACGTTAGAAATAAGTGTTTCTCTGACGCAGTTTGGCATATTGGAAATGGGCTGCTAACCTAGCACCTGCTAATTTGTGCTCACCTTATTTCTCTAACTTAAGATTTAGACCTTAGCCCCTTTTACACCAACATTTCCAGGAACCTTTACTACCAGCAATTTGCCCATGCCATGAAGAGCGGAGCGCTGCAAGCATGTGTTCCACCAATCAGCGTTCTTCCACACACAGCCCCGCCCCTCAAGAATTCCAGGTAATCTGAAAAGTCCTACCCCTCTACTAGGTACTTTTTCCAGAGTAAATTTGGGGTTGAGGGAAAGTTTTTTACCTGAGTAATTTCGGTGGAAACATGCAGAGGTTTTTCAAAATTCCAGGTAAATGATTAAAGTTCCTGCGGTGGAAAAGGGGCTATTCAGAAGGTTTTTACCAGGAGCAGACTTCTTCGCGGGGGTCTCCTCCTCTCCAAACAAACAGACCTGGTGATTTATAGCCATAAAAACACAGAATGAAGCACCTTCTCCTTAAAAATCAGTGTTTCTCCGATGCTGTTTGGCATGTTAGGGAATGGAGCCAACTACTGCTGACTTTAGCTGAGTTTATTTCTCTGATAAGTTGAGATTCAGATGTCCAACGACTAAAATCCTTCATCTGGGTAAAAGACATATTTCACTATCACGTTAAAAGTCTAATTAAATATGCACTTGCATATGCATACATTTCCAGAACAGCATCTGAACTAAAATAAACACCCAAATATGTATTTCGGTAATTTTCTTTCCAACAGTCTGAAAGAAGACATGATGTGGAAGCAAAATGGCCCAAAATCTTAAAATTGACTAGAAAAGAAAAAGAAAAAAATCCACCTGCTGTGTCTCCCCTAACGAATATGCCACTCTTAGGTGATATATAGAGTGAACTCCGTAACATAAGGTTTTCCTACAATTCAGTAAATGTCATATATACCCTCACTGAGATTGAGTAAGCGTGTCACTGGGATGTGGATGTGTGGCTGTCAGTGAATCATCTCTTTGAATCAGAGTCACAGCTCAGATAAGAATTTCGGTTTTTGGTGTCAAACTTTGGAAAATGCAGTCCTTCTTGATAATAAAAAACTTTATTGGGAGTTTGACGTGTGTCTAGCTGTCAGTAATGATTACCTTCTCTCTCACACAGCTGAGGAAATTTGTTTGAAAGCAATGCTGGAAGTTCAGCTGACACGCTTGTTGTCTTGATGTTTCCATAGATACTCCTGTGGGTCGTATGGCGGGATGATATCAACAAAAACACACACCGACTCCACAGTTACCTCAGACCTGTTTGTTTTTGTCGAAAAAGTCTGAGACCAAACTAAATTACAGGAATGAAGCCTGGATCTTCTCTGTGGTTTTCACACTCTGTCATTAACAATAGCGCTCGGAGCCGCCTCATGTTTCATCTCAAAAAAGTACTGTAGATAAGAAAGGGTTGAAATGGTTCTCTGCTCAATTATTCAACATTGCAGTATAAAGAAGTTGTCATGAACGGAATTAAGGTTATAAATTGATTTTATCAGGTGATACATTAATAAATTATTGCCAATGTAGTCGCATAGACTTTGCTGTTTTTTAAAAAGAAGTACTTTCATGCTTGCATATACACCGGGGGATTAAGACAAACCACTCGCCAACTATTGTTTTTTAGTTTCTTTATTCTAAAAAAAGCCAGTGAGCTCACACTGAGTTGTTTATAAGTTTCAGAAAATCTTTTTTTTTTAGCTGCCCTCTCTCCTGCTCATCAGCCCTACTTTTCCTCCCAAGATTTAATGAGGTTTCGTCTCTTACTTTTAGTTCAGGCTGTCTTAGTACGATACTCTGTGATGCTCACAGGCTTTTTTTTTAATACCACATGCAGTTTCTTTGAACATTTCTGGATAAATCAATACGACAGCAGCATCTCTTTACCAGAGTAAGGATTTTACACTGAGGACAAGAGATACAGAAATAAAACACAACGAAAGTGAGCACCAGAAGGGACAACACATGGGCCAAGTGGTGGACAGAACTGCTGGCCCAGGGGCAAAGCTGAAGGATAATAGAGTTGTCTGACGACATCTTTCTACTGATATGAAATCATAAATCACCAATAGTACCACTTCATTCACAGCCTACAGCAGCAAAAGACTGTGGAAAGTAAATCTAACCTTTAAAGAGAAAGTTCACCTCAAAATGAGGAGTGTTGTGGATAATGGTTGTAGAGATGTCTGCCTTCTCTTAAACATAATGAAACAAGATGGCGCTCGGCTTGTGGTGCTCATTGTGCCAAAAATTACATTTAATAAACTCAACAACGTCTCTTTCCCTAAATCATGACCAGGTTACTCAAGATAATCCACAGACCTTGTTATGAGCAGTTTCGTGAAGGAACTATTTTCTTTCAACCAAACTACACCCGCCAACCGAATCAGCGCTCAGAAGGAAGCGTGCATCTACTGCTAGCTCACCCATGAGCCTCTCGTCCCTGAGAGCGATGTCAGTTTTGGTTAATGTCGCCATACAAGAGGCCTTTCCTTTCAGTCAGTGAGCTTTAGCACCACACTTTAAGGCGCTAATTGACCTAAACTACGCATTGGAGGGATATATTCATCATTTTATTGTTGAGAAGGTCGATGAAAAGCTTAAATTACAAGCCAACATTTACAGGTCACAGTGTTACGCTTGTGAAGCGCATCTGGTTGCCGTCACCATCAAAGACAACAAGTTAAAGTGCCACTGAAGTTAAGGTTTTTGGCTCAGAATATGAGAAAAGGATAACGGCCTTTTTACCATCTTTACCAAGAGTGTCTCTGCGTTAGTTTGGTGCTACAGTATTTACACTGAATCATTCAGCATAACGTTTGCCAACCTTTGTTATCTCTGCCATTACAGATAAGTTAATGAAGCTAAGCTCCAGAAGTTAACGTTAGCTTAACTAGAGCCCTTTGGACAACAGCTAACAATGATGTACCATCACCAAAGTACAAAACTAGAACAAAACAGGCTAATGAACTCCCAGCAAACAAGGTGACATGATGAACAACGCAGCTAGGAGCTAACATTAGGCTAACTTTAGCTAACGTTAGCTAGAGATGTTAAAGATAACTTTATATTTCTTTCCAGCAAAGTGACAATATGTTGCCTCAAACACAATGTTGACTTACCTTAGAACAGATGTAGACATCATTGTTAATCTTATTCACGTTGAGTTGATGTTGTGGTCTAACGTTACCACACAACTTTATCCAAAGGAGACACTTTTCTGGCTTGAGATGTGGTTTAAAGTGTAAAAACACACCTGGTCGCCAGCCTCTCAGGATACCTTGTGTCAGAGCTGCATGTACCCCATGCACACCGCTTGACCATTTTTAAACTCATAAAACCGAACAAACTGACTTTCTGTGATGCATTTCAATGGACGTCCAGGCAGAGGATGTCCCAGTGTGTGGGAACGGCTATACGCACTGTGATTGGCTCATTGCGTTTGAGGGCGGGGCTTAGCCACAGGTCAGTTGGTGACAGTGAAAACATGGCGGCCACACTGCAGTCTAACTGCAGGTAGTCCTGGCTGTATGTTGTGTTAACACTGCTAACAATGCTATGTGAGCTTCATGGCTCAAAGTGCTAACTTGCTGCGGCAACCTGAGAAGCAACCTGAGAAGCAACCTGAGAAGCAACCTGAGAAGCAACCTGAGGGTGGCTCAGTGTTGCCCTGGCAAACTTTGTTGGGTCATGACATCGTTATTAGCTGTAATCACCAAATGAGCAGTGCTGCGAGCTGGCTCCCATCAGACCCTGTGTCAGTCTGTTTCCCCCGACCCAAACCCTGAGCCCTAACAGTGCTATGTGAAGCAAAATTAACCTACAGACTGATATATATAACCAATCAAAAATATTCTCAGCAGTTAATCAATTGGCATCTTTTCTCACCGTGGTCAGTTAGCCTGCAGACGTGCTGTGTTGACATGGCAACTCGCGCGAGACTCAAGAACATTCAGAGACGTTTTTGTTCTCGAGTTGCAGGCAAACTGACCACGGTGAGAAACGATGCTATAAAAGTGGAGTAAATTATATCTTTTCAAGTCAGGTTTGCATGCTGCGGCTTCAGGCACTTGGATTACAACGGATGAGCCGTTCTGATGTTTTTATGTTGGACGTGGGTTCCATGCACTTCAAGTGAAAAATGCAGCTAGCTGTTATCCTCCGATACCCCGAACGAGTTTTGTGGATTCAAAAACTACACTGGACTTCTTGTCGGCATGAGGGTGAGTAAGTGCTGTCTGTATTTTCATTCTAAAGTGATCATTTCCTTTAAGGCCTGTGGATCATCAGTCATCTTGAGGAACCTGGTCATGATTTCTGGAAGGAGACACTGCTGCTGAGTTTTTTAAATGTATTATTTTGGCGCACTGAGCACCACATGCAGAGTGTCATTGAGTTCCTTTATATTCGAGAGAACGTAGATGTCTCTACAGGCGATATCTCCAACACTCTGCACCTCACCAAAACAATCCAGGCTGAGAAACAGCACTACAAGTAAGAGAAAAATATGTGTTTTTGATTTTGAAGTTAACTGTCCTTTAACACGTCATACTGTGAAACTGGATGTGCTGACATGACTAAACAGCTGACAGTTTGGAGTTCTGCAGTCAAACACCGACCTGAGCTGCTACGTTCTGTACATTTGGGGCCGTTCCTCAGATTTTCACGACAAAAACAAACCATAAAAATGTATCTCACATTCAGCTAGGACAGACAGACACGATGGGAATAAGAATATTTATTGAAATGTTGCAATATTTAAAGGTTACTTTAACATATCCATTTTATTTCATCACTTATCAAATAACAGAGAAAAATCAAAATACTAATTCTGGCAGTTGGCCATGAAGGACACTTTTGTAACAAGGAAAGAAAGATAAATCAAGCTATGAGGCGGTGCTTTACTTCATGTAGGCTCTTTGGGATCATAGAGCCAAAAATAAAATTCAACTATTAGATTATCTGTATAAAAAGCCACATTCTTTGGGCTTAATCAAATTCTTCACCAAGGTTTGTTGGAATGACGTTATAATAGTCCACACTTGGAATATCAGAGAGCATTTTAAAGACCGACAGCATTTGCATGCAAGAATTTGCTTCACCACAGATCCATCTGCTGTTCAGTCAGCCAAGTTGTTTGTGTTTATATGTATTGGTTACATGAGGTCAGTTCATTTGAAATAAGAGAATCCTGTTCAGTCACACACCCATTACAGGCTGCATGCAAGCACACTGCAGTCAAACACAAAAATTCAGTCTATCAGTGCAGAAAGTGAAAGTGAGTGGAACATTGACAACAGCAGATAAGGTTCTTTCACTGCAGGGCGCTGACCACTAAAAGCAAACAGTGCAGCTCTGGAACCACAGAAACTGAGTGCAACACAATATCTACTCTGGGTGTGACTTTTTTTCAGTATCAAAATAAAAGAAAGAGGGAAGAGCGTTTTTTGGCACAGAAGTGAGAAATCACAGGGGAGGATTACGCACCGACAACTTTTGAAATGTTTCCACACGTTGCTTCAGTGAAGCATAAGTCCAGTTTAACTAAACAAAAGCAGCATTTGTTAAGGCCAGAGTCAAGCAAGGTATTCTTCACATACAAAATCGGCACGCAATATTAAGGCGCATTTCAAGAAATCACAGCCAAAGCAGGCAAGCATGGAGATTTCAAGCACGGCGTATCAAAAATAAACTGACAGAAAACACAGAAAAGAATTTCACCAGATAAAAATCGTGCAGTTTGCAGACGTTCTCTTGTTGCAAAAGAAAAAGAGAAAACCCCTGTTGATCGGCATACTACAATTTCTAGCATGCAGATTTGGCAATACATAAAACAATGGTATCATAAAGGTCCATAAGGCACACATCCTTCACATACTATCCAGAAACAGTTCACACTCTTTAAGTTTTCAATTGCATATTTGCAAGACTGTACAGTTTCCGAAACAAAATTCTTTTGAGCATAAAACTGAAGTTCTCTCTCATACATTTTAATAATCGAGATGTAAACAGAAGTTGAAATGGAATGGCAAATTTTAAAGATAACCCTATACTACAAGTGTAGTAATGAGCTTAAGTGGCAAAACTCTTTGATAAAACTTGTTATAGCATCCTCTCATTCAAAACAAAGGCTATGCATTTTGTCATGTAAGGGTGAGATGATGTGACGCTTTGAGCACCACAGAAACCACCGGACATCTGTCTCCATCTAGAGGCCACGCTCAGCTATCACCAGTGACTGTTGTCAGGATAGCTCGGCACTGAGGCAGGGTACTGGGGCAAGGTCGGGCCTTGAGCCGTCTGAGCTACAGCGTTGAACCCTGCTTCCCTCACTGGCGCACTCTTCCACAACCCGGTGCTCCACTCTTCCTGAGCGCGCTCCAAACTACCGCCTCCGCCACGGTACAGTCTGTGCACCTGCAGCAAGATAAGAAAAGAGAAAAAATAAGTGTTTGTGTCGAGCATGTGTGTAGGCTTGAGGGACAAAAACTAAATACAAGTGTGTGTGTGTGCATTTTAGCGTGTGTGTGTGTGTGTGTTCACTCACCCTGACGAGAACCAGTGCCATTAAAGCAGTCACCACAGTGAAGAGCAGAGTTGTGATAAGCATCACTATAGCCGAGCCCACATTTGTGCTGAAAAACATCACTGTCGCAACCCAGCCGCTTTGATGTGATGGTGAGAGTGAGATGGAGGAGTTAGTGTTAGTTAGTGTATCATACAGTATGTCATTAGCAAAGTGGACTTAACACAAATATTCAGAGTTACTAATGAGCCATTAAGCAGTGAGGAAACAGATGCAGTGGCAAACAGCATTCTGACGATCAGTGTCACATTGACTTTTGTATCATGAGGGAACGGTGTTGTTATCACGAGCAGGCCTTTAGTTACTGGACACAAATAATGCTCAGATTTAGGTTTTTGTTAAAGAGTTACATGACTAAATTAAAACTATAGCTTCTTTTTAAGCAACATCCTTTTCCACAATAAGACCAATGTGGCATTCAACTGTAAGACTTTGAATGTGAACATGAAAGTACACGAGAAACTCCATCAAAAAAAATATAATATATCTTAACATTGTTAAAGTTAATTTACAGAACTAAATTGTTTAATTAAAAATGATTCAATAGATATTTTAGATTATAACCATTAGAAATGTTAATGCAGAATTAAGGACAGGTGATTTTTATAAATGTGACTATTTTATGTAAGTTTTAGAAACATCAGTTAAAAACAAATTTGTGAGTATTAGTGTGACACGTGTTGTGTGTTGTCTTTTTTTTCAATCTGGACTCTGTTTTGAGTCTGAGCGACTTCTGAGAACAAACATGTTTTAAATTGGTCCAATATTGAGTGACAGGGCTGCAATGTTATCATTCGAGACATGTTAGCGTCCATTTTCGTCCACTAACAGTAGCCATGTTTCCATCAGCCTGTTTAGATGCACATCTAGAAGTATTGCATAAGAAAATTATGATGGAAACGCCAAAATTTGAATTAAAATCCCCTGATTCGCACAAACTAAAATACGCTCGCTTTAGCCGGGTTTTGGTTGATTAGAAAAAATATTGATTCGCAAAACTGGGGATGGAAACAGTTATGTCTGAATTAAGTCTGATGCAGTGCACCTCTCTCCATGGTGATATCCACACTCCGGGTTTGCTTTTGCCACTGACAGGATCAGATTGTTATACTAAGTGTCTGACAGCATTATGGAAAGGATCCCTACAGAGATAGAGCTTTGTTTCAGAGTAAGATCCTTTTTGTTTGACCACAAACAGCTCCGAAACCACTATCAACAAACTCACCAGACTTCATTTAAATAAGCAGTAATTGTCTCATTGTAAAACACACTTCATTCAAAGACAACAGAAACTCACAAAAACCTTCTTGCTTTGTCCGTCCACTGTTCCAACAATCAACAACTCTAGTTGGTTAAAGTTAACCCTTAACTCACCCAGTTAGATGTGAAACACGCTGCCTCTAACTACTGAGTGTACTACTGAGTGTAGTGGAATTGGTGATGGCAATTTTGAGGCTGTTTCTGAACAAACAAAAAGGTCTTTCTCTATAAGGATTCTCTCCATAATGCTGTCAGACATTTACAATAATAATCTGAGCCTGTCAGTGGCAAAAACAAACACTTTTGGTGGAAGTTAATTGATGATTCAAACATGCACAGAGTGGGTTTCACCACTCCTGGCTGCAGCACTTTCTTTTTCTATACTGAACCAATTTAAAACAATGTTGTTTCCATTAGTTGTTAAAGCCAAGTTCAGACCAAAGATTTGTGACAAGAGAAGCTGAAACTTTCAACTTCTTGCAATGCGCTGGTCTGCAACCTTCTGAAAGCCTGCCAGTTTACACCAGAGCGACTAGATGCGACGTATCATCTTCACAGGAAAAACTCTCCGTATTTCTCTCCGTTCAGGTTTACAGGCTTATTTTGTAGCTGGATGAAATTTGCAGCTCCTTAAAATATGAATAAGGATAGTGACAGTAGTTGAGTGAAACGGCTAAAACATAAAACGACCCGAGCATCAGATGGACTGTATTCAAAATAAACATGCCACAATAATTTAAATGATCAGTACTGATTAATCAGTCAGTGAGTACGTGTGTGTGATACGAACACATACAGTGAGCAACAGTAGTGACCCGATGTCTCACGCGGACACACTGTGAGGACGGAGACTGACGTATGCATCAGCAGCCGCGGGATGCAAATGAGAAGGATTCAGGTTTGGTGAGGACGGAGGGCTGTTGTCAGAGAATGCCACGCCAAGCGAACACGCCGTCTGCTGACAGTTAGTTACAGACTTGGCCAGCTGGCTTCGCTATAAGCTGATTTGCTGTTGAAACAGATGACGGGTCTTGCGCTCTAAAACCAGCCGCTGGCAACTTGACAAGCTGAGTTGTAGGTGACACCTTCAGGCGGCTTGAGTCGAGCTCAGACGGGACAGTTCACACCGCCGCAACTTTCCTGTGCAATCTTCTGAAACAGTTTTATCTTGTGGCAAATCTTTAGTCTGAACTGGACTTCAGACACCAAACATGGTTGACAAATACCAGACGTACGCTTTAATGTTAAGGCTAAAACCTTTCTTCCCGTATTTACATTTAACATCAAGAGACTGATGGTTCAATGTCATCCGGCAATCAATAGAAACAAAAATGTAAAAAGCTGAAGATAGTGTGTGACTACACAAATCATCACGTGTAGAAAAGTGTGTGATGGAAAACACATTTTCCAGCTGCTGTGATCCTTTGACAAAAGCACTCATGACCCACTCTCTGGTAAAAACTGGCAGGCAACACGTGCACGGTCTTCAAAGCAGGTTTGGTTCAACTCACCATGTTCCCCAGCCTGAGAAGCCTAAAGTTTGGATGAGTGCCAAGACGCACTGAAGGAAGAAGATGAAGAAGAAGGCCATGAAGTTGAACGAGCTATCGGCCCTGTGAGAACACAAAGAGAAAATACACAGGGATGATACAGGAGAGCACAAATGAGCCAAGTGTTGCTCTATTTCTGTTGCAATGCTGTTTCCTTCTACTAGTCTTCAACATGTGGACACAATTTAAAACCAAATAAAACACAACTTCACACTTGCTTCGCGATCAAACTGTTCATAGTATGAAAGTCGGGGCGATGTGGCCTCGAACCATTTATCATTACATCACAATTTCAATACTTATCAGCATATATACCAATACTTCCTAATGATATAATTAACACAGCCTGGACCCACATAGGTCACAGGTTTTTGCTAACATTGATGAGCTTCCAAGCTTCAGGAGCCACCTGTCATATTTTCCTATTATTTTTTGAGTCACTTAAATGCACCACCTGACCTGGCATCCTGGGATCCTTTAATTAAAGGCAGGTGTGCTAAAGTGAGTGTGGGTGATGAAGACGCCACAGGGTTACAGCCTTTCACCGCTGCCTGTTTAGTTTATCTTGGTTTTTATTGTTTGGTGAAGTTGTTAAATACGCCATTGATTTGAACTTCGTTTTTCGGCCTGTTTATTTGGGGATTTTTGTTTTCATTCTTTAAAAGCGACAGTCGAGACAATCAGTTGACAGCGTCATCCTGCAAATCAATCAACTCTTAAACCAACTGAAGCACCTGGATCATCAGACAGTGAGTTTATCATATTTCCTGTTAGAGCGTCTGTGGGCGGCTCTTTTTGAACTTCTTTAGAAACTGCAATGCAGTGGTTTTCACATGTCTTGTGCCCGCAGCAAAATAAAGTGCAATCCAAAATGTCAAGGCACAACTGCATCATATCCGTGCAAAACAGCCTCTATAACACTTGTCATCACTCTGTTAATGTTTATTTTTATTTACTAACACCACATAACTATATCTTACTATATAATGACGAAAACTAAATGTTTTTCTCCTCACTGACTTGGTCAATCCATGTGAAATGTGGCACAGTGGTAGAGGGTCATGGGAGGATGCCAATGAAGCAATATTACATCAATTGGCCAAAGGGGGGCGCTATAGCAACCCATTGAAATGTCAAACTTTGAATGTGCATATCTCATGCCCCGTATGTGGTAGAGACATGAAACTTTGCACAGAGATGCCTCTCCTCATGAGGAACACATTTGCCTCAAGAACCCATAACTTCCACTTATATAGATTTTCCGCCATTTTGAATTGTTTGAAAAACACTTCAAATGGATCTCTTCCTAGGAAGTTTGAGCGATCTGCATGAAACTGGGTGAACATAATCTAGGGACCAATATCTAAAGTTCCCTCTTGGCAAAAGTTGGAAAACTTACTAAAACTGAGCTTCTATAAGGCAATGAATATTGCGGAGGGCGTGGCTCATCACATAAAGGTGTATAACATCTCAAGGGTTTCACCCATCACCACGCAACTTTGTAGGCATATGACCACACATAATCTGAGGGGACCCCTCCATTATTGACCCCATCAAACAAAATGGGGGCGCTAGAGAGCTCATTTCTTATCTAGGCCTAACCGCCATATGGATTTTTACTAAACTTGGTAGATATGTAGAACAGGACGCCTCAAGGTGACTGGAGAAATTTAACTCTAATTGGCAACTGGGTGGCGCTATAACAACAGAAAAATGCTTCAAAATGGCTAAAATGTGACCGATGGCTGTGGCTCCCCCTGTGGACCAATGTTGGTGTTGTTTCTAATGTTTGGTATGACTAAGTCATGGTATGGTGTGCTGTACATAATCACAGAAACTGTCAGTGTGTCATTCTGTCAGTCAGTCATTCTGTCTGTCCCACGTGTTTCTACTCACTGACGTGGTCAATCTATGTGAAACTGCACATAGGCATTGAGGACTGGCATAGGTAGAAGGTGACAAAGCTACCAGTGGCTATGGACTAGTGTGTATTACTGTAACAAAATAAGTCAAGTATTGTGTTGAAAATTTGCAACATTAAATTAAAGCAGCAACACACCAATTTAAACCAGACTAGTTAAAAAAATGAAAAATTAGGTTATGAAACTAAAAAAAAGGTAAAATGTGTGTGTGTGTGTGTGTGTGTGTGTGTGTGTGTGTGTGTGTGTGTGTGTGTGTGTGTGTGTGTGTGTGTGTGTCTGAGCTCTGCTTGCATGTAGTTTGCCACCATTGCCTCATCAAACACTTTCACACAATCCAACAAACAGTCTTGCTGCCTCTGGTTCAAACCCTGTACTCTACTAAAGTAGGACAGGTTTCTCACAACGTCTTGTTTCTTAGTGCCTCTTCAGCTAGCATGGCGCCACCTTAGCATTAGCCAACTTCTCCAAAAAGACGACGCACACACGCCAAGAGCTGTTGACGTCCCCAGTTGAGCTATAGCCATAAGACAGGTAGCGTTGGTAATGCTATCACCACATGTTGTTCTCTTTCCTTTAGTTGGTGGGTCATCTGCACAGGTGGTTACTGTGGTTTGCTCTGCACAATGAAGCAATCTATTTACCCCTCACCAATGTCTCAGTCTTAATGTTGTTCACCGCCTTCGCACTGGCTGCAAAGCAGGGCCTTTAATGAACCAAACAAAACATTTCCACCACCTGGCAACTGGTGCAAACAGGTGCTGATAAAGAACCGATATTGTACATTAGATATTCTTTCAACAATCCCACTTTAAGTCTACAGGTGTGTGACACTTCTCCACAGCAGCGGATGCAAACACACACTTCAGTTTAAGGCATTTGTACATTACATTTAAGACTTTTTAACAGCTTCAAAGGCCTTTTAGAGGAAAACAAATTCAGTGATTTTTTCTGACTTCCAGGCCTGCAGATACCCTGATGATGTAGAAATAAAGCCGACATGAAATGTTGGGTGGGTAATGTATCATCGAAGAATTATCTGACAGAGATCCACGCTCCCAAAGTTACAGATCATAAATGATTCATTTCACGCATCCAAAACTCTGAAAGTATTTTCTTATCAGATGTTGTGACTGGTGCCGACTGCATCATTATAATTGGTGATTCACATCAGTCACTGGCTGCCTCTGAAACCACAGCATCATCGACTTCCTGTCAGTTACATCTTCAACCTACTATAATGCTCTTTTCTCTCACAGACCCATGACATCAACAAGAGTCTTCAATCGGTCCAAAAGCCAGATGTAAGAGTCCCTACAAGGTCTAAGAAAACACCTGTCCTGAGATCTATGTATTGGTTTTAAATGGATGAACGACTTCCTACATCTCTTGTCTTCTAGCTCTGTATACTCCATCACGATGCTGGTTATTATAATTATTTTTAGCTTCAACCAGCAGCTCTATAGCTCACTCCGTCTGCCCGCAAAAAATGTTGTCACACTTTGTTGGCCGCAGATTTTGCCCCAGGAGATTAAAACTGGCAAGTGAGTGTGTGTGTGTGTGAAGGTGTGTGTTTGTGTTCATGTCAACTGGCTAAAAGCAGAGGATGGCAATGAAAGTGTCCTACTGCAAAAAGGTGCAAAACTTCCCAATGGATTCACAGACTTCCCAAGATTCTGAGGAAAGTATGGACATGAGCCAGAGGACAGCTGATTAAGGCCCCTATCACACAGAAAGAGTTGTAGCAGCTGGAGGCGGCTTTTGTTAATGTTTTAATGAGAATGACGCTTTTCGCTCACACTTTGGCCAGAGCCCTCTTTATTCCTCAAGTTGAAAAAAACATAAGCTCAGAGCGGAAAAGTGCCCCACATTCTCTCTGCTCTGAGAAACTGGTGGTGGCGGTTGCTGGATACCCAGAGCTATACGACTTTACAAAGCACAGTTAGCACCATCTCAATAGAAAACAGCAGATAAGTGCAGTACTGTAAACGTCCATGATGGAGGAGAAGCTCCTGGACCAACTGGTGGTTCTCCCCATGATCCAGCCTCTTTTTTAGGGTCTCATGTACCCACACAGATCTCTGTTTATCTGCTGACAGCCTCTCACCCTCAACCAGAGCTACAGACAGCACCCTCTGCCTCAACATGGCAGCAGCTACACACTGATTACTGCAGGATACATTAAACAAATAAATACATGAATGGTGGATTGATTACACAGGAGGGTTGGGGTAAGGCGGTGATGGGGGGGTTGCCGCATTTTTCTTTACTAGTGGCATTCAGTGTTTAAAAAAAGGCAGTGTGGTGCACTTTGAGTTTTGCAACCTGCAAAAAGCTTTGTGTGATCAGGGCCCAACTGTTCACACTAAGTGACAAAAGGGTCAACGTGCAAAATGGTCGCAGCTATTGCAAATAGATCCTACATTTAACAACAAAAAAAATATTTTGCTGGTGGACCTTCTGCTCATCGAGCTCGCTTTTTTTTTTTTTTTTTTTAAATCAACTCCCCATGCAAAGTCAGGAGGCAGGTTCTATTGAGGTTTTCAAATCTGCCCTTAACACCCGTCTTTGAAACTGCTGAACCTCAGTCGTGTTATTATATAAATATTCCTAAATATGTGTTTGGGATTCTGCCTGTATGTGTGTGTGTGACATCTCATACTTGTGCATCTGATGTTAGATTTAAACCTGTTCAGTTTGCAGACTCTGTGGGTGGTGTGCACTTAGATTAAGCTTACGCAGAAGTTCAGACATTGTTTGATGACCACATGGTGACTAACCTGAAGGCTTTGTAGAGTGGTCTGAACCAGCAGGTGTAACTGCACGGGCTGAAGAGGATGAGCCAGAGCAGGGAAAAGCCAAAGTTTTGAGCGCTTCCACCCCCAGCCCACCAAGCAATACATGAGATCACATTTATGCACAGCGTGCCCGAATACACTGCAGAGGAGAGAGGACAGCAGAGACGTGGACACAAGTAAAAAGGGAAGAAGGGTCATGATTGATTTTGCAACATGGCAGTAGAGAGGAGCACGCATGTTCTTCGTCCGAAAAATGACTAACACAAAGTTAGGAAATGTATGTTTAAAAAAACCTTACTCATCCATAGTGTGTAGACTCTGCGCACCAGCTGCTGGTGTGGTGCAGGAATTTCCTCTTCAATGTTCTGGTAAAAGCACGGCTTTATTCTCATGAACTGAGGCAGGGGAGGAAAGTTATTGACACGCTCTGAAACAGAGAGCAAAGTGTTATCCTGATATCACCTTCTTACTGCTTTATATTCCTGTTTGTTACAACATGCCTGATTACAGGGAGGCGGAGAAAGGAATGTGACTTTACAGAAGACAGACAGATAAAAAGTGAAAGTGACAAACCTGCCATTTTCAAATCCCACTTCTTTCCTGGATGATAAAAATATACAGAAATGGAAAAAACAACATTTAACACTCACACTTTGATAATATTTCAGTCAGGAAACGTTTCTCCATAAACCAGTTTTCATGTCTCATTACTGGGGGGAAGTCAGGTGTTTTGGGACACTTCTTGGTAGATTACCAAGAAAACCACCTAAAATTCCTTAACTGGTGTGTCTCTGCTATGTTTCTATAAAGAAAATATGCTGCCAAGTAAAATGCTTTAGAAACTTTGGACCTTCAAACACATCAAGGACCCCGACCTCACTCCAATGACACCTTCAGGTTAAATAGGACCGACATGTTTGTTTCTTTTTTTAATGGTTACATCAATCAGTTCAGTCATTAATACATTAAATCATTAATGTAACCTAACTATTCATTTTAAAAAGATGGTCCAAATTTTCTGCCATGCTTTCCGTATTATTTTTGCTTTCTATTTCCTTGGTGCGATGTCGTCAGTGGACGTGCATGTGTCATAGAAATGTCAAGAGAGGATGGCAGAGAAAATACACGCACACTAATTCAACTGAGCTGGACAGCAACAAAAAAGATTCACAGGATGAGATCAAAGCCAAAAAAATGTCCCAGAGTGGCACAGACGATGATCAAGGACTGAAACATTTGCTGTTGTTTTGTTCTTTTAATTACATTTTTCATTATTTTTTGCACTTTGAGGACTTTGAGGTCTTTTTGTGCACAGATGTTCGGAATAAAGTGACATTTTTTGGCTTCGATCTCAGCCTGTGAATCCTTTTTGTTGCTGTCCAGCTCAGTTGAATTAGTGTACGTGTATTTCTTCTGCCATCCTCTCGAGTGTCTCTTGTGACAACGCACCCAAGATTAAACTGTCGCCCTCAGCAGGCGCAGTTTCTCAGCAGCCTTAAGACTTCTGAAAAATGTCCCATTTTAGCTTAAAGGAGCAGTCCGGTATTTTGCACTTTGAGCCCCATGTCTGGGTTGTTTATGATGAAATAGAGTGGTTGAGACCAAAATAGTGACGACTGCTCATTTTCTGAGAATTTGTCTTTCCCCTGCCTGGCTTAACACTGCTGCCTGTGGCCATGTGTGAACCTGTCCTGAAACCACCCTGAACGTTCGTGTTCAAAGCCATGAAAGTCAACGAGTGCTCAGTGGTGTTTGCTGATGTCCTGACATAGAAATCGTAGCAAACTGTGGTTTCCGTGATGATTTATTTGACTTTTTGTCTAACCCATTATTTTTCTATAGAAGCCTCATTGTCTGATGGTAGTAATCCGCCACTGGAAACGGAAATGTAGTTATTGTCGTCTTTTAGCTCAGCGAAAGTGCTGCTCGACAGTGCTGTGTGCGCTCCTGGAGGAAGAACGACAACCAACGAAAAAGTTTTGCAATACGTTTAAACAAATGCACAATGGATTACTCGCTTGTAAACAACCTTCGCAGTACGATGCCTTTGAACACAACACCAACCTTCTTCTTCTTAGAGTTGAACCGATACCGACACCAGTATCAAAAATCAGTATCAGGAAGGAAAAAGTGGTATCAGTACATCTCTGCTACTTCTGCTTCTTTTCTGTGTCCCATTACATGGCAATGGTTTCCTGCCGGTTGGTGACACCCACGTAAAGGAGCATTATCGTCATCAAGTGGGCTGGAGTGTGTAACGCTTCAGGGTCAAACATACGATCAAGCGGAAGTTTACACAGTCAAGATAAAGAGCGAAAACACGGATGAAAACCACAGTTTGCTACGATTTCTACGTCAGAACATCAGCAAACACCACTGAACACTCTTTGGCTTTGAAAACGAAAGTTCAGGGTGGTTTCAGGACAGGTTCACACATGGCCACAGGCAGCAGTGTTAAGCCAGGCAGGGGAAAGACAAATTCTCTGACAAAGAGCAATCGTCACTATTTTGGTCTCAACCACTCTGTTGCATCATAAACAACCAGACATGGGGCTCAAAGTGCAAAATACCGGACTGCTCCTTTAAGTGTTTGTCCCATTTAACCTGAATGCGTTAAATCCTCTTCCATATAAAGTATATTGTGAAAACATTTCTGATTATAAGTCCAACAGTTGATCAAATGCAACATCCTGCAACCCCTTTCTGTTACACCCTTTCTGTTTGAGCAGAAGGAGAAAGTCAACAGAACACATGACTTCCTTCATCAGTCCTGGGACCAGTGATTATTTAATCTCTGCTCTGCTGAGCTCACTTATCTCACACCGATTAAAACAACAGCTTCTCTCTCATTTTAGCTGAAGTCTCAAACTACCTGTCTTCACACACCTTCCTCCTTCATGCTGGTCTGTGTTTGCACCATGACTGAAACACACTCATCACACTGAACATGCTAATGTTAAGCTTCAGCCTGAGTCAGTGACGTTGCCCCGGTGGCTCTCTGCACGGTCCAACTTTGCCCCAACAGTTAGCTTAACTAGCTGCAACACAGCAGCGTGTCGCTGTGCGCTTGTTGTCGTGGCCACACCTGTGTGAGCTGCTCAGGTGTTCACCTCATGTGCCACTTGACAGCAGGTCGCAGCTACAGCTAAGTAACAGTAACGTTACGGAGGCAGAGGTGAGCTCAGTGTGTCTTCATCTGCCGCTCACGCTTCTGTCTCATTTGAACAGCTGACCCGCAGCTGATCAGGAGACAAACAGCTGTTTAAGCTCGCGACTCAACCTGAAGCGTTAAATAAATGCGTGAATATTACCGGGATCAGGTTTATCTCCTCGCGCTTCCGTCGACAACTGCAGGGGTCCGGGATTCACTCAGGATGCGCTTTTTCCGACCCCATCGAACACACTGCGCATGCGCAACACTGTAGCCTTTGTAGTTTTAAAGCGTTTGAATTCAACGCGCTCGTTGGCGCGAAGAACTACAACTCCCAGGAGTCATGTGAGCGGTAAAAGGGAAACGCGTGATTCCAACATGACGCCCGTTTGTGGTGGATCCCACCCACGCAAATCAGGCAATCTGTAAACAGTTACGGGCAGGCAGTCATTATCTGGAGCTGCTGAGGGGACTCTCCCCTTACACTCTGTCTGTCATTATTAAATGCCTCAGTGTGTGAGCAGGAATTAGTAACAAGAAAAAGTTTTTGCACACATGGTCAGAATTTACTTTAATGTGAACGGTTCAGTAAGGAGACGATCTCTGAATGACACCTTTATTATAACAAGATTACTTTTTAATTCTTTTCCAGTTTCAAAATAACAACAATAGTCAATCTGTGGTTTGACCCAAGAGTAATCATTCAAGGATCTTTTGTAATGTCTCGGGACATCTAAATAACATATTAAAAGCGTACCATAATATAAGAAGAAGAAGAAGAACGACTTTATTGAGGACACAGAGAAAGGTCCATAGCATGCCACACAAAAAACAGATCATCTATATACAAACATTCACTGTAATAAATACTAAGATATATAAAGACAAGAAATACCAAATACTACAATATACAAGTTCATAAAAATGGACAAAACTGCAGCCACAACCAAGCTGAGAGCCGTCCCCTCAGCTCAGGGTCGGCCAAGGCCTGGACGATATATTCTCTGAGACAGAGAGCCTGATATATAAGATAAGGTATTAACACACACCGACATTTGCAAACATTTGGCTGGCACGACACCATCGTGGAAGTTTAAGAAGTCGACTCATGCCATCCTTTAAGACCAGGCATGTGCACATATAGACCCCAGATGGTGCTCAGGCACCTGCCCTCTTGACCTCTATAGACCACCAGCGGCCTGCTGTGAGCTGAGACAGACTTTTCCCCTGCTCATTACTGTGCACAGCTGTACTATGTGGACTTGTGACATGTGCCAGCAGACACATAGAAACGTTTCAGCAGGACACACAATTTTTTTTCTTGCATGAACGAAAACTATTTGTGGAAGGGGTTCCCTTTTTTTCCACTGGAGCACCTGCCCCACAAAATGGCTGTGCACGGCACTGTGTAAGGCCACATTAAAGCCCCATTTCCACCAAGCAGTACAGAACGATTCAGCTCAGTATGCTTTTCTCCCTTTCCACTGCAAAAAGTTGTGGATGGTCCCAACAGCAGCGTCCTTAGCGTCCCCATGTTTGGTCCCCCCTCTGTTGGGGTACCTGGCACACAGATCTGGTACTAAAAGGTGGAGCTAGAAACCCTGCAGTCTGATTGTCCTGTTGTAGAGGCCATCCACTCTTCATCCGCAGCTTTTTTACAGATGCTGTGATGTTTGCTTCCAGGATTTGCTGGAATTTGGTTTAATCCATTTGTCTTTCTACCTGTGAAATGTTCCCCGTGCCACTGGCTGCAACACAAGCCCAAAACATGATCGAACCACCTCTACATTCCAACATGAAGTACAAAGGGTGCATTTGCAAATCCACTCTGATGCTGTACACTAAAATGACAGCCCTGTTGTTTGAAGAAACAGAGTGTTCAATTTCTACATAAATGAACAAACACTTAAATTAATCTCACGTTAACTCTGCTCGGCGCTCTGCTGCTCAGAGAGTGCCGTGCTCTGAATGACCGAACACAACATTCCAGCAGCGCTCCGAATTCATGAATGGTCCAGGTTGTGCCAGAGTGTGCTCCGACAGTCTGTACAGTGAGTATTTCCAAACGCACCCATTGGGACCCAGTCACAGTGTTTGTTTCAAATTGTCTATGCAGTAAAATTGTGACACCATAAATTCACAGAAATCCTGACAGCTTGTTTATAGACACTGTTTCTGATTATGACCTGTGTGCATTTCTCTTCTCTCTGAGTGTTTAGTTTTGTTGGTGGTGGTGGTGTACTTTTCATAAAGAAGTAAACTTTATCAAGCTCAAAATTCTGACCACTTTCTTTTTTTTATCAACAGCATTCAGTTGTTCTTTTTTCAATATTTAAAACAGTGAATATCAGATACTTTAAGACTTTTACTCAAGTAATATTCTAACAGATGACTTTAACTTTGACCTTAGTCCTTTTCTGGTAAGACAGCTGTAATTTTACTTTCGTGTGGGTTTCAGGTACGTCATGCACCACTGAGTTATGTATTGTTGAGTAAACAGTCTTTTTTTAAAATTTCAAAACACTTTATTTATAGCAAAGAGCTTTACAACAATTCTCCTACAAGAAAAGACATCATGTCAGAGGTATTAAAAGCTCATTTTTATTAAATCCTTTCAGAGTTTAAAAAAATACACGTCCTTAAAGTCTTTGTAGCTTTTATGTTCTTCACATGTTTAAGCAAGGTGCCATACTGCTTGAGTTCAACAATAAGCCAAACAAAGCTGGCTTTGGAGTCAGATCATCACCAGAAGCTGAATATTACAGGTAATATAACCATCCATCTGATAGAACAAAAAAATATAACATCACATCGAATACATTAATCTGTGTAATAATGCCAATTTTCCCATTGATAATGTCTTACATATCTGTCCAAAATAAACCTGAATGATCAAACAAATGAAATATTGTTTCTCTGTCTGAATTACAAAAAGCACATGTATAATCTTAGTATATCTGATGTGTCTGTTACTGCACAGTTTATTCAGAAAATCAATATTTAGTATAAAAACATGCTTAGAGCTAATGATGTTCATTTCTGTAAGATCACAGTTTTTTAAAAACTGAAGAGAAACTGTGGGGACAGCATGAAAAATAACAGCATATTCTTTTGGTGTAACTGGTGTCATACATTTCTGAAGAAACTATATATAACTATATGTTATATATAACAGAAACATAACAAATTGGTTTACCAACTGACTCACCAACAAACTTCTGTTGTCAAATCAATAACGATAAAACAGTGATTTGTTTATTTATAGATTGTCATCATTATTCCAGATGAAGTACCTTTAACCTCCTGAGACCCCAGTTTTTGTTTAGTGTGCATGTTTTATTTCTCCTAGCTATTTGGGATGAAAAGGACCTGATAAATATATAGATATATGGGGCATTCTACCGAATGTGTGCAAAGTTAGGCTGGAAATATTTTGAAATTTTCTATGTTTTATTTCCAAAACTTTGTCCCTATCTATATTGTACCATATGTAAAGGCCACATATCTAGTAAAATGACTGCAAATGTTTATATTGTATTTTCAGACTGTTTTGGAATGTTTTTCCTCTCCCAAAATTTGTCACTAACTAAGAAACATATAGTATTATATTATACAAAAAATATATATATCAACCTGTTATGCTTGTTCCTTCCCTTGTTTGAAGATTTAATTTTTTTTTTTTTTTACAAATTTTGACTGAATGTTTTCACAATTAAATCTATACAAATTTATATTTTAACAAATTTCGAAGTTCAAATTATAGAATTCTTCAAAATCTATATGCAATCTTTCTTTGTACAATGCATAACGCTGATCAGATTGATTTCAGAGTTAATAATTGATGAAACAGAACATAAATGTAACCGATTAGCATCATAATACTTTAGTTGATAACTCAATATACTTTATTTTTTACAAAACACACAGTGTTTTGGTAGTGACTGCACTGTTTCTGTAGTGAGCATTATACTGTTTTTAAGGTTGCATCATATTTCCTCAAATGTATGACTTATGGTGGGAATTACAAATTCAAAGACAAATGTTTTGTGGTCAATAAAACAATTTAATTTTTGAGAGGGCAGAGCAAAGTAGAGTGGAGCAGAGTATAGTGGAGCAGAGTATAGTAGAATAGAGCAAAGTAGAGCAGACTAGAGTAGAGCAGAGTAGAGCAGAATATAATAGAGTAGAGTAATCTTTGTCTGAATACTCAATTTTATTATTTTTGTTGTTTTTTTGGTAAGGGACAGCACTTTGCACAAAATCGGTAGAATGCCCCATACATGTATATATATATATATATATATATATATATATATATATATATATATATGTGTGTGTGTGTGTGTGTGTGTGTGTGTGTGTAAAAAAATTAAAAAAAGAAGACATTGGGTTTAATTTTTTTAATAGTCATAAGTGTCATATAAAGTATAAATTTATTTAACTTCAACGCCTGAACATGACTGTGCCAAAACTAAATTACAAATAATGCAACATATCTAAAAGCTTTGTAATTTATTTTTTTATCGTCCTGAAATGAAACAATAATAAAGTCCCAAAGTCCTCAAACGAGTACGTCCTCATTAACAGCATCTTAGCTTGTTACTGTTGCTATAGTTGGTCAAATTTGTTGCCGTAACCACAAACATTAAGCATTATAAAAGGTTCAACTATAAAATGTGATCAGGTTTTGGACCTTGTCCACTTCTGTGCTGGGATCGGCTGCAGACTGACTGGGCAGAGATGGCTGCCATCTTGTTTCTACAGATTAGTGTATTGTGTGCTGTGTCTCAAATCACGTACTTTCATTAGTACACTACGTGCACTCTGTACTTAATGGCGTAGTGCACAAATTTTGACAGGGCAGTGTTGTCTCAAACCAAACACAGCCGTTGTGCACTCACTGGAAATGATGACCGCAAATTAGCTAGTTAGCAAAGCAGCATTAGCATTCATGTTATCGTTCACGGGCCCAAATCATTACAGACTGCTAACGCAATAAACATACTGCTGGCTCATATCTGACATCAGCATAGTGGTGCTTAGTGCAAAATACATGTATTTGGACAATGCAGCGACGTTCACATTCGACCATTTCCAGTTTGAAAAGTGTCTCCTCTCCTTCAGCTACGTAGCCAAGATGGCGACCACTGAGGGCGAGAAGTGTCCATAGTTCCACACTCAACTTCTTGACCGTTGTGAGTGCACCATGCAGGTACTGATAGTGCACTGCATTTTTCCACACTGCTCAGTGTGAACGCACTCAATATATGAAGTGTAAGTACAGCAGTATGCGATTTGAGACTTGATTGAGATTTGTAAGTTAGGGCATGAAAAAAACTTTCCATGTTATTTCCTGATACTGATCTTTTTCCTCAGTTTGGCATCAGTGTGCTGCCAAACTTTCCACCACTGCATGTATAAGTGCAGGAGAACCAATGTCCACATGTAAGGACGCAGGGTGTCAGGAGGACAGAGAGAAACAATGCTCCTGCTCTCTCTCTCTCTCTCTCTCTCTCTCTCTCTCTCTCTCTCTCTCTCTCTCTCTCTCTCTCTCTCTCTCTCTCTCTCTCTCTCTCTCTCTCTCTCTCTCTCTCTCTCTCTCTCTCTCTCTCTCTCTGTTTCTCACACTCCTTTCTTTCACTTCACTAACACACAACATGGCAACCCTGACTCCTGAAAGTCAAACTCCGCGGCCAATCACATTCGGCGGAAAGCGCTTCCTGTGAGGTGCATGTGACATCTCTCGATTTGCAGCACGGGGTGTCCCGAACACAGTTGATAGTACGCTTATTAAAGAAAATATAACCACATTTAAACCACTAAGTAAAGTAAACCAACACAGCTTCGTATTTCTGTGGGACAATCTAAGTGTAACAAGACATTTTAAACTCTGCTGGCCTTGTTACAAATGTCCCAGAGCACTAAACAACACGAAACAGCGACTGAACGTGCAACGCAGATGCACAAAACAAGCGCCTCCACCGGCGAGAGTAAGTTGTCAGCGGCCAATCAGCGACGGCCACTGACGCAAGTGACACACTCCCGCCAATTCGACTGGGGAGCGCGAGGCAGGCAGCGGGGAGTATGTGGGAGCTGCTGGAGGACAGTGCGTCATGTTTTATGCCAAATAAATTACAAGTACATGTCGTTTAAATAGCAGCGCACTGGTTTGTCTGTTAACGGGGGAGCTCTCGGGAGTTTACGCGACCTGCACCGTTGTTTTACCGGAGAATACCGCAAACGAGAGAAGCCCCGGCTCAGTGGTTGGGATGTTGGCGGCGGAAAACCCATCTGTTGACGGACATTTGGCAGCATCGACTCCCCGGAGAAGAGGTAACGTTTGTGCCATTTATAGTCAGCTAAAGGAGAGTTCAAACAACTCGCAAACTCTTTCATATTAATAATATTAAAATAGACGCAGTGTAGTTTTGACTGCAGCGTCCACAAAGAGGTGACAAAGATAATACAGTCTGTTAACGTTAAGTTAGTTAACGGTAGTAATCTCTTTTTACCTACCGACGCCAGTTACCGTTAGCTAACGTTGTGTCATTGTTACGAGGCAAACGTTAACTACTTAATATGAACGTGTGCTAACGTCTCAGACATCAAAGCTAGCTATGTGCAGCTAGCTTGCTGCTCGGCACTGCTAATGTTATCATGTTACCTGAAGCTAATGCGACACAATAACCTCCTGTTAGAGTCAGTTAGGCCTCAAACCAGCAGTGAAGTAACTGTAACCCCGCAGCTGTAAAGACGTTAGCTTGTTAACCTAGCGGCAAACTTGGCTACTCTGCTGTCTGTGTTACAGCTGCGTCGCTACAGCAGGTCGTAGCACTACCCGAGCTACTTCTACTGGGTTAGCAGACAAGCTAGTCACATTAGCATAACGTTTACACGAAAGCTGTTTTCATAGGTGAAACTCCAGAGCTGCTCCGTTGTCTTGGCTCTTTCACACACCTGAGTTTGTTGAAGCTTTATGCACAAACACGCAACAGGTCTCCCTTTGGTTAAGTTTTCAGTATTGTGGCCGGGCATGCATCCTCTGCCTGACAGTGCCATGAAGTGGCTGCTGTGAGTGCTCGACTGGGCCTGCTGCACCTCAGACTAATAATACACCGGTTGGCGGGAGAGCAAACCAAACACAACCATTACATGCATTGTCACACTGCAGCGCTCACACACCGACATCGTAAACCAGTGTGACATTTAATGCAAACCTGAAAAAGAAATACTCACCGGGCGTTTATGCTATTCGATTAAAACTTGCATCGATACAGGGTGATTTGGATTTGAAGACACAGTACATTAGCTTCTCAGGCATGTGGTTATTATATGACATCAGTACAATTGTGCTGTACTAGTAGAACCTTTAACGCGTTAGATCCGGTCCTAGGTTGTTGTTGTTGTTATATTTAAATTACTAATTCAAATGAGTTTTATACTGAAAACTTTACATTCAGTGGTTGTCATTTAAAGTTAGCATTGTTCTTCCATCTGACACAATAAAACTTAAGATGGTGACATTTCCACAGTTGTCAAAACTTTTCTTTGATGGATTTTTACTATAATCAATATATCAGCCAGGTCGTGAAGATGTTGTGTAAAGTACTGTTTTCTAATGTGCCTATGTTTTTGTTCTTTTCAGGTATGGATTGTAAGTCAAGTAACAATGCCAACAAGAAACTTGTCCAAGGTGAGAGAATTAAACATTATCAGACGTGAGTGAGGATAATCTAGCATGGAGGGCTAATCATTTTAATACTATCTGTGTTTTACCATACTTACAATGATTGCTGCATTGTTTACGTGTTGCTTCTTTTCTCTTAATTATTCCCATAATAATTCCCCTAACTGATAATGAAATGTTCACTTTGTGGGAGAAGTATTCATTTAAGAGAAACGGCACATTGTGGAATGAGGTTTTGTTGAGCCTAGGCGCGTCTTAAAGCACACACGTCAATTAAAAACACACAGTCCTTTGCATTGATTGTCGCAACTGACAAATAAATTAGACTTAGAAACATATTCTCAGAATACCACTCTACATAGTAAAAACTCACATCGTACAACATACTATGTGTATACAAGTATATGATCTTTGAAAGCTACTTAGCTGGATCCTACTTTTGCATATTCTCGATTGAGCTTCAATTTGGCATTTTAATTAGTACCACAACAAGGTCTCATTGTGGAACCGTCAACCCTATCAATACACACAAGAGCTTCACAAGTTAAGATTCAGTCATATAGTTATAATTGCCCTCTACAGCAATGAGCCCTTAATTTGACTCTTTTAATCTGCTGTTATTGTCTCTATCTTTGTCTATAAACTGACCTTGAGTGTCCTGAAAGGCGCCTATAAATAAAATGTATTATTATTATTTGTTAAACTCCTTAATTTTTTGTTGTTATTGACAAAAGCTTATATATACCTTGAAATAAACACATTTATGAACAAATAATTATTTAAAGTCTTTAATTTTGATGAACAACTTCACAACACAGCATTCATTACAGTGACAATATTTTTATTTAAAAAATGTTTTTAATTCTTCCCACAGCTCGTCTCCCATTCAAGCGTATGAACCCTGAACCTAAAGAGAACCAGCCGCCTAAACGCCCCTGTGCACATGCCTGCCCCAAACCAGGAGTCCCAGATGGGGAGAATGAGAATGAGTCCTCTGTGCTCCCTGTACACAGTGGACCGCCACTGGTTAACGGGCGCGGGCCCCTTGATGGCTTCCTGAGCCGTAGGCGCCCTGCGCCCTCAGATGAGAACATGGTTATAGATCTGACTGAAGACAGCGCTTCATCTCCTGTAAAACGCCTTGCTCCACCTGCTCCGGCTTCTTCCCGCTCGCCAGCAAAAGAAAAGCAACAGGGCAAAGACAAAACTGCATCTTCTGGGAAATCCAGCAACGTTGTTAACGCTCCTAAAACACACACTTTAGACTGCATAGAGGATGAGGAAGATGAAGAAGGTGGTAATGAAACAACATCGATTTCGCAGCTTGACACAACCCAGGAATCTGACAGTGGGCCGGAGGAGCAGGATGAGTCAGGGAACGTTTCCAGTTTAGGAAACAAGTCCATGCTGTCAGTTTCATCAGTCAGCCCCTCATCTGAAAGCTCACCAGAGAAGTCCACGACTGATGACCCTACACCCACCAGTACACCAACTACTAGAAAACCCACAGTAAGTACATCTTCCCATGTTCCTCTTTTTATATAATCCCTCTAAGGAATGTGCACAATTACCTGATGCAGTATTGCACAATATACACTCATAAGTATTCCTAAGAGTTTGTTTAATAATGTGTCTGCATACATCACACCAAACAAAAGATAATTGTTTATCACAAAGTACAGCATGGTGATAAAAACTGTGATGAACGTAGCTTTTATCTTATATTTAAACACAAAAAGATTAGTGAAACACACCCAGTATGATGGTTCAGAATATAGTACAAGGCTGGGCGATATTGAGAAATCAAATATCAACATGTATTTAACCACATACTACGATATTAATATTGGACAATATTGTGGAGTTGGCTATTGATACTATCACAGAACATTTCCACAATTATTTTTGACAAATAATAAACAGTGATATGGACAGAATGACTAACTGGGTAAAGACTACATCACTTTATTGTAATGTGAGCAGGACAACAGGTGCGATATTATATCTAGTCTCAAATCATAATATTGCTAAATTATCGATGTATTGACCAGCCCTGCTATAAAGTGTGCAAATAAAACCCTGACTAGGCCGGATGACATTGTGTCAAACATATCTAACAATAATTATGTTTTTGATTTTTCCCCTCCAGGAGCCAAAGACCACGCCCAAGATACCATCAGAGCAGAAAAAAATCAAAAGACGCTCACTGAAGGTGGGACTGTTGATGTATACACTGCAAGTGGGGTTTGAATTCAGTTTCAGATCCGAGTTGTCAGTTTGATAACATGGCTTCAACAGAGCCTGATTGTAACGTGTCATATTTCTCGCTCACTTGGTCGTTTATTAAAGCTGTTTTATAAGTAGAAGACGAAAAAATGACTGAACCTTTGCAATTGTAGAAAGAACAAGAGGAGCGGCTTCGCCTGCGAGAGGAGAAGGAACGCCAGAGGGAAGAGGCTAAAGCTGCAAAAGAGAAAAAGAGAGAGGAGGCCCGCAGGCTAAAGGATGAGCGGGAAAGGGAAAAACGAGAAAAGAAAGAAAAAGACGAACGAGAGAAAAGAGAGAAAAAGGAGAAGGAGGAGAGGGAAAAAGCAGAGAGGTTAAAAGCAAAAGAGGAACTACGGAAATCAAAGCAAGAGTGAGTAATGCAACGTCCCTGTTACTCTCAAGTTAAGTGGCTGTGTTGGTTTAAAATGATTCTTGTAAGCTCAATGTTTTGCTTTCAGGGCAAAGCTTGAAGAAAAACGGAAGAAAGAAGAGGAGAAGCAAATGAAGGAAGAAGAGAAACGGTTGAAAGAAGAGAAAGATGTAAGTTCATACAGAGAAGTGTTGATGCTACGACATTTTGTGTTTCAGATTTGTGAAATGAATAAAACAAACTGATCTGTAACCAATGTGTCTACAGCGCCTCAAAGCTGAGAAAGCAGAAATTACACGTTTTCTGCAGAAGCCCAAGATCCAACAGGCTCCAAAGGTCAGTTGAAGTCACACTTTATAACAGAAATGTGTTTTATTCATCACTAAATGCTAACAGTTATCTCATCATCGTTAGTGTGCAATTAACATAAGCTTAAAGGCTGTCAGCTTTGATTGAGCTGCAACATGGGCTGTAAATAAATGCAAAAGATATAACTGCTGTTTTGCCCTTTCAGACACTTGCAGCTGCGTGTGGGAAGTTTGCGCCCTTCGAGATTAAAGAACACATGGCTCTGGCACCACTATGCCGGGTCCAGTGTGAGGACTCTGCTCTGGAGGAGCTGGACCGGTGTTTGAGGAGCCCTGCTGATAACTTGAATGGACTTAAAGACTGGATTGGGCAACAACCTCGGAGCTCAGGACCCACCAATCCCAGACAGACAGACACACTCAGGTAAGACTGGCATTAGTGATTTGAGCCCTCTGTTTCCCCCATGGTTTCCACCACGTTCAGTCACTTCTATGTTTATTGTCAAAAATGAGGATTTTTTTTTGTTTGTTTGCACTCTCTGAGTAAAAATTGATACATGATGGTGTCATAATGACGAGGAAAATGGAGTGAAATCACCATTGAAAGGCTGGAGTTGAACCCCACCCACTGCGGCAACAGCCTTGTACATGGGGTGGTTGCTCTATCCACTGACCCCCAGTTTCCACATACTCAGTCTGTGCCGCGCAGCGCAGTGCGTAGCAGATACCCTCCCATTCTAGTGAATAGCTTCATTTCCACAGCGAGCGCCGCACAGCGTCCCTGGAGCGTCCCAGAAGTGCCACGTTGCTCCGCTTCGTCCGAGATAAGTGGCAGGTTAATTTTTCAGCGACTGTGCGTCCATAGCACGTCTAGCCACGTTGCTCAGATCACATGAAACCGGAAACGGAACGCACACCACATCTGGTAAATTTCAAAATCCAACACAATGCACGGACTACAGATTGTAAACTCTCAATTTTTTAAAAATCACGTCACATCCTGTCGCACAAGTTGTCAGTTGGTGCGAGGGTCCGAGGAGAAACTCATAGTTGAAATCGAAAACCATAGTATTTTGTGTGACACCACACATGCTTTCTACAAGGATACAAACTGAAAGAAGACCTGGTGTGAAATGGCAGCGAAGGTACACGCTGTTGGTCGCTCCAGATCTGCAATGCTGCGTAGCATGGCGCAGAAGGAGTATGTGGAAATTGGGGGTTAGCCACCAATGCCCCCTTTTAACCCATTTTTAACCAGATAACTCCCTTTGAGATCAATGATCTTTTTCAAAGGAGACCCAGCCAAGACAGCAGCGTACAAAAACACACATCATGACACGAACCAATCGATTCATTCATCCTTGTACTCATGAGAGCTGTAAGATCAAGCAGAGACCAGTTAATGTAGTTTTAACTTTTTTTGAAGGTTATTCCAAGTCAGAGGAGCGGAGCACATAAAAGCTTTTTCCCCGGTTCAGTCTGTGCATGAGGAACAGACAACAAAACTCAGTCTTGAGATCTCAGACTGTAGCTACCGTCCGACACCCATACCCCGTGTATGGGCTATCACCTGAGCTCATATCTGGGCTCCTTTCCCCCTAGTTTAAAATTAGAGTAACCTCTACAATAAGGTAATTCAGAGTGTGTTATATAAGATACAGTTGGTACAATTCTGCACTCACTGTCCTCTGTATATTTTAAGGCAGGTGGAAAAGGCTTCAGTGAAAGTAACTACATGTTTATTCATCTCTTCGACTTCACCTGCACACAACTTTGTCTTTTTCCTCACAAACCAAACCAAATTCTCATTTATCAAGCTTTTGTTAATCCTTTGATAAAATGCATTTTGTCTGTAGGACTAAATATAAAAAAGACCAACAGCCATGCTTTCTAAACCAATGATACATTTTCAGTGATCTAGATTAGTCACCCACAAATTTTCCACCTGGTTACATGTTGACATTTTCAGCATGATTTATTAAAGGTTCATCCAGCTCAAAAAGTTTATGGCTGTGGGATTCCTCTGGTACGTTCATGGATCATGCATTGCCATGGCAATCTCTTGCGAGCGTTGCCAGATGGGAAATGTGAAACTGGTACCAGACATTATTATCCTTGTTTTGTTTGCTTGTTTGTTTTTAAACTTACTTTTTAACATGCCCACTAATGTACCCACATGTTTGTTAAAGCTGACGATGCTCTGAAGTGCCGAAGGTTACACAAGTCCATAAGTTCAGTATAATATTAATAGCGTAGTATTAATAAATTAAATCACAAGACAGTGTGACTGGAAGCATTAAAACAGTTAAAGCTGTACACTAAGCTAATTAGAGTTATTAGAATTAGAGCTTACTGGTGCATTCAAAATGGGTACACTTAAACACAGCGCATACCTTAGTGAAAACACACAGTCTGCAGATTGACAGTTGTGCTCGTGATTTATGTTTATCATAACCTATGGAAAGAAATGGGCCACGTGAGAAGAGATACAGAAATGACGTCTTCTACGTATTCTGCTATCAGAAGACAGTGCGGACTAATGCCAGCTACTAATTGTAAGTAGTAAAATGGCCAATTATCTTACATAAGGGAACTTTAGGCATTTTTTTTAAAATATAGATGGAAAAATTATCATACAAATATGATAATTAATGTACATCTGGTAACTCTGGTAACTATTTTGTGCGGTGTGTAATGTGCGCCTCCACCGAGATAAAGAAATACAATAGAATACATCTTCCTGTGGCTTTGTGGTTCAACATTCTTTCTCTCCATCCTCTCCCATCTGTGTTTTTTACCCTCAGTGAGTGTATGACGGTAGAAGGGCCTAAACCAGATGGTGTGCCAGATCGTAAACGTTACGGACCGATGAAGCTGCTGCAGTTCCATGAAAACTACCGTCCAGCGTACTGGGGCACCTGGAGTAAGAAGAGTTCACACGTCTCACCTCGCTGCCCCCTCAGACAAGACAAGGTAAAACTATCTGACAAGGCATCTGCCTGTGCGGTTTACTTGTCGCCCCACATGTACCAGATTCCAACTGCACTCATCATACTTTTAAATGTTAGATAAAAATGGATTATATTGGCATGTATGTAATTCTAACACAGAAGACGTCTGTATCAGCTGAGAACCCAAATGACATATCTGCTTTTATTCAATATTTTGTCTGTATCCAAGAATTGTGTTTATGTACCTGTGACACTAATCGCTGTCCTCTGTCACCACAGGATTTGTTAGACTATGAGGTGGACAGTGATGAAGAATGGGAGGAAGAGGAACCAGGAGAATCCCTGTCACATAGTGAAGGGGTGAGTTTCGTTGTCGGGTGAAAAAGTGTGCACATTTTAACGTTTTCTTGAGTTATGTAGTGTCTACATCATTGTCCAGTATTAGTTTGAAGGTCATAGTTAAAACACCTCTGTGCACCAAATAGTGTGTAAACAGTTCAGCTGCTAGGCAGGTGAAAGTGGTGACATTTTTAATTTCAAATGTGTTATGAGTTTTCATTTAACAAAAAGACACACAAAAAATAAAATAATAGAACATAACACTGTTCAGCTCAGTACAGACAAAGAAAAAAACCATTGCACACCATCTTGAGTCATTTATTGCAGTATCAAAACATCGACCACTGCAGTTGGGCCTTTGCTCTCCATAAAAGCTCGAGCTAAAACGGCAGATGCATTCACAGATTACAGCTGTCACCTTTTATTTGAAATTCTAGCTTTGGTTTGACCGTAATCAACAGGGTTTACCTTAGCTGGCTCTGCATGTAACGCTCAGCTGTTTGTTGGTGCTTCTTCTTGCTAGTGTGTCTGTCTTTGTTGTTGTTGTTGTTGTTGTGTTACTGTAATGTTCAGCTGTTACATTGTTTTGCATGGCTTGTGCTGTGTCTTGAGAATTCCTGTTTGCTGTTGCTGTCTTTATAATGTCCTGCTGTCTTTGATCTTGGAATTTTAGTATTTTACTGGTCTCAAAACATTTTGCCAAAGGACTGCAGTTAAAAATTAGCCAGCTGGCTAACACTGATCAATGTGCGAAGTGAGAAATCAAGTTCTCCAGGAAGACCTTCAAAATACCGCCGGTCTTTTTTCTTTGTTGCCTCTGCCACTAAGCCTCTTATTAGTCACTCTGTTCAGTAGACCGCTTCTTCATTGAGCTTAATTTGAAGTGTTGCAGTTTAAACGTAGGATGATATATGTTATACGGCATGTCGGGTGGTTGTTCTATTTGACCAGAATTCTGTAATGGCCATACTGAGCATCGAAAGAAGTGTAGAGTAAACTCTGATAGTTAGTTTTCGTACTGTAATGACCTGTGTCAGTTCATAACTTCCCATCTATAAGTGCAGCAGACAGTTTGAAGTAGTCTGCCTTGTGATCCAGGAAAGAAAGGTCTGCAAGGATGTGGTGCAACTAATCTAAAACCACACAGTACATATATTCCAATAGTGCCCCTAAAGAATGGTGGTGGACCGTCACCAATAAATAAATGAATGTGTTGGAAAGCCTGGAGACCAAGATAAGAAGAGATACTGGGTCCAGTTCAAGCTTAGTCACCAGCAAGGTTTGAATTTCTCACAGGACAGTTTCCCTGTGGTTGTTATTTAGGACGGGACCAAAGACAGTAGTGACCAGTTTATAGAGTGAACAACAGGCAGACATGGAGTGCCAAAACAGTCTCTGCTTGAATCAGCATGTCACAGTAATTTAACTTAAAATTAAAAAGGAAATTAGATGTTCACTGATGGATTCTCATGTTGAGAATGTCTGTCTCTTAAAGTTGCAAAAAAAAATTAAAACGTGCAAAAACACCCTTTGAAACGCTTTGATTAAAAGTATACTTCCCTTTTGAGATTGAGATGGCACCTTCAAATACTTTTGCTCAAAGAAAACTGAACCTGTGCAGGCAACAAAGCACGCTCTGTTATGTTCATCTCAAGGACATAATGATGATTTAACTTTTTGAAAGGACTCTAAACTGTTGATCATTTTCAGGAAGATGAAGAGGAAGGAGGTGAAGATGATGATGATGACGATGGCTTCTTTGTTCCTCATGGCTACCTTTCAGACGATGAGGGGGCTCCAGAAGAAGAGGTATGAAGGGAGTTGCGGCATTGGTTGTTTTTCAAATTTACATTCTTGTTTCAACAGTACATCTTAAGTTTCTGCTTCCTGTTTGCACCACAATTAACGCGCATGCAACCTCACAGGAGGGTGGAGACCCGGAGAAGCAGAAACTACTTCAGAGAGTGAAAGCAAAGGAGTGGGATGAGCTGATGTCCACCAAGAAGAAGATGAAGGTTCTGGACCCGGTGGTGAGGGGCTGCGTCTGGGAGGGGGACGGACCTGCTTTGCCGCTCTTCCAGCCTTACGCCATGTGTCTGGTTGAGCCTTTACCCAAGACTGACACAAGCCCCAGCCCAGAGGAGCTCTCACAGAAAGGTCAGAGGAAGCACAGTGTGTTCAAGTGACGTAATTCACTTTGATTTAAGTTGGAGAACTGCCTGTTTTTGGATGATCCATCAGAGACCTGATGAAGTAGGGCAACAGTTATTTTTACGGTGCTGTGAGGTGCTGACGTTTCTTGTAGTTTTTGTGGGTTGTGTTTCTTCATTTACTCTTATCAGCAGTTAAAAATTTGCAGCGCCATTTGCAACATTGTTCCTGACAGTTTTTGTGTTTTTGCTTTTAACATTAGTCCATTTCACACATGCAGTGTTAATTAACAGTTCCTGCATGTGGTCATGTGTGAATAGGAGCAGGGATCGATGGTCAGGGAAGTCTGTGCCGCCAATTTCCCACCTCAGGACCTGATAACGTTTCAGGGAAAATACTGTGATGGCTGTGCTGTGAATAAGCATGTAAAGGGTCACATCCGTCTAACAAAGGCACTCTGATGAGGAGCGAGCGCACTGATCAAATGACTGCCAATCAGAACCCCTGACTTGTTAGTTTACCTTTTACTCCAATTCTTTTACGAGTGATGTAATAATGAATGAGTAAACGATCTGACAAGAACTGGAGGAAAACAGCTCCTCGTCCTCCATGTTTCTGTCAGAAGACGTCTTGCTTCACGCACAGTACATCCAGCCATGCCCTGTATTCTTATATTCTGTTGAGTTTTATAGTGGTTGGTGTCTCATTACTGCCATCTGCTGCACTGTCCCTTGTCCCATCTATTCCAGCATTGTTTGCATGTTTGAGGAAGCACAAGAGAGAAATGTTCCTGAATCTAATGCATGTGTGAAGAGTGGAAATCAATAGCGGTATTTCTGCACCCTAACGATTATTTTTCGATTATAGTTGAATAATCGAACAACCAATTTATAGATTATTCTAACCATTATTTTTTTTGTAACAGATATTTTACCCAAAAATAAATATCAAAAACTTGTCTCAAATATTTACACATTTTATTCAGTCAGCTCTTCCACTCACTGCTGTGACATTATAATAATAGTAGTAATATTAGGCCCTATGTGTCCAAAAACTGATCAGTATGTAATTCACCTCAAATTCAAAAGCATGTCTATATCATGGCAATCCTTTCCCTGAGCTGGAGAATCAGTATTTTTTCTTAAGTACTTAAGTAAAACAGCTGAATAACGACAACAGCAGTGGTGCAGAAAGTTTAAGTGACTACTCTGAACAGAAGCTCGTTCCATGTGTTGATTATCCTGATGTGAGAAGACAAAAGTAAACAGGACAGCTGTCTGCTGCTGTAGCTCGTTATTCGGATGAATCCATGCTTTTGTTGAGTGCAGCTTAATTGTGACACGCCAACGCACGTTCTGCAAATCAACACATTTCTGCAAGTGATTACATTAGTGAATCGTCCCACCCCTAACCAGGAGCTATGTGTGAAAGAGGCTAATGTCTGTGTCAAGACGTTTTTATCCCGTTCACTATGTCTTAAAAATGATCAGCTAATTTGTCTTTGACTCAAATTTTGTGTAGAGTCTCTCAATAACCCTGTGTATTATGGTGCTGTACATTTCAAATACATGTACAACCATTATGTGTACTGTATGCTGAAATTGTGTGGGATAATGTTTTTACCATCTTGTTTTGTGGACCGGTGCTGCTGCACGTGATTATGATGGCTCAACACGATTGATCTGTTTTCATCATCTTTATTTCCTGGTTCAGTAATCGCAACCCACCTTTGAATATCACAGTCACTTAAACAATCGTTACATGATTAATGGTTCTAATTATACCAGTGTGAATGGGTAAGCTGAGGTTGCCTACAGCTGTTAGCCTGGTTCAAACTGGATGTGAGGCGCCCCATTTTGTTAAGGAACAGCTGAACGTCAGCAGTCGCCCGGCTGTTCACACCAGAGGCACATTTCTCTGTGCAGTGCAGCAAGTGATTCTGTGATAGCGACTGCGTGTGTGCGCGTATCTCTGCTCGTCTTTGCTTTCTGTTTAGACACAACTGACGAATATGTGTGTGCATGGGATGTGTATTCCACCATTTATCATAGATAATTTATTATCATGTTTAATACACACGTTATATGGTTAACAACAAATTTCCAGTGTGTTTTCTCGCCAGATTTGATGAGAGCTTGTGAAAAAAATAGACCAGACACCAAAACTATTACTACAGATCAAAAGCCGACCCTGGCACCAGGCCGTGTCCAGTGTGAACAATCCAGTCACTTAAAATGGCTGCCAAAAGCAGGCAGCGCTCCACACTTTCATGTCCAGTGTGAACCTGCCGTCAGTTAGTGATAGGGTTGGTTTATAACCGTATGGATGATAAAACATTTCTATCCAGGTACCAAAGTATTAAATTCTTGAGAAGTTGGGAAACTAGTTTGTTAGTTGTTTAAAGTTTGTAACAAAAACAACTTTAAAATGTCTGTTGCTAACGATGCGTTCTGGAAAATTGTGTTCGTCCCACAGTTCTCGGTCAGCTGCTGCCTCTGCTGCACGGCAACCCAAACAGCAGCAAAGTGATCATCAGCGAGTTTCAGGAGTTTTGTCGTCACCAGACCTCTTCTTCCTCCTCCTCCTCACCACCACCTCCTGAACTGTCCAGCCCGCAGAGCCCAGCAGAAAACATCCCCACCAGGTGATACAACAGTGTTTGGCGATAACAAAATGTGATCTAAAAAAAACAAAACTATATGATAATGTCATTGAAGGGGTTCAGTTGTCTTAGCTAAAAGTAAAACAAAACACAGTGTTATGAATACCTTGATTAAACTAAGTTTATCTTCTAAAATAACCCATAATTTATTTTTAATTTGGAACATCTAAATGGTAGAATTTAATGTCTTTCTTATCAACAGTATTCACTCTACAGTGCTACAGTTCACACAGGAACAAATACAATAAAAGATCAACAAGCCACTGTACTGTTAATTAGAAAACAATATCTAGTTGTACATTAATTAAAATGCCTCTTCCCCCTCGCTCTCATCAGAATACAGTTGAAGCGCCTCATCAAGAGCAATGCTGTTTATGAGAAGCGCTCCACCTACAGACGCTGCTGCTGGTACGTGCACACAGACGTCCTGTCCCGCTACGGGCAGGAGGCTCTTCCTGTGCCATGCCAGTGGACCTACCTCACTACAGGAGCTCGAGAAGAGTCCCGTGAAGAACCCCAGGCAGCCACCGGCTCTCAGGGAAACTCTCCCACTACACCACAGACCTCCTCCACCACATCTTTGTCCGTCAACAAAAGGAAGAGCGCAGGCAGCATTTTAATCACCCAGTTCATGAAGAAATGTGCCGAGTCCGAACGGGTAGAGAATTCAGATTTTTTAATTACCATACAGACTTTACTGCAACATGTCGTTCTTTGTTTAGTCGCTCTTTTCGGTATCATTTTAAACATGATCATCTCATGGAAATATGCTGTTCACATGCTGATTGTTGCCTGTTGTCATCTCAGGAGGCCTCACGTCCCCGTATTTACCAAGCGGGGCCAGTGGAGGCAGACTGTTTTCAAGCTGACACTGAGGACGATGATGATGAAGACTGTGTCATCATCTCCACACAGAGTGGTGAGTCACACAGGAGGAATCCAAAGCTGTGACTGTCAACTTTTAACGTTTCCTTCAAGATTAAGACCATTCAAGAGTTTGCATTGTCATGTTTTTAAGACATATGCCAAAGCACATATTTCTCAGATCATACAAAACATATCAAGACATCATATTTTGTTAGTACAGATGTGTCCGTGTTGTCATCACTTCATTTCAAAAGTTAGGCTCAGTCACTTTCTTTCTGAGAGTTGAACTTGTGCTTGGTGAAGATACATGTAAACACATATTATATTATATTATTTGATCCAACCCCCACTGGGAGGTGGGTTTAAAATGCTGAAGAAGAAAAAACAATATTGTACAAGTGTGAAACAAGAGTGAAAAACAGCCAGGGCTCAAACAAGGTCCTGTCTACACACACATGGATATATTTGAAAACAGATATTTCCCCCTCTGTTAAACAAACAAACAAAAAAAAGTAAAAGTAGTATTATCAAAAACTACTCCAAACTTACTGGGCCAGCAGGTGGCAATAAAGGTTTTGGAAATGATATGTCAAAAACCAGAGAGGAATATTCTGAGCATGCGTAAAGAGCTTAGGATGAGCATGCATGAATTTAGGTAATGATGTGGTGATGTGTGTTTTTCCAATGCTCCGTTTCCCACATCCACACAGAAACAAAATCTGCACCTCAGAAGGTGTTTTAAAAATCAGTTCTAGTGACCTACAGTTGTTGCATGTGGACAAGAAGCCAAAATGTAAAGGAAAATATTTGTTTTCAAAAATATCTCACCATATAGACAGGGCCTTAGTATACCTCAGGGAGCCATGCTTCATTAGACGAGGCGATTAATACCACTCGTGTTTGTCAAGACGCTCTGAGGCAGTTAGCCTAGCTTAACATAAAGACTAGGAGCAGTGGGAAACAGCCAGCCTGGCTCTGTGCGACATCATAAATCCGCCTGTCAGCACACCTGAAGGCCCAGACGCACCAAACTGACGGCCAACCAGCACATACGCTCTGTGCCTTGTGGTGCGTTGTTTTGTAGTTGGAAGTGGGAATGACGTCACCTCCGTGTTGACAACAGTTTTTGCATTCTAGTTGACAACGGTGGACAAGTCGGGGAAAAACATAGACACCCACAAGAAAGCCTTTGTTGCCCTTGCACTTTCAGAGTATAGACAGCTTCAAAACCGTCGCGCACTCCAACTGATGAGCGCTGCAGACGAGGCTGACCTGATGTAAAACAAATAAGATAAAACCGCTATAAACAGCACTTTAGCAGAGTGTTCACTCACTATGTATGTGGCCGGCAGCCATCTTGAATTCGTAAGTCGGGTTGATGCAGTTTCCAAGTTGGAAATCCGATCTCAGGGTGCGTTCAAGTTTAAACTTCCGACTGGGAACTGGGAATTTCCGACCTGAGTACAAAACAAACGCACCATTAATGAGAGGAAATAACTCCACACCAGCAGACGCCGGTCATTGATAATCAGAATCCAAGAAAAGGAAACCGGAACGTCTTGACGCTAGTTAGCACAGTAACAACACAATACAGTGTGACAAGAACGGAGCATATTCACGATGGCGCGACAGTCAACATTAACACAAACCACCAGGAAACGTTCCTGCTAAAGAAAAACAGTCTCACCCGATGCAACAACGGTTCTCTTATCGTGCGTTGAGCTGAACTGCCGATCAAAGTGATTTCATTGACTAACGGCTGACAGCCGGCTCAGTGTGTCACGGCCTTTAAGAGCTCGACTGTGTAGAGTATCTCTGGTTAAGATGATCACGCCTGGCTCCAGCACTCAGGCAGACACAAGTTTGGCAGTTTTGAGTGGATGTGTGTGTGTGTTCTTTCATTCCCCAAATGAACCCTGATGGACTGTGTCTCTTCAGGTCCACCTGGTCAGTACTCCTCCAGTGAGGCAGACTGTCTGATGGAAGTCAACCCCTCTGAGAAAGCTGCTCTCGCTGAGGCCAGCACTCCTACACTCACCACTGCCTGAGGACAGGAGAGGCTGGCTCCTCTAACCAAGCTACCCCAATTCCCTCAAGTAAAAAAAAAGTTGTCCTCTCTGAACTCTTCTGCGTCCAAGACAGAATCAAGTCTGCAAGGAAGATGCAGCAGCACACTCTGGTACAGGCGACTCACAGCAGGTGGCTTCTGCTCAATATTCTCGCCTTATTTTTATTTTTAAAAAGGAGCCAGGAGTCATCTTGCCTGTGTCGTGTGCAGAAAATCAGGAGTGTCTGACTTGATTTTTGAGGGCACTTTTGTCCAATGTTCATTAACTATGTGTCTGATTTTTGCATTGAGGTGTCAGTCAGGCATGTTTGGCACGGGCCTGTTGAAAGTCTCTCTGGCGCTGCTTTAGCTACAGCAGATTGGGTTGAACAGAGACATGAAGAGCAGAACGAATATGCCCGATATTCATGAGAAGAAGCATCCAAGACATCAACACCAGCATTATTCACGGTTTTTTGGAATGTTGAATCCATGACGTTATTGGATATCTTCTAATCTAAATGTGTGTGTGTGTGTATATATATATAGTTTACCAGAAATAAGAGCTCGGGGACGAGAGGCTGAAAGTCCATCTGTACATTTCCCCTTGATTTCAGTGGTGATGCATTTATTCTGCAATTTCTAACTCTGACAGCTCACTGGAGTAGTTGCTAGATCTGTACTTGTACAGTTAGGTCCAGTGTCACAGTGTTTTATAAATATGTATTGTCTGTATTTTTTTCAAGAATACTTGAACAGGATAAATTCATTAAACATGAATAAAAGTACTGCACTTTTATATTCTGTTCATTCCTCCACAAGTTCTTCTGGGTGCCTTTTTAGTAGCGCGATGCGAACACCGTCACCATTCTGACTCCCTGATATTTCTCATCACGAACTGTTTTGGTCGAGACTTGGATGTTGAACAATATTCTAACGGAGCAAGGCAAGCTAATTGCTAGCATGCTCGGTTGAAAAGTGAAAAAACCAGTGCAGAGGTATGATCACATGATCCTGTTTGAGCTCTAACAGGTGGTGTGTTCCAGGTTCTGTAAACAAACTGACCATTGGAAATCCCTCATTTTGGTTCAGTGCTGGAAGTTGCGCCCATAATTCACGCAAGGTATCATAGGGGTAGGAATAAGGCGGATAGGAGACTGGAGCCTGGAGGCTGTGCAACAGTGAAGTCAGGACTTTTTTGGACACCAGCTAAACAGTCGCAGGCTGAGATCAATGCAAAAATATGTCAATTAATTTACATCTGCACAAAAAGCAAACGCTTCAATCTTTGACAATCATCAGCTGAGCACTGAGACGTTTCCTGCTATTCTCAATCACTTTTTTTATTATGTTCTGCACTTTGAACATCCTTCTTCTTGTGCACAGATGTTCCTAATAATTTCATTTTAAATATTTTTTTGCATTGATCTGAGCCTGTGAAACTTTTTGTGGCAGTTATAGTGGTGTGCTGGTATCTCTTCTGTCGATCTTTCCAGGCAACCAAGATAAACTTTTGTTGGTGCAGTTCCACAGCAGCCTTAAAGGGATAGTGCACCCAAAAAGGAAAATTCAGCCATTATCTACTCGCCCATTTGCCGAGGGAGGCTCAGGTGAAGTTTTAGAGTCCTCACATCACTTGCAGAGATCCAAGGGGAGAGGAGGTAGCAACACAACTCCACCTAATGGAGGCTGACGGCGCCCCAGATTCAAACGTCCAAAAACACATAATTGAAAGCACAAAATATCTCCATACTGCTCGTCCGTAGTGATCCAAGTGTCCTGAAGCCCTGACATGAAAAGTTGTTTGGAAAAATTTGAACTCTGTTTTTAGCCTCATTGTAGCCTGTAGCTCTGACTGCCTCTCTGGCTCACATGTACCAGCGACAGCACGTGAACACACATGAACGCAGTGCCCATGTCTCACTGTCTCGTGCAGGCGCACACACACGTGAGCACTGTGTACAGAGTGTCACAGTTCATTGAAACTCAACACAGTCTTTGCCTTTAATTAGGACCACAGTGCAGTTGTTTCCAAAACATTTCAAAGAAAGAAAAATCTATTAATCTTTGCCCGTCCTCTGTAGAATACCTTCAGTGCTGCCAGGTTGCACTGTGACCTTCAATGGTCAACGTTTTTAACAGATTACAGCTGCACATTTAATAGAACTATTACCACAGTAATACTGCCAAGTGCAACATCCAACGAGCAGGAGCTGCATTTTTTTGATGAAGGTAAAAATGGATCACAATATCCCACTATAATAAGTCATATTCCAGACACTGAGGGGACGAGCGTGTTTGAGACAGATCCCAGCAAAAATCGCATCATTTTAATATTTGTTTTTGGGGAAATGATATGCAAAAAAATCCTGTAAAGTCACCATTCAAAATAATTGCAATGTGACTTTTTTTTTTGCGGATCGTGCAGCACTATCACACATTTTAGCAACTTAGTTTTTCTCTACAGTTTTAATTAACTGGTGAACAAGTTGCTTTTGATTTACTGGTGCAAACATTTAGATCAGATGGGAGTGAACACATTTAAAATGCACCGGGCCTTAACCACTCTGACCTGGTACTTTGTGTTAATGTTCGAGGTGAAGCATCAAGAACCATTCACCTGTGAAATATTACAACATGTTCACAAACATTCACTGAGCCTCAACTGTTAATAAAGGTCCTGGTGTGTTTCTTTAAATACTTCAAGTCCAACAACAGAAACATTTCTCAGCTCAGTATGTCTCTCTACAGTATGTGGTGTGTTAGTGTTTGCACAGGAGCTTCACTTTCCACAGATCACACACTGACACTCGCCTCATAATTCTGTTTATTAAACAAAAGAAATGATGCAATGCGAGCGATCTTGATTACAGGCAGGTTAAAAAGCAACAGAACACAACTGCTCACTGATCATTTTAATAAGCTTACAATGCTGATGAAACATTTACTCCCTTCATGTAATCCCTGTGGGGCCAGTGCTGGACAGAGATGTTGCTTATGGCCGACTGGGCCTCATGAATGCTGCGACTGTTGATTAGATTTTACAGTTGTGACGAGGTTTTGGTGTGCAACTAATAATAATGCTGGTTTAAAGTGGTGATAATTATTTCTACGACATGTTTTTAAGGGATAGTTTAGATTTCTTTTAAGTGGGGCTGTATGAGGTACTTATCCATAGTTTTTTCTTACAATACATGTCTGTCAGCACACCGCCAGTTTTGGAGAAGCAGGCAGGAGCACTACCACAGTTGTGTACAGCTGTAGACGGGGCAGCAGCAAAACATTTCAGCTACTTTAAATAATCACTTAAAATGTGCTCTTTTTAAGAATATTTACACTGCTTTACCCTTAACTGTAATCAGGGGTGCGACCTTGACAACCTTCAACAAGAAACAATGCTTCAACTTCATAATAGGTCACCAGTGAGATTCATGAGCCCATTTTCACTTTCTTAAGTGCGGTATTGTAGGCAGCTGGACTTGCTTGAGTTTCTTGAAGACGTTGACATAAAGAAGTTTCTTGGATGAGAGGCGAAGCGTCTTCAAGAAACTTAAGGAAGTCCAGCTGCCTACGATACCACACTTTCTATCACCATGACCTGGATTCACTTCAGCTTCCTACAATGTACAGGAATGTACTTCAACACCATTTTGGACTTGGCTCTGCACTCATCACTTTTTAATTTTGTTTTGCCCTGACCTGATGTCCGCCTCACATTACATTTGTCACAGGCAGATTGCATTAATACTGAGGTGAGTTTTTCCCTGGATCGTAATGCTGAGATCGACCGGAAAGCCAAATTTTAAAACGTTTTTTTTTTGCATCTTAGTTTCCTTTTTTACCCGAGTAACTTTACCTAGCAGAACATGGGAGTTGCTCGGCTGCCGCTACCTCAAGCAGTTCGTCCGCTTTAAAGTGTGACTTTAAAGGGATAGTGCACCCAAAAATGAAAATTCAGCCATTATCTACTCACCCATATGCCGAGGGAGGCTCAGGTGAAGTTTTAGAGTCCTCACATCACTTGCAGAGATCCAAGGGGAGAGGAGGTAGCAACACAACTCCACCTAATGGAGGCTGACGGCGCCCCAGATTCAAACGTCCAAAAACACATAATTGAAACCACAAAATATCTCCATACTGCTCGTCCGTAGTGATCCAAGTGTCCTGAAGCAACTTTTTATGTCGGGGCTTCAGGACACTTGGATCACTACGGACGAGCAGTATGGAGATATTTTGTGGTTTCAATTATGTGTTTTTGGACGTTTGAATCTGGGTCGTCAGCCTCCATTAGGTGGAGTTGTGTTGCTACCTCCTCTCCCCTTGGATCTCTGCAAGTGATGTGAGGACTCTAAAACTTCACCTGAGCCTCCCTCGGCATATGGGTGAGTAGATAATGGCTGAATTTACATTTTTTTGGTGCACTATCCCTTTAAGCGGCCGTACACACACCCAATTTTTTGCACCCTCAAATTCATTGTTTTCAATGTAGATACGTGGCAGGTGTGCTCAAACGCCGTTCCTGAGGGGCCCATTTTTTAGGGTGCGACAGTTCTACTTTTGGAACACAGCAGCGCACACTGCGCATCATGTGACGAGGAACAACCAATCACAGCCAACAGATACCTTTCCCTTCTTCCATAAATATCAGCCTGTGATCAATGTTAGTGCAGGGCTACTCAGAGCTTTAAATCTGTCTCACAGACGATAGGCCTACACACTTATAAACAGCTCCTGGAAGACAGTCAGCTCTGCACTCAGGATTTCAACAGCTGCACCTCTTGATCGTGGCCCCAAAAAAGGCACAAAAGTAGCACCCAGCGGCCGACCTTGCGTTTTCCAGGTGGTAAAAAACGTGGCATGTGTACGACCTCTAATGAATCCAAACTAACCCTAACAGCAAAATCACACAGGAACACAAACAAACTGAGCGAGGCAGCTCTAGAACAGCAGCTCCCGTGATCTGTGAGGTAAAATGACTGGCGCACAGATAACAGCTCTCTGACAGCAAGGTAAAGCAGAGAAAATATTTACAATACAGCTCACATATCAACCAACATAGATTTCTTCTGACGGCTAAAACAAGTCTTGCTGCTGCCTCTGTTCACAGCAGCACATTGCTTAGCTTCAGTGGCAGTACTCCTGCCTGCTTCTCCAAAATGGAGGTGCGCCGACCGCCATCTGCTGCACATAATACACGGACTGTGGATATGGACCTTATACAACCCTGCTTAAAAAACCCAAACCGCCCCTTTAAGATCTATTTCGGTCACATGTTTCTGTACGACTCACTTGGGATGCATCAGACATGAGCGATGAGAGGTAGGTTGTTGTCGTCTTAACCAACCACTAACAGGAGAAACTATACTTAGTCTTGACAGATTTACCTGGTATAGATTCATGCACAACAAAACCACTGCCGAAATTAATTTATCAAACGTAATGACACGTTTTAAGGGAAAGGCTGGATCTCAAACAGTTAACACAATTTTAGGGTAAATTAAAACACAGCTTTGACCTCTCATTGCACTCAGCGTGCTGGGAGGCGCTATGGATCACACTGTTACGTATTCCCATTGTGTTTGACATATAGACCCTTTTTTACCTCAAGGAAATGTGTTTGATACAAACAAGTACTCAAAGATGAATAAAAACCACCATCATCGAGACAACACGAGTCCATGCTGCCAGGTTTTACAACAGAAATGTAAATCATGCCTGCCTGCATGCCAGAGGAGCGAGTTGGTTACATGAAGCTTCTGCAGCGAGCGTCTGCGTTAAACCATTCATCACTAGAGTACTGTGGACACAGTCACACGTTCGACCTCTGTCATTTTACATTTAGGACGCTCTTTAGTGTTTTATAAAGTTAAAATAGTCCCGAAAAAGTGCTTAAAAGTTGAAATACAAGAAAATATTTTGGTATTAGAATCACCATCATTGTCAGCACATGGCTAACACTTATAAACTGAATATATTGGGGACCGCATGAGTGTATGACCTTAATTTAAAGGTTCAGTGTGAAGGACTGAGAGGGATATACAGGCAAAATGGAATATGATAATAAGTCTGTTTCTTTGATGTATAATCAGCTGAAAATGAGAATTGTGGTTTTGTAAATTTAGAATGAGCCGTTTTATATCGACACAGGGAGCAAGTCCACCATGTTTCGCTGCCATGTTTCTACAGTAGCCCAGAAAGGACAAACCAAACACTGGCTCTAGAGAGAGACATTTGTGTTTTCTTGTCGGCCACTGTAGTTTGCAGCAATTCCATGATGAGGCAAACCACATCGTAAAAAGCTGATTTTTTTGTTTTGCTTTTACTGCTTTAAATCAACATGTCCATTTGTTCTGAAGAGGAGGAGACCTCTGGAGATGATTCAGCTCCTGGTAAAAACCTCCTGAACTCTGAAGTTATCACAGCAAAAAGGTCATCAAGCGGCTAGCGGCCCGTTTGCAACAAGCCGAACAACGTCAGAGAGCACTGATTTGTAACGTGAAAGTGTTTTATTCAGTGTTTTTAACACGAGACAAATGTTAGATATTCTGCTGAGTTGTGTTTTTACATTGTCCCAAATGTTTTTAACAATGTTCAAACCCAGAGAAATTGCAGTCACACAGTCCATGTCATTTGGCATCATATCGTGCATGTGTCAGGGTTGTGGTTTTCTGTAAGACCCTGCCAGAAATTGACTTTTTAGAGGATGTTTTTCAATACATATTTTAGATCTTTGTCGTTTTGAACTATGTGTTTTAACCAGATGAAGGATTTTAGTCTCTAGACATCTGGGTCTTATCGCAGAAATAAGCTCAGCACATGTTAGCAGTGGTGCCAAGTAGTGTTAAAGAAACTCATTTTTGAGGTGAAACTGCTTTACTCTGTTTATACCAGGTTAAATAATCAGTTCCCTCTGTTTTTAAAGAGGAGACTGCAGAGAATTCGGCTCTTAAGTTGTCAGAGAAGAAAGGTGAGCACATGTGAGCAGGTGCTGAGCGAGCAGCCCTCTGTGAGGAGCCAAACAGCATCTGAGAAACTCTGATTTGTAACGTGAAACTGCTTTTTTCAGCGTTTTTACTGGTTTAAAAATCACCTGGTCCATTCGAGGAGACCTCTGTGGATAATTCAGCTCCTGGTTAAAACCTCTTGAACAGGAATTCTAACCAATATAAGTTTCAGCTGGTTGCAATCTTCAATCATCACCACTAGATGCCACTAAATCCTCCTAAATCCGTCACACTGAACCTGTGTTTTATTTATGATTTGGGCTTGTGCTCATAAGCGTACAGATAAATCACATTTAAAGTTTTAATCAGAAGTCAGCTGTACAACAAGGAGTGCAACGCCACTGCAGAGCAGAGGACAAACGAGCAGACTCACATCACATCAAATCAGACTGGACAAGCATCAGTTGACAGACAAAAGACTTAAAGTCAAAACTGATAGCATTTCAAGTCAAAGCGAGTGCACAGACACCCAGCAGCTTGGTGCCAACACACTAAACACAAGTCAACAGTATCTGACCAGAGGTACTTGGCTCCTCTGCTCCTGATCTCCCTCTACATGCCTGTACAGACGCACTGCTAATCCAACTGTTGTGTACGCAAGATGGACTGTTTACTTCAAACAAGAGGAGGAAGTGTCGACACAGTTAAAACAAGGTCTCTCAACATGCCACATGAAGAATACCTGACTGGCTGACTGTTGGATAGATAGAGCACAGACGGCTGCTGCCACAGTCTGTTCGTGACACAGCATGTAAATTCAGGATGCAACAAAAAGACCACCTGTCCTTGCTTCCTCCTTACATCTGTTAGTAGTGTTTCCTTCAGTAAAATGTGCTGCTGAGACGGTCTGTGAGGGGACGTCACCCCCACACGGCGAGAGAAGGGTATGCTCAGCAAAACAAGCGCGTTAGGGTGAAGTTGCCCCCTGGTCTAACACTGCTACTGACTGATGTTAGCATTTGTAAAAATAAACTTATCACTAGTCATTTGAAAGGGGCAATCCCACCCCCGCAGTGCCAGAGGGGGGAGGTAGCAGGGAGAGTTCAGGGACAGTCCGTCTGCTCAGCTCAGGGTCCGAATGGTTTCCAGCAGCTCCGGTTTGAGGAGGGTGGCGCTCTTTCCGCCTGCAGCTGCGATATCAGCCTGCACAGCTGCGTCCCAGGCAAATGTGAGCAGAGCTGCAGGGACCTAAAAACATACAGGGACAATTCATTAACACTGGGTTGTATAAAGGATGACACCTTGGTTTGAATCAGGACTGCAACACACATTTATTGATGTTACACTGGTTGTTTCAAATCAAACGTGTGACACAAGTTCACAGAGCCAAAACTTAGTCGATGTAAAATATTATACGAAGGAGGAGGTTTTTTTGCTTCAGAAGGTTCCTACCTGAATAAAATGACCCGTTAGTATCTTAGCTGCAAGTAAGATTAATGTACGTGTCAGATAAGTGCAGCCAGACAGCTTTTAATTTTAACTTCTGTCAGCTGGTTTCAGCTGCAGTGAGTCAGAGGAGATTTGGAAGCAGCTTTGTTTTATGATTGAGAGTCACTCGCTGCCCTTTCCTCTGTCCTTGCCTCACTCTACTCCTCTGTTGTATTTAAATGTGACACAGAAAGCTTGTATTTGTAGTTTTCATCACTTACTGGCTCACTAAACAACAAACAGCAGTGCTCGCCTGATGTCTGCAGTGTTTGAAACACAGGATATGAGCTGATTGAATTATCGAAATAATAACTAAAGGTGCTTCACTGCTTCCTTTCTTGTCTCCTTTAGCATCAGATACACCAGGCCCTCCTTTATGAAAGCAAAGGGGAGGGCATTTAAATCGATGCACCAATATGCCTGTCTTGCATTAATGTAACAATTGCTTTAATACAAATGGACTAATTAGGATTTACGTTGGTGAATATGAATGGACAGGAGGGAGAACAACCATTTTCTTTCAGTATCGTGACTGACTGCCTATATTCCCTTTTTTATTTCAGTTCCAGCCCTGGTAGTGAGGTCAAATTTTTTAACAAGTTTCTTAAATGCTGCATGAAAAATGGTCAGAACGCACGGGGCAAACTATTCAAGATGCGCCATCAGTCGGCCATCTTTGAAATGTTGTAGATTCACAACAGTAAATGCAGTCAGATTTTCTTCGCACCGCAGCTGTGTTTTCCTAAGTCTGCATCAAAGTCTTAAATTCAGATTTGAGCTCTGGATGTTACAAACTGGCTGTGGAAATAGCAGAGTGATATGTTTCGTGTTGAGGAAGATTTGAACACATCCTAAATGTCCAGTTGATCAGGTTTCCTGGTCAGATCTACTTTTTGTACGATAGATAATTCTTTTTATTTTCTTATTGTCAGCAATCCCATGAAAAAAACAACCAACCAACTACTGTACGTGTTGGTCTGTCTCGCAAAACTTTCCGATCTCTCTAACCTGCCTGTGACATCGAGCCTCAACATCATGTTTGGCTACTAAAAATGTATTTGTTTAAAAAAAAAAAAAGGCCTCAAATACACTTTCATATTTAAAAAGATTGAGTGGTTTCCTAAACAGCTGTGCACTGGTTTGTAGTGAACACTGCTCAAACAGGTGCAAACACAACATCTGTTGGGACTATTTTCAGCAGTGGATGAATACACACTTGGTGTTCTCCTGTGTATTCACAGCATCAGGACGGTGTGCATGTGGGACAGTCTTTTTGTCAGATTTGTTTGCGACAGAAAAATGAAGAATGTCACCGGCCTCATCATTAACTGGTTAACAGGTGACTGAAGCTGTAATCTAGATGCATTATTTTATGTGGGGCAGTTTCATGACACGATTGTGGTTTCAACTCACCAAGTTACACTCTGCAAGAGCGACTTCCTCAGACTCTTTTAGTTTCTGATTTCCGGGAGCGATGAGCTCAAAGGGCTGCCAGCCGTCCACCAAGGACTCCCGTACAAACGCAAACAGCACAGGCAGCCGGTCCCACGCATAAAAGGTCCCTGCAGGCACACATTATCTTTACTGAGTCACTGAACCTTGTGTTTGTGTTTCGCACTGTTCTGAGTTGACTTTAAACAGAGGCTCTCACCTTGTAGCAGGTTTCCATCAGGTAGTCTGATCCTGAGCAGGGTGTAGTTGTATTTCCTTCTCTCCCTCTGCTCCTCTCTCTCCCTCATGGCTTTAGTGCGCAGCATGGCGTTCTTCTCCACCAACTCACTCCTGAGACACACAACATGATGATGGACAAACAGCACAGGACCATATTTTGGGGAGGTGTGCATGATGTACTCCCAGGGAGCACATGAGGCAGGGCAGGACTGAAGGGATCCATTATCATACATTATTGATGAGTGTGTTTGAGGGTGTTAACAATCATGGTCAGTTACATCCGCTCTTGTCTTCTGTCATTTTGTTCATGGAAGCCAGGGCCGCGTGTGGGCCACGGCCAAATCTGGTCCGCGACAGGGTCAAGGGAACTAATATGGTGCCAGAGTGCATAAAGGCAACCAAATATAGCTTCTTTATCCAAAAAAAAGTGCCAGGGAGGACCTCTGACACCACGACACACAGGTCTAAGCTAAGCCTGAACTGTCCATGAATCCTAGAAACGCCCCTGCATACACCTGACCTGTGCAGGGCTGCTGCGACTGGCCCGCGCCTCCTGTCAAGTATCAAAGTGGTTTCATCCAACCTCCCTGGTGACTGAGAAGCTGTAAAACACAGCCACAACTAACAAGTTTGATGTGCAGACACGTTTGTGGTTGTTTTGCAACACTTCAGTAACGTCTGTGCAAGATTTAATCAGGCACAATGACTCAGGGCTGCATAATCGCACGCTGACAGACAAAAAAGAAAATGCAGATGTTAAGAGTCAGATGCTGATCTTTACCGTCCAGACATCACTGCCACAGTCAGAGAAGAAAAATGCAGTAATTTTCTATCTCAATGTGCGTACTAGTGGATCAATTCATAAATGTAGTTCCTATAACTTTGAGTCTGTACCTCTGCTGTTGCTCCTTCTTGAGCTCCTCCGCTGTCAGGTTGTAGAATTCTTGCGGCAGCTCGAAGCGTTGGGCGTTGGGAGAGGATCTGAATGCTTGAGGTTGTCTGTCCAGCTGGGCTCTGACGGGCTCTCCTCTCTGGAGACGATCCCTCCGCTCCTTCATCAACTCCAGGGCATCAGGACTGTGCTCTAGTAACACCAGGAACTCCTCTTCCTCCTCTAAACTCCAGGGAAGGCGAGCACATATCGGAATATGTGACAACTGACTTAACGTTAATGAAAGATTGACTTTTTAAAAATGATCTGTTGACTGTGGCAACGATATGTTGATGAGACACTAATTAATTTACCTTGACCGTCGACAGGAAGCATAATGCTCGTGAAGCCCAGGGCCTCCAGGAACTCTCTGCTGCCCTCCACACAACGAACCTTCTCCTGAAATAAAGCCAAAGGGGGAATAATATAATAGAAATGAAACAGTCAGAGGGATGAGGTCCACAGTGCTGAGAGACCCCAGTTTCAAACTCACCTGGTACACCTTGTTGCTGAGTTTAATCTTCCTGTATTTCTCCTCTGTGGGATTCTTACATATATTCTCAATATACCTGTTGACACAACATCACTGGAGATATTTAACTCTGTGACAACTGTAGAAAACAACTCAAAAGCTAAAGTCAGACTCAGTGTGATGATCGCCTGTGCCGAGCGTCTCACTTGCTTATGATGTCCACGGCAGCCTTCACTTTCTCTCTGTCTTTGTTGAATGTGTGAATCATCATAACTGAGGCCTCGACTGCATCCTCCTCAAACCGCTGACGGGACAAACAGAGCACGTTTAATCAACAACACTCAGTGGACAAACATGCAGTCAAATTCAGGTTTATTATTTTGCAAACACATTCTAATTCAAGCTACAACAACAAGTGACAGTATCTTCAGACGTACCATCAAAATGGCCTCTTTAATGTGAACTTCCCTCTCACTCTTAGTTAACGTGGCTCCAGTTAGCGGACAGGTGAAATACACACCTGACACTGAGAGAATGGCGGGATCTTTCACTGGCACATTGGCTCCCTGGAAAGAATTGTCATTCACCAATATCGTCAGACTCAATATTGATCACTGTGAGCCAAGCGTTATCTTAATGGTGTCAGTTTAGAAACCTTGATTTAACCAAACAAATCACCATCGTACACACCTCTGCTTCATCTGCCTTTTGTTTCTCAGCCAGTGCAGCTGCCTCCGCCTCCAGTTCTCTTTTCACTACAAGCAAATACAGAAAAATGGGCAATTATGTCTTTTTTCTAATAACCAGTGTCTTAAAAACGCTAATAGATCACAAGCAATAGAAAACATTTGTATTCTTTAATCATTCTCTGTGAACACAGCACAGTTTGATTTTATTCCTCAGCAGCAGTTTGTTAAGTTTGAGTCGTGGGGTCGTCACACTCAAGACTTCATTTCGATCAGTCTGTGGTTGGACTGAACACAGCTGATCGGATCGATGGACTAGAGGACCAGCAGCTGCAGAGTTGAGCGTAAGCAAACTTTCTGTTGCGGCCGTTACACAGGTTACACCCAGCGCTGAACCGCAGGGTGTGCTGTTTCTATGGAAAAGCAGCCAGACTGATCGAAAGTCGTTCAGAATAATGATAGCGTTCTGCTGCTCGTCTGTGCCTCGAGTACGCTCTGACACTCTGAGAGGTGAAACTCGAAAAATGACAAATCCTCATGTGGGGGTGAATGCTGATATTGTGGCACCAGAAGTAAATGAAGTAAATTATGTGACAAGCAGCAAAGAGAAAAACTCAATGATCCGACCTGATCGACCATCAGGACCAGGGATGCGCCGATATTAATCAGTAATCCAAGCTGTCCAGTAGTCAATAACATAATATGTATTTTCTACAAAGCAAATTCAAGCTTTTAAAAATGGCTTCTTCATGGTGAGTAAGTAGTTTTCAAAATAAGAGTATAGCCGTTTTTGACTGTACAAAATATAAGACCACAACTATCAGACAGCACTGGATTGATGCTCATATTACTTTCTAAAATTGACATCGCCTGATAGCAAAGATCAGCCCATAACTACAGATTTAATTAGGGCTCCACAACCCCAAGCCTCTCACGTAAGAAACAGTAATGTGAGATGAGGTGTAATTTGTCTCACCTTGGTTCCTGATGGCGTCCTGAGAGGTGTGGACCTTCGGCCGCTGATGCTGCTCAATCCTGGCCAGGGCTGCAGCTCCAGCCTTCTGGGATCCTTCGCTGGGAACATAGCGATTGTGCTTGGCACTGGAGCTGCCCTGCACCACCTCGGGCTTGGTACTACAGTGTAACGAGAACAGAAAAGACATGTTGTTGTTGTAGCTCCACGTTGGGCCTCAAATCTCTGTCCCCAAGATCCTCTGCTCCCCTGCTCTTAATACAGCACTTAAACACACTTTACAGCTGCTTTCCGAGTGATTTAAAGATTGATAAATACTTATATATGTAAAAACCAACATTGTCAGAGATTGGCAGAGGCTATCTTCACGGTTCAAACTGCAAAAGCACAGGCAGATGGTGTTTCAGATGCAGTTTGATTGCTAATAAATCATTCAACCAACGTGGAGATATCAATGTCTGAAGTCAAGAGATCTTTCTTCACGGCAAATCTGAGGGCTTGGATCCAGTGAGTGTAACATCAGGAGGCTATTAGCTGTAAGTGGGTGATCTCAACATGTTGACTCAAAAACACACACTCAACATTTGACCTGGTTAAAAATAGCAATGCTAAAGACATGAAAGCCTTTAAACGGTCCTGATGTGTCATGACAAGATGATACTGAGCTGAGGAACACTGATAAACTACAACACTATCCACACGTTAGAGAAACAAGCAGCCTTCTTCTGGTCAGTAGTTGGTCGGTTGTCTTAAGTACTAGTAAAGCTAAATAAGATTGTTCAGGGATTAACTGTTAGCTACCCTGAATTAGCTGGCCGCCTTACATCATGTTATATAAGCTAGCAGCTAACGGGAGGAGACAGTTAGCTGCTGAACACCTCCTCACATACGGTGAAAATCACTTATCAGTTCTGGTTAGCTTTATGACATGCTAACAGAGGCTCAATAACCATTAACGACCAGCAGCTAGCTGTTAGCTAACTTAGTACAGCAGCCGTTAGCCAGCTAGCTGTGTGGCTAGCTCGAGCGCTGCGGCAGCAGGTAAAAGTTTGTCACCTGGTGTCTTCTGTCAGTTTCTTCCCGGGTCCCGCAGATTTAAACTTGATGTCCTTCTTTATGTCCTCGAAAAACTTCTTCATGTCTGTTTGCTGTGGAAGAAAACGCAGCCGTGGAGGCACAGATGGATGATGAGGAGCTAGCTAGACTTCAGCTGGGAGGAGGAGGACCAAAACAACATGGGTCAGCTGACAGGAAACTGCTTCCGCCTCGCACGCGGTCATGTCGCCCCCCTGTGGCTGACGTCAGAACCGTCAGTCTAGGTGTAAAACATGTCATAAATATTTGTTTCTGAAATAAGATAAACATTAACATCAACATAAACATCAGGTCAGTCTTTCCACAGAAGGTACATCAAGTACATGTACTCAAGAACAAATCTGAGGTATTTATAATTTACTAGAGTATTTCAGTCCCCGTGGCGTTCCCAGGCCAGATGAGATATGTAATCCCTCCAGTGTGTTCTGGCTCAGCTCCCTCTTCACCATGACAGTTTGGCACAGCACCTGCATCACTGCAGACGCCGCACCAAACCGCCGATCCATCTCACGCTCCACTCTACCCTCACTGTGAACAAGACCCCGAGATACTCCCTCGCTTTAGGCGGTAAATCTCTCCCAACCCAGAGGGAGCAATCCACCGGTTTCCGGCAGAGAACCACGACCTCAGATTTGGAGGCGCTGACTCTCATCCTGACTGCTTCACACTCGGCTGCAAACCGCTCCAGGTCATGCTGGAGGTCACGGTGTGATGAAGCCAACAGAGCCACATCATCTGCATAAAGGAGAGATGCAACTCTGAGGTCCCCACACCAGGCCCCTGTCCATGAATATCACAAACAGAATTTGAGACAAGGGACAGAGGCCAACACCCACTGAGAACGTGTTTGACTTTGTGCCGAGTCTAAAGACACTCGCCTCGGGGTCCTCCAGGAGGAGCAGGAAGGCTTTACGTCTGGAAGACTTTGCTCAGCCTGCTGCCCAAGCGGCCTGACTTCGGATGAGCGGTTGAAAATGGATGGATGGATTTTAAATCTCATGCCGCTTTCTACTTCTACTAAAAAGTACTTTTTACCTCATTACAATCATTTAGTAACTAGTAACTACTTTACAAATTAAGATTTTTGCACGCAAATGATATGAAAATATAAAAGTGCAGCTGAAACGGTTCATCGATTGATAAGAAAATTAACTGGCAACTATTTTCAATATTGATTCAGTCATTTTTGTGCCAAAAACCTTTCATGGTTCCAGCTTCTCAAATATGATATGAAGGTCTTCTTTTTAATTGGTTTATTTTTAGTTACTGAATTTATTTAAACTTGTTTGCACAAGTACTTTTAATACTTAGGAACATTTCCCTGATTGTACTTTTCAGTAACATTTTTAATGCAGGACTTTGACGAGTAACAGAGTATTTCTACAGTGTGGTATTAGAACTTTTACTTAAGTCAAGGATCTGAATACTTCCTGCATCACTGATCACAGTGAAGTACAATTATATTATATAATCACATTCACTCTGAAGAAATCTAATATGTTTATATGAAATATAATCTAATTTCCATATTTATTTATTCAGTGTAAATACTGCCAGTACTTCATCTATATTTCATAACAGTGTATGTATTACAGTATATTCTTATCTATATATTCTATAGATATATATGTTGTAGATGTGCGTGAGTATATGCTGATGTTGATACATATTTCTGTCCTTTATTTATTTCTGCTCCCATGCAATGCCTAAATAACCTGCTGCTGTAATGTAGGAATTTCTGTATTTTGGGATCGATAAAGTTCGTCTATCTCTCTGTCTATGTCTTATTCTTCCTGAATAATTTTCACCCAAATCTTTCCTGCCTCACTCAGTGCTCTGGGTCAAAATGAACACACACTTCTAAAAACGCACATTTGGTTTTGGTAATAATAATAATAATAATGATACATTCTCAGCTGCTGCATATCCAAAACAAAGGTGGTCCATCCGAATGAATCCCATCATTATACCCCGCTGGCACCTACGCCACAGCCTGTGTTGATAATCACTATCTGTCAGTCTTTGTGCAGACATTTTTCCAATCTCACACACACAGCGGGGTGAAGGTCAGAGGTCAGTACGTGGTGAGAGCTGGAGGAATGTCCCCCCAAGAGAGAAGTGGTGGATTATTTTGTTCACAAGAGGCTGTATGCAGAACGTCATGATCTTACCTGAACATTATTTACATAGCGAGTGTCACCACAGTGGAGTCCTTGTGTGGAAACCCTCAGTTTATGTTCGCTGACAAAGAATCATGTGTATGAAAATAAAGGTATTTGAAAATGAAAGTACATGTGTATGAGAGTGCAAACTGGAGAATGAGTGGCTTGCATGGTCCCTTGTAGCCCACATGTTTGTACCATTATAAATAATTCCTGAATAGTTGAATAATGCATGCTGGACCACTGAACACCAAAATTATTATTTCATTTTTATTTTGCCTTCCAGTGGCCACAGTGAGGCTCTGCAACGTGACTGTAAATTCAGTGCAGACATGACATCTTACTGTGACCAAGTACCTGTAAACTGTGCTCACTTCATGTAATGTCTTTCATCACTCTCCACCTCTACATAACATGAGTTATAAATAACTCAGCAGGTAATCAAGGAATGGACACATATTATGAACTTATGACTCAAGTGGGTAGTCAGCAATCTGGTTTTATACGTCCAAAGAACTTCATTAGAAAAAACCTGCTCATCAACCAGACCAGGCCTCTAATTGTGTCAAGTGTAGCTAAAGAGACTGGGCGTTTAATTAGGAGTAGGCTTGTTTTAATTGAAGCATTACAGTGTAAGCATGCTAGGTGTCCTGCCAAACCCAACTGCCTCTTAAATATATACAGTTTATGATATAACAATCTGGAAATCCATCAGTATAAAAGAAAGTAAACTGCACTCTGTGTGTGTGTGTGTGTGTGTGTGTGTGTGTGTGTGTGTGTGTGTGTCTGTTCCACGTTTTTCTCCTCACTGACTTGGTCAATCCATGTGAAATGTGGCACAGTGGTAGAGGGTCATGGGAGGATGCCAATGAAGCAATATTACATCAATTGACCAAAGGGGGGCGCTATAGCAACCCATTGAAATGTCAAACTCTGAATGGGCATATCTCATGCCCCGTATGTGGTAGAGACATGAAACTTTGCACAGAGATGCCTCTCCTCATGAGGAACACATTTGCCTCAAGAACCCATAACTTCCACTTATATAGATTTTCCGGCATTTTGAATGTTTTGAAAAACACTTCAAATGGATCTCTTCCTAGGAAGTTTGAGCGATCTGCATGAAACTGGGTGAACATAATCTAGGGACCAATATCTAAAGTTCCCTCTTGGCAAAAGTTGGAAAACTTACTAAAACTGAGCTTCTATAAGGCAATGAATATTGCGGAGGGCGTGGCTCATCACATAAAGGTGTATAACATCTCAAGGGTTTCACCCATCACCACGCAACTTTGTAGGCATATGACCACACATAATCTGAGGGGACCCCTCCATTATTGACCCCATCAAACAAAATGGGGGCGCTAGAGAGCTCATTTCTTATCTAGGCCTAACCGCCATATGGATTTTTACTAAACTTGGTAGATATGTAGAACAGGACGCCTCAAGGTGACTGGAGAAATTGAACTCTAATTGGCAACTGGGTGGCGCTATAACAACAGAAAAAGGCTTAAAAATGGCTAAAATGCGACCGATGGCTGTGGCTCCCCCTGTGGACCAATGTTGGTGTTTTCTAATGTTTGTAAGTGTCTCAACAGTGAAGTAAAGGTCTTTAATATACACAGGATGACTTTTTTTATGAGTATAATTACTACACCAAATGTAATCTCTCAAGACAGATTCTGCACTTATTTATTTATTTATATTTTTACCAATGGATTTCCAGATTGCACCAAATGTGCAATATTCACACATGTGTAGTTTCTTAGCTATTTCACTTATTTATTGTTTATTTTGTGTGGATTAAGATTTTAGAAAATTATGTTAAATTTAAATCTTCACATTTTCATTTTAATCCATGACCTTTGTTGAGACACTTGAGTCTTTTAAACCACTTTCCATACTTCAGAAAAAGAGCACTGAGTGAGGTAAAAAAGATAGATAGATAGATAGATAGATAGATAGATAGATAGATAGATAGATAGATCTGTGAAGTCTATTTCTGTGTAAGTACATTGAGAGTAAGTCACTGGACGGTCACAATCACTCCTGACATGAGGAGTGATCATATTTACGAGGAGCACATGAAGGCAGCACTCCTGCCGCGCGGGTGCCACGTCAAGCGTGACGTAGCAGGAGGTGTAGTCCGGGTGGGAGGCGACGGACCAGTTCAAGAAGCCTCTCAGCGACTGGTGTTAATGGTCTCAGAGCCCAGAGCAGCAGCAGCGAGAGGTGAGGCTTTAATATTTCTGTCATATCGTCTTTTATGTTTTCACCGAGCTAGGCTAACTGTTAGCATCAAGGTTAGCATCACTGTTAGCCGGTTAGCTGCTAGTGTGTGCTGTGGTGCTGTCAGTCGCGTGCTGCTGCTGCTGCTGCTGCTGCTGCTGCTCAACACAGGACATTAATGTGAACAGCTCAGCTCAGTGATAGCAGCTCATGTCTGTACACTGTGCTAATGCTAACTGTGCTGTGCTGTGCTGTGCTGTGAGTGGAGAGATATAACAGTTAGCCTCTGACAGCTTCAGCTTCAACACTGGAGACTTGAGACACACATAGGAAGCATTGTGAATACTTTAAATCATAATTGTACTGTGAGTGTATCTGACAGCTGTCTGCTTTAAGCAGTGCTTTGGCTTTTGTTGGTGCAGCCCTCAGCATCCCATTCACAGGCTCAAAGTTCCCCTCCAGGAGTGCTGTGATGATTTCCTGGTCCAGCAGGCTGATCACTGTGTGTGTGTGTGTGTGTGTGTGTGATCACTGTGGGTGTGGGCTGTCACTGTGGGTGTGGGCTCACACAAACAGACTAATTAAACATTCCAGTCCTTGTCTTAATTAAAGCTTTACATAGAGTTTCAGTACAAGATGTAATGTCTTGTGACTGGTTGTGCTAGTTTTACCAGCAGCTGCCAGGAGAAGACGTATACAGTAGAAATACTGAGGCCATGAGTGTAGTTTTCCTCAGATGAACTCCACCCACATAAAAAAAGTTTTGACTTGCCATCAAACAAACCAGGATGTTATCACAGTGTGGCGAAATGCCAGGTGTGTTACTGTGGTGGGGGAAACCAAAGTCCTTTTAAACATGAGTAAACAGACGCCTGAACACAATCAGATTTAGATTTAAAAACCCAACTTATGTAACGTGTGTTTAATTAATGTTAACTCCTCTTTATGACTTTATAACTTCTTAATTTTCAGAAATATGTCCAAGGGCATGACCTCGGTAGTAATCTTTCTGCTCATTAGTGACCACTCATCCCATCTTTTCATCTGTGTTCCAGTGTGGCAGAGTTAATCAAAAGCACTGTTCATCATGGACCCAAACGCCAGCGGACTCGCCCAGAGGTTGGCTGAAGCCGGCCAGTCTCACCTCCTGCAGTTTTGGAGCAAGCTGAGCCCAGAGGAGCAAGTCGAGCTGACCAGTGACCTGCAGCAGATGGACTTTCAAGAGATCAACGGCTTCTTTGAGAAGGCCATGGAGATGTCCAGCAGCAGCAAACAGGAGAAGATGGACGCCCGCATGGAGCCGGTGCCTCGGGAGGTGCTGGGGAGTGTGACGAGGGACAGGGAGCGTCTCAAAGGCTGGGAGTTAGAAGGTGAGCTCTGTCAAAACCAGGACCATGTGTTCATTTATACAATCTGTCTCTGCACCTATTTACACCTTTGGTTGACTCGAGTAATGCTACGAGGAAACAAAGAAGATATTTTTTAGTTTATGACAGTGTCATACAGTCAGCGTGAACATTTGCATTCTTGCTTCGTAACTGCAGGAACAGTTATTCCCAAGAAAGACTGACACCTTGTGGTCTTGTTGTTATGCAACTGTCCACAGTGAAGTCTTACTCAAGGCAGAGGAATTGTTTCCTTGTATCACACTGAGAAGCCTAAAGGGGATTTAAAACATCACATGGTAACCCAGATGCTTTAATGCTCAGATGTGACAGTGGGCCTTCTGGTATTCTTGGATGATTGACGTTCCCGACAAAAGCAACATTTTTAAATCAAACTCTGGGAAATCACTGAGAAGCATCAGAAACTGTCTGTATAAACTCACAAACATTCCCAGTCTTCTGAGTAGATTTGAAACATGAGTAAGTCAGCTTGCGTGGTTCATTATGTTTTGCGCAATCCCCCTTGCAGTGGGGGTCTCGAGCATTTAGTGAGTCTGCTTAGTTTTTCCTGGGGGAGGATGACAGTGGAGACGGGAGGCAGAGAACATCTGGTCTTGATTTGGGCCTGACGTAAATAGTGTTTCTGTTTGACCCTGATTCATGAGGTCACTCTGCTCTGTTCCTACCAAATCAGTGTGCAGGGTGTGGTGTGTGTGTGTGTGTGTGTAGTCAAAGTCTAGCAGGCCCGCCCAGTCCGCTGGTATAAACCTTGTCTCCTGGCACTGGTAATAAGAAACAGTGTTGTCACGTAGCAGCAGTTTATGTAAGATAAACTGGAACTGTTATAAACCAGTGGACCATAATAAAGGCAATCAAAGACTCAGGTGGGGGTTATTAGATTATGGTTCAAGGCTAATTTATCATGTTGCCAAAGTCTTGTAGGAGCAGTTATAGTGTTTGGTGATGGCTTAATAAATTTTATTAATCCATTTTATCAGCTTTTGTTTTTGTGAAGTCTGTTATTATTTATCTCAGAGGTCCTTACAAGGCAGGATGCACTATGACCATCAGTAGAGATTAGATATTGTGCTGATGCATAGAGATGATCGCCTAGATGTGTTTAACTATCTTAAATACACTTCATAGCACAAGGGCTGTAACGATACATTGATCTGGATTGATTTATCCAATCACTGATCAACAATCCAATATCAGTGATACTTATTCATATCTTTAAGATATGTCTTTATATTAGAATTCCCATGGCACATCTGTGTCCCCATTCATACCTTAGTACACCTTCTTCCTAAACACTGAAACAGACACTAGGGGCTGTCCCCAATACCATTTTTGGGGCTTTGAAGCTTCAGGGGGGATTAGATATGATGCTTCGAAAATTGTGGTCATCATTCATAAACTTTAATGTACAAAAATTGGACTAAAAGAATTTTCCTTTTTTTTTTTATTGAACCAAAAACGGCTCCAGATTATGCAATAATCACATCAAATAAATTACAGCCATAGACCATAGTGGTGCAGTGGTTAGCACTGTCGCCTCACAGCAAGGGGTGTCCAGGGTGAACCCCTCCTCTCGCCCAGTGTCAGCTGGGATAGGCTCCAGCCCCCGTGACCCCCAACAGGATAAGCGGTTATGGAAAATGAATGGATAGAGGATGAATTTCACGGGCTATGTGGTATTTTTTGGGATAATACCTGTATAATTAACCAAAAAAACAACCCAGATGCATTTGAATACTGAATTGGACGTTGATCACCATGGCAACGGTCGAAGCTTCAAAGCCTCAAAGCATTTAGGACAGCCCAAGTTATCATCCGCCTCTTTTTATGTTCATTTTCAGTTTGCACAAAAAAATCTTGGAATTTTTACGCTTGTGGCAGGTTGATATGCTGATGTATCAATAAAAGGCAAATGCGACTAAGCGCTATGGAAACACAGTCAGCAAATAAATGATGACATATTCATGACGTCATCTCATAGGGCACTGCAGGCTCTCTTCCTCATCTCTTAGTGGCTTTTAACACACTTATATGCACACAGGGCAGTTTCCATGGTCCAGTGTGCTCTGTTATTGTACATGCATTAATTTCCTTCGTTTGAGTTTTGACTTGAGCTCTTTTAATTAGGTTATCTTGTTGCTCAATGAACAAACTCCCAATACAATACAGTACAGTACAGTAGTTGATGGAAAATTCCATGATTTTGCATTTTCTTTTGCTAATTGTCTGAAATTTGTTTAAAGTTTGTGCTACATTTGGAAGGAAACCCAGCTAGCGGCAGACAGCCAAGAAAAAGACAATGAGCATATTTAGTGATCTTGTCTTGTATTGATCTCAGGCCCCTGAATTGAATCAAAATCGTGGAGTGGCAGACTTTGTGATATCATCATATTATGCTCAAACTTGTGATTTACGCCCCTAAATACTGCACATATTCTTGCTGTTGTCGATGTAAATTCAAAGTGTTGTGCTCTGTGCTCCTTCAGGTCTGAAATGCATCTCCCAGAGTAAAGTGGCGGTCCTGCTGCTGGCTGGAGGCCAGGGAACCAGACTTGGGGTCTCTTACCCCAAAGGCATGTATGACGTGGGGCTGCCGTCCCACAAAACCCTCTTTCAGATCCAGGCCGAGCGCATATTGAAGCTGCAACAGCTGGCTGAGCAGAAGCACAAAGTCAAGTGCTGTATTGCCTGGTAAGACATCATGTTGTGCTCTGGGAGGTTATTTAGGAAGAGATGACTGAGGCATTTTAGTCAGTGTGCCCGTCAGTTAAATCGCTGCTTTATTTGAAGAAAAGAAATACTGTGTCTGTTTTCGTAATGAGAGCTGAAACCAGTTGTCCTAGTTTTGTTAACGTGATGATTAACTGGGTCAAAGGAAACTCAGTCAAGGAAGTTATTACTGGAAAAGGATTAGTTCCCTGTGGAGCAGATCAAAGGACAGTTTGACAGTATGAAAGATGGAGATAACAAGAAGGCAGTGCAGTGCATAAAGTCTACGTAACACTGCAGTTAGGGCTTTAACAGTCACTGGACTAGGTCATGATATAATCCTCAGCAGGTCTGATTCTGGAATGAAGTTGTTACATTTTAATTGTCTGTCATAAACTTAAACTTTATGTCTCTGGGTTTATGGTGACGTCAATCTTGTTTTTGTGAACAGCGGCTGAAGACATTTCCTACAGCGTTAAAAAAAGAGAACTGGTCTTTACTTGGAAGGGTTTTTCTTTGCATGTATCCCCTCCTCTCTCAGTTGTTTCACACTTAATGTAAAAGGAAAACAAATAATTAGCAAAAGTTTAGAGCTACAGTGATTAGTCGGTTATTAAAGTAGTCGATTGACAACTGTTTTTATAATCGAATAATCATTTTAGTGATTTTTTTTTTAAGCTTGGAGGTTGGCGGAGGAGCTCAGACAGGTAGGGGGGAGCCAGGTTGTGGAGAGCTTTGTAGGTGATAATGAGGAGTTTGAAGTGGATACGCTGGGGGATGGGGAGCCGGTGGAGGTTAGGAAGGACGGGGGTGATGCGGTCACGGGTACAAGAGTGTGCCAGAAGACGAGCAGCAAAGTTCTGGATACACTGTAGTTTCTTGAGAGTTTTGGATAATGAACCATAGAGGAGACTGTTGCAGTAGTCAAGTCTGGAAGTGATGAATGGGTGAATAAGAGTCTTTGGGCTGAAAAGGAGAGGGATGGACGGAGGCTGGAAATGTTCCCAAGGTGGAAGAAGGTTTGATATGTTGGTCAAAGGCGAGGGTTGGATCGAAACTGACACCAAGGTCACGGACATAGGGAGTGGAGCCGTCGATGAAGAGGGAGAACAGTGGGAGATTTGCAGTCGTTTATGCTGATGAACTGGTATCTGTTGGAGATGCAGATTTCACCTTGGGCTCTGGGAAATCACACAGGACATGTTTCAGTATTTTCCAACATTTTATTGACAAAACAATTAATAAAGGAAATCATCGATTATGAAAGAATCATTAGTTGCAGCCCCAGCTAAGTTTCTTCTGTGTTGCCTTCAGGTACATCATGACCAGCGGCAGGACGATGGATTCCACCAGGGAATACTTCTTACGACACAACTACTTTGGCCTGGACAAGAACAACATCATCTTCTTTCAGCAGGGCATGCTGCCAGCCATGGACTACAACGGCAAGATCATTATGGAGAACAAAGCAAAGCTCTCCATGGCCCCAGGTAAGTTTACCCTTTTTGTTTTTTGATTTGTGACTTTTGGCTCTGATCACGGTGTTGTTGCATCTTATTTGGCAAGTGAAGTTTGTCTGTGTTTCAGTCCCTCTGTGTCTGTATTTCAGATGGGAACGGGGGTCTTTACAGAGCTCTGGGGAACCAGGGCATCCTGGATGACATGGAGCGCAGGGGGATTGGATTCATCCATGTGTACTGTGTAGACAACATCCTGGTCAAAGTGGCAGACCCCTCCTTTATTGGTTTCTGTGTGAAGAAGGGAGCGGACTGTGGAGCTAAGGTTGGTCACACCTCCTGCTCTTTGTGTCTTCTATTGTATGAAAGTTAATTATTAGAGATTAGGGTCCATAGGGTTTTTTTTAAATTTCAAATGTGCAACGTGTAAGATGCAGCCAGAATTGTTGTTTAATACATTAAAAAATTGAACTAATATTATTAACATGATGTGAAGAAGGAACTGTTTTTGCATGCTAATCAGCTAGCCGCCAGCCTGTCCTGTTTCGTTACAACACTTGAATCTTGAGAGGCAATAATGAGTCACTGTGGCGTCCGGTCTGGCAAGTCCAGTATTAGTTTTCTTGTTTGGAGATACCTGTGATCTCTCCTGACATAAAGGTCAGCCATCTTTGTATGTCCTCAGCTTCCTCTTCTGTAGTTGGAAAAACCGTCTTTGGTCCCATCTTGTTTGTTTGTACTTCCTACAGACATGGTTTGGTCAACCACATACACACTGCACTGGGCAAAGTTTCACAATGGCTACCATTCAATTCACTGTACTTAGAAATAAGGTGGTTTTTTTTTTTTACAAACTCGACATGTTTCAGAGTCACTTGTGATCCATTCAGAAAAGACCCGGGATCCACTTTTGGACCACGACCCACGAGTTGGGAACCACTGAGAGTGTTAATTGATCCGTATGGAACTAAAACTCTGCCCCCTATTGTTTTGGAGCCTGCGGCCAGGCATTACACATTGCACCTTTAAAGATCTTAAAGTTGTGACTCTTTGAGAATGAGCCAGAATCTTTTTCTTTCACGTCAGAAGCTGGACTTGAAGAGAGGAAAGATTATCAAAGGTTGACACAGCAGCTGGTTGTTCCTGTCATAACGTTGCTCATTATAGTGCACCTGCAGCACTGATAAGCTCAGTTTCCTTTAATCAGACCAGGAAGTAATGATAATACTGTAAGGATGCACGCACGCAATGATTGTAACCTGTCGAACAGGGTAAAAAAAAAGTCCATATTAGTTACAAATTAAAGAAAAAAACAAATACTGGTGTGTGTGAAGAGTGTAAGATTGTTAAAAGTGAACACACTATGTCTAAACCTTGAGGGCTGATTGTGATCCAGTCCGATCAGTCAGTCTAGTTTTAAATTCCAGAAGTGGCTTGTATTAAAAGGCGTGGTCGCCTGCCGTCTCTACAGTTTAACAGTTTGTAGGCAGCTGCACCTTCCACAGCTCACCACTGGGTGGCGGTATAGCCCACTGTGTCTCCTGCTGTAGTCTCATGGAGCAACAAATTCATCACAGCTTTCTAGGAAACTTGAGGGTTGAGCCCAGAACTGTTCCTCACTCTTCATCATGGTCTCAGATAACACCAGTGTGATGTGGAGATGACACTTTTTCCAAAACAGTTTCTCTGGACTTTCATTTTGGGAAGGAAAAAGCTTTTCAGGGTACAACGGTTGAACTGGAAACTTTTTCCACGAGTGGATAAACACATTCATGATTAATTCTAACTCCCCCCTTTTTACCCCATAATCCCCTCTTTTTGTTTGGCAGTGTCATTACAGGCAACATACTGTGCATGACATAAATAGTTGGGATGTGTCTCATAGAACCAGTCTGTCAGTTTAAGACAGAAAATTTACCGGCAGAGCTAGTTTTACCAGCTTCTCCCTTTCTGTTGTTACAGTGACTCGTCCTCTCTCACATATTTAATTCATTAAGAAAGACGATGTAAAGCAACACATGGCATTATAGATAGCTAAAATCAAAATGTACGTCTCTTGGTCCTGCAGCACAACAGGAAAAGATTAACAATGATAAACTATATACGAAACAAGAAACACTGATCTTGTTGGATTCCTAAAGGACAATGACACACAACACGCTCGGTAATCTGTCTTTTCCTGACCTTGAAAAGCTTACTCATGCTTTTGTATTATCGCGTCTCGACTGCTGTAACACACAGTGTTTACAGGCCTCAGTAAAACTCCAATAGCTCCGCTTCAACTGGTGCAGAACGCTGCAGCTCGTATTTAAACTGGGACAAATCGTAGGTCACATATCACCCTGATTCTCGCCTCCCTCCATTGGTTGCCAGATAGAAAACTGAAAACTGATTTTAAGATTCAGTAACTTTAAAATCTCAACATGATTTAACCCCGTTATACGGCTGAGCTAACCTGTGCTCGAAGTCGTGACCTGAGATCCTCAAGCCTTCCCTCGCTAGTCGTCCCTACATCAAGGCTGGTAACTAAAGGTGACTGGGATTTTACAATCGAGGCCCAGAGTCTCTGGTATTCTCTGCCTGAGGAGATTAGGGCGGCTAGCGCATTACCCGCTTTTAAATGATTGCTTAAAACATTTCATAGGAAACTTTCTCTTTTAATGTCTGATTTGTAACTTTTGTGTTTTATTTCCTTTGTATAGTTTTGTTGTCATATTTCTGTGCACTTTGTGAAGCACTGTGTAACCCGTTTACATGAGTGCTATACAGATAATAACAATGATAGTTATTATTACTGTAGACATGTCATATCCCAGTTTGTTAGACATCATGCAGCCCTAGACTTTTAACATAATGAACATGTTAAATCAGATTTATTTAGTGAGCACATTTAAAAACAGCAAACGTTGACCAAAGTGCCTCACGAAGAGAAAAACAAACAAAACACAAGAACCATCAAATAAAAACAGTCTTAAATTGGAGAATGTTAGTAAAATTAATGAGAGAGTACAATATTTTGACAGAATCATAACACAGAAATAGCATCTCACAAACAAATAAAATACTGAAAGTACGTGTGTCAGGAGTGTCATCATCCTGAGGCTGAAGGAAAGAGATGGGTCTTAAGACGGGTTGTAAATGTTTCAGTAGAGGGGGAAGATCTAAATTTAACTGAAAATGCTCAATCACTGTTGTTTTTACCTGGGTTTGAGGAATTTAGAGCAGCGATTGGTCAGCAGATCTGAGGGGCTGGGAGGTGGATTGGGGATTAGGGAGGCCTGTAAGAGGCGTACACCACTTCTCACGGAAAAGTTGTGATCAATAAAAACAGACTTGATGGTAGAAACTTTGACCCAAACATTTTGAAGACAGAAGATTGGCGATGGCGGTACGTACACTTTAAGTATGAATCCTTCGCACTTTTTTATGGATTCTATGTATTGTGTATTTCACTGATAACCAGTGAAGAGAGGACATGGCCACTGTGATGTCACTCATCTGTGGACTCTTGTTTTGAAGCCTTACATTTGTTTGTTGGCCATCGCCAGCCTGAAGGTGGAGCTGGTTGGATCCGACTCAAAGACAGCCTGACCCTTAAACTGGCCACACCCTTAATTATGCGTAACTACCTCAAATAAGTGAGCCTTAATAAGAAATGTGAGTTATATCAAATTCACCCCCATATAGTTGTCATCAACAGGGAAATTAGCCAAACTACCCAAATTAGGTTTATGTACCAGGCTGTAAACATTTCTGCTGTGAAGTCAGAGGGGACTGACTCGCTTTTCGAGCCAGCCTCAAGTGGCCATTTTCAGAACTGCAGTTTTTGGCACTCTCCTGTTGGCTTCAATTTTCAGCCCTGGAAGTTGCCGCTGATGAAAAGTAGTGGCTGGGAGATGAAATGCAACACCATTCCCAGATATGTAAGTGACAAGATCCTGCATGTGAGGAAAATTCACCTGACAATGCTGTGAAAACAATGCAGAGTGAAGCTGGACGTGACTTGGTTGGCCTTGTTAATATCAGCTGGTTGTAAAAGATGTTTGAGCAGTTGTTGTCACGGTTGCCACCAATAGCAGATCCAAACAATAAACTGGAGAGAGCCGACATGCCACCAGCAAGACAAAAGCTTTTGTTGACTGATGCTTAAATGAGTGATGATGATGAGGTCAAGATGTTCCTCTTGAGCAATAGGATATGATCATAGACTTATTCATACATCTGTGACTAACCATTGCTGCCAGGCCTTCCATACTTAGATTTACAAAAATGTTCTTAATGCCATGGCGACTTCATCAAACTCATCACGCTCACGTTTTTCATTTCATCACAGTTGTGTTTCCACTTCTTCTTTAAAATCACGTGTAAATGAGGTCATGTGTTAGACCGTGTGCTTGTGACCTCGTCAGACTGACTGTGTCTGGGCACAGTGAGATTATTCTTACCACACACACACACACACACACACACACACACACACACACACACACACACACACTTTATATTTTCCAGCGAACACAGAATAGATTTAAATATTTAAGTGTGGACCTTCAGATCGCCCCAGACCCCGCTCCTGTTTGACATTACGAGCTGTGCGGTGGAGCGGAGATGGAAGGATCAGATCAGAGCACAGTCCCACCCTCCCGTCATAAATTACTAAGCTCCACTACAGTTCATGTGGCTTCACCACCACCACCACCCCTGCCCCTCACTCCACCCCATTTACCAACCCCCTCATCAGGACTCCACTCTGTCATTAGCTACCAGCAGATAGGGAGAGGGTTGTTTTTTTTTCATTCAGCGCAGACTGTAACTCGCTGGCTGTACAGAGTGAAGTACACTTAAGAAAATCTGATCCTTTGAGCCGTTTTTGAGTTTTATTCAAATATTAAGAAACAGCTATATTTAACTTTTCATCTCTGCCGCTGTTAGTCGGGGAACAAATCCCCCAAAAAGACTTTAGTTTTTAAGATACCCCTACCTGAGGCGAAACAAAGCAAAACATGTTCTTCAATAGCTTTAATAAGACGAGCTTTTTAAATGGATGGATGTGCAAAAAATGTATTTACTCCAAAACGAGTTTATTTGGATCCTCTGCAAAACCAAAAATAGTGAAAATGTAGGTTTCTTTAAAAGGGTCAGTAGTATTTATTTTTAACTAAATACTGTTTCTCGAGCAGCAACAGTATTTTTTACAACAGCAAAGTCACTGCATAAATAATATTCCTGACATCACAATACTGAGTGAAATGTGGGCTAGTTTTCATCAGTCACTGTTCGTCATTCCTCCTGCCCGGCCTCTCTGCTGTTCAGTGACTTAACTCCGTGTTGTGTGTGTATGTGGACGAGGTCAGAGCGCAGGTGAGAGGCTGCAGGATGATGATGAATTAAACCAAAATGTTAAAGCATCGCCGGCATCGGAGCGCATCAATACTACGGTCTTTGATAATTTAGTCCAGGGCTCGTTTAATACCGGGTTTCGGTACCCATCCATAGCAATGGCCAACATGTACAACATGTTTATCGTCTCAAGAACATTGCCAGATTGCCAACACAGACACTGATGCTTTAATCACCTGCAGAATTGATTACTATGATGCTCACTCTACTTTCTGGTCTTCCTCAGAAAAACATTGCTCAGTGTTAATTATTACAAAACTCAGCTGCACGTGTGCTGACGAGGGCCAATATTAAAGTCTCTGCACCTGCCCCTGAGCTTCAGAACTGATTTAAGATCCTTGTATTGGATAATAAAGCTCTCAATGGTCTTAGTCCTACCTGTTTATCAGATTTGCTTTTATCGTATGAACCCAATAGAACCCACAGGTCTTCTGGTAGTGGCCTTTTAATCGTCCCCAAAGTTAGAACAAAAACTCACGGTGAGGCGTCGTTTCATAATTAAGGTCCACGTGTGTGGAACAGCCTGAAGACCTGAGTGTTGATGTTTTTAAAAGCAAACTCAAGAACTACCTTTTTATCCTGGCTTTTAATTTAACTTTGTCTTTTTTTTAAAAAAAAAATTGTATTTATTATTATTGTGTATTTAGCTGTTTTTTCTAGCTTGCATATTATTTTATTTGTTATTTATTCATTTTAACTTATATATTGACTGATTTAAAATTGTTAGTCTCTACCATGACAGTCTTTGCCTTATGTGCGTGTTTTATTGTTTATATTGTGTGAAGCACTTTGTGTTGCATACTGTTTGTATGAAAGGTGCTACATAAATAAAGTTTGATTGATTGATGTACTTCCATCATAATGTTCAAAGCCCCGACACACTCTAAACTTTAGAGTTTAAATAGGTGAGTAACCAGAACACAGTGTTTTTACATATTTATGACAACAAAAAAATGGCACACACAGCTCAGCTGCATCTCAAATTAATATTCAGGTTCCCAGCTTTCAGTTGCATTAACTGTTGACCTGCTGTCGCCCTTAAAGATCCCCCGTACCCCTCCAAAAAAAGCCAAGAAAAATAGGTCTGAGAGGGTTTAAGCTGACGTATGGATTTAATGTGTTGATAGCAATTTGCATCAACAAAAAATCTTGTGTCCTTGTTTGCAGGTGGTGGAGAAAACCAATCCAACAGAGGCAGTGGGTGTGGTCTGCAAGGTGGACGGGCTTTATCAGGTGGTGGAGTACAGCGAGATCACCCTGGCAACTGCTGAGAAGCGCAGCGCTGACGGCCGACTGATGTTCAACGCAGGAAACGTGGCCAATCACTTCTTCAGCTTCTCCTTCCTCAGAGACGTAGTGCAGTAAGACTAATCCACACTGAGCATACGCACACTTTCTATAGACTCACACGCACACGTTGTTCTCTCTCAGGCAGCTGTTGTTTCTCGCAGCGAGAACAGTAGCTCCGCACCATTATACAGTAAATGTGCTGCAGTGAACCAGCTTCTTTTCTCTCTGTTTATACATCAGGAAGTACGAGCCAAAGCTGCAGCACCACGTGGCCCAGAAGAAGATCCCATATGTGAATGCGGAGGGTCAGCTAATCAAACCAGACAAACCAAATGGAATTAAAATGGAAAAGTTTGTCTTTGACATCTTCCAGTTTGCCAAGTGAGTTACAGTGCATTTTTTCCACAGAGGGCACAGAGTGTGTGTGACAGCGTCAGCAGACAGCCGCTCGCCTCAAAGTAAAAGGCCTTAAAGTACTGAGAGTACAATGAATATCTTATGCTCCTTATGAGAGGTGGCTGGATTGCATATGTTCTCCTGGCAGGCTTCTGGGCTCTGCCTTTGACTGGTCCTTGATCTGTCCCTCCATGCATGAACCAACCCCCTTTTTCCAGTCCCGATCCCCATCCACCAGCCCCAGTCCTGTCATTGCTCCAAGGTCTGGTCCAGCAGACTGAGCCTGCCAAGCTCCCTGCAGGAATATGGAGGTTTATGAGCTGTTCACTCATTCCACCTCCTCCACGGCTGCATGACATCAGCCCTGAGTCACGTCACTACTAATAGAACTATACATCTAATGAAAGGATTCCTGTAATGATTGACCGATGGAAAAACACTGCAGACACGTCCAGCTCCCTTCGAGGTTTATTCGTTGTATTTCAAAGTAAAAAGGATGAGAAGTAGTGTTCTGTGCTGCTGTGGAGATGGATTACAGTCGTGCCCAAACTGGCAGTCTGGCGGCTTTAGCAGAATCCAGATGGGCTGACTCACTTTGCAACCAGATTTCTAAAAAGTTCTGCCTTTTTCTGTTCTTTCTCTGCAGTTTGGCTGAGAGTCTTACAGTGTGTTGTGTGTGCCACATGTTCCATATGTTGTGTTAGAAGCTCTGATCATATCAATAATGGTGATTTTATTTGCTTCTGCTGTGCAACACATCATTCTGACTCACTGGCACTTGGACTTGTTATGTGATTAGTTTGGATCAACGCTGGTCTGTGAGGGGATTTTGGTGCTGTGGTCACACTCCATGTTGTAGGATCACATGACGCACACTGGCATCAGTCACACAATCATTACAAAACAATGGCTGTAAATCAAAAGAAACATTTTTCCGACGATAAAATTATGTAGACCAGAATTTGATCCATTCAGAAATTCAGAAAAACCCCAGTGTGCAATTTTCTAGCAGTGAAAGGGACGCCATCTTGGAGTGAGGTGTCTTGTTTTCTTAATAATACCTCAACTTCTGATTTATCTCCTTCATATCAACGAATCATTTCAGCTTTAAAACGGAAAGTTCACCTAAAAAAAACAAAACAAAAAAACAAAATGTGTAGTTTTCTTCTTACCTGTAGTACTGCAGTAGGGATATCTGCCTTCGCTCCAGTATAATAGAACAAGATGGCGCTCAGCTTGTGGTGCTCACAACGCCAAAAACTACATTTGAAAAACTCAACAGCAATGTCTGTCCAGAAATCATGACCTGGTTACTCAAGATAATCCACAGACCTTGTTGTGAGCTTCATGTTGGAAGTATTTTCTTTCCACTAAACTACACCCGCCAATTGTATCACTGTGCAGAATGAAGCGTGCATCTACTGCTAGCTCACCTAGCATCTCTGAGCTAGCTAACATTAAGGTGTGGACACACCAAACCGACATCAAAGAACTAGCGGCGATGAAAGCCAACTGTTGCGTCGTCTACGTCGCCTCACGTTGGGGCCGGGGCTAGCTCAGAGACTAGCGGAGGCTAACTGGCTGTGCTTCCCTCCAGTCATGCTGCGGCTAACGCTCCGCTAGCCGCTCCCAGCTAGCTCCAGTGGGAACAAGCAGCGGGTCTGTGGGGCAGCTGAGTGAAGTGGAGCCTGAGGAGGAAGCACCGGTTAGCCCTGGTTTCACTACAGGCAGATTCACTCGCTACACGGGCGAGGAAATAAAACCTGAACAGCCAATCAGAGTGATCTCTCTCACCGACAAGCTCCGCTGCCGATTCAACATGCTCAGTCGGCCAACGCCAACGCCGAAGTGCAGACGGTGCAGGACACACCGCAAAAACTAGGGCGACAGACGCTCCCCTTCGTGTGTCAGGGCCTTTACAGCTCAGTGAAGGACGACGCTATTAACGTTTACATCTTGCGCTGTCACGAGCAGGAGCCTCCATGAGTAGATGCACGCTTCCTTCAGTACGGTGTGATACTGTTGGCGAGTGTAGTTCTGTAGAAAGAAAGTAGTAATTTATGTAGATAAAAACAAATGCTGGTTCCTTCTAATAGAAAGAAAACGCCATCCCAGTTGTTGGTAAAGCAAACAGTGATGAGTGTCACAGCTGTGTCCAGTTATAAATCTAAGGGCTGAATGTTATACCTTCACTGGGAACCTTTGCTGCGTTTGCCAGTGTGCTGATGTGCTGCTATGCGTCTGCAACAGGACATTTGTGGTGTACGAGGTGCTGCGCGAGGACGAGTTCTCCCCGCTGAAGAATGCAGACAGTCAGGATGCAAAGGACACGCCCACCACGGCCAGACACGCCCTCATGTCCCTCCACCACCGCTGGGTGCTCAACGCCGGGGGCCACTTTATCGACGAAAACGGCAGACATGTGCCCGCCATACCCAGGTGACCGCAGCCAGCCTGCTGAAACACAGCATCATGCTTTCACTTCCAACGATTCACACACACACACACACACACACACACACACACACACACACACACACACACACACACACACACACACACACCATGTTTGGCATGAACACAGAAACGGGGTCTTCGTTGTCACTCCCCACACTTTGTGTACAAATGCATTGGCTTTTTTTGTTTGTTTGTTTGTTTGTGTTATATTCTTTTAGCCTCACACTCTCACTTCCCCTCCTCCCTCATGCTTGGTTTGCTCCTGTGTGTCCCGTGCAATGTTTCCAGAGACGGAGCAGCAGGCAGTGTCACAGATGATGGCAACAGAAAGTAATTATTATCCCCCTGCAGTACTGAGTGCATGGTGATGGGGTTTTGGCTTTCTTTCCTGCTCGCTCAGATGTGTTAACACTATATAACATTACTCCTGATCCCCTCTCCTTCATTACCACTGAAAAGAGGAGCCTCTGCGGACGCATGCCAGGCGGCAGCCATTTTTCTGTCTCTTAACAGTCAGCTGTGATGAAGGAAGTGACAGCAAGGATCAGTTTAGACGACTGAAAACACGGCGCTCTTCGTGTCCTGGTCAGATGATGTACAGTCATAATGACCTGCTGACAGATCATTTTCCCCTCAGATGGTTGCTACTAATACACATAATGTATTGCATGCTGGGTAATGAGCACCGGTCTTACTTTCTGGTCAACTCTGACAACTCTGCAATGGATGACGAACCTGTTGATTTGTCTGTGAAATAGTTACGACAAAGCCAGCTTTATTGCTTCCTAGTCGGCCTCTGAGTTTAAATCCACCTGCTTTTTTCCCTAGACATAATAATAAGGCCCTGTCTACACCTGTACAGATATTTTTGGAAGTGGATATTTTCTTACACATTTTGGCCTCTCATTCACACGCAGTCGTAGCTCTAGGTCACTGAGCGCGCCGAGAGGACGATCAAACTTGACTATCTAGAGGAAGTAAAAGTCCTAACAAGGTTTCTGTATGTGTGGAAGGATCGCGTAAGGTCACCAAAAGTAAGATTTGTTTTTACTTCTGAAGAGAAGATTTTTCCAAACTGTAAAATGAAGCATTTGGGAAACGATGTAATCCACTCAGTTGGCGCATCCTCATTGTCGCTTTGTGTAATGAGCTGGTTTGCTAACGTTTTGTTAGCACTGTTTGCTATAAAGACTGCTTAATAAATGTATATAAAAAAATTCAAATTAAAAATTAAATTAACACTTAAACTTAGTAATGCTGCACCATTTCACTGACACACGGAGGCATCTGCTGGGCCAAATAATTTTGCTCCACCTCAGTGACTGCGGTTTTAAGTCCACCAGAAATGACGGTCTTGGATGAGGTTGAACCAGCAGATAGTGAGATTGTTGTTAATGAAGAGTGTACAGAACACTTTTGAGTGTCCAGAGCGTCACCTGCATCTTTGTATTGAATGGGAATCAACGGTGATGTGATCTCCAGTAGGTGTTTTGAACAAGCTAACAGGCCCCGGGGCCTAAAGTGTCAGGGCCCCCTCTGGTCTCCACCTGCACAATGTCACTCCAATTAACACGTACTGACCAGGAAGAGACTCAAAATGACCTCAAAGAGATGCAAAGGAGCTGCAGAGACACACAGTAACTACAAAATCGTGCAAAACAACCGTATAGAGACAAAAAAAATTACCCTTACGCTAAGCTCCACCCCTTTGTGGTGGTCCGTCAAGCTGTCAATCAACATATGCGCACAATGTGATGCAACACAGCTGGTTGAATATCAGCAAAGTTCCCCTGCTTCCCTTCACTGGTTCCTGTACAGCAGGGTCGCTCTTTGTTTCACTGTTATAATCATTACAAAGCAAAAGCAGCATGTGTATACATTCAGTAGGCTGTATCTTCAGTAGCTAGCTAGCTAACCCTACACTTTTCAGGGTTTGATTTTGGTTTTGGAACAGGGAAGAAATAGGGCTGGACGATTATGGCAAAAATAGTAATCACGATTATTTTGATTGATATTGAAATCACGATTAATAAACATGATTATAAGGTTTTTTTTGCTCGATGTCTGTCAACTTGAAGCCAAAATGTTTCCAGATGACTGAAGTTGTCCTACTTTTCTTTTCAACCAAAGGCTGCCTTTCTGCCATGTTCTCAATCGCTCGCTCCACATATTATTGATCCACACACGTCACACGCTTGCTGCTGCTGCTGCACGTAACACAGGTGCATTCACGGTGCTTTTCCAGCACAGGAACTTACATACACATCGCGCCGTGTGGCACATTAATCGTTTTTCTTTGATTATAATGTTTTTATGATCGTGAGAAGCCAAAATTGAAATCATGATTAAAATTCGATTAATCGTCCAGCCCTAGGAAGAAACGTATATCTACAGGCTACAATGAGGCTAAAAACAGAGTTCAAATGAGGTTTTTCCAAACAACTTTTCATGTCGGGGCTTCAGGACACTTGGATCACTACGGACGAGCAGTATGGAGATATTTTGTGGTTTCAATTATGTGTTTTTGGACGTTTGAATCTGGGGCGCCGTCAGCCTCCATTAGGTGGAGTTGTGCTGCTGCCTCCTTACCTCGAAGAGACTCAAAACATCCACGGGAAAATGACACAAAACCACAAATAGATGCATAACAAACACAAGGTCTGTGTGTCTTGCTCCTGTGTTGTAGAAGTGGTCGGGCCGTTCCATGTATGTGCCCAGCGGCCCGTGGTTAGCCTGTACACGTTACTATCTCTGTGACAAGGACAGACTGCTGAAGACAGCTAATGTCAGTGAGCGTTCTAGCATGGGCAGATATTTTGTAGAACAACCGTTGTGTGAACATCAATTTTTAAAACAGACGGGGAAAATATCAGTTTTTAATAATGTCCGTATACGTGTAGACTGGGCCTAACTGAGCATGTGCTTCAGTAACATTCATGGCGCCCATGAATGTTACTCCGGCTCTTAGTTAAAGGGCTTTTTCTTCACTCTTACAGCTTTGCCTTTATTCTAATGATACAGCTGTGTGGGCAGCTGCTCAGAAAACACCTGATGTGTGATTAGTGATTGTTGTCTGTAATGATTATCTAGAATTAAACAAGCTGAGTGAGGGCAATGTGGTGGCAGGTTCCCCCAGTTTTGTTCTTTGGGTTTTCAGGAGCACCGGGACGAGACACAGCCACATTACCTGCCACTCATCTGTTTTCTTCTAGAGGAAGTTTTTAACGGGTCAGAGGGCTAATCACTGGTCATGTCTGGGAATGATGAAGCTCTAATTCTCTGCCTTTTGAACTCTAATCACAAGCCGCAGTAGAAGAACAGCTGTGTCAAGGACGTACAGCTGCTTCTCTCAACTACAGTCCCTCTGCCTTTTCATGAGATGATCACTCACTCTGTTTGGCTGTTTTCTTCTTCTGATCCTCCCTGAATTCCTCCTTTTTCCAACGCAGCCTGAAGGACGGAACAGACCTGCCAATCAAATGTGAGATCTCCCCACTGGTGTCCTACGGGGGAGAGGTAAGGAGGCGAGGCCTACTGTGTTAAATGGAAACTCCAGATGTTCTGCTCCTGCTGCCGAGCTGAAACGCTCCGTAAACCCACTAACAATATCCTGATGGTGTTTACTGCTTTCAGGGTCTCGAGGAGCTGGTGAAGGGACGAGAGTTTCATCCAAACGTGATGATCGACAAGAACGGAGTCCGGGAGCTGGTGAAGAACGGAGTTTAGACAATGAAGCTACAGAAAGAGAGACAACCCAAAGACCAACCTCCCTTTGTCTCTCAACGTTTGCGGGGAGAAACTGTGATGTCATCGCTGTGCAATAACAAATGTGTGCGTGCATGTGTTCACGAAAGAGGCCGTCCTCTTCAGAATGATATGAATGAACGAGCCAGATGAAGTGTCATCGTTTACTTTTCAGCGCCAGGTTTTCTTTGCCTTGTATGTTGAAGTCACACTTAGTTCATGTTTGTTTTGAAGAGCACTTGAACGCAGCACGAGATGAAGGACGAGATCCCTGTCACGCCGACTGGATGAAGCAGTCTTCGGGTGCATCTATTTATTTTGCTTATGAGACTTATTTTTATATGATAGATGCTCTATAGGTGGAAATGACCATCTACTCATTTTACCTGATGATTTTTATACAACATCTGACTGAGATGAAATGATCATAAAGATGTTTCTTACTAGCATGTAATCAAGGTACATGGTACGGGCTGTGGGGGGTATTTATAATATCTGCTTCTTTCTGCTTGTAATCACTGAAGATTAGATATTATTCAGCTTTAAGAGATGCTATGATTTCTATCACCTTTATTAAAGAAATTTCCTAATTGGAAAATGTTCTTTGTGTGTGTGTGTGTGTGTGTGTGTGTGATGACCTGTGCACATACAGGATACCTATTTACAGTACAGTGTGTTGTGGCATATAAACATTTCCTTTTTGAAATAAGCATTGGTACGTTTTCAGACAAATCAGCGCACACTGTGTGAGTGTGTGAGTTTCACTTGCCTGTGTCTGCAGAGTGTGTTTTTTGAATTATAGCTGCTGGTGTCTTGAATCAAAGTTTCCAGCACATGGTTTATGTTTAAGATGGGCCAGAGCATGCAACACTGCTGCTGCTGCCGCTATGCAGGAAATATTCTCTGTGGCTCCTTTCTGACTCACTTTCTTACTCTCCAGCTCCATTACTGCATTACGATGCAAAATAACTGCAGTATGGGTACTTCAACAGAAAAACACTTTGAATGTGTCCCAGTCTGCTTGTTGATCTTTGCACAGATTTAACAGTCTCCTGCATTGGTAGGCAACCTGCGGCTCCAGAGCCACATGGAGCTCTTGCTCCTCTCCAGTGGCTTCCTCTGGCTTTAACAAAAAGTTAAACGCAAATTAATATTGTTTTTTTTTTTTTAAGACTGTAATTTTCATTTATCAGTGTTGTAGGCCTAAAGTGACTCTCGTTCTTCATTTAGAAAAATGTGTAGCCTATACACTGAACCTCAATCTAGGCTAGCTATGGATTCCAAACCCAGAAAACAGAAAGTCTTGGAGGAAAACAGAGCATTTAATGGTGTGTGCACTGATTTGTTGCTTTTACTGCAAAGCTACAATGTTAAAGCACCAAATAATCATAAATAGCCTGGCGTAGAGCCACTTTGTGGTGAAACCAGTGGTGTATGGGCCCCAGTGCACGCTACTGTGCATGTGTTGTCTTGACAGAAATAGATCCTTGACATCAGACATCAACATACACGTTACCCAGCAGTCACCACTGCACATTCGACCAAAATATCAAAGAAAATTAATCATTAAATGGAATAGTTTTATAGTTTATTTTAGGGCTGCAACATTAGTCGACTAATCGATGACTAATCGACCATTAAAATAATCGATGACTATTTTAGTAGTCAACTAATCAGTTTGAGTAATTTTTCATAGAAAAGTACTATAAAAGTACTCCAAATACTCTTATTGCAGCTTCTTATGTTCAGATATTGGCAGCTTTACACACTCTCCCATGACAGTGAGCTAAAACCCTTTGGCGTGAGTATGAAACAAGACATTAGATGACATAGTTTTGGGGTTTGGGAGAGACAGATAGACATTTTTCAACATTTTAACACATTTTTCGATAAAATGATTAGTCGACTAATTGACGAAATAATCAACAGATTAGTCAACAGAAAATAATAGTTAGTTGCAGCCCTAGTTTATTTATAGATGTTATAGCTTATGTAGAAAAGGCATTTTGTTTCAGGTAAATACTGAGTATTTAAAATAAATAAAGTAAACCATGATGTAGATGGGTTTGTCTTTTTGAGGACATATATAGCAAATGGCATCATTTTTACATTCAGAATGTCCTTTTCTTTCAATCTTCCCTCTTTGAACACAGATGTACGTTCAAGTCAGCAATCTGAATCATTGCAGGGGCCCGCTCTCTATCAGGCCCCTCCACTTCTTGGGCCCCAGTGCACGGTCTATATTTATGCCCCTGGTTAAAGCATATTAACAAATGTTCATTTAGACCTGTCGATAGGTTTATTTAGACCTTAACAGTTCATTATCAGGGTCAAACAGATAAATGAGAAATGGCTCTTACAATAAGAAAGGCTGCGACCCCTGGCCTGGGGAGAGCAAGCATGTGAAGGAGAACTACGGTGGCCGACGCGAAAACGGCTCAGCGCTCTAGGCTACTGTAGAAACAAAATGGCGGAGCTAGTGGTTCATTCCAAGGTAAGACAGCTCAGAGATTTTTAGTTTTCGGTGATTAAATGCTAAAGACAACATACTTGTTGTATTATATTCGATTTTTACCAATATATCCCCTAAAATATTTCACACTGGACCTCTGACAAACTGTAGAAATTCTACTACAGAGCTCCTCAGTGTGTAACGTTAATGACAGCCTGCTGTCACGTTTAGCTAAATGCTAACGCTAGCACAAGAAAACTACAAACTCTACCTGTATCTTTAGGTTCTTTGCGTTAGCATAGCAACACGTCATAATGCTAACAGCCTAATGTTGAGCAGGTGCAGTGCTGAACATGTTCACCATCTTAGCTCAGTGTGTTAGCATGCTAGCATATGTCTTTGGCAGTAAACAGTAGTAGACAGTAAACAGTAAACAGCAGGTATGGACAAATAATGGCACCAGGGTAGAAATTAAGTTTTACGTGAAAACTTTAATGTGTCACTCAAATTACATGGTTTTCTGCCCAACAGCTGTTGAGACCATTTACTCAAAACCACAAATGTGAAGCTCGAAAGTCAAGAGATCACCAAAGCCAAAGGGCTTCACACCATGAATGCTCAAAGCTCAAAGTTTCATGACAATCAATGCAATATTTATATTTCATATATTTCAGTCTGGATCAAAGCAGGGGACAGACAGACTGACATTAACATCATTAGAGGGCTAGCATGCCTAAAACTGTGCAACATCAGTGGAAGAAGATGTCATTTTAAATAGACAATAAAATCCATGAATCTCAGTTTATTCCCTTCAGGATGAAGATAAAATAACACACATTTTAATGAATAAAAGAATGTTTTAATAAATACAAATAAATATGGAAGTTATTGAATAATAAATAAATAAAAATAAATAAATACAGAGGTTAGGATCTTATTCATCCTTTACATACAGACACAGAAATACATAAATTAATAATGTCGTACAAAAATGTAGGAAAAAATTAAGTTAAAAATTAAATTAAAAATTCTGTAGCCTGCTATTTATCAACTTTTTTTTAATTCATGCCTTCATCTGTTTATTTCCACATTTATTCCAATAATTATTTATTCTTTTACTTATTTCCGTATTGATTAATGCATTTCTATATTTATTTATTTATTAATTATTTTAATTTTTTTTTTTATAAACCTTTTTGTTTATTTATTCCTGTATTTATTTATTTCTGTATTGATTATGTGATGTGATGATGTGTTTCTCTATTTGATTATTCATTTTTTATTTGTTGATAAGGCTTTTTATTATTCCTTTATTTATTAATATATTAATTTATTTATTTATGTCTGTATTGATTAATGCATTTCTATATTTATTTGTTAATTTTTTCATTTTTCTATAGCCTTTTTATATATTTATTTCATCCTATTTATTTATAAATTTATTTATTCCTGTTTTTATTTATACATTTATTTATTAATTCCTGTATTTATTTATTTTATACATTTATTTATTTTATTATTGATACTTAAGTCATTTTTTGTTCTATATAACAGGCAACTTTTGCATTAAATAGTAAAAATCTAAACTCGCAGTGTCTTAGAATGAAATGGTCACATTTCCAAATAAACCGTTAATTTCTTTTGTGTGGTGAAACCGTTCCGGCCACATCAGCAGCAAAACACACACTTTATGACGTCAGTAGAGGACAACCTCTCTCTGACACCTGACTCACACTTTTCATGGATCTGGTTTGACGATTAAGGCTGGGACAAACCGCAGTGTGTTAGGGCCACTGAGTTTAATAAAAAAAAGTAGCTTCTTTGGTATTTCAAGCGCAGACAAAGATGGAGTTATTCATGTGATCATCAGATCTGCAGTATGATGATAATAAAGTTGTGTACTTACAGCGCTGTAGACTAAACATGCGTGCAACACAGTAGCAGCAAACACTTTCTATAAATCTGTGATTAAGTGAGCTCAGAGACAGCAGAAGTAACGTTACCTTGAGTTACGGTTGCCTCAGCCTCACGCTGTCAAAAGAAAGGCTCTTTTCAGGAGGAAGAAAGCTTTCTGATTGAGCGTTGGATTCGGCCTTAATTGAAACCTTATGTGTGGCATGTGGAATTCTGGGACTTTGGCTCGCTCCCAAGAATCCACAGAATGTGAAGGTTTTTTTCTTCCTGCCTGCCCCTCTCTCCCTCTCTCCCTCTCTCCCTCTCTCCTCTCTCCCTCTCTCCTCTCCCTCTCTTTTTTTCCTATGTGCAGGGGTGTCTTACATCAGCCCAGCGAGCCCTGGTGAAGGCGACTGAGAGCCAGCGAGCAAGAGAGAGAGAAGGGCTCGGATTGTAGCGTCCAGCCGTCTTGACTCTCACTGGAATAATCTAAAACCATCTCTGAACAAATGGTCTGAAAGGATAAGACGTCTCAGAAGTAAGTCATCCTTTTCTGTTAAACTTTTTGCCGTGACTCTCGTCCTGCTTTGTGTCATTGTTTGGACTGTAAAAATGGGACCTCACACTCTGACCACCTTTCTGTAAGCCTGCATGAGAGTACCTTAAAGTTTCCTTAAAGTATTTCACGTTGGGAGCGTCGGCTGCATGTTTGAACTCCATGTACCTTTTGTGTGCAGTAGCTGCTGTTTGCATGGCAGACTAGAAGAGTGGACAGCAGAGCAGAGCAGAGCGATGCTAGATTCAAACTCCTCTCTGCTCTGCTGCAGATCCAGCTGTTTCAAACTGAACTCATTATAAGCTTTGCTGTGGCTGGATGTGATTAAATCCTTTTCTTTTATTTAAATATGTTATCACTTCAAATAATCAGGGTTAAGGGAAAGAGTATGAACGAAGGAAGTTTTCTAGATGTTATCAAAACTGCAACAGAAGCTCTTCAACCTTCAAACAAGATCTTCTTGTCTGTTCTACAGATGCATAAAGTTGAGCGCCCTCCTCAATAAGTTCACACAGTAGACACGTCAGAGTTTTAATGATTTAAGTGTGACTGTCTGGAAGTTTGTTTACTGCATCGCTCAAATGTCTTTCTATTGTGCAAAGCTCTTCTTTTTACAAGCAACAGAAGAAGCGTAACTAATGTGAAAATGACGTGACCCTCATTTGAGTGTCTTGCATCAAGCTCGCGCACATTTTTGTTTGCTTTATTGTGGCGGGGTAGTCAGGAGTATTGTTTTGGAAAAGTTAAACAACTGACTCATTTATGGTTTACTGCGGTCAGCTGATGAAATGTTGAATGCTCAAGTTACAGCTTTGAAAAAGATTCCCGTCCCCGCGGGACATGTCCTGCTTATGGAGGTTGTGTGTGTGTGTGTTCCTCAGTGCTATGTAGGTGTTACGTAGGTGGTATGTAGGTGTCCTCCTGTGGCATGTGGGCGATAGATGTTCCACACAGAGGCCTCTTTTCAACCTCGTTGGAGTTATTTGGTGACTCGACTCGACACAGAAGAGTCGTGTGAAGAGTTAAGAGTATGTATGAGCTCACAGCTCTGACATTTGAACAGTCAGCGACAGACTCAGGAGAGGTGGCTCTGATCAATGGAGTAATTGTTATAGAGAGGTGAAGGTGAGCCTGAGGTCAGGCGGCTGTGTGTGTGTGTGTGTGTGTGTGTGTGTGTGTGTGTGTGTTTTCTATCTGGACACATGGCTGTACTCTGTTGTTGTCGATCTTACTGCAGATAATAGACCTCAACGCTTTCGTAACATAAGTGTGACTCATTTTCTGTCTAATGAAAATGTATCAATAACTCATTTTCAGATTAATTTTATGTCCTTCAGCACGGTAAAATCACAAACATAAGTTGTTTTGCAGCTGCTCCATAAGTTTAGTTCCTCCTTTTCACAAGTTTACATCATTTTAATCAAATAGAAGTTGTTAAAAAAGAATCTGCAGGCGTGACGTTTTGCTCTGGTGACTCGTTATGGGACATGTGTAATTATTCATTGTATTTTTTACATAAAACATTTAAAGTTTAGGTATATAAAAGTATATTTACTGTGTAATCACTAGTTGCTGGCTGGCAGGATGCTTGAGAGAGAGAGAATCTTCATTTAAGGAATCCTTCAGCCTGTAAATGACAATATGTATATTAATTACTCTCCCTGTGCTTCATTGAATTCAGGAAGAAATCTTTGATTTTCTCACACACTGCCTCCACAGTGAACGAAGAATCCAAAGATGGTGGGCCACATTTAATAACAGTAAAACTATATTAAAACATCCGTTTACAAACTTTCACACAACTTGTTCATTATCCAAGTCTCATTTATCGCATGCTTAGTACTTCTCAAACACGTGCATTTTTGCTTAAACCCTGCTCTTTAAAACACTTAAAATAATCATATTTACTTTTAAAAGCCCTTAAAATGTATTAAGTTGTCTTGAATTCAGATTGGATGTGTCTGTTTGTTTTTTTTTAGTCACATCACAGCGAGGATTTCTGATGTTGGCACGACAGGAAACATCATTTTAACAGGAGAAAAACACACAACAGGGTGTCAGACTTTGACACAACACGACACACGGTGCCACTCGAGGCATCGCAATGGAGCAGTCACTTAAATCATCGTTGAACTAAGGCGCTGTTAGCCAGACTGCTCGTTAGTTTATTTCTCTGAGAGGTAAGCATAGAGAGTATCATCATCATCAGGTTATCTATACAGCGCATTTCATACGACGAGCGTTAACTCAGTGTGCTTAAGATACATCATACATGACAAACATGAACGATCATGTAAGATAATAAAGAATTACCGATATAAAAACAAGCAGGACATGATAAAAACAAACAAAATAAGAGGGTGATATTATTATCATTATACTTAAAAAAGGGGAGATAATAACAATAATACTAATTCCTAAAACAAATAAAAATACACTTAAAAAAAATCTACTAAAAGCTTGTGACAAAAGGTACGTTTTTAGTTGGCTTTTAAAAGCGACCACTGTTGTCGCACCATGAGCTGATTGAGAGCTTATTTAAGTTACAGTGTCATTTACCTTTGCATTCATCTTGAACTGCTATCAGCGTGTTCACTTGGAAAAAATACATTTTTGCTTTTGGTGGGTGTTTCGATCGCAAGTTTGGTCTTAAATTGAACTTAAAATGGTATTAAAAAGCACTTAAAAAGTCATTAATTAAATTTGTTTATATCTGTAGACGCCCTAAAACAATGCAGGCGCGCTACTCTTCTGCCACTTTCAGGTGGTAAGGTTTTAGGGAGAATGCATGTGTTTGGGAAGTACTGAGCATATGACTGGATAAATGAGAGTTGGATTACACTGTCTGAGCTGTGCAAGAGTTTGTAAACTGAGGTGTCACTTTGGAGTCTTTCTTCAGGAATTCAGCTTCACACAAGATGAGTAACTGACATACAGAACGGTCGTTTTGTGGATAAAGTGGTCATTTTAAATGCTTAAACGCTGTTTAAACTCTCTGAATGTGCTTTGGACAAGTTACAAAATGGAATATGTGATAATTATAAAGAGGTTTGTAACTTATCATTCCTCACTTCAGACTCTTCTCTGTGCAGTGCTGCATTCTGGGAAACAAAGAAGTAATGGAAGCACAAGTAGACAAAGCAAACTGATGAAAACAAAAAGTGAAATTACAAAACTTGACCACAAATTAAGTACGGGAACCACTGATCACCACAAGCTGACGATTTATGACAGTGTAAGAGTATTCAGGCGTGGAGTTTTCCTTTGAGATCTTTTTGTTGTGTGCTCTGTTGGCTGGATGTGTAAATAGGAAACCATCTTTATCAGGGTAAATAAGCTCTTTGTCAGTGCAGAGTGGAGGAGTTATTGCTTAAGACGGGGAATATATGAAAATGCCTGTGGTGGATGTCAGAGGGGAGCGGATAATGTACTCACATTCAGAGTTTTTTATTTGTCCAGACAGTTGGAAAACAGAGAGGGAGACAACGTTTGATGGGGATTTGATCCCAGGCCATCACTCTATTATCCTGCTGTAATTTGATATCTGATGCACACATACACACACACACACACACATATATATATATATATATATATATATATATATATATATATATATATATATATATATATGTAGGCTAAAACACACACACACACACACACACACACACACACTCAGGCGCAGATAGAATAAGAGAGTATAGAGTAACCACATTAGGAGTGTGTTATCACTGCATCTCTCTGACATGTCATTTCAATTAGCAACCCTCCCCTCCAGAGTTTGGAGGCTGACTGACATCCTCACATACAGACCCTAATCACACACCACAGCAAAGGCTGTAATTTCAACCCCACATTCAAAACACTGCACTGGAGGCACTCGGTGCTTACTTAGCTTAGCTGTAACTCGACGCAGACGTTGTTTGATTGGAAGTGTTTTCAAATCAATGCCTCTGGCAAGAGAGAACCAGCTGTGCACTCGCTCGCTGACGTGCATGCTGTAATTTGGTATAAATAGCGGCATTTCAGGGAACATCATCCCTTAAATACTGCACTGTTGACTTTGCATCCCGCACGTGCTTGAACTTCGACCCTGCCCAAACCAGCGCCCCACTCATCACCTAGTGTTTGAGGGAGATTAGGTTACTCGTAGCTTAAAGCAGACGCATTTGTGCCTCTTATTTCTGCGCTTGAGCTACTTTTTTGAGGTCTGCACTCAGATGAGATGGTGACAGGAAATATGACAAAAGTTGCATTGCTTCTGTCATATTTTTCATTAAGTTAATATGAGGTTGCTGCTTTGATCCGGATTACAGAGAAGGCTACTCGAATCACCAGAAACCAAATAATTGTAGAGGGAGCTAGAAGATGGATGCACATACACATTAGCACACAGTAGTCAAATCCTCCTCTGTGTTTGCACATGTGGCCTTGGTCAGTCCTCTTTCTCTCACTCCTGTTTACAAGTCAGTCCCTTTTTGTTTGTCTGTTTGTCCCTCCACCTCGCCATCTCTCACTTCCCCCCGTCTTCACTAATTACAGGCTGTCAGGGAAAATCCGAGGTAATATTTCAACATCAAAAGGACCTCATGACGTGCTGCAGGCTGCCACTGTGTGCAAATGACAGCCTGGGCAGTGAGTGAGTTGTCGCTGCCGACGTATCGGCCTGTACGGACGACATCAGCCTTTTATAGAACTCTTACTATCTGCTCTGTTGTTTTGTAATTTGAATGTCTATGGAGTGGAGTAACATGTTATCAGTGGTAGAAAATGTACATTTACTCAAATGCCATTTTCAGATCCTTTCACGACATTTCAGAGGGTACATTTATTTCATTACTCCACATTTGTGGCTCAGGAGGTAGAGCGGTTGTCCATCAATTAGAAGATCCGAGGCCTTAGCAGTTGACCTGTCGAAGTGTCCTTGGTCAAGACGCTGAACCCTCAGATTAAAAGTGCCAGTTGGCACGAACAGTTAAAGCAACACTTACCTCTGTGGAAATTTTACGCTTTTCTTTGTTTAGGTTAAAATGCTATTAATAAGCTGATGGCGCACTAAAATGTAAGTGAATTCCACCAGAGATAAAAACTCATAATTAATTTCATTGCCACCCAACCAACCAAACAACAAAGCGAACTATAGAGCTGCTGGTTGCAGCTTAAAGGTGCGGACACACCAAACCAACATCAAAGAACTAGCGGTGACGAAAGCCAACTGTTGTGTCATTTACGTCGCCTCACGTCGCCCTGTGTCAGTTGCATTTGAACACACTACACGGACTACATCCGACGGCCAAGTAGCACGTACGTTCTGCACCTGCGTGAGAGAGAGCGGAGTGAGAGAGTGGTACATCCTGTCAGCCGAGGGGTTTCCTATCTGTGCAGCCGAGCACCGCAGCACCTCCACGGACTATTACATCCAGACGGTCCCGGTGTTTCCTCCGCAGGCTCCACTTCACTCAGCTGCCCGATAAACCCGCTGCTTCTTCCCACCTTAACCTGAATAACAAACCAGGGCTCGGTGCTCCGGTTGGATCCAAACGGAGAGCCGGGGCTAGCTCAGAGACTAGCGGAGGCTAACTGGCTGTGCTTCCCTCCGGTCATGCTGCGGCTAACGCTCCGCTAGCCGCTCCCAACTAGCTCCGGTTTGTTATTCAGGTTAAAGTGTGAAGAAGCAGCGGGTCTGTGGGGCAGCTGAGTGAAGTGGAGCCTGAGGAGGAAGCACCGGTTAGCCCCGGTTTCTCTACAGGCAGATTCACTCGCCACAGGGGTGAGAAAATAAAACCTGAACAGCCAATCAGAGTGATCTAACTCACCAACAAGCTCCGCGGCCGATTCATTTAGCTGAAAAGCCAACGGTACGGGACACACCACAAAAACTAGGCCGACAGACGCTCACCGACACCCCGACTTCAGTCGACGGCCGACTGTCAGCTTGGTGTGTCAGGGCCTTTAAAGCCGACTAGGGCTCATCGTCAAGCAGCATCTGCCCTCTAAACTCCCCTGATTTTAGTGACTCTTCAGTATTTACAAAAAAAGTCCATATTATGAACACTAATTTGCATAGCAGAACCGTTTAAAAAAAAATCCCATTCCATTAAAGTCCCCATGAAATGAAAAACTTTAAAAACTTCCTTTATCTCTTGTTATATGCCAAATATGTGTAAACATCAGAGTACTTGTACATCAAAATCCCCATTTGTTCTTTCTGTAAAACCATGTAGAGATAGGAAGAGATGTGTGTTTGGATGTCCTTAGTTTTCATTTCCAAAACAATGTGGTGGTTGTCTAATTCATTAATTTCTCCCTTATCCTGCTCCTGATCTGACAGCAAGGGAGGTTCCTGTGGAGCCACTCAGCAGCTGTAGCTCTGTATCACGCTGAACTCTAAGCCCACCCACTGTTTAGCCACACAATCAAATGCGAAGGATTAGATTTAAATCTCTGTTGTTAACTGTGCACCACTCAAATATTCTGTTTCACTGGGAAATATGTCACAGAACAGAAACTAAAGACGCTCTAACTTTCATTTCACTGGGACATTTGCCACATAGTGACCCCTCAGATTTGTACTGTGACCTTTTTGAGGGGGTCTGGCCGTAGTAGCTTCATCTCAACCAGCTCCAACAGTAAGATTTTACTTGAACATTCTTAAAGGCATTTAGCTGATGATGCTTTTGTACTGCAAACAGAGCAGAAGAGAAGACAGAAGCTCCTTTACATAGTTCAATGAGTGGTGAATCCATATTATAATGAGATGCTGGTATTCGTTAAGTCTTTATATGTGTAGTTTCATTTTCTCTGTTGAAATCGAAGAAAGCACTTCTCGTCTTAGCTGAATGCACAAATGCTTTTGATTTAAGCAGCGTGCAGGGGATGGACCTCTCCTTTAACGGGGGAAATGGAAAAAAAAACAAAAAAAACTTGTTGGCGTGGAGCGGTGTTTTTCCAATCTGACAGTGTAGCTGTAAAGTTCAGGGCCTGGATATTCAATCAAAATGGATTTCCAGTCAGAGATTTTTCGGCTCCTCTCCTTACATAACAAACACAACCCCCAGTCATTGCACGATAGTCACAATGAGCAGTTACGAGCCTTTGTTGAAATATTTGGTGGGTCTTGCAGGTAGATTAAATATTTGGTTGATCTTGCAGGAAGATAAAATACAGCCTCTCCTGCAGTTTCCCACTTTCTTTCTCCCTCGTGGCCACTTAGGATCAGCTGGCAGCTTTTACGAGCACCTGCGCACTGGTGTGAACAGTTCATGCCCTCAGGCGACTAATAGGTCCCTAATGGCACCGTCAGTGAGGAGCTGCAGCAGGTGTGTGTGCTCCTGCTGGAGACTGTTGAATGCCAGCAGAAGCAGTTACAGTGTTAAAGAGAAACCTTCACCTCTGCTTCACACAAGAGTCACCAGATGGATTTAAGTATCTGCAGTCCGGCCTGTGAAGCAGTACATGACCTTAACTTTTCAGCTTTTGGTTTCATGTTACCGTAAAACTATTGCTGATGCAGCACGGTCTTGTTTTTATCCACTCTATCGTGGAGCAGCGCTCAAAATGTGCCTTGTATATCATTACATGTGCATATGTGGTGTAAGGTATCCTACAATTAAGCATGTAGACTGGAACATTTCTCCCCAGGTGTCACATCTGACCCAGACAATAGACGATTGTTTTCTGTGCACTTTTCTCTTCCAGTCAAGAAAATTTAATTACATGTATGAGTGCGTGTGTGTCTGTGCGTGCAGGCCTGCATGCGTGTGCGTGCGCCTCATTCTCGGATTTTACAGCCGTGTGTTTACATGGCTCCACCTGGGTCTGATTGGGAAATGTGATTCGGATTTCATGCATTCCCATAAAAATAAAATATCTGTGATGCTGTGTTACAGCCTTCAGGGAGAAACAGGAGGATATAATAGAGAGCACATGTGGATGGTTACGGTGCGCAGCATACGGGCACACTGTTAAGCAATCAGGCCACATAAACACACACACACACCTTTATACTGTATGCAGGTTGTAGCTATGAAGCCTGGGCACGATGTCAGGTTGAGGAAGTAGATCTGAGCTGAGTAAATTTTGGTTTTGATATTATTTAACTGTGCAAATAAGACCTGCCTTTCTTCAGCAGCTCATACCCAGTGTTTGCCATCATTCATTGGTTATTCAACAGGGGAAATACTTTTTTTGGGGGGGCCCAGATTTCCCCATCTGCATCTCAACCGCGGATGTTGTGGTTAAACGGTATGGGTCTTTACCACCAGGCCCCTGAACGCCTCATGCAGTACATTTATGGCACCAGGTAGAGCTAAACTAACTTTAATCCTTGATATTTGTTTAGAAATGTAATCAACCATGTGGCATACCTTTAAACCATCACATCATCTGACATATTTTCCCCAAATACAGGGAAATGTCGAGTAGCTTTAATTGGCTGATTGGTTACCTTAGAATTTTTAACCTCAGCGTTTCTTGTGGATTTGTAGCCAAAAGATTTATCAGGATTTTTCATCCCTTAATATTTTACTTAGCGCCATCTTCAGGTCAGAATTATAATTTTTTTTAAACCCATTTGCCACAAAATATTTTGGCAATTTAAGTTCCTTATTATGTCGTGCAGTGGTTCCCAACTGGTCCAGCCATGGGGTCCAGATTTCTCTTTAGTCATTAGTTCAAGGTCCACACAGCTTTAATATATTCAGTGTCATACTATCAAGGTAAATTGCTGTATCTGTTGAGTAGCTGTCTGTTAGTCACTCACTCTACAGCAGGAAACAGCACTTTTGGACTGCGACTCACCAGTTGGGAACCACCGATGTAGTGGATATGTTGAAACTCATGAGGTTATGTTTAGGCACAAAAAACACTTATTTATGGCCAGGAAAAGATTATATTGTGGCTTAAACACTCCTGTTTGGGGTCACAATTCTGGCAGGAGAAGCAATGTCTCCAAAAAACTGCCACTCCTTTATTTATTTATTTATTTATTTATTTATTTATTATTTATTTTTATTTCATTCTTTGAGAAAAAAAAAACAGAAAAAAACCAATACAATATAAACACAACATTCCCAAATCTGAATGACAGGGAGCAGAAAGAAGAATAATCTTCATGGCACTGTCCCTGCTGGAAAAACAGCTATGGGTCGCTACAGAGCACTCACGTTTGGTGCCTGAAAAGCCACTGTGGCAGGTGTCACCCCTGGGTGACTTGTTATCCACCATTCCTTCCACCTCCCGATGCTGCATCTCTTTAGAACCGCTGATATGATACGTGTAAAACCTACAACAACAACAAGGTTTGCAGAAACGTACAATACAACACATTTTCTTCTGATGACTGGGCTCCTCTGTGACCAAATATCTGCAAGACTAATAACACTCCCATCAGCCTTAGCTTTACTTTATGTTAGTGCTAATTAGCAAATGTTGGCATGTTGTAACTGTAGCAAGATGGTGAACGTGGTGAACAATGCAACAGCTAAACGTCAGCATATCAGCATTTACCTGTGTGCTGCCACTTTATCTGATATATAGCCTGGTTATTCATTTTTTTCATTCTGCACCTAACACAGATTAACATCATTTCACTTTATATCTTATATATGTAAATTGAGTCCCTATTTTAATTACGCACGACTTACCTGCAGGATTATTTAATGAGCGAAGACTTAATTTCCAGCGACTGTTTGTCTGTAACAGTAGTACTCATGACGATAAAGAACGTGAAACTTGTCGTGAGCATGATAGCATGCTGGCATTAGCATTCAGCTTGAAGCATGTCTGTGGACTGTCTTAGTTTTATCCAGTTCAAAAACATTAACTGGCTTTCAGTCTGCAAAGATGGACATCAACATCACCAACATCCAACATTTTGATAGAAAATACAAAACAGAAGATGTTTAACATGTAATTTAACCTGTCACATTGTTTCTCACATAATGTGAAATATTGTAGTAACATTTCACATCTGAAGTCACACAGTTTATCAGAAATGATGACCTGTGTGTGAGCGCTGTGATTAAGAACGAGATGTTGTCCTCTAAGTAGACCTCTCAGACAGTGTTTGGCGTCTGGATGATGAAGCGTTCACTTGTTCTTGACCCTTTTTAGCCTCTGCTAGTTGCTCACTCCTCTGCGGAGGCTCATGTAAATCCCCTAAGTGTTGACACTGCTGTGTGTGTTTGTGTGTGTGTGTGATACAGACAGAGGCAGGGAACAGAGCCAGGTAAACCTGCGTGTTGACTTTGCAGGCTTTCCCAGGGTGCAGGAACCTGGTGGTGCACCAACATTACTCCGTGTGCTGGGCTCGACCCTCCAAAGAAAATCTGATTTATTTATGCAAACAAGAGAGCCTGGGAAAACAAAATAAAACAGCCGGGGGACAGGCAGTGAGCTCTTAGTGAACGCATGAGAGTGTTTTTGGGGTTGTAAGACGAGGAAGAGGTGGACGAGGTGGAGAATAGCTATTTATGGCTTTTCCTGTGATTTATACAAATTTGGAAACTCCTCGGTGGATCTCCTATGCGTTAAATTTGTCCTGCTGATAAAAAAAAAAAAGGTACAGACCAGCACAGAGCTCGTTAGTGTCTGAGGGGAGTATCTGTCCTTCACCACTTCCTGAACTAGCCATGAGGGAGCTGGTTTAATGGGGCACTTTTCCCCCAGACGGAGAAACTCAAGTCAAAAGTCTTTTTAGGTTCGTTCTGCTCCAAATTGACACAATAAACTCTGCGTATCAACATCTTGTGTTTATAATAACGTGTCTGAATTCAGACGAGGTACAGTCAGAGTTTGTTCTGTCCAGTCTGAATGGTGCTGTGATGGAGCACTTTAACAGATCTGCGAAAACATCTACAGACAGATATTAGTCTGAGTGTTAGATATTGTGTTAAGTGTAAAACGACACGCCATAACTCCCACTGGAACAGTAGATACGGTCATTTGCTGCCACATTCAGTAACATTTACCACATATGGTTTTGTTTTTATACGTGATCCTCTGGAAGACAGTAACAGCGCTGTAAACGGCTGACATGCTGTGATATACTGTTAGTTATGAAAAGATTGGGAGATATAGAAAAGTAGGTCTAACTGTTGATAATTTATGTTTTAATTTCTTGAATTTATTTTGCCTCTACAAGATTGACTTTACAAGCATTTTTACACACACACATATGCTTCCCATGTAGGGCGGCATGATATGAAGAAAGTATTTAATATTATCACAATCTAGTACAAAACTGAGACTCAGTTGCAGAGGAAAACACTAAACACAATGAGAACACAAATCCAAATCTTTACCAAGGGGGTCAGGGGTCAAACATGCGAAGGCAGTCAGCAAAGGCAGAAAAGTCCATTCAGGGAAATCACACAAAAGTCCATAAATCCAAGCATTTAAAAACCCAAGAAATCTTACACAACGAAAAGGCGTGACAGTATGAACACACTGGGGCGACGATGATAATCTGGCAACTGAGTGGGGGAAACACTGAGCTCTAAATACACAAGGGTTGATTACTATACACACAGGTGAGTAGAACAAGACACAGGTGAAACACATGAGGTCATTAACAAAGGCGGAAAACTCAGACAGTAATAAAAACACCAAATACAGTGCGAACACTTTTTAAAATAAAGCAGGAAGTGGACGCAAAGACGAGCATAAACTTGACAGAAAATCACAAATATGTAACAAAGTTGAATATCAGCATGAAGGCTTGAGCGGTATCACAGTATTATGGTATACCAGGATATTCTGACAGTACGGTGATACAGTAGTCCCCTCCATCTCTCTCTTACCGTTACTGTTTGTGTTTCCAGTTCAGAAAAATACTGCAAGAAAAGAACATTTTTAAAATTTTTAAAGAACAATGTCCATTTTTCAAGTTGCATTTGTTTGTCAATATGAAGTTCTGGCACCACAGACTAATACCGCCATGTAACGTATGCCCCAGTAAAATCTTCAAAGGTATAATAATGTATTGTAGTCCATTGACAGAAGAGTTTGGTTGGAAATTGAGAATTAGGACACTTTCACACTGGCACTATTTGGTCCGCTTTAAACAAATCCTGGTCCGCTTCCAGGGATAGTTTGGGTCGTTTGGAGTGGCATGAATGCTCATTCGACATCTGGTGCGGGCCAAGCGAGGGAACCCTGGTCCGCTTCCAAACTGGGGGTCTTGGTGCAGTTCGCTTACAGTGGGAAATGCAAACAGACTATCCAGCGAACCAAAGAGAGGAAGTGAACCAAAGAGAGGATGAGCTGGGTTTTCTTCTTCCTTATGCTTTTTTTCTTCCTGGTCAGTGGTCGTTTCGGGCAATACCCCCAAATGAGCAGCTGTTGTAACTGCGTGATGTTGTCCAGGCGATTTGGTCCGCTTTAAAAGTGCCACAAAGCCACACTGTCTCCAGCAGAGAGGACTAGAATTACTGTCATAGTTGCTATTGGCATTTTAAAAAAGTCGCCCTTCGATTGGGCGGTTAAGTGCTGAAAAATTTCACACCTTCATTTGGTTCAGTTCACTTTCACACTGCACTTTTTAAAGCGGACCAAACCGCCTGGACAACATCACGCAACGGAAATCCATCCCCATCAACCGGCTTGGTCACCACAAAAACATGGAATATAGTCCTCTGACCATGTATCAATAAGCGCCTGCACCTCCTCACGAGACATTTTCCAACTTTGTCTTTTTTTTTTTTGCCTCTGCTTCTCCTGGTTCACGCTGTTGGCTTTGTTTTTTTTCCTACCCAAAATGCACTGTGCTCTACATCACTTCCTGTCTTTGGTTCTCTGGATAGCCCGTTTGCATTTCCCACTGCAAGGGAACCACACCAGGGTTCACTTGCAAGTGAACCGAGGCCCCCAGTTTTTAAGTGGATCAGGGTTCGCTCACTTGGTCCGCACCAGAGTTCAAATGAGTGCTCACACGCGAACTGAACTATCCGTGGAAGCGGACCAGGGTTTGTTTAAAGCGGACCAAATAGCGCCAGTGTGAATGTGTCCTTTAACTAGGTTTAACTCATTATAATCCCTGAGTACAGTATTGCAGTCTTTTGTGACGTGTATCGTGCAAGTTGAAATCGAGTTGACAATACAAAAATAATATGTTGTTCAGCTGTAATTCCGTTGAAGCCTTTATTGTATTCTTGTTAACTCACCCTGACACTGAAGGGGCAAATGGAGCCGTGGTCTCAACTAAGGGACAGAAAAGTGTTTTCTTTTCTTTTATGTCCCTCAGTGAAATATGCAGCACTTTATGAGGCCAACTTTCCTTTATGAGTTATTCCACAGACATTTAGAACATATAGTCTGGATCTTGTGGAAAAAATGTAGAAATGTGGCCATGAATGTCGTCATTAATGTACGATTTGTTCTCTGTTGTGTTTGAGTCGTTCACACATGTCTGGAGGTTAAGATAAGTGAGGACCTTGTAGATGAGTCTAGACCAAGGGTTACATAGCATTACATACATACATTTCTTCCTCCAAGGTGCTGTGATAATATGTGATTCTGTGTGACGTGTGATGCACAGAGGGCTGAGTGAATGTAATGGTACTTTAAGTTTCTGTTGTAACTGTCCTTGGGCAGGTGCTTAAGAGCTTCTACCATTTAGTAGATCAGTCAAGACTGACCTGAAGAAAATGTTTTCCTCATCACTGGTGGTACGGCACAGTAAAGGTTGGACCTCTGTTACGTCTCCGTCACTCTCTATACTAACAAGCTGGTGAAGTCTTACTTTTCTTCTCATGTTTGTCCTCCAGAGGTTTGGATCTGAACATATCAACGTGGAGCACTTTGTGTCTGATGCTGAACTGCTCCCCTGGACCTTTGAAACGTGTCAAACATGCTTCTCTACTTGAAAGGACCATGTTTTGATTGCTTTAAACACTTTGAGCTCAAATTTACTTTTATTCCTTCTCTGAATGCCTTTCAAAGTGTCAGTTGACCTGACTTTGGTTTGTTTTGGAAGCGTGAGTTGTGTTGTGGTGCAGATTTGATGAAGGTTAGCTGTATGAAAGATATGACATCAGAGTCAGTTTAGGATTTTACACATCAGGGTGAATTTAGGACTTGACTAAAGAGTCTGCAGCAAAACTAGGTGCTCTGTGAGGCTGTAGTGAGGTAAATGCTAATGTTGTTAATAGTATATGTCCTGTAAGCTCACGTCTCATACACAGAAATTCTTGCTAATCAAGTTTACATCTGGGAGTTTCTCGTATAGCCTACAAAAAATCCACATGCTATAGTATATATAAGTTTAAAGAATAGTAAGTCAGTCATGATCTACTGTATGTGTGTTTGAAGATAGCCAATGCTAACATTCAGATGTTAGCATGTTATTATGCTACATTTGCTAATTTGTAAGGACAAAATCCTGAATGCACACGTGGGTTAAACAAGATATGGGAAGATCTTTATATATATCAAAATATATTTATACACACACACACACACGTCAGTGGAATGGCAGCATGTTGATGCAGTGGTTAGCAATGTCACCTCACAGCAAGAGGGTTTCTAATCCCTTCTGTGCGGAGCATGTTCTCCCTGTGTCAGCGTGGGTTTCCTCTGGGTACTCCGGCTTCCTCCCACAGTCCAAAGACATGCAGGTTAATTAGTGACTCTGAAGAGATACAGCTGATGTCTCCCACTCTGGAGCAAAGTTTAACTCCTCTGCAAGATGTGAGTTTACAAAGTGGTCAGAGTCAGTACGTTTACATGGACAATTTAATTCCACTTTTTATCGGAATGAAAGGTCATTCCGATTGAAAATTAAATCCAATTAAAGGGGGTGGTTTATTCCGTTTGTCATTCCGAATGAAAGAATTTTGTGTGCTTGTATACACTCATTCCTCTTTAAGTTCATTCCGTTCTTTCTGCGCATGCTCGTTTCCTTGCCCTTCTGGCGCGATGGCGTATATAGTGCGCATAGCAACGGGCTGAGATAGAGCAGTCGGACTTGTTGCACTCACCGGTTTCCATACGCCACAGCACGGTCTTCTATCTCCCTTCTTTGACCTTCTACCTCCCTTCTCCTCCTCAACAGACGAAGCATTAGCAGAACAAGGTTGTTGTTGCACTGCTGCTTCAAGAATATAAACAAAACAAGCCTGAAAAAGGCACTAAGAACGGCGTCGTCAAGCATCTTGTTATCCGGAGCGAGGACTACAGTGTTTTCTTCTGGTAAACGTAAACACGTAACATCTGCCCCGCCCCCTATCCAATCAGAAACCTTCCCTGCCCCAAACCTTACGCAGACCTGAATACAGGCGATTAAACTGATCTCCCGTGTAAACCCTCATTCAGAATGAATATTTCCCATGTAAACTACCTGGAAACACTTTAATTCCGAATGATTTCATTCAGATTCAACTCATTCTGAATGAGAAGCCATCATGTAACCGCACCCATTGTGTCTCAACGCTATGATTTTATTAGTTAAAGGGGCATCAGTATGCTCTGATATTAAGGTTTAACTCAAGCAAAGGACAGGATTCCTTCATGTATTATAAAAGGGGACCAGGTTGTATAAAACTTTGTCTGAGATCTTTCTAGTGAATATCTTACGTTTTCTAATTGAAGAGTGCTCATCATCTCTCTAATCCGTTGTATAAAGGACTTTGTTGATTCTTAAGGTCACCTCTGATTTGCCACACCCAAACATGGCAGTGATAGGGTCGGGGTCGAATGCCTTTTTTATGTGTTTGCAAAATGTAGTGCAAAAATACAAACAGTTTTAAGGGAAAATCCATCATCAGTGAACATATTCTAATATATTTTGTCACCACGTTATATTCAGAGGCCAGAAATGCAACATTAGTCTCACTACAATCCTTGTAGATCTCTGAACCTTCTCCTCACACTTGACCCTGCATTACTACAGGCGTTTGTGTAAAATACTTCCGCCCTGTTTTGAAAGCCCTCATGCTGAAGCCCAGAGTGGCATCTTTACATATACTGCCCTTCTCCCCCGTCTCATCCCCAACTTTGTCCCCTCCTATTTTCCCCAGTAGCTCTCCTGGTTCCAGTTTATGTTGGACTGTCTGCACTGGTTTGTTAGTTAGCAGAGTGTGAGTTCAACACTAGTCAAAAAGAAGGTGGACCCAGTTTACCTGGACGCCATGGTTACAGCAGAGAGCAGACTTTACCTCACACCAGTGATATCCAAACCAAACTTTGCCTGTTAATGTCTGCCGGTCAAATTGTTTAATTAGCAGTAAAATGTCAGACACAGTGCACATGAGAGAATTTATTTTTACACAACTTAGAGGCATGACTTCAGCATCACTGGCCGATATTATGTCCTCCCACTGTATATCTCTTTGTGCTCTGCTCTTACAGTATAACAGGTGGGAAATGCTGCTCTGTGTGTGACCTAGATCTCCTGTCTTTTTCCTGCTCCGTGTCTCAGGAGCTTTGAGAATAAATCCACCACTGAGGGGTTTGTGCAGCTGGTCCTCATTGTGGTCCTGTCTCCAGTTCCCCCCATCTCTCTTTTCCCGTTACTGCTTGTGTTTTCAGTCCAGAAAAATACTGTAATACAAAGTGTAACTGTTGAAATCAAATTTTAAAGAGCACTTTTCAAACAATGAGTTGCATGTACATGAAATATGACAGTGCGGAAAAACTCAGGTTTGATGACAGCAAGAGCGTGATCAGTAAAATGCTACAGACAATTTTTGAAATATAAACACAGAAAGTTAAACCTTCAGATGATTTGACAATGCGTTTATAAGCTTATAAATTTTTCCCTTAAAAGCTTGAAATATGTCTTTGAAAGAGAAAAGGAAAATATCCCGGAGTAGACACTTTTTAAGCCGAGATAGGACATGAATAAGATTTTCCTGCTGTGTTCCTGTAAGACGAGAATGAAGAGAAGTTTCCAGAACTGTGAACCTGTGCCTGTGACTCCGGCGCTGCTGACTGATGTGATGTTACTATAACAGAGTCCAGTGGTGGAATAACAGCTGTTCACTTCATACAGGTATAGAGAGCACAGCTGGATCCAGGGGAGGAAAGCAATACGACATGTACACAGGAAAATGGTTCTCGGAGATCACTCATCCATTACAGTTGATATTTAGGAGTTTTGTGCAGCGCTGCAGCTAAAGCAGTGATTGTGTTTGCACCAGGTGGATGTGTTCATGCATCGGTGTGGTGCTCATCACATAGGGTGCATTCACACCTCAACAGACTCAACAGGTTACATGTGAAGGCAACATTTAGGATGCACCCTTCGGAGCCTTTTCAGGTCGGGGACGAAGCGAAATGAAGGGATATTCTTTGACGATTTTCTGCACTCTCCTTTCACATTAAAGCTGATAAATATGTTTATGTTACATGCATTCCACTGAAAATAAAATGTTCGCACCGACACACAATCATCGATTCATCATTGTTTATTGCAGTGGGTCGTGGTCCAAAAGTGGGTCATGGGTCGATTCTGAATGGACAACAAGTGACTCACAAACACATCTGTTTGTAAAAAACACACTTTATTTTGAAGTGCGGTGAATTTCCGGCACAGAGTTTTATTTTGAAGTGCCATTTCCTGCTGTAGAATGGGCAATCTGGAAATCCATTGGTGCCCCCAGGGAATCGCCCTGTTGTTTACAAATACTTTGGGTAGAAAACCAGCAGAGTTTAGCTATATATCACATTTTTCACGTCACTATATCACCGTGTAGACTAATCTGATGTTTGTTAAGTCTATAAACACAATGACTGAACAAACGTTACTATTTCTGTGTGCACGTTTTGTAATTAATAACAATAATAACATCATAGATTAGCTGGGCTAACCGTTAGCTGTTAACGTTAGCCGTTAGCAGTGTCTGTAATAACCATAGACAGTATAAAAATAAGGTAATAACTCAATAAACGGTTCGTGAATAAAATATTCTTTCCAGCGGATATCCTAGTTACAACATGATTGAGCTAGCAAAGCAGTTTTGTGTTGCTATGTGTGGTATTTATTCAGTTATGGGAAATCACGATGTCTAGAAAGCATCAGTGGCTGCAGCTGACAGGGGCAGTTAGCAAAGCTCAGAACATCATCTGTTATCAGCCTCCCGTTGTCGGATACGAAATGAAACTACTCCAGTTATCTCAATCATGTTGTAACTCAGACATCTGCTGGAGAAAAAAAAAAAATTCACGTTGACGAGACGGCGTTTTGGGTGGAGCGGTCGCCATGGACGCGGAGCTTGCTGTTTCTGTAGATACACATTTCCTGGGGACACCTGCACGTCTCGGCCACGCCCCCTCCGTTGTGATTGGCTAAAGCGCAGCATCGTTCAAACCCCCCCCCAGTCGTATTTCACACAGGCCTGCCGACAGATTCTACGTTGTAAATTGCAGAATCTGTCTTGAGAGATTATAGAATGGGTGAATATCCAACAACTACATGACAGAGACGGCAAACTAGCTCAGTTGGCCTTTGTGCTTCATTGTGTTATCCTGACTTCTTCTCTTACAGTGAAAAGTTGCGGATGGTACCAACAGAAGCGTTCCTTACTGTCCCCTCTTTCGGTGTACCTAGCACACAGATCTGGTACTAAAAGGTGGAGCTGTGAACACTGCAATCTGATTGTTCAGTAGAGGACGGTCAGGGCTGAGTTGTGTCTGGTTTTTGAGACTCATGTAACCACTGTTCATACTGTGGAGAGTTTTAGTCTGTTAGCCTCTGCTATCATTTGAATGAATTCAAATGTTAACTTAAACTAAAAATGAAAGCATGACATTATGTTTTGTTATTGATTCAAGGTGCAGCTGTGTCCACCCTCTGAAAACCATGCATGTGTGTGATATATTTTATTATAATCAATCCAGTAGTTTTAAATAGATTTCACTCACTCAGGACGAAAAATGACAGAGAGACTGACCCACATCAACAGTTATGGAAATCATTGAGCAGTAATGTAGAATGTATGTGATTTGCAGTAAATGGGCTAAAACATGCAAACACACCATTATGGTCCTCTGAGAGTCTCCAAATGTAGAACCAAAGGTCAGTTCTCCTCCCCAAAACAGCACAAGCAGTCTTTATATAAATGCTCTCCAGCACATGGTAAACACATTTTTAGACTTCCAAATGCACACAAGCCATCAGGTGTTTGTGTTTCATTAGCTGTGAAAAGCCGAGAGGAGTTGAGCTCAGTAAAGGCGCCTCAGTGGGAAGTGACTGTAATCTGAAGCCGCAGGAAATGGAAGTAAGGAAAGCAAAGGGATTATGTGTTAAGACACAATGAAAGAGGCGAGTCAGACCTTAATTACTGTCACAAAATTCAGTGGGTGGACGATTAGCGCTGGTCACACGAGAGTAGTTTGAGGTCATTTTTACTACAGGGCTGCTTTGAAGGTCCACCGCTTTAGCATTTAGCTCTTAATGCAAGAGACTGGGGGGGGAAAAAAAGCAGTGCTTTCCTAATTTTTCATATTTTCCAATCCAAGCTGAGGAAATAGTTCTTCAGTATCAAGTATCTTTATAGAATCAGGCCTGCTGGTCAAAAAATAGAGTATCGTTTGGCATGAGCTCAAAATCAACAGGTCTGGATTTGTTTCCCAGAGAGTGCAGCACATACGTGAACCTGCTCTTCATATATGTCAGAGGTTAGTATGGACAGAACTGGAGCGTTGGCAGACAAAGATACTGCTGGTGGAGACCCCCTGTTGAACACAAGCAATGAGAGACAGGCATGGAGATTGTATTTTCGGAATAATAATATAGCACAGTGACAGCAGATAGAACAGTATGTGAATGAAGGCTTCGACTGTAGACTTGTCCCATTGACCAGACTGGAGCTCTGCAGTTCTGAGCGGCGTGCTGCTGATCCTTCTGTTATTTCAGTGTGGAAACGTCAGGAAAATGTTGTTTTTGGCCGGCGATGAACATCAGGAAACGTCTGACACACACACACACACACACACACACACACACACACACACACACACACACACACACACACACACACACACTCATGTATCAAAATTCCCACAGTGCTCTGGTAGTTTTGTTTTGTGTCATGTGTAATTGGGTTTAGATAACCCTGCTTTATTGATGTCTTTTAATATTTACATTGGAGTTGTAGCACAAAGCCTGTCGCCTGCACGGCAATAAAAATACCAGATCGTAAGATAGAGGCTAAAAAGCACAAAAGTATTGGCTGCTCCATTGTATTTTGGTTTTTATATGGTGCTGTAACTTTCCAGTAGTGCTCCTGATGTATTGAGAATTTGGTCAAAGTAAATGTGTTTCAGCCCCTCTGAAATCTTTTTCTCCATGTGACATGTTGTTGCAATATTGACCCCTGTACTGCTGTGGACGTCATGTTGGTTCAGGTCCATGAGTCACATAATAACAGACAAACTAATCAATAAAGTCGACAGTAAAGCAACAACTCTTGTGTGCTGTGAGGTAAAATTAATGTTTTGGTGATGGAGTCTGGTCGCTTTGATGAGAGCATACCAGTAGCTTCAGTTCGCCATCAGAAAGGGTTTTCTGACTGCAAGGTAAAGCTGTAAAATGACCTAAATATAGCATATACCACTGATACTCAACTTCAGGTTTGATACTCAAATCTAGCCCCCAGTAGGGTGCTGGGTGGCTCCCCTACCATCTTCTATTTTTTTTGTACTTTTAATATACATTAAACCAGTAAATCCCAACTGGTGGTCCAAAAGTGGTTCACGGGTCCATTCCGAATGGACCACTAGTGACTCTGACATTTGCCAAGTTTGTAAAGAAAAAAAAAAAACAAAAACACACACATTATTTTGAATTACAGGGAATTTCTGGCACAGAGCCCCTCTGTCTTTCCTCAGGCCCACGTAGAAAGCCTCATTCACGCGCCAGAGAGCACACCTCCCTGCCCTTCCACATGCAAATGAGGAAAGCCTGAGGCAGAGATCTCCCTACCTCCCTGCCCTTCCATGCGCCTACAGGGGCAGGGAGAGCAGCAGCAAAGACCCCCCGGGAACAGAAGGAGCTGGGGTGGAGGCAGGTTGCAGAGTGGCTTGCAGAGGAAGCAGCAACAGTAGGCAGGCCAGATCAGTTCAAATAGGGTGCCCTGAATCAGATTTACCAATTGCTTGCATAGAAAGGAATCATGTGATCTATCAGCTGCCTGGACCATGTCCGGCCTGAATTAAGGCTACGCTCAGTTTTTACCTTGCAGAACATGAGTTCCGCGAGTTCTTGTTCACGAGTGAGGGATGGAGTGAATGGAGCGTAAGATGGATCAGCGGGTCGGTGCGGCTTCTGCAGTGATGCGGGCGCTGCGCCAGTCCGTCATGGTGAAGAGGGAGCTGAGTCAGAAAGCAAAGCTTTCAATTTACTGGTTCATCTATGTCTCAACCCTCAGCTATGGCCATGAACTCTGGGTAGTGACCGAAAAAATGAGATCGTGGATACTAGCGGTGGAAATGAGTTTCCTCTGTGGGGTGGCCAGGCTGGAATGAAATGGATAAAAATACCAATCACCACTGATGCTGAGCAGTTAGTTAGTTAGTTATTTTGTGACTTCAGGAGCTGAGCTAACATGGCATCCACAGCAGTAGGCTACCTCGCTAAGCTTCTGTGTCTCGATACTCCTGTCTGCTCCTCCACACTGGGAGCATACCGACTGCATCTAACTGCAGGACTCACTGTGGATCTCTCAGTGTTCACACAGTACAAATGCAGTATTACACTGAATCTGTCACCTGGTTAAAGAAGGTATAACGGCACCATGTTCCACCTCCAAGCTCAAATCCTGGAGCTAACTCTTTTCTCACTCTGCATGCTCACTGTCAGTGAACACTGTGTGTGGGGGGTGAGTGGGGGATCAGCACTGTAACCGACGTCACCGCTTCTTGAGACCGGTTGAGTGGGAGTTTCCATTTGCAAACCACAGAAAAGAACACAGATGGACCCGCCCTTTCACTAAAAAATTAATACTTGATTCCTGGATTTTTCTCCGCTAACATCAAAGCGTCTCACTAGCTGCACAGTTTTGTTACATAAGACGTGATTAACATGGTGTGAACAATAAAAGTCAGTTATATAACACAGACTTTGAGCAGCAGTAAAAGTGCCCCAGCTGGTTTCTCCGACTGGTTAACTCGGTCATGATCAGATAACTACACCAAGCTGTTCAAGTGAAGCAAACTAAGTGGAAGCTTTTGCTAATGTGGCTGAAAATCCAACACGTCCTCGTCCCATTGTCTGCGTTTAACAAAAAAAAAGCTGCATGTGAAGTGACCAAGGGTTTGCCCGTTTTTTTAACTCTACATTTGTGAAGTCACATCAAATGAAATGTGGACAGAAACAAGTTGAAACTGGTTGTTCTGCTCTGCTAAGTGGTCAGTTGGAGGCGGCTTGTTGGCTCTGCGTCTGTCCAGCTGAAGTCATGTCTGTGACTCAGAGTCTCAACTTCTCTTTCTCCCCTTCCTCCATCATTCATTCATTCATCATTTGTTCCGACAATTAGTGTGTACTCTGTCAAATTATAAAATAAAAAAGGTCCATTTTAATTGCATATGAACTGAGACTCTTCTGTCTTGCGTGGCTGATATTGAAATATCACCACTGTTAGAATTTAATAGGCCTTCTCTCACAGAGTGATAAAGCACTAAAGAAATGGAAATTCCAGTTTGGTGGGAATTATTGTGTCTTTTATTGAGTGGAATAAAAACATGCTTCCAATTATGCTGGTATTTTCCCCTTGTATATGCAAACAAATGTTTGGTTCCCATGAATACAGAGGAGTGAATATCAAATAAGATGTGTTCATGCTAACACACTGAGCTGTTGTTCACTGTTTTAACCTTTAGTCGAACTTGTTGAAGTGTGTATCGCACATTTTGTAACCTGCTGTGTCCGTCTTCTCTTTCAGATTGGAAGTCTCTGTGTTTGGGATGAAGCGCCTGTGGGACGTTCACTTCCTCCTGCTCATCCTCCTCTACCTGTTAGGAGCCGTCACATCACAGGTCAACCCAGGTCTGTGCTGCCACGAGACGCCAAACTGTATTCTTCTGTGCTATGATTCAGGTGTTTGCCGGTTGCACAAAACACCTTAAGTTAAGATTTCCTTGAAGTCCTAGTTAAGGTTTCCATCCCTGCTAAGGGGAAATAACTGTGTGTACCAAATTTCATGGCAATTCATCCAATAATTGAATAAAAACTACAAATGTCAATTGGCACTAGATTAAAAGTCACAGGCTGGTTGCACAAAACACCTTAAGATTTTCCTTCAAGTCCTAGTTAAGGTTTCCTCAAAATAAAATCAGTTGCACAAAACACACTTCTCCTAGGTTTCCTTGAAATGTTAATTTAAGTGTTTATGGTTTTTTGTGGTCTTATACTTAAGGAATCCCTAGACCGTGGGACAAAAGACCTTAGCAACCAAAGCAAGGTAAAAAGAAACTTAAGGGACCTCTGACTCTGTCTTAACTGCAACATAAGTGAGTTTATGGTGATAAATTAAAAAAACAACACACCCTGAGAAGAGTGTTCTGCGACCAGGAGAACCTGATGGATACACTTTTGTTTTTACACTTTAGATTTGAATGAGTTCATTTTTGTTGCTTCTTCCTACAGTTGTTTTCCTTAACTAAGGAAACCTTTTAAGGGATTCTGTGCAACTGTGTAAGTCCTGCAGTTAAGGAGAAATTAAGTCTTAAGTGTCATACTAGAGTAGAAAACTTAGGGTGTTTGGTGCAACCAGTCCGAGGTATAAGGGAAAAAATGAAGACAGGAGTTTACACACTTCATCAGCCTCACGACAACTCTTCCTTGTTCCTGGGTCACATGTCACTGAATAAACCAATCAGAAGCTGGGAAGACTGTTTGCATGCTGCATGCAACAGTACGTACTTTTTAAGGGCAGCTGCAGCACCTACTGAAAGTAAAAAGAAGAAGTATGTGATCTGGAAGGCACCCTGGTTCAAAGTCACTGACGAGAGTATTCAAACATGTAAATATGTAAACAATTATCTTTGTGTACGTAATTTACCTTTAACTCAAGTATGTGAATTAACTGTACTTCTGAAGCTTACACAATATAAAATGGAAATAAGAATAAAGTCTAAGATTGAATGTTAGTGCTGGGCATAAGAAAAAATAAATAATAGGAAGACAGAATTTTGTTGCATCTCAAGTTGAAGTTGAGATGTTGAGAATAAAGTGGAATTTTTGAGAGAAATCTTTATATTTCAAGATTAAAGTCAAACGTTTGAGAATAAATCCCGCTACGAGTGTTAGTGTTAGTGTATGCGGTTGCCTTTATAAAACAACTTGTGGAGACAAATTAATGAGTGATCAATTTAGTCACAAAGAATTATTTCCCTTTCAGTGTTGTGATGAGGATTTTGAGGAGACTGTGGTGAAAACTGCGTCATTTCAAAAGGAGATACCACACAAACTTGGGGGAGGTGGCCACATTCATGCAAACTGAAATGTCTGGCAGTCGACAGATGCGAGGGTATCGATGGCTACACCTGTGTGCAATATGGATTGGACGTGTTGTAGTCTATCACGAGGCATTATGGACCAGAGGAGTTGACTTTATTCTCAAAATGCAAAAAACCCCTCCTGCTATGACTTATTTGTTTCTATGTCCAGCACCTGATGTAATTTCCACTGGGGATTTTTTAACCACCAGTATTGTGCCTAATACTTCACTGTTTGACCAGCCGTCGGGTTCTGGCTCAAAGTGTCAAATGAGCTGCTGATCTTTTTGCTGATGTACTCCAAAGAAATGCCACAGAGGAGTTTCATTCTTAGTGTGTTGAGATGCATTCTGGCAGAATTAAGCACGATGATCAACTTAATTGTATTCCAGATTTCGTTTTTGTTCCTGTAGTCCCCAAACGTCCGTAGAAATGCACCTTTGCCTGGCGCTCACACTGAAAGTTCGACTTGATTCTTGACGTGCATCTTTATTTTCATGATGCAGAATAAAAAGTAAAGAAATCTCCCTCCTCTCATGTTTCCCCTCACGCCTGGCCCTAATACTCCTTCTGACTGCAGTGAGATCATATTTGAGAGTTTGTGAATACATATAAAATGAGTTTTGTGAGTTTTGGGTAGTGTTTGTTGGGTTTGGTGCTCCAGTCCAGTCCAGACTGCGACTGAGTCCGATTTTGGATAAGTGCTGCTTTGTGGGAGCCGTGTGGTCCCCTCTCTCTGGTTTGGCCTCTTTGATCGTGGCATGCACGCCTTTCTCCAGCTCTCCCTCCACTGTACGGGTGGTTTTTGTGATGCCAATAAAAAAAGGGACCAATAATTTTTTAACAAGGAAATGGAGTAGCAACAATTCGTGGGCAGAGACAGAGTTAAACAGGAACCAAAGAGAGATGTCGGGTTATTGTTGAAATAGTAGAAATACTGCAGATATCTGCCAGTAAAAACTCTGATCTGGCTCCTGTTTATGACTTCAGTCTCAGAGCTTCTGTCATCACGCTGACTTTTCCTCATTGTTGAAAGGATAATGAATGTCATGCGCTCACAACTAAACAGTCATTAATAATGGTTTCTGTCAGAAAGGTTCAACACAGAGTGCACAGGTCACTCTGACCTCACTCTGCCAAGCTGTGTTTAAAAAGAAAGAAATAACAGTGGAAAAAAAAAAACGCTCCATCACTTCCACATCCTCCCGCCTCACTCCACCCCACTTCCACTTTCAAAATAAAACTTATGACATTATTTTCCATGCTGTTATACAACTGAAAATCTGATTTTTGAGAGTGTATGAAAATAAAAACGAACACGAGGTCATGATGACAGGCTGCTGCTGAATCAAAAGTACAAACATTACTTTTTTAAAGAACAAACTTTTTTCTGGAGCTCAAACTATGAGTCATTCTCGTCTTCAGTGAGTGAGCTGCACAGACATGCACAAATACTGGAGAAAGACCTTTAACATTTAATCAGTGGTGGAAACAGTGACTGTAAAGATCAACAATGGCTTTAGGGGAAAGAAGCGATACAGCATAGTGTCATGATATCTTTGTGTGGCAATATCATATTGTCACACAATGCCAAGTATCAATTTGTTTAATTATAAAGATTATTAATATTACACATACCTATCCTACATATCCTCTGCTGATTCCTACAGAAGCGTAATTTTAGATATCTAGAATACCATTTAGGATATCTGTAATGTATGAAACAATGTAGATATTTGCAATGAATATTTCCACTTGTAGGAATTTCATTGTTGATATCAAGATTTAACAGTTTCACAGGGTAATATTGAGTTGTAGATATCATTAAGTAGAATTGCAACCAGTCAAAATTAGATTTATTGATAAAATTATAACACATCAAAATTAAATTAAACATATCTGCGATGGCGTTTTGATAAAGATAAAAGTTGATTAGTTGCAATAAAATTACAGATATCTACAAAGAACATTTCCCTCCTGCTATTAAGAATTAGCATGTTGGCCAGACAGAAATGAATTGTAGATGCCTTTAAATAGAACTGGGTCTGTGCGATATGACGATAGATATCGTGTGACGAGAGAAAAATGTCCATCGTTTCATATTGTGCTCTATCGTTTATATCGTTGTGACACAAATTACACTTTTTACGGCAATATTTTTCGTCATTTGGACGTTTTATTGATCTGATTCACCAGCTTTCTCGCTACCAGCACTCCCTCTCTTCACTCACTCTCTAGCTTGCTCGACCACACCTGCTCGCTCTCCCTCTCTTTTTCTCTCGTCTTCTTTATTAAGAGTCAGTTTCCCGACTCATCGTAATGTCACCAAAGAGGAGAAATGTCCTCCCCTCGTCCTAGTAACGTTTTTGTACTCCCTCGTGGCATAGTTTGGCATACCGGACAACTTTTTATTCATTGGATTAAAATGTGCGATATCGGGATAGGTATCGTTATCGGGATATGAGATTTTGGTCATATCACCCAGCCCTAAGTAAAACTGATTCTAGTCAAAATAAAATTATTGATATGTCAGCTTGGAATTTAACTACTAAGAACGTAATTTCAGATATCAGAAATTACTTTCATACGTAACAGCTATATTTGAGATATCTGCAATTCCTTTTATACGATACGATTCAATGCGATACGGTATATTTTATTGTCCCTGTAGGATATTTGTCTTGGACTCCGGAGCTGCACAAGTATCGCTGCCTTACATTAGTAGACCAGAAGAAATAAAAAACATACACCATTAAAAAAACAACATAAAAACACAAACTGTGCAGTATTATACATCAGCCTCTCATGTACTGCATAACTTGTCAGAATTATTGCATAAATTGTGAAAAAACGAATTCCTGTTCGTCAAAAATGTTATTATAGATATTTATTGACATACATATGAATATGCTAATTTTGGCTACATATTCAAAATGGTTATGCTAATTTGAAAGTCGGACAGATATATCAGAAATGCTGATATCTCCATGAGTCACGATCCCTTTTCAGCATGTTGAAATTCAGCTGTACATATTTGTAATGTTGTGATGTTTTTCTTAGTAGTGGAAAAAGCATTACTTATATCTATTATTAAATTAATGATCAATTAAGTCAATTAAATTATTCAAAAATCAGTTTTTCATCCAGTCAAAATGTAATTTCTGCATCTGAGGTGTCAAAATTGTTTCACAGATATCTAAAATTAACATTTCAACATGTCAGATAGGGATGAGCAATTACACAGTTATGTGTCTGTAAATCTACTAAATCATCTGTATCCATGTCTGTACTTGGAGTGGGCGGGGTTAAAACAGAAGGGGTGGGGTTTGTAGTGAAAATGGGTGTGGCCTAACCAGAAGTTGTTATGAAAACCTGAGATTGATATGGGTTGATCAGAAGTTTATTTATTTCTTATTTATTAGAAAACTATTGACAGGATCATCATATTTAACGTGGGTGATACTCGTGCTTTTTACAAGTACATTATCCACACCAGTTACTGGTTTCATCCCAGTAATAAACTCAGCCCTAATGTCAAAATAACATTGGGGTTTCCACGAGTGAAAACAAAATCGCTTCTAGATTAAACGTTAAAGGGCTCGACATACAAATACACACACGCACAAATCCTGTCTTCCTCTGTTTGACATTCATTTGTTCTTTGTGCCAAAGCGAACAAAATAAGAGAGAATGGAGAGTTTTATGGGGAGTTTCAAAAAAGCAAGGAAAGAAATAGCGAGGTGGAGCGAGATAGAGATCAGAGAGAGAGTTTATAGACGGAGTTTCAAGTCAAATAGTGTGTGCATGCTGTGGTTACTTTTATGCATATATATCCTCACACATATATATATTAATAGCTACATTTCTGACCTATGTGACCAGATGTGTGTGTAACGCAGGAGCTTTAAATGTTTTCTATAGAATCATTCAGCACTGACACTTTTCACTGTGGATGTTTTATGAGGCATCTTCTCAACTACACTTAATTAAGTATTTGAGTGTTTGACCCTTGTGGGAGTGACTTTCTTTGCTCGTCTCTCTTCTTACTGTGTTTTTGTGTGTGTGTGTGTGTGTGCATGTGTGTGTTTGTGTGCCTGCTCGCATGCATATATCCGCATGCACACGCATACTGTGGATCCAGCTATCCCACTGGAGTCTGTGGCTAATGCATACCAGACATTCTGACAGCAGGAAAGTCCATTGAAATAGGCTCTGTCTTTCTCCCCGGCACTTGTGTGTGTGTGTGTGTGTGTGTATATATGTGTGTGTGGCTGTGTGTGTGTGTGTGTGGTGTGTGTTTCCCAGTATTTGACCACTCATAAGTCATGGAAAGGACTGTTTGTGCATCTGATCATGGTCAAAGTTCAACAAGTTCACCATTAAAGACAAAGTTGTGTATCTGTTATCTGACCCGAGGGATATTTCACTCAAAAACCACCAACGATGATTTTTTAGAAAGATCACCTCCTGTGTCACTAAAAGCTTATATCTGAACCTGCTTTAATATATGGAAGCAGGATATATCCACCCATAATTCTGTCTAATGCTTTAGTTCTGCTGCATTGAGAAGAGATTCATTTTTCCACAGTCTGGAAATATTCATGGCTGAATTTAGTCGAGCTGAGATGTTGAGTGATGCCAACTTTCCTCTGTTTAAAATTCCCAAGCAATGGAGTTATACCATCCCTGTCTTTCCCATTTTACTCGTGAGTGGGCGAACTTTATTTCACTGTGGAGGGGGAGGAGGTGTGGACATGAGCGTTGGCCTGTGCAGAGCGGCCAAATATCAAGCAGTACTGTTATTGTGTGGGCTTCTTCCTGTGGGGATGTTTTGAGTAAACCTTGAATGAAAGAACGAGTGAATGAATTAATGGATCAGCAAAAAAATCACACATCACTGTATTAACTTTACAGGAAGACTAGATTTTGAAAGAAGAAATCTGCCTCTGATGTTACAACATTTTAACACTATGCTATGTTTTAACATGGCACAGATAAACATTATATAGTTAGTTATGGCTGCTGTTAATAGATCTGCGTTAACTTTGCATCGTGTGAAGGTGCCTCCTTGTCACTTCTGTCTTTTCGAAAACAACAGAAAAATACCTTAAAGGTGTTTTGTGTCTTGATGCACTACCTACAGGGTAAAGAACCCGGAAATAGGTTTTTCTAAGCTGCCAAACCAAAAACTGAGCTTTTGGGAAGGCAAAGGGGGATACAGGCAATAACACGTGAGGCATCAGCAGGAGCACTGGGCGATCCTGACACTGCTGCTAATTTGGGCGGACAGCTGTAGAGGTTGAAGCTAGCTGTTAGCTTAAATGATCATCTTACCAGGTAATTCAATCAAATAGGTGTTAATATCAAAGTATTTCACACATTCAGTGGACATAAGGAGAAGAAACATTCTCCTTATGTCCACAATCTGGTGCTCTTTCCTCTAAATTTTACTCGACTTCAGTAGCAGTGGTTAGCCTGGAGTCTCTGTAGCAAAGCTAGCTATGGATCCTAAATCCCAAAAAGGAAAAGTCTTGGAGAAATATATATGATTTAATAGGGTGTGGACAGATTCATTTGCTTTAATTATGAAGAGCCCACTGCAGAGTCGCCACCTTGTTATGAATCATATTAATGAAAGCTCATTTAGACCTTTATAAACACCAAGTAATGTTGATGGGCTAATTTAGTCTTAATAGGTTGTTACCTTTAGTTATTTATTTATTTTGTGGCTTCTGAGTGAAATATCTGCCTCTTTAGCTGCTAAATGCTTCACTATGTTCACTTTCTAGTTGCTGACTTTGCCTGTCAGACGTTTTTTGTTGTAATGCTGAATCAGAAAATTAATTTTTTGCCAACACTGAACTAGGCTTGTCACGATACCAGAATTTCAGTAGTCGATACCAATACCAGTAAATTTCCACGATTCTCGATACTCATTTGATACCATGATAAGAATCACACATGTGCGCAGCCCCACGGCGCCACTGGCTGCGCATGTGTGAGTGATCGACGGTGACAACGTGTGTGTCAGCTTCGTCTAATGTACCAAGTGCAGCGCGATGCTGGTACATGACAGCAAAAAGACGGGGATCTGGACACTTAAGAGTCACTTGGAAAGAAAGACGAGAGTCGGCCTTCAGTCCACGTTCATATCCTTAAAAAAAGTCGGGTTTAAATCGGGCTCAGGCTCATAATTACTGTGAAAGGGCCGGGCTCGGACAGAACATGCACAGGCTCGGGTGGGGTCGGGCTGGATTTTTTGGGCCCGATCTAAGCTCTGGCACTTGTAGAAGCCATTGTTTCTAGCAAAGACGATGGAGAACAGTCGTTCGTCCTTGGCGCTCGTCCTCGGCAGTGACTGACGCGCATATACTGCCCCCGTCAGTTCTGACAGGAATCGACACGACCCACTGAGGGCAAAGTTGTATCCGGTACTTACGGTAACGGGAAAAAAACAGGTATCGACGTATTTTTTGAGTGTTGACATCGACTTGGTACGGAAGTATCAGTTCTCATGACAACCCTACACCGAACACATTTGCACGTGTCACACGTATCATATCAACTCTACTAAAGTGACATAGTATCTGGACTGACTTTGTATCAGGTGATGGGGGATTGGTGGATGACATGTCACTGAGGCAAGATGCCAACTGACCAACTAACAACAACACCAGTTGTGTTTAAGTGACACCTTGCTGCTTTTCAAGTGGCTTGTTAAGCACCTTAATTTTTTTTTTTTTCAGCAACCTGTCGCTGTTTTTCCAGTGGGGATAGTGCCATGGAAAGCAGTTGTCTTTTGCTGAGTCATTGCTGCGTATTCTGCCAGGATAGTGCAACGACAAGCGATTGATTTTTTTACAGAGTCATCACTACGTTTTCTGCTGGGACAGTGCAATGCAAAACTGTTGTCTTTCACCAAAACATCACTGTGTTTCCTGCTGAAATAGTGCAACAAATAGCTGTTTTTATTGAGACATTGCTGCGTTTCCTGCCAGGATACAAAGAAAACTATGTTTTTTTTACAGAGACATCACTTCTTTTTTCAGCGGGGATTGTGCCCCTGTGTCAGCTACATAATAAGGTACAAATGTAATGGTTTGCAGAAATGTACAATGCCAACATTTTTTCCTGGTGATTGGGTCAGCGATGGGCTCTCAGAGGGTCCGTAGAGCTGATTAAAACAGTTAATAAACAGTTGATTTGTCACTACAAGCAACCCCATTCTTATTACGTGTAGTCATTAATTTTTAACTTAAAAATATTGATTAGTGCAGCTTTAAAGCAACTGAATCAAAAGATCTTGAGTTTTAATCCTGTAATTTCCACTCATGGTCACACTGTAGATAATACACATAATAAAGCAGACCATACATTTATGAGCAACACGACCAAAACTTCTCTCAGCGGACAGGTATTATGTAGCAGATGTGAACATCAACTTGCATGACTACAGAGCGTGTGCGTGTGTGTGTGTGTGTGTGTGTGTGTGTGTGTGTGTGTGTGTGTGTGTGTGTGTGTGTGTGTGTGTGTGTGTGTGTGTGTGTGTGTGTGTGTGGAGCCAGCGGTTGGACAGCAAACACTGCAGAACAAACCTGCCTTTCACTCGTCAGGGTGCGGTAAAATCAAGAGGTGAGAGAGAGGGTTTGGTCCATTACTCCTTCATCTCTCTCTCCTTTCCTCTGCCACACAAGGCCGGTATTTTTCCACCTTTTTCTAGGTTGATATTTTTAGATTCTGTGGCCAAACGTTGAGCCTGATGGGTGGTGTTGATGTGTGTGTGAGTAGGGGGGCTAGATCTGTGTGTGTGTGCGTCCAAAGGAACACACTGGCCTGCCCCCGTTGCTCACCCCAAGGGTCACCTCTGAGTGGGTTGGGTAGATAAATAAACACAGCAAAAACCAACATTTGGAAGAGCGGTCACACATCCGGCATGATATACACTGAGAGCCGTCTCTCTGACTCTCTGGAGGATGTGGTTAAAGACTCTGATAATGACTCCTATTTTCATCAATTATGTCCCAGGCAATTTTCAGTGTTTTTCCCAAAGTGATGTTGCATCGTCTGTGTGTATGTCACCGTATCTTCCTGGCAAGACTTCAGAGAAAAATTACAGAATTTATGCCACCAGCTTATACCACATGTCATAAACACACTCATCCCAGCGTTACCACCAAGAGTACTTTTTTGTCTTCATGACAATGTGTCATCTCTGTGTGTGAGACCGTGGGTGTAGAAGATGATGCACTGCGGTCATCTCTTTCTTTGTCTCGACAGTGATGCCAATTTAGCAATTCTGTTGCTAGATTTAGAACTTCTCAGTCTACCCTTTCCTCTCCAAAATACATCTTTTATGTGTTAGTGGAACCAATTTAAAGTGAACTTAACTGGTTACAGTTATTTCTAGGGCTGCACCCCCGACTAAGACTGTTCCTAGTGGACCAACAGTCCTCATCAGGGTCCATCAGTGGACTAGTCTCCTGCATGTTTCTGATATGAATGTAGTGATAAATGCTATATTTTGGTGGTTTGAGTTGAAGGTGTGAGAAAGAATAGTATCAGTAACATTGTTAACACTGTGCTACATTACAGAGAAATACAAAACCGTACTAATGAACCTTCATTAATATAGGCCTGTATTTTATCTCCAAGTGCACGTCACACACTGAGCGAGCTGCCTGTTAATGACGCTGTGGGCTAATGGGCATGTAGCTACTTCCATGTTTCACATGATACGTCATGTTTGTAGTCGACCAATGAAGATGAGTTTACATATCACCTTGGGTTCGTCCTTCACCTTCTCAAAATGATCCCACACTTTTGGTTTCTTGCCTGACATGTTATTAACTAGCCTGTGGAATAACCGCAGGTACCAGCCCTGAAAATTAACCTGACTCTGATTCTCTAAAGAAACCAATATTGAGCTTTTCCTTATTACAAAAAGCCTCACTAGACCCAGAGCTGCAAAGCAAGGTGCGTCTCTAGACCAAGAAGCGGAAGTTTCAGCAAGGCTACAACTGCTCACGTGTGGTTTTATCATAGATTTTATAATTGAACGAGAAAAATATGAATAAAACATAAAATCTATGATGTGTTTCAAATAAACAGTTCTGATTAGGGATGCACAATAGCTGCGGCTTTAAAATGAACTATTGGTATCGGCTAATGTGTTTTTTCTTGTTTTGCACAATGCATGAAAATTATATACATTGAAAACCATTGTATTTCATGTCTCCATCTGCTGGTGGGCCATCAGGATAAGAGTATGCATGCATAACATGATGTTAATTCCACTGCAGAAGAGACTTGATGATCACTAAAATTAGGTAGGGAAGAGGTGAGGTGAGGTGAGGTGAGCTAAGATAATCCTGTATTCGTCCCACAGTAGGGAAATTTGCAACATTACCTCTGTAATGTTACAATGGTACAAACAGGAAATGACTTATGGGCAAACTCAATATTTAAATCCAATATTGTGCATCCCCATTTCTGATCTTAAAAAATAAAGACTCTAACAAATGCTAAATCATATTTTTTGCCGAGATGGCCAGTCAGTTTGAGTAATGTCACCATGTATTCATACTGACGTCATAACACAATGACACCACGTTATTTAGCAGCTTATAGCAACAGCGACCTGTCTGTAGCAACTTCCCCTGAAAGTGAGTTTGCAGCGCTGCATCTTGATGTCTGTTTACACTCTGTACCTCTCTGTGAATGAGGCTCATGGGCTGCTCTTCAGGAACGGCAGCCACCTCAAACCCCATGACCCTCTGGACCAGGCTGCACTAAAGACAGATACAACATCAAGCCAGCGATTATGATTCCAGCTTTTCCATTTTCAAACGTTGACGTTTCTTGTCATCTTATCCTGCCCTGTTTCGATTTGAAATCGTTTATTGGAGATCGCTGCTGTTTCTCTTGAAGCAGTTTCTGAAGATTTGTGTTTTACTACAGCTATCATACGTGCAGTCTGAGCGCCGCACCTATCATTAAAATGGTTTCGTAATGATGCAGCCAAGGATACCGCTAATATGCCGAGAATATGAGAAGAGTTTTTTCTGTTGATGTGGTCTGCTTACAGCTGAGGCGATCCAGTGCGAGGAGAGAAACACGAGTGGAGGGGTGTAAACATTTGGGGATAAGTGATGAGGGCTGCAGTGAAGGGGGCAGTGTGGAACAAAGGTTAGAGAGGACAAGATGAAAGGACAGAAGAGGCGAGTGCAGACATCTGGAAGAGTTTTTGTTTGTGCCTCCTTCAAGCTGTCACTGTGTCACTGCCAAGTAGAAAAACCTGCGTGCGTGCGTGTGGTTGCATCTACGCCTGGTTTTGTGTGCACAGACATGTGAGCAGCGTATCAGGTCATCGGTCCCAAACCTTCAGGGGATTTTCACATCTTGACTTTTAAGCAAATATTTGGAGGAGATCAAGAAAAGAGGAAGAGAGAAGAAGGAGGAAAGAAAGAGCGAGAGGGGGACAGAGAAGGCCTTGAACCTCGAGCTCTGCTGTTGCTGGCATCTTCTCAAAGGTTTTTCTGTGAGACAAGGGGCCAGGCGAACGGGGTCAGTCTCCCTTTAACTTCCGACTCCAGCTCCACTCAAAGCCCCACGCTCGCTATCACGTGCACAGGAATCAAGTTTTTCCAAAGGCTCTTTCATCCATAAATGAGGCTAACCTGCGGTCATATCCTGTTAGGTGAAGTTATCAGTGTTCGGCCAAAAACACAACATCAACCCAACCCTGTAGATAATGTGCGACGGTAAAGTGCCCTTTCATTTTTGCTCCTGGAAACACCCAGAAATCAGTAGATTCATTCAGAGCCTTGTAAAAGTTAATAGATACCATGTTGGCTGTGTCATGCTCAGTTAGCCGCTAGCCAGCTGGGCCTTAATGAGATGAAGACTTTCTAAATCGTGCTGTTAACTTTTATCACCTCTTGCCACTGAAGGGGGGACAGAAGAAAAGAGAGAGGGGAGAGACCACACAGGAGGACAGAGAGGAGACATGAGGGGGTGGACGGGCATGCAGGAAACAGAGGGCATATTGCTTCTATTGACCGCACAGTGGGGGCGTGATGGGCTGAGACCTGCCAGCTTTACCACACACACACACACACACACACACACACACACACACACACACACACACACACTGTAACCAACTCCTGTCCATGTGCTTGATACCAGCACTGTTTGGACTGGCAGAGACACTAAATGGATCCAGCTTATTATTTCAATAAAGCAACCACAATTTGAGTGCAAGCAGTGTGTAGTTGTGTGGGTGTGTGTATGTGTGTGTTCAGTCCTCTCACATCACCACACCCCGCCCCGACATCCAGCACTATCCATCACTTTTTGCAGGTTTCTTGACAGAAGCTGGGGATTAAGTAGTTCTGTCTTAGAAATGTCTTCGAGCGTCTGGTGAATGTTTGAGTACGGTTTCGAATTTTCAACGCCGACCAGCGCTGTGGTTGGTCTGAGAGGAGTGAGGGGAGCTGCGTGTTTCAGAGGGTGATAATCCAGGTAGCTTTAAATACCAGGGGTGGAAAGAATATCCTGCTTAAATAGAAGCATTGTTACAGACTTGAGCAAGTAGAAGTAAGAGAACTTTACTCTGTAAATGTAAAGAAAGAGCCCCCATGCAATTCATGCAACACTTAAAGGGGAACTAATGTTTTTTCAACCTGGGTCCTATTTTCAGATCTACTTTTGTCTAAATGAGTGATAGGATGTTCAATATGTGACATGTCTCCAGTATGAAGCTAGGGCTGACCTGCCTGCAGCCTGTGAGCACGTGCTATATTAAATAATAGGGCACTCAGACAGACAAACAACATCAAAATACGTCCACTAAAAGTGCATTTTTTCACACAGATAGGCTCGGATTGTTAGTATAATTATCTGACAACATAACGGAAAGGAGAAATGAACGTCTGTGTTTACCTTCAGCTGGATTCAGACATGTTTCTCTGCCTGTTGCTGCTCCCTCTCTCTCCTCGTCCGCTCTTCAGTTTCAATGAGCTCTGCATCCGTGTGCAAAATCGGGTAAAAATTCGGACGTGTTTGTTGTGGCAAGTCAAAACACTCACTCAGAGAGTGAAAGTCTGGCTCTGAAATCTCACGTCTCGCGAGATTTGCGTTGTTGCAGGAAGTTACCACTGGAGTGACCTTACAAACGCGAAGAGTTATTTTGACCAACTGACCAACTGGATCTGGTTGAGTCATTTGAATTTGATGACTGCCCGTATTTATTTGAACAATCCGAGCCTATCTGTGTGAAAAAAATGCACTTTTAGTGGACGTATTTTGACGTTGTTTGACGCTGTCTGAGTGCCCTATTATTTAATATAGTGCATGCTCACGGGCTGCAGGCAGGTCAGCCCTAGCTTCATACTGGAGAAATGTCACATATTGAACATCCTATCACTCATTTAGACAAAAGTAGATCGGAAAATAGGCCCAGGTTGAAAATAACATTAGTTCCCTTTAATACTTTTTACTGGCACAATATATAAAACAAGTATATCGAATGTTTTGAAAAAAACATTTCACAAAGAACCTTTTTGTTAAGAATAACTAACAAAACAACTTATCAAAAATAATACTACTTTCTGCAACAGGCCTATATTACAGCCACCTTCTGAACATTATTTCAAGCATTATATAAAAAAAGAGAAAAATGAAATAGAGTGAAATATACAGATGTAGCGCAGGCAGTGAAATCGTTCTCACAAGTTGCTTGCTAAGAAAAAGATGGAAAAAATTAAATATTATATCTTCCTGAATGTGCAATGGTCTATCTAGTCCAAAACTACTACAATTAGAATAGAATTACTGCTTCAGATTGGACTGAAAAAAACACTGCTAAACAAAAAAGCTACTCATTTGCAACAGCACATGTAATTAGTCACTTCCCTCTCTTGGTAAAATGCAGGATGAGGGTGGCCAAAGAAACATCAGGGTCCAGCTGTTCAGAGGTAATCTCTAGGATTGGATGAGTTGTTCAAAAAAAAAAAGAAAGGATTCTAAAATCAGATTAGATCATGTGATCCAGTCTTGGTTTTGATTTGGATCAAACTTTAAGCATGTGTAGTTCAAAACATTTTAAAGGACTGGAAGATGATCCAACAAATGGATTTTGGATGGATTTTAAGAGCAAAATGTAATAAAATGTTCTTATTGGTCAAATATATATCTGGATCAGGCTGATTCAATCCAGTGTGTCTTTGAAAAACTAGAGCAGAAGCAAAATGGATGATCTGATCCTGGAGAGCAACTCATCTGGATCATTCTCATCCAGATTCATTTTGTTTTTCTCTGAGCAATCGTTCTTGTGTTGCCCTTCATGTTAGTTTCCATATTCATCCGCTCAGCTGTTCATTTCTGGAGTTTTAATCCGACATGTTGTGTCTCAGGTGTGTGTCGGTATCCTCTGGGCATGTCAGGAGGGCAGATACAGGACGAGGACATCTCTGCCTCCAGCCAGTGGTCCGAATCCACCGCTGCTAGATATGGCAGGTAGGTCTCTCATTCACAGACACACACTCACACACATGCTTCATAGTATGTTTACCCTGATAATGAGTGTGCGTGTGGGCGGGTTATCCTGCAAGGTGCCTGTTTATTTGCAGTAAGCCACAAACTGGGGTATCAGTTCTGCTTACAGCCACATGATTAAGGAGGCTTTTGTGTGAACGTGTGTGCAGAAACACTTGGGTGGCCTTCAGTAAGCATCAGGATAATGATGTAATACACTTTCCCCATCCATCCTCGGCTGTGTTTTCAGTCTCGCCTTGCTCCCCCTCGCTGCTGCCAGCCCCTCGCCCAAAATTAACACTTTAAGATGAATTTACGACGCAGGCTTCCACCGAGATGTTTTTACAACATGCTCTAAGAACTGAAATCCACCACTGCACTCACTTTAACGTTCCTCTCACCTTTTCCTCTGCATCCTGTCCTAGTTTTTCTTCTCCCTCGCTCTCTTCCTCTTTCCTGCTGTAATTCTAATATGAACATCTACCGACGTTATTTCATCCTCTCCCTCAACCTCCTTTCCTCTCGCTGTGTGTCTCTCCCAGGCTGGACTTTGAGGAGGGCGATGGCGCGTGGTGTCCAGAGATAACAGTGGAGCCAGACAGCCTGAAGGAGTTTCTCCAGATTGACCTGCGCTCGCTCCACTTCATCACCCTTGTGGGCACCCAGGGTCGCCACGCTGGAGGTATCGGTAATGAGTTCGCCCAGATGTACAAGATTAAGTACAGCCGTGATGGAAGCCGCTGGATCTCGTGGAGAAACAGGCAGGGCAAGCAGGTACGTCGACCTATCAGACAGCACTTTACACTGTCTGGGGTGTAACCCAGGTTTTCTTGGCTTAGATGTCACTGTATAATCTTTAGTTTATAACAAACCTCTGATAAAGATGCCTCGTGTACTGATACTCATCACCTGTCTTCAGTTCATGCTTTTACAGCCTGTCATTGTTAATACGTGCTATGACTGTGTTTATAGTCGTAATAGAGATAGTATAGGACTGATTCATTAATTCTTTGTTATCTATAAATGATAGAGGGAAGTTATTATTGAGCTTCTTCATGAGGTCAAGGTTTGTTTGTCTCTGGGAGTGCCCTGGACTGGTTGTCCTCTCATATCCTCAGTACGTTTACGTGCACAGTTAAGTAGAGCTACAGTTACAGCTCAACTGGGCCATTTAATTGGACTGCTGTCCTTGTCCCAGTATACAAGCACGGGAGGGGAATCCATTTATTGAGCCAAGTATGTGCGACTCCTCTATGATAGGTGGAGATATGCCCCCTTTCAGCTTGTTAGTATTGGACCTTTTTCCTGTTGACCTATTACGTCACAGACCAAACAATGGACAAACAAGTTAGCTACGGTTAGCTAGCATCTAACTGCTACCATGGTGGACAACTTTACAGCTCTGTACATTTGGTCCGTCCAAAAAGTCACGGCTCTGGATGTAGATTTCTCCATGTTGTTACCGGCTTCTTCTTCTCTTACACATTTAATGCTATTGGACTTCCGGGTCAAAGCCAGAGGAAGAAACTGTGGAGCATGCTCAGAGCGCCTCGGCCACTTTGGGTCTGATTGACTGTATACGTGCAGGAGGAATTTGACTCCCAATTGTATTATCTGGGTGCATTAGTCTGACTTTGAGAAATTCGATTTAGTACGATTTCAGTCGGAGTAACATGTTTACATGTGTTGTAAGGGTCTGGTTTTAGTCGGACTAACACAATTAATCGATTTTCTCTAATGTGATGTAAACACACTGAGTGTTGCTTGGTTTCTCCTGGTCTGATATACAGCTCCTTCCTGTGGTGTACCTCAGGGTTCCATCTTGGGTCCTATACTATTTGCCTTATATATGCTTCCACTAGGGCACATTATTGGCAATAATATAGACAAACGTTCACTTTTGCACAACAGTTTGATTGCCATTAAGAACTGGATGTCTAACAACTTCGTACAGATTGACACAGGTAAGAAGAAGGTTCTTATAATTTAATTATTTTTGATCAGACTTTGTATTTTGATCATCATATTAAATCACTAACCTGTACTGAGAAATACTGGAAAGCTCTGGGACTCTTTTCCATTAGATATACAGTCTGCTGTCTCCTTCAAAACCTTTTATAATCAACTGAAGACTTGTCTTTTCAAAATGGCCTTTATCCCACCCTGAGATGTCTAGTGCCCGTTCTTGATGTGTTTCTTTTGGGCTCCTCAGTTGCCTGTATTTTTTCTAGGTTTATGGTCCTTTCTTTGACTCTTTATCTTGTGACTTTTGTTTTTGGTCTAAAATGCACTATGCCGAATGAATTGATTATTATTATTATTATTACTATTACCTGCAGGTGATTGAAGGAAACAGGAACGCCTATGACATTGTACTGAAGGACCTCGAGCCGCCCATCATCGCTCGCTTCGTCCGCTTCATGCCTGTCACGGACCACTCCATGAACGTCTGCATGAGAGTGGAGCTCTACGGCTGTGAATGGCTCGGTAAGACGGGTGGCTGAGGTGGAAAAGGAAAAAAAAAGAGACGATGTGATATGTGAGGGCTGACGAGAGCAAAGATGAGCTGAGCTGAGGCACCACCTTATCTTTGAGCTCATAAAGATAGAGAGGATCAGCTGATTCACCTTTTTATACAAGCAGGACACAGCTGTTTACACTGATGCACACTACAATAAATCATATCCCTGGCTCAATATTGAATAACTAATATGTGCATTTGGGGAGTGTTAATTGCTGCTTCCATCCAGGGAGCTGTACTTTGCATTTATATTTTCAATTTGACCTTACTCATTTTGGGTTCTTGCGCATTTTGTGTGCACATACTTATCTTAAATGATCTTGTACGTGCCGTGCATCAAGTAGACCTCCTTAAGAATTCCACAGTGTTATTTCCACGGCCTACAAAAGCTTGATATGTTTAAACATGAGCTACTCTCTCTTAGAAAACAGAGAAGTCTCAAATTGGAGACCGATTATATGACCCACAAAATGTTTGTTCTCTTTTTTTATACCCAACTGAGCTTTATTCTTTAGAGTCCTGTGAGGAGGACGTTTATTTGGAGGCTAACCCGGAAGTTATTGTCGTCCTGGTTCCCTTGACAAAAAGTCAATGGGATTTTTCCACTGGACTTTGGATAATTGCAGAAAATAATCTGTTTTAAGAAAAACATAATACTTAAATGTTTTGATCAACAACATAATCCTCAATTATCTTGTTGATCTTCACAAATTAACACCACTTTTATGATTTTTGAAGCGTAAATGCAATCACCAGAAGTGAAAAGCTAACGTTAAGCTTTAAACCAGCTACACTTCAGTCCCATGATCTCAGCGTCACCACCACAACAAGGCTGCAAAGCCATATTAGACGTGATGACACTCTCATTCAGCCGGTTGTTAGCAACCACCTTTTTTAAGACAATAGAAGCAGCAAAGTTTACGAGTGGGGTATTTACTGACGTTTTTTATGTTGTAGAGCAAAACGTGAAAGTCTTTTAAACTTGTGTTAACCACAGACCTTATTCAAGACATCTAACCAAAAACTTTCAAGACGAGGGATCTGAAGGTGATAACAGACTTTATACCCTATGACATCACACATTTGAATTTTAGCACTCTAGTTTTTGGATTTGGGAGAGAATTATTCGGGTTTGCTAATATTTTTTTGACTGTGTTAGACCATAGGAGTAACATGTATGAATTCTGAAAATGGGCGTATAGTTCCTTTTAAATTTAACACTGATTTAGACTATTTGAGTACAAAGAGAAGGTTTTTGAAAAATTCAATATATTTAGAAGGTTTGTCAGGTAGGTTTCACAGGTCCTGCCTAACAAATGTACAATATTTCTTCAAGTTTCCCCTGAAAATGCATGACATGCTAAAAAATCAAATGTTGAGTTTGGAAATCTGGTGAAATTTGTGATCTAATCTAAGTAGCAGAAGAGGAGAAAGAGACAAAATAAAAATAAGCAAACAATGGCAGTTTAAGGGCGTCATAGCACAACTGGTGCCACTTGACCCTTTGAAACCCAGAGCAACATCACTTTTTTCACTCTCAGGCGCCTTTTGCAAATATTTAAACATTTGAATCCTGAGGGCAAGTTGGTGTGATTTGATTCAAGAAATGTCCCACAAATTGCAAAAAAAAAGATTGTAAAAAAAAATATTTTAAAAATTATTAAATATTATTAAATATTATTTAATATTTATTATATATTATTTAATTATTTGATTATAAAAAATTATGTTACAGAGTTATTATAATTTTTGAGCACTCTTTTAAGGTCTTGTTTTTTGCTTTCTTGTTTTTTTTTCAACTAATTTTTGTTTTTAATTTTCTCTTTACAAATTTATCACAATTTTTTTTATCATGTCTTCCTCTCATGTTGCTCATCGCATTCTTTCCATGTTTTGAAACAGAACTTTGCTCAGGTTTTAAAGCGTTACAGTGCAGTTTCATTCATGTTGTTGATTTCTTGTGCTTTCTTGCTGTTAATAAGAATATCAAATAACATTTCTTTATAGCATCACATATACTGTATATTGTGTTCAGACTTGTTCCAGCGCTTCATTTAAGAAATCTGATATCACATTTCTAGTTGTTGTTTTTTTTGTATTTCATATGATGGAAAATTCCACCCATGACTGGTACATTATTTCAAAAATATTTCTCTATAATTCAACTTGGCATGTTGGGTCGCTGTAGGCATCTTAAAAATATCAACTACAATTTTGAAACAGACTCCTGTGGTTTTGAGCCATGCCTCTCTGCACAGCATGAGTCTGGCACGATGGACTCACAGAAAATGTTTTGAGTTATTGAGTTATTATTGTATATATGTATGAATGAATGAACAACTGCCTTTGCTTCACAGATGGTCTCGTGTCGTACAACGCTCCAGCAGGAGAACAGATGAACTTGCCTTCTTACCCTGCGTATCTCAACGACTCTGTCTACGACGGAGCTGTCATCCACAGGTGTGTGTGTGTGTTTCTGTTTGTCCTTAATTCCCCCCTCCTCTCTTTTTCCACACACCACTACAATGCTTCATCATCGCTCTTGTCCTTTGTCAGTGCTTTTTCCCCCTCACCTTGTTGTTGCCCCGTCACCATGGTGAGAGCAAAGAGACAGGCGGTGGTGAGTGGGTCATGGTGGTTTACTTAGTTAGGCAATACCTCATAGGAATGACTGAGTCAACCGTGCTTACAAAGTTTAGAACCCGGAATGAACCAATCAGTCTGTTGTTGACAGTCGTGTTCGGATGGTGAATAATGTCCTCCATGACACAGACAGTGGAGGCGACAGTGCAGGGGGAAAAGAAAATGGCCTTTATTACGATGTCGCAGCCAACAGCAGGAGACAGAATTGGTTTTACAATGCTGCCACCTAGTGTTGATTAGTTGCACTGTAAAAACTGCTTTCAACAGAAGTGCTTACTTTGAATTTAAAGAATGTTTGCTGCCTTCTTTGTTTCTCAGTATGACGGAGGGTTTGGGCCAGCTGACGGACGGCGTGTGTGGCCTGGATGATTTCACACACAGTCATGTCTATAATGTGTGGCCTGGGTACGACTATGTGGGCTGGACTAACGAGAGCTTCCCCAGTGGATACGTTGAAATCATGTTTGAGTTTGACCGCATACGTAACTTCACCACCATGAAGGTGAGGCTCCTGATAATTACAGCTCATAGTGTCGTGTATTTTACGTCTCTCGTGAGCTTTAAAAGTCTCCCGATGTGTCGTGTGCGTCTAGGTCCACTGCAACAACATGTACTCACGGCGTGTCAAGGCCTTCCGCCAGGTAGTGTGTTACTTCCGCTCTGAGGCAGACTGGGAGGCCACGCCGCTCACCTTCAGCCCCGTGGAGGACGAGAAGAATCCCAGCGCCCGTTTTGTCACCGTCAACCTGGCCAATCACATGGCCAGTGCCATCAAGTGCCAGTTCTACTTGGCTGATGCCTGGATGTTGTTCAGCGAGATCACCTTCCAGTCAGGTACAGGCCGAAGAACTGTGTGTGTGATATATCTGTCTAGTTTTAACACTTTAAGATTCATATACGTCTGCACATATTTGGAAGCTCTGCGTAAAAGTGGTGTACGACTTTGTGCTGAAGTTACTTTAGTTTTTATTTGTATGAAAAGTAACTATTAAAGTCTCTTAAATTTCTGACCAGCTCTGTGCCGTCTGACCTTTCAGATACAGCCATGTACAACACAACACTGGCTCCACCCAAGACAGGAATACCCCCCAACATACAACCAGGTCAGTGATCACTTCACACCAGTGGCGGACTGGCAGCTGTCTGAGGGACGGGTGAAAAAAATCAAAGATGGCTCCAGCACACAGTAAATTCTAGAACGTAGAACGACCTATGTGGCACTGCATCATGTTTAATCTACCGTAGACAAAGTGAAATCTTACACCTCTTACCTCCACTTCATACTTACTTACTTACTGACTTACTGGTCGCTGTTTGTTGTGAAAGTTGTCCCTGAAAAACGCTGGGCAAGTGGGCCAAAAAAAAGATAATGACACCTGGAGCAGCACTTTGCATTGTATCCTGATGCAGAAGGGGTTGGAGGTTCGGTTTAGGCAACAATACTACTTAATTTTGTTTAGGAAAATATTGTGGATGTCAGCTTTGAGTGGCACAAACGCTGCAACTCATGTTGTTTGATGGTCCCAACCCTCGGCCTCCTGGGTCCAAGTCCTGTGTTTGTTGGATCCATCCACTTCCCCTCCCGCCTACCCTCAGTCGACTTTCACACTCTTTATACTACGCCTGATGCTCTGGGCGTGTAATATAAAGCGATGGGTTTATTCTGGATAGTGGAAAGCCTGGAGGGTCTCACACACACACACGCCTCACGTCACAATAATGACGCTGTCTAGAAACTGCCCAAGTGGCGTATTTTGACACCCTAGGAGTGAGACCAGGCTGGACATGAACGACGAATAACAGATAACAATATGACATCTTTTGTTGTCAAGAACCTTTTCTGAGCATTTGACAAAGTTACCTTGCAGACATGAATAAAAATTGATGTGATGTCATCATAAAAATGCCGTCAGCGTATCAGCAGTAAGAGAACATTTCGGTTCAGATCTTTTTCTGTCCCACAAGATGAAATTCTTTCTGCAGGAAGACAGCATAAAAACAAAAAAGCACAATAAGAGAATGTGCCAATTTCAGACATTACAAGTGCTGGAATATACATCTGCGTTACCACAATAAAATGTTCCTAACAGTAATGAGGTAGAGGGCTAAACTAAGAGTACATGGAACATACACAAATTCCTTGAAGTGTAACTAAACACTCAAACCACCTATTTACAGCTAAAGAACAATGTATAAGTGTATTTAGTGTTGTTGGTGGATCCAGGTTCAAACCTTGACAAAGTCTTTGGATTCTACATATTGTGTTATACAGGTTGACCACGGGTCCTTAAAGAGTCTTAAAGACTTTAAAAAGTATTAAATTGTCTCAAATTCAGATTAAATGGGTCTTACCAATGTATTTTTTTATTGTTGGATCTTTAAGAAACATAATTTTAACAGGAGGGAAACACTATTTGACGGGGTACCAGGCTTCGACCTGTGTGTGCGCAATGCCTCTATTTTTGCCCCCTCGATGCCCTTCGATCACGCAGTGAGTCTGCATTGTTGAAAATTGGAAGATGAAATTTGAAAATGAATAACAACGATTACCTGTGGTGATTGACGCCAGTGCCTTGAAATGTTTACAAAGCAATCTGCGCTGTGTGTCGAAGGTGTTTCAAACGTGGGGATTAGGACGGTGGAATCGCAGGTGCAGAGCGTTAAGCACAGAAGGCTCATTTTTACTGTTCATTCACGCAATGTGTGTACTTGGAAGGAGTATATTTTGAATTTTGATGTGTATTTCCACAACAAGTTTGGTCTAAATCTCATGTAAAGTGGTATTAAAAAGTCTTAGATTTAAGTCTTAACCTGTGGGCACCCTGTTCTAAATATGCGTGGTGACTGCCCTCTGCTGGTTGAAACCATTTATTAAATTTCCAGCCAAAACTCTGGGTTTTAGTTACGCTGTAAGATCACAAAGATTTAGATCACAAAAACAAGAAACCAGGGAGACTGTCAGGATCTGTAAAATAACACTGTCACGTTCCTGTCAACATTCAAAACACTGAACCTACGCGGGAAACAGCTTTTCACACTTTCCACTCGCCTTCAACAACAGCCTGAGAGGGTGGAAGTGATGTTTGGCTTTTCTTTATCAAGTCTGGTCTGTGTGCTCACGGTTATAAGTGTGATGTTATGCGAGAGGCTGAAGTCGCATTGCTGTCTCTCTGCTGCTTCAAGAGACAAGAGAGTGAAAGAAAAAGATAAAGAGGTTGATTTACTCTAACATTCCCATGCTCCTGATAATCGCTAGCAGGAAATGCACAGATAGAACTAATAACATTAATGACTTGGCCCTTTTCCATTTAGGTGTGTCAGGTTCTGTAATTTGGGACGCCTCAATGGAACGAGGCTATTTTTAACTTCGCTAGTTACACAAGCAGTGACAGGATTATTCTGCTTTTGCAGCACATTTACAGAAATCCTTTAAATGTTATTATTATTGTTTCCATTTGTGCACAGATGATACTCAGATCTTTAAAAATAACTATCAAAACATGGTTAACCTGCTTCATTGCCTTTGTGACATTCACAAGAGCATGTCACAAAATTTCCTGCAGCTTATTGCTGACGAGACAGAGATATTGATCAGACGACAAGAACAGGTTCAAATGTCAGACAGTGGCTCAATAACTTCACACTGCAGAAACGTTGGTGTCATATTTGATCAGTTTAGACAAACATGCAAGTTCGGTAGTTCAATCCAGCCTCCACCATCTCAGAAGTATCTCCAGCATCATATCAGTCCTTTCCAACAAACATACTTACTTACAAAGCCCTGAGAGGCCTCGCTCTAAGTTATGTAACAGGTCTTGTATCACTCTGTGTTCCCTCTGGCACCCTGAGATCCTCAGATGCATCTTTTCTTGTTGTTCAGAGGTCTAGATTCATTCACAGAGGTGATAAAGTCTTTGCAGTCAGAGCTCTTGACTTTGGGATGACCTGCTGGAGGAGATCAGAGCTGCAAACTCAGTGTCATCTTTAAATCACTTCAGAAATTCTACTTATTTAAAACTGCCTCTCGGTTATTTGAACTGCTGCATTATTGTGTCTTTCACTCTGTTATGTGTTTTCTGTTTTTATCGCCTTCATCTTGTTTCATTTGCTTGTCTTTTATTTAGTTTTGTAAAGCACTTTGTAACTGTGTTTTAAAAGGTGCTGTATGAATACAGTTTATTGTTGTTATTATTATTATTATGAAATCAAAGCGATCACTAAGTTCAGTTACTGGATCAGCAAATACTTAAACACAGTATGGTGCAGTCTCTGTGTTAAAAAGGTGTGTCTCCCTGTTCCCTCTCCAGAGGACGACCCCACCCACAAAGTCGATGACAGCAACACCCGCATTCTGATTGGCTGTTTGGTGGCCATCATCTTCATCCTGGTGGTCATCATCGTCATCATCTTGTGGAGGCAGGTGTGGCAGAAGATGTTGGAGAAGGTGAGCTCACCTCTGCTGTTGACATTAAGAGTTCCCTTCTTTCGGGAGTTGGTCAGATCTGTTCCTTCACCCCCGCGTCCTTTATTTTAGGCCTCTCGCCGGATGCTGGACGATGAACTAACTGCTAGTTTGTCAATACAGAGCGAGACGTTCGCCTACAACCACAACCAGTCGAGCACAGCCAGCGAGCAGGAGTCTAATTCCACCTACGAGCGCATCTTTCCCCTCGGCCCAGACTATCAGGAGCCATCGCGCATCATATGCAAGCTGCCGGAGTTCGCTCAGAGCTCAGAGGAGCCTGGTAGGTGAACACACACATCTGCATTCAAATAAACATCCGTGGTTATTCAGGTTCATAGTGACATGTTTCCATATTGTGTTCCAGCTTCTACGAGCACCGCAGCCTCCAAATCCACCACCACTACCGCAGTCCAGGATGGCGCTCCTCACTACGCAGAGGCAGACATTGTAAACCTGCAAGGCGTGACCGGAGGCAACACGTACGCCATCCCTGCACTGACCATGGACCTGCTGTCGGGGAAGGATGTCGCAGTGGAGGAGTTCCCACGAAAGCTGCTCACGTTCAAAGAGAAGCTGGGAGAGGGACAGTTTGGAGAGGTGTGTGCTCGTTACCATTCGTCTGCAGCTTTTCTTACACTTTCACATGATCCTAAAGGTCCAGTGTGCAGAGTCAGGGGGCATACTGGCAGAAACAGAATATGATAATTATATTTTCTTTTGTGTGCAATCACCTGAAAACAAGGATCATCATGTTTTCGTTTTGTTAGAATGAGATATTTATATCTACACAGGGAGCGAGTCTGTTCCCAAACAGTGCAGATGCCACTAAACCGACGCACTAGACCTTTAAAGCACAAACAAATAAATGTTATAAATGTTGCATTCCTCCTCTTCCTCACTCCCCTTTCCTCATCCTCCTCCTCTCAGGTGCACCTGTGTGAAGCAGAGGGAATGCAGGAGTTCATGAATAAAGAGTTTCTATTCGACATCTCCGAGGACCAGCCAGTTTTAGTGGCTGTGAAGATGCTTCGTTCAGACGCCAACAAAAATGCAAGGTAGACGCTCGAGTGATCGGCACCATACACCTCATTCTCAGCCTGTACCTGAAACTGAAAATAAATGCTGATATGAAAATGTCAGGTTTATATCATTCTGAATCCTCTTCGTGGAGTAAGTCACCCGCCTTTTCGTTCTTTGGCAGGAACGACTTCCTGAAAGAGATAAAGATCATGTCACGTTTGAAGGACCCCAACATCATTCGCCTGCTGGCTGTGTGCATCTACAGCGATCCGCTCTGTATGATCACAGAGTACATGGAGAACGGGGATCTCAACCAGTTTCTGTCCCGCCACGAGCCAGAGGGACAACTCGCTCTGCTCAGCAACGCACCTACTGTCAGGTGAGTGGTGATGAACACACACACACACACACACACACACACACACATATATATATATATATATATATATATTCCTATTTGTGTGTGTCGTTCCGTTGTTCTGTTCCCGTCACATGACTCTGTTTACTTGCTCTCCAGCTTCAATAATCTGATCTACATGGCGGCTCAGATAGCGTCGGGGATGAAGTACCTCTCCTCTCTAAACTTTGTTCACCGAGACTTGGCCACGCGGAATTGCCTGGTGGGCAAAAACTACACGATAAAGATAGCTGACTTTGGCATGAGCAGAAACCTGTACAGTGGTGACTACTACCGCATCCAGGGCCGAGCGGTACTGCCGATACGCTGGATGTCGTGGGAGAGCATCCTGCTGGTAAGGACCAATACATGACGCTATACTCTGCAGGAGAACAAAATGAAACAACGTATGGACTCAGACAAGAGTCGTCCTTCTCCAAGGGCTGTTGAAAAGTGTTGAAAAGTGTTGGAGACATAAGGACACAGATAAAAAAAAATGTTTAAATGGTCGCAGAAAAAACACAAAATGGTGCACAGACAGGCAGAGATTGGAGCATCAAACACTTAATTTCCTGCATCCTAGTGAATTTTGATGCACCACTTTATGGTCGAAATACCTTTTATTAAGGAAAGAAAAAACTTAGGAATCAGGTGACGATTCAAGTCTACAAATATTGATAAATATAATGCAGTAAGGCTCTCAGGCAGTCTGTATTACTTTCAGATATTTAATCTCCTGCAGATCAACTGTCCTCATTTCATTTAACTGTGCTGAGTCAACACTTGTGGGCATAATTTAGTCTTCCATCCTCTTTTGTTTGGAGAAGTAACCTCTTTAAATGTTCACATCAGTTCAGTTTAATTAACTTGTAAACCCTCTCATGTGTCGTCATGTTCATAGAAAAAGAATGGAAACTTGGACGAGAAGAAACTGTGTCAAGACTTTCATACATGTGACTGATTGGTGCATGTTTTTGTGTCATATTAGAGTCAGGAGGGATTTTCTCTAAAGCTTACACTACGCACATTGGATTCTTTTACATTTGCGTTACACTGTATCTTGCAAAGAGTCCTCATTTATTATTTAACATGATTTCTCAGTGCAAACTACAGTATTTTCACAACATTTTTAACAGATCACTTTTAAAAGTGTTGGGAACATGTCGCCAACTTCACCTGTGTCCCTCTCTATAATCACTGACGCCCCACTGGAGGTGTGTGCAGGTGTATTTTTCTGCAGAGTCTGCCCTTTGCCACTAATATCTTACTTTCCTCTCATGGTGCTTATTGAGAATGAGATTAAAACCTCATTTGAAAGTGAGACCGAGCCAAGACAGGCTCAGCAGCATACACACAGGACAGGACATACATATAAATACAATAATAGAGTCATTAAAAGAGCAGCAGTATTTAGTCTAGACTTTGTTTGTTAATGAAGCAGCTGCAGTTAGCAGTTTAAAATAATTATAGAAATAGGGTTTTCTAGTTTAAGCTTGGCCTGCAGGGACCGTAGAAGAACAGACTTGTTTTGCTAGTCTCTTTATAAAGAGGTAGCGACCAGGTGGCAGACTGTAGGCAGGACACGTCAAAGAGGAAGCTGTGTCGGCTTTCACTTTCACTGGTGATACAGTAAAAGACATTTCCTGCATAGTATTCCTTTTACAAAAGATGTGGCTTTATTTTAGTTTTAAAAAAACCTTGATTTTGTGCTATATTATATTAACAATCACTGTTGACACCGTCTCTTGTTGCGCAGGGTAAGTTCACCACAGCTAGTGATGTGTGGGCGTTTGGGGTGACCCTGTGGGAGATACTAAACTTCTGCAAGGAGCAGCCCTACTCTCAGCTCACTGATGAGCAGGTGATAGAAAACACGGGGGAGTTTTTCAGGGACCAGAAAAGACAGGTGAGTGTCGTTATAACATTTTATTTCACATAAAAACCAGTGAACCCCTTGCCTTAACCTCTTGTGCTCTGTGCTGCAGATCTACCTGCCTCAGCCTGTGCTGTGTCCAGACTCGCTCTACAAGATCATGCTGGGCTGCTGGAGGAGGAACACAAAGGAGCGGCCCTCCTTCCAGGAAATACACAGAGCCCTCGCAGAAATGCAGCCTTAAGCCGGGGCCGATGTTTAGGACAGTGATTCCTAGACTGCTCATCTCTGGAAGAAACGGTGCAAAGCAAGAGGAGACCATGATTCAGACACAATCCAGGTTTAAGCTATCTTGTTTCAGTTGAGAAACGAGGCGAGAGCCACCCGTGGGCTCCAAGCTGCGATTTGGGAAACGCTGTTTGATGGACTTCCTCTCTACACAGATGGACAACCAGAGACTTTTAGTGTGTCAGTTTAATTGGCACAATCACGTTGGCTAAGATGTTTTATAGACATACAGGTATTGTTAGAAAAATGTACTATGTTTTATAATTCACCAACCCTGACACACACACACCGAAATGTGATGAAGGTTTGGTTTGGACGTGTTGGTGAAGCCAAAGTTAAATGTAGCAAGTGACATTCGGCACTTTTGAAAATATATTTTAATTCCTTTTTAATATGAGTTCAAATCTCCCATGTTACGGTGTTTGATAGCAACATTGTCGAAGAGCTTTCTCGTGTTTTCTTTTGGAAGACTGCTTGAATGTAGAGGGGGAGGTGCAGCCAGCCATCACTGTTACTTTATATTCCAAGTATTTCATCTCAGTTTCTCAGACAGACTCCACACCTTTAGAAATAACAAGGAAATATCCAGCCACTCAGTCGTCTCATCTCCCTGCAGTTTTCCTTCTGTGATTTGAACATGAAGTGTATATGACTGTGTATTTTCAACAGATACGTCTAAATCTCAAATAGCAATATTTTGTATTAATATTTATATGTTCATATGTGTTTGTTTTGTTGATTTATTTGTGGGTTAATATTCTCTATAAGTTGTTTGTATCATGTTTGATGTGATTCAGTAACTTTCCAGCTCACATGTTTCGATCTGAACACTAAAACTCTCTCTTTTGTTCGTCTCCCGCTGCAAACCGTTTTGCTTTGATCACAAACTTTAAAGATGGATCAGATGTTGCAGATGTGCTTATTGAGGGTGCAGGTTTTTCTGTGTGGGCTCAACAGTATGTGTTTACAGTCGGCATCATGAGGGAAAGATGTTGCTGAATGTGTTAAACAAGTTAATGCATCAGATGCTTATAGTTTGTCTCAGCAGACAAAGAAAGTGTGTCGCCTTTAAAATGAGAAATGTAGAGGAAACGGGAATATTCAGCGTTTATGATGTGTTTTATTGGAACAGTGTGACTGCTTCAGATTAGTTTACATTAGGGACTGTTGGTTATTTATCAGAGGAGGAGGGTGGCTGGGATGTGACTGCATTTTCTTTTCATCCCTGGAGCTACAAACGTTTTTCCTTGAGTCTTCGGGGGAAAATGCACGAGCCTCCCTCCGCCATATTTTTTTATATTCACACGCCAACGCAACGAGCAGACAGCACAGAGGGGGTCAGAGTATTCATCATAACAGCTACATAAACACAAACAACACAACACATGCAGCATTAGCAACATGTGAGTATAAAAACAAACCATAACCACGTGCACGTAACATCTTAAATGCTGTATCGAAGGCGACTGGACGTGCTTGAGTTTCACCTCTCAGTTCTGAATGCGCTTTGACTGGAACGGGAATTCGATAAAGCATCAAGGAAGCTGTCTGATTACAGGAGCAGGACTGATGAAGCTTCTTGGATCAGAGGTGAAACTCGAGCACGTCCGGTTGCCTGCGATACAGCACTGCAATGATCTGGATGACTGTGGCCGCAGCAGCTGGAATAATATCAGTAACGTGGCTCAGAGGCCGTTATTAGATCTTTATAAAACAGACTTGGTTTAACACCGCTGTCCTACATGCAGGAGTGCAGAATTTAATGGGGTTTTATTTGTTTTGTGTTTTTTACAGGATCGATTTTGTGCAAATGGTTTATTTTTGGTGACATTTTAAATGAGACCTGCAGAATATGACGCAGTGATTTGATGAAACATTATTTTAAGTGTAGATTTGCTCCTCCATCCTGATGGAAGCGTTTGTCAGGTGTTGATCACACATAATATGTACAGTGACAGTCAGAGATTTTTAAAATGCAGCATTAATTCCTGTTTTTACACATGATGTAATTTTGGCATTTAAAAAAAAAAAACTGCCGTCAGGTTTTAGGGTTCAGGTCGTATTTAAAATAAATGCAAAATGCAACTATTAAAGTTGTATGTTCCTCCCCTCAGCGGTCACCAGTGCGTAAAACATGACTTAATGTGCCTCCCTCTTTTTGCGCCGTCATAAATAACAAACAGTCCCTTAGCTCGTGAAACACAGCTCATGATTCATTTGCAGGTTTTCGACAGTCAGTTTCTTGTTTCCTAAACTGACGTATGCTGGATTCCTTCCTCTTCCTCTCTGCCATATTTCTGTGTATAACTAACAGCTTGAACTTCGTCCTGCAAACCACTGTGTTTCACCACTTCAGCTGTCTTTACAGGCTCGACACTTATCAGAGGCTTTTGTCCCACTTACCTTCATAACAGACACTCAGTCGTGCTCCTTTCAACCTCTGTGTGGAAACCATCTTTATCTTTCTGTGTTTTGCAATCTAGGAAAGACAAAATCTGTACATGTAAATTAAATATGATGCTCATCGGATAAAAGAAGCCTTTTTTACATTCCTCTGTGTGTTATAAAAGAAGAGGGGGCGGATGTATAGCTGTAAAAATGTAATGGCACCCTGACTGATTCATGATTGGTTTTATTACATATTTGTACTCAAATGTTTTTCAGTGAGAATGTTTTTATATAAACAAGTGTTGTACATTGACAGACGAAATACAAATAAAATTCAAACAGGGAACTCTACCTGTCCCAGAGCTGCTGCTTTATTCATAAGCGCTCATTAATTATTACTGTATGGGCGGCGCCTGCTGCTGAGCCGACTGGAGTGAGGCTCTGATTGGCTGAGTGCTGCTGCTGTGTCCAATCACAGCACGGAGGGGGCGGGGTGAAGGGGATGACTCCACATAGGGAAACACTTCCGGGATCGGACAGACGAGTTGTTGATGCTGCGATAAAAAAAAACTTTGTGTCTGAGGTTTGTTTCCAGTTTGGAGCAGAAAGATGAACAAGGTGGTTTTGGTGACGGGAGCAAACAGGTAATAACTGTGTTTATTGTGTTTAATATAAAGCTAAAGTAGAGACATTAAAGATTTAACGCTACTTTATAATGTCCACCACAGTTTGGAGACAAATAATAGACTGTTTACTCCACTACACTTGTTTGATAACTTTAAATTACAGTCTTAATAATAATAATGATTAATGATATGTATTATTCTGAAATGGCCCATGATGCATGATGAATATTTTTACTTTTGGTACTCTATCTGCAGGACTCTGACTTTGTAATTTAGGCAAACAATAGAAATTATGTTTGGTGACTTTCAGTGAGCAGCAGCAACAGGAGGAAAAAACAAGATAACAGATACAAGATAAAAAATTGCATTGCACAACAAGTTAAGTTTGTATGATAGCATGTTGAGAAACACTGCATATTTAGTACTGTTAATATTTGCACATACAGTACATGTATGTGGATTTATTTTGGTCAGTAATGTATTTAAAGTCTCCTCTGTAGATGCTTTGTCTCGGCTGTTGTGATGGACATCTGAAGTACTCAGGTTTTCTAAAGAAGTAAAAGTAGTAACCCAGTGTGAAAATACTATCAGCATCAAAATGTAGCTCCTTAAAGGGATAGTGCACCCAAAAATGAAAATTCAGCCATTATCTAGTCACCCATATGCCGAGGGAGGCTCAGGTGAAGTTTTAGAGAAGGTTGTGAGGACTCTAAAACTTCACCTGAGCCTCCCTCGGCATATGGGTGAGTAGATAATGGCTGAATTTTCATTTTTGGGTGCACTATCCCTTTAAAGTACCTGAAGTACCCATTATACAGAATGACCCATTTAAGAAATAAAATACAGGCCTATTACTGTGCATAACTGGATTTTAATTATTGGTGCACTTTAGTGTTGCACCGGGTGAAAGTGCCGGTGGGTAGCTCAACCTAATAACAATAATAATAGCCTGGGGGCAGTGCAGCTGAAAGCCCTGGCAGCCATGGTGCTGAGGCGAGAGGTGGGGATGGTCAGGAGATCAGCAGAGGAAGAGTGCAGGGAGCGGGAGGAGGTGTACTCCTGGACGAGGTCAGAGAGACGGGTGGGGGCTCGGCTGTGGAGGGCTTTGAAGGTGAGCAGAAGGTTTTTGTGGTCAGTCTGGTTCTGAACAGGGAGCACGTGTAGTTGGATGAGAGCGGCGGTGATGTGGTCAGATGATATGGTGCAGGTGATGATCCAGCAGCTGAGTTTTGAATGATTTGAAGCCTGTTAATGAGTTTCCAGACTCATTGCAATATTCAATATGAGATGTGACAAATGTGTGGAGCAAGACTTCAGTGCTGGACTGGGACAGAGATGGGCAGAGTCCACCACTATATACAGAAATGTTGCGGAGGTGTAAGAAAGCTGTCCAGGTAATATTTTTCATGTGGGGTTCGAATGAAAAAGTGTCGTCCAGAATGACACCGAGGCTCTTGAGCTGGCTGGAGAAGAGGACGGGGAAGTTATCGATAATGATGTGAGGGACGAAGGCGCTTTGGATTTTGGACAGGGTGTTTTTGGAGCCAGTGAGCAGAGCTTCAGTTCTGCTGCTGTTGAGCTTCAAAAAGTTCCTGCTCATCCAACTCCTGACGTCCTGAAGGCAGGTGGTGAGGTAACCTGTAATAATTTACCATAGTCTCTTAACTTGTTGTGCTTTATATTTAGAATCTAAATATGCAAAGTAATAAAATAAATGTAGTGCAGTAAAAAGTACAATATTTACCTCTGAATTAAAGTTTAAGTAAATGGAAAAACTCACATTTAGCACCTTGAGCACATGCACCTGGTCACTCCTCACCACGTTAACACTGTGTGTCCCTGCAGTGGCATTGGCCTGGCGCTGTGTGAGCGTCTCCTCTCTGAGGACACAGAGGGTCTCCAGCTGTGTCTGGCCTGCAGGAACATGCGGCGTGCTCAGGCGGCTCGCTCCGCCCTCCTCACCTCTCACCCCACAGCCCAGGTGGCCCTGCTGCAGATGGACACCAGCAGCATCTCCTCTGTCATCTCTGCTGCTCAGGAGGTCAAACTCAGGTGGGAGGACGGACTCACGGCAGCGTGGCACTCAAATGTACATTCGCATGTTCATGTAGTTATCAGCACTGATCAGGTTATGTCGTCGACACTGTGCTTTCTGTGTGTTATTGAGGTGAGTATGTGTGACTTTGACTATCTGCTGCAGGTATAACCGGCTGGACTACCTCTACCTGAACGCAGGCATCATGCCAAACCCACAGTTTGATGTAAAAGCCTTTTTCAAAGGCCTCTTCTCCAGGTACTTTGTTGATTTTACATGCAGCATCTTTAGCAGCGAGGCAAACCAGGCTATGATAATTGTAACCCTCCTAATGCACCAAACACTGCTGCTTCCCCCAAAAACCCAAAGTCCCTTCTAGTAACCATTTGACCTCAATGGGCTTCCCAGAGTCTGGGACTGCCAGTGATCTCTTGTGACGTGTGCATCAGTAACACCTGACTGCATTGATTGCTTTTTATACTTTGACCTTTCTATGTACAGCATCGTTTTAAAAACTTTCAAACATTTATTTCCTGTGCTGCCTCTCTAGTTTCTGACATCTTTATTGCAGCCGCATCATCGTCATGTTTGCCACTGGTGAGGGAATTCTGACGCAGGAGGACTGTGTCACCCCTGACGGCATGCAAGAAGTTTTTGCGACCAACCTCTTTGGTCACTTCCTGTTGGTGAGTGACTGCTGTTTTGGCTGCTGAATGATCTCATTTCATGGTTTGATCACGTAGCATCTAAAAAAAACAAACAACAAAAGTTTCCTTCAGTTTTCTGCAAGGAGAGGAATTCTTGTCAGCTGTTTAGCCTTGCTGGAATAAATATAGGTGATACAGGATCCGTCTGTCACTTAGCAACAGTGCTCATTAAAAATTAACAGTGCGTACTGTTCATAAGGTCACTGCAGACAGGATTCTGCTTACTGTGTGTTTGCAGATGAATTCTGATGTGTATTAAATTGCCGTCACAGAGAAACCGTCTCAAAGTTCCTGTTTAGACTTTGAATAGAAATCCATCTTTGCTGAAGTGACACATGGGTTTGCACGGTCTTTTTAAAACATGTAATAAAGTTTGACAGGAATTTAACTGAAAGATTTTAGTGGTATCTATGTGGGAAGAGATGACAGTGTCTACAGTGTGATCTTATCCATAGATACAATAATCTCATCTGTTTTTCAGACATGGCATCTGGACCAGTGAAAATGGACAGGAAATGCAAGAGCTAGGCATGAAATCATAAAGTAGTTGGGTAAAATTGAAAGAAATGTATGATTTGTTTGTGAGCATCATCAGCCACTGGCGCCTTGTGCGGCTCAAAGGTTCATTACAACCAGATAAAAGTGTTGGATGGATGAAAAATTGAGATTCTTACCACCAGTGGGGCAAAAAAAATGTAAAGTTTAAAGATGTTTACCTTCTTCTTATCATATTAAAATGCTCACTGTGCTTATCAGGGTATTTGGAAAAGTCCGTTTACATCCTTTGAAAGTGTTTTTGTCACTGACAGGCTCAGATTGTAACTTGCATCTGCAGTGATGCGAGCGCTGCGCCGGACCGTCCTTGAGAAGAGGAAACTGAGCCAGAGACAAAGCTTTTGATTTACTGGTCCATCTAAGTCCCAACCCTCACGTGTGGTCATGAGCTCTGGGTAGTGACTGAAAGAATGAGATCGCTGGGCTCAGCCTTAGAGATAGGGGGAGGAGCTCAGACATCTGGAGGGAGCTCGGAGTAGAGCCGCTGCTCCTTCTCATTCAAAGGGGTCAGTTGAGGTGGTTCAACATCTGATCAGGATCCTCCTGGGCGCCTCCTGTTAGAGGTGTTCTGGGCACGTCCCACTGGTAGGAGGCCCCGGGGCAGACCCAGAACACACTGGAGGGATTATATATATCTCATCTGGTCTGGGAACACCTCGGGGTCCTCCAGGAGGAGCTGGAAAGTGTTGCTGAGGAGAGGGACGTCTGGGGTGCTTTGCTTGGCCTGCTGCCCTGAGACCTGGCTTCGGATAAGCAGTTGAAAATGGATGGATGGATGGATGGTCTGTTTGTCTCGCTCAAGGAGAAGTCTTGTTCTGAAATCTTGTGAGAGGTAACTTGTTGCAAAAAAACAACAGTTGGAGAGAGGAGTGTCGGGAAAAGTTTGTTCTGTTTGAGGGCAGAAAGTGAAGCTAAGTGTTATCCAGAAGATTTGCAATGTCCTGTCTGAGTATGTAGCTGATTTCAACAATGTGGAATAGTCAACCAGATTTAAGAACTTTAAGACTTCTCCTTGAGCGAGACTTGGTCACACATAACAAACAGAGCGGATCAGTGAAAGGTAAGGAAAACCATTCCACTGTAGGGATCCTTTCTGTCTATCTGAGCCCGTCAGTGACAAACACATGTACTTTTAGTGGATATACATTGACAATGCAAACATACTTTGAGTGGCTACATTTACAGCCTGTTTTGCTGCTTCCCCAAAATGTTTTTGTCTTAATTAGTCCTTGTTACACTGCTTGTTTAAGGGGGGAATGTCGTGCTGTTATTCCTCCTCACCGTTCTTTATAAACGGTATGACGTGGGGAGTCGTCATGCCTTTAAGCCGACAGCGGCAGCAATAAGAGTCATATGTTTTCAAATGGGGCAGCCAGTAGAATAGGGCTATGCACAGGACGGCTGTGACGCTTTGATGATGTGTTATGTGTGCGATCCAACGCTGGGAGATTTTAAAAGTAGATAGCAGCAGTTAGCAGCTAACTCGAAGAAGAAGAACAGCTGCCGAAAATGTCCTCTAAAGCCTAGTTCACATTACACAATTTTCACCGCGATTTTGACATCGCAGAGGATCTTGAGAGCCACCTTGGGTCGGAGGTGAGTCGGCAGACGAGTCCTCATGTGTGAACAAGCCTACGACCAAGTCGCCCCCTCGTCTGCGACTGGGACTGGATATCTGGCATGCTAGAAAACTGGAGATGTCTGACACGACTGACAAAGAGCATCAGCCAATGAGAGGCGGGATACGTCCCAGGTCAGCAAGCAGGAGGACGGAAGAAATGTGAGGAGGACAAGCCGTGATGTTGCCAGGTCTGCTTATTAGCCGTGACTTTGGGCTTGTTTTTTTGTAAAGTCGCAGTCGTGGTTTGGTGACGTCACTGCGTTATCTGGGGCTCTGTCTGCAAGGGCTCGGTGGAGAAATCTTGTGGTGTGCACACACAGGTCGTAACACAGTTGGCGAGACCTCCGGTGACAGAAACACACGTCGCCAGGTGTGAACACTCAAAAGATTACGATTATGTAATGTGAACTAGGCTTAAGTGAACAATGAGTTCGATGCGGCCCTATCGTGGGATCTCTGTATAAAAAGGGCTGTTGACACAAAAAGGTGGGACAGTTGGGTCCAGGTTGAAAACTGCTGATGTTTCCCTGACTGACGAGTTGGGATGTTTCTCTGAATGAGTGCTGTAATGCTGTGTTGTCCTCCTGTTATGACCCAGATCAGGGAGCTGGAACCAGTTCTGTGCAGAGCAGGCGCGACATCCCAGCTGATCTGGACCTCCTCCAGTAACGCTCATCGCTCAGCCTTTAACCTTGAAGACATACAGCACCAGAGAGGCACCCAGCCTTATAGCTCCTCCAAATACGCCTCTGACCTGCTCAGCCTGGCGCTCAACACACACTACAACAAACAGGTCGGCGCTCACACACACCTCACGTGCTGCTCATCACCTGTGTCTGCAGGGCCAACTTATTTTATTGATTTAGTTTTTAATCTGCCATGATGTTGACAACTGTGATCCTGATTTTGTCACGCTCTCTAGGGTCTGTACTCCTCCGTCATTTGTCCTGGTTTTGTGATGACCAATCTGACCTACGGTATCCTGCCCTCCTTCCCAGCCCTCCTCTGGACGCTGCTCATGCCTGTCTTCTGGCTTGTGAGTACAAACTGTTAACACGCACACACCTGAAATGATTTGCTCATATCTCAACTAATTGTTCCTCCCTGATCTCAGATAAGAATCTTCACCAACACGTTCACCCTGACCCCTTATAATGGAGCTGAAGCCCTGGTGGGTAAAACACATTGAGCATTTTTACACACGTTGAGTACAAATCAATTCGTCACTACCGCTCTCTCTTGCAGTTCTGGCTGTTTAAGCAAAAGCCTGAATCACTGGACCCTCAAGCCAAGTATCACAGCTTAACATCTGGGCTGGGCAACAACTACACACAGCCACGCAGGGTACGGCAAGAAATACTGTCCATTGAAATTTAGTTTAGAACAGTGTGTGAGATTTAGGAGGATTTAGTGGCATCTAGTGGTGAGGACTGCAGATTGCAACCAGCTGAAACTTCTCCTGGTGAGAATTCCATCAGTGTTCATTGTTCAGGAGGTTTGTACCGGGAGCTGAATCATCTGCAGAGGTCTCTTCCTCTCTGAAACAAACTGACCCGGTGATTTAAACCGATAAAAACACTCCAGTGCTCTCATTTTGGAGGGGCTGCTAACTGTTAATGCAAAAATGCCAGTGTTTGTCATGGCGATCTCCATGGATGAGCACCACTGTCTGTATAGATATAAACGGCTCATTCTAAGGTAACAAAAACACAATGATTTTTAATTTCAGGTGATTATCCGCCCTGAGAAAACATACTTGTTATATTCCATTTCTGCCAACACATCTTCCTAAATCCTGCACACTGGAGCTTTAAATATTCATGGGGTGAGTTTTGTGTCTGCTGTTCTGCTCTGCAGATGGATATTGACTTGGATACATCAGACGCTTTGTACGAGAAGTTGCTGCAACTAGAAGCTGAAGTAAGAAAGAAACTGACGGAAAAACAAAAAGAATCCGCAGCAAGGTCACAGTAGTCCTGCAGGACCCGGATCGCCTTGCGTATGACACACTTCTGGGATGGAGAGTATTTTATTCCTGTCTGGCCGGTTACCTGGGAGACAGACCTCACAGAAATAACTGTGTCCTGACACAGCAACATGCAAGCCTGAATTCACAGCACTAATTAACAAGTTACAGTGACTCTATCAGCATGAAGGAAAGTGTCTGTTATAGGACAAAGAGCCATGAATATGTGTGTTGTGATGGTTTGAAATAAAATAAAAACAACACTGAGCATTGCCTGTTCTCGTCCACTTCTTTCAGTCCATTCACCGTGGAAGAGTTCAGTCATAAGAGGTGATCAGCACAAACACACAGACATGGACGGCAGCTTAGATCTCCAACTTCTCAGCCTGTGCGCTCCAGGAGGGACTCTGTCCGGTGTGGTTGTTAATCCCATGATCCTCCCGGCAGAATGCGGTGCAGTCTGACAGCAGACTGTCAGTATCATCCCAGAAGTTTACATAGGTGGTCTGTGTGAGCCCCTCCGCGGTGTATGGCGGTGCCGGCACGTGCGCGCACCTGCAATTCCGCTCTGGAGGATTTGGAGCGCACAGCCAGCAGTGGTCCCCGTGTGCCGCCGCTTGGTTCCCCGTCACACACTCTTCCCCCTCCTCCTCCTCCTCTCCGCTCAGTTTCGGGTTGCAAAAAGCCCAAACCATCCCGCACAGATAGACGAAGAACGTGCCCATCACCATCACCATGAGCGCGTACGACTCTATCATGGCTTTGGTGACTGGAGATGTCATCTTCGGACGCGCAGGAAAAACAACCGGCCGAGTTCCCAAAGGTGCGATCAGGAGGGACTGTCGGTCCGACTGGCACCACCCGGTGCTTTGGAGCAGTCCAGCGCCACCTCGTTCAGTCACGTGACAAGCGGAAAATAAATGATCGCGTTTATTGCCCCTAAACTCAGTAAGTGTGAGAGAAAAATCAAAGTGTAGGCGGAATAAACTCATTTTGACGTTATTAAACAATAGTGGACTCTGCACAAAAACTGTAATTACACACATCATTAAATCCCATTGACTTCACATTATAATTTGAGACACATCTCCATTTCATTGACATCCATCTGGCAGTAAAGTTGTCTCTCCTCCGCCTCCTGCTGGAGCAAGATGTGGGCTGGTTTTACATCTCTTTGTTTCTGATATGCTTGTGTCTCTGAGGAAATGTTCATGTCTCACTGAGGTTATTTTGTGTCTTTTTCAGTTGTTTCCTGTCACCTTGTAGTCAGTTTGTGAAAACTGAGAGATTCTTTTCATTTCATTTGTGTGTCTTTGCAGCCATTCTGAGTGTCTTTGTGGCTGCTTTTGTGTCTCTTTGTTTATTGTCTTTATTTTATTTCATTATGGTTGTTTTTCTGTCTTTGTAGACATGTTGTGTCACTTTGTAGTCCTTATGTGTCTCTTTGTAGTCCTTATGTGTCACTTTGTAGTCCTTATGTGTCTCTTTGTAGTCCTTATGTGTCTCTTTGTAGTTGTTTTGTGTCTCGTTGTAGTTGTTTTGTGTCTCTTTGTGGTTGTTTTGTGTCTCTTTGTAGTCATGTCGTGTTTCTTTGTACTGGTTTTGTGTTGTTTGTGTTTATTTTGTTGCTTTGTGATTGTTTTTGTGTCTCTTTGTAGTTGTTTTGTGTCTCTTTGAAGTCATGTTGTTTTCTTTGTAGTATTTTTTGTCTCTTTGTAGTCGTTCTGTGTCTTGTAGTCATTTTGTTGCTTTGTAATTAATTTGTGTCTCTCTGTAGTTGTTTTGTTTCACTTGGTAGTCGAGCTGTGTCTTTGTGGTAATTTTGTGTCACTTTGTGTCCCTTTAGTTGTTTTTGTGTGTCTTTTTAATTGCTTTGTGTCTCTTTGAAACATTTGATGTTTCTTTGTGGTTATTTTAAGTCTCTCTGATCGGTATGTGTCTCTTTGAGTGACATGTTGCAGGTGGAGGCCAGGGGGGGACCCTGACATTGTGGACCCCAGGGCCTGTGCCCAGTAGGCCCGTTCAGTAATCCATTCCTTTAAGAAATTAATTTAACTTGTTACATTTTTGATGAATGTGTCATGTGACTGACTGCAGTTACATTAACTAACCTGCAGATGTCTTGTCAGGAACATCAAGAATCATAAATGCCTGCTGCTGGTAAACACACTTCGCACTGCCCAAGGTTACTTTTGAAATGTAAAAGTTACATATTACTAGTTGCAAACGTAATGTAACTTATTGCATTACTTTTCTACCAAATGTTTACACTGGGCATTCCTGCATGGTGAAAGGATGCAAAGGACCAGAATAGTGTTATATTCTAAGGTACACATATTTGCAATCACCAACATCTTGATTTGTGACTGTAATTTTGGGGCAGCAGTAGCTCAGTCCACAGGGACTGAGGTTGGGAACCAGAGGGTCACCAAATATGGAGCGTGGACTGGTGGCTGGAGAGGTGCCAGTTCACCTCATGGGCGCTGACGAGGTGCCCGTGAGCAAGACACTCTGACATCTCCTCATTTAATGCATGTTCAGGTCCTGTTTGTCTGTGTGTGTGTGTGTGTGTGTGTGTGTGTGTGTGTGTGTGTGTGTGTGTGTGTGTGTGTGTGTGTGTGTGTCTGTGTGTGTTTGTGGCTGTGATGAAGTCGCGTGTCATCACCAGGAGGAAGCGGCAGCATTATTTTATTTTTATTGATTTATTTTAAAAATCAATAAAACAAAAGCATTTTTTTTCATTTGTTTTCAAATTATATTTAAAATAATTTGCTTATATAAACTGAAGCCAAGGATTTTTTCCTGCTCTTCTCACTGTATCTGGATCATATTTAACATTTCCTTGAGACAATAAAAGTGACCCTTTTTAAAGATATATACTTTTTAAACTGTGAGTCTTACAACATGTGAATAATTTGTAAAACCTGAGGCTCCAGTTGTTTAATGTTAGTGTGTAACACTGAAGTACATTATTATCCAACCTCCAGGCTGTAATGTCTTTCATTACCACAGGAGATACAGGCATCATGTCAGTGTGAAGTATGTGGACACCTGAACTCAACTTTAATATTTGAGTATGTAAATCCAAAAGGTAACCCACACACAGCAGGCTACGTGGACAGAAAAGTCTATTTACTTTTGGTAATTAAGTGTAATCACACCCTGTCTTATTGTGATGTTTGCTGCAGCAGTTTCCTTAATTTTTCTTTATTACAGATGTTTTCTCAGTAACAACTGATTACCTTTTTTTTTTACTTAGTTACATGCAGCCAGTTACTTCCCCACACTGTGTGTTTAGTGAGTAGTTAGTGAGTTGTCTCCCAGCTCATCCTCCCACTCAGATGAAGCACATTAACACAGATGCACCTGCTGCCTCCCTCACGTGCCTGATCAGGTGTTGTGTGTGTATCAAACAGGGCTCGTGCATCAGTGTAACTCGCTTTAGTTTAAACCGACAAACTGTGATAAAGCCATATTTGTTCTAAGGGGATCAAAACAAGAGTGTGTGAGGGAGCCCATGCTTGTCTTTACAGAAGCTAGCAGGGCTAGCAACACAGGAGAGACTGGCATTGTGGGTAGTGTAGTTGAAAATTGTTCTATGACGCATTTAAGTCAACCGCATTCATTTCCAAAAAGAACTACACGCCCCACCCGCGCCAATACTAAGGTCCCGGATGTCTATCGCGCCGGAAGAGAAGAAGGTCCTTTTCCCAGCCATCTTGTGGCTTCATCTAGCGAAGTGTTCGCACCAAGCCTCGTAGAATCGGAGGAAAATCCTGCTGAAGGGGCGCCATCATGCCCGGACAAATGCAAGAAGGTTTTGGTTGTGCCATAACTAATCGGTTCGACCAGTTATTTGACGATGAGTCGGATCCATTTGAGCTGCTGAAGCAAGCCGAAGTGAAGAAGAAGGAGGCTCCTGCTCCTGGTGCCGCCAAGACGGCAGCGCAGGCTGCCAAGCAGCCGAAAAAGGAGTCCCAAAAAGACAGAAAGACCCCACTGACTGACAAGAAGGAGGAGACGCAGGCACCCGTCCCACTCAAGAAAGATGGTGAGATATATTTGTGTGTTTGAGCGCTTAGTGAAGCAGCAGGAGAAATATGGAGGCTAACGCGCTAAGTTGCTTGTTGCTAGCTAGCAGCGGTTCACAAGCCGCCGTGACATGAGGTCCGCATGGCTGCTTTTGTGCCGCTGTCTGCTGTCACTTTGCCGGGACGGCGACATGTATTCAAACGTGTTCATGCACCGGGACTTTGCTTATTCGGTGAAACAGTTTGCAGGCCGACTTGTTTTGGCTTGTCCCCCACCCCCACCGGCCTGGTTGAACAGGCAGAACCCGAAAGCCTGGCTAACGAGGCGAAGTGGCCTCCAGGTGTTTGAATGTTATCAATACTCTTAAAGTCTCGACTCTCAGTGAGAGAGTCACACTTGTTGCACATGTCACCCAGAGTTGTTCAAAACGAGGCCGTTGGTTTTACTGGGTTTAAAATAGTTTGAGATTTGGCCTGTTAGATTTAGTAAAATCCTCCACACGGACTCACAACATGTCAGAGTAACGTGAGGTCAGTGCGCTAACGTGACCGCGGTGGGTTTGCAGGTGTATTTGTCAAACATTAGGAGCAGCTCAGCTCTCATGGTGATGCACCTCGTGGTTGTAGTGTGGGGCGTGTTAAAGCACAGCCTCCAAACTGCCACTTCCCATTGGCGCACAGTACATGCTCAGTACATGTGATCGACCGGCCTCAGTCCTTTTAGTTTCATATCGCTGCTGTATAATTTATTTAGACGTTATTATATAAATTTTATCCTGCAGCCTATAAAAACGGCTCTACCTGTACACTTCGGTGTTGCAGTGTATTTATATTAATCTAGATTTATTAAGTGACACGCAGAATTGAAGCAGTGACTCGGCCATTATCTTCCTGCGGGTTTGCCAAGTGGTCTCATATCTGTTTGCTCGAGAGGAGATGAGACAGGTGCGCTGACTATGGTGCACCCAGCTGCCTCTGTGGAGTGTGTCTATTTTGGTAGCTGGCAATGGGTGGGACTTGTTGTGTCACACTGGGCCGCTGACAGTCAACCATGCCTGTGCCATGCAGGGTTAAATACTATGTGAGCGTTCATTCCAGCCACAGTGACAGTGACCGGGTGATTTTACTGATCAGCACACTTTTCAATCAGACCAGGAAGTAATGAGTGATCGTGCTTTTGTAACACAACATTACTCACCTCTGTGTTAAGTTTTGTGACTTTTGTAAGTGGAATAAATGGATAAATTAATGAATGGATCCTGCAGGCTGCCTTAGTTCTTAAATTCTGTGCGTTAATTGGAATTATTTGCTCCATTTCAACAGAACAATCACCTCCTCTTCTCTCTCTTGTCTGGGGCTCCACAGTGGGTCCTGGTCTAACAGTACTGTTGGTCCTCTAATCCTCCTGTTGTGGTCAATCCTAGGTGCCGGCATGAGGAGAATGGGCCGCAAGCCGGAGGGCGATGGCTCCAGACCCCAGGGCGGCCAGGGAGAGGGGCGCCCCCCTACAGACAGACGGCCAGTGGACAGGCGGCCACCACGGCGCTTCGAGAGGCCTGCTGGTGAAGGTGGTGAGAAGCCCGAGGGCGGCGAATTCTCTGTGGAAAAGTGAGTTTATATTCTAATCAGAATATGATTTTAAATAGACAACTATTAATGAATAAAGTACAGTGAATCCACTACAGTTACACCTCTTTTGACACTGTGTTTTCTAGCTTAACATGAGGCAAAAGCAGCAGTCATTGGGGGTGGGGTATGGGCAGCAACTGTTAAAGGCGTTGCTTACAATGATAAGGCTTATTAGAGTTTTGCCCAGACTACTATAGGCGCATACAGCTCTTTATCTCATCAGTTAACTTGTGTAAAATTCCAACAAAACAGCCACAAAAACAGAAGTCAAATGTCCAAATGTAGATATTGACCAACTGCTAACATCAAACTTTATATAAAGGCCATAATCACTTATTTCTCAGTAGATTTGAATGTAAATCATCTCAATTAACTTAAAGTAATTAATGACACCTGTTGCATGAGCGTGCTGGTTTCTGCTAAGTATTGTCATTCTCTGGTAGCTTTGCTGTCCACTTTGTCACCTTACGGGAAGAAAACTCGAGTAAATAAAGCCTATAAATGCCTTGCCTTTGCCCCAAGCTTTGACAGGGATTTAACCATGTTGCTTGTCCCTCTCCTTAGACCCATTGGCGACAGGCCGATGAGAGGACGGGGCGGTGGCAGAGGCGGCCGAGGAGGCAGAGGCCGCGGCATGGGTCGCAACGATGGCTTTGACTCCAGAGGAAAACGTGAATTCGATAGACACAGTGGCAGTGACCGATCGTAAGTACTTTTTCGCTTCTCATACTGACCTAACATAAATTAAATGTTCTTAATGTGCGCCAGGTGTGCTGAAGGAGGTGGCGTGTGTTCTCATGTAGTGCTTGTTCCATAATCGTGGCTAAAGCTAATGTTCTTCCAGTAGTCTGAAAGGTGAGGAGAAGCGTGGTGGAAGTGGATCACACAACTGGGGCACCGTCAAGGATGAACTTAAGTAAGTTCTTGTACCAGCATAGTTACAGAAACTTAGCATGATTGAAGGATGGGAAGGAACAGAACACATGAACACTTCCTTACTGAGAGCAGAATTGCATGCATGCAGTAGGTTTCTCCTACTAGGGCATAGTTTTATAGCTGTATCTCTTGGAGATGGTGATTGTATATCATAGGTGTGTTTTGTTTGTACAGCACATTATTCCAAGTAGTTAAATCATTTAAAGAAAATAATTCAAAATGCATTCAGTTGCCAGTTAACTTGGTACTAAAGTTAATGCAGGAATCCTTAAATAAATCCTTCATGAAGCTGATCATCAGTTTTTGTTTAATCTGTTTTGGAGGTGTTGATTCAGCGTCACGGTCATTTTGGAGAATTCAGTCTGTGGTGCTTTAACTGTGCTGTGTGATACTGTCACTAATGATCAGTCTGCAGTCATTCATTAAATAGAGAGGACTAAACATTATAAACACCTGAGTATAATGCAGTACAGTTAAATCAACAGCTGTTGCAAGATTTGACATTATAACCTCCATGAAGGATTTATTGCATGGCTTTGTGTTAAATAAGACTTTTAGGCTGAAGCCAGTATTTATGCTGCCATAAATAGTTGTCATAAAGTGAATATTATGATTTTAATTTCCTCATTCTTTTTAGTTAAACAGTAAAAGTAATATATTATGTAGCTTGCTGAACATGTCGTCCACAACAGGGTCCAAACTTTAGCAATCAGAACGCACAATGACAAATTATATTTATCCGTAGTATTTCCCCAGTTCTCAATACCAAGCCTCATGAGATTTTTTTTTTTCTTAACAGCGAGCTCGACCAATCAAACGTCACTGAAGAGAACCCCGAAGGAGAGGAGCATCCACCTGCCGACTCTGAGAACAAGTAAGTTGTTGTTTTGTTTTTATATATTCCGAAGAATAAATTGAAGAGATTTTTCAAAGATGAACCCTGCAAAGTCTGTCCAGCGTACCCAGCCTCTTGCCCAATGTCGGCTATTATTCAGTCTCTCTTAAAGGCATAGTGCACCCAAAAATGAAAATCCAGCCATTATCTACTCACCCATATGCCGAGGGAGGCTCAGGTGAAGTTTTAGAGTCCTCACATCACTTGCAGAGATCCAAGGGAGAAGTGGCCAGCAACACAACTCCACCTAATGGAGGCTGACGACCCAGATTCAAATTTCCAAAAACACATAATTGAAACCACAAAATATCTCCATACTGCTCGTCCGTAGTGATCCAAGTGTCCTGAAGCCCCGACATAAAAAGTTGTTTGGAAAACGTCATTTGAACTCTGTTTTTAGCCTCATTGTAACCTGTAGCTCTGACTGCCTCTGTGTACACTGTGCTCATGTGTGTGCGCCTGTGTGCGAGACCAGCAAAAGCACGTGAACACACATGAAGGCAGTGCTCATGTCTCAGTCTCGCGCCCAGAGAGGCAGTCAGAGCTACAGGCTACAATGAGGCTAAAAACAGAGTTCAAATGACGTTTTTCCAAACAATTTTTTATGTCGGGGCTTCAGGACACTTGGATCACTACGGACGAGCAGTATGGAGATATTTTGTGGTTTCAATTATGTGTTTTTGGACGTTTGAATCTGGGGCGCCGTCAGCCTCCATTAGGTGGAGTTGTGTTGCTACCTCCTCTCCCCTTGGATCTCTGCAAGTGATGTGAGGACTCTAAAACTTCACCTGAGCCTCCCTCGGCATATGGGTGAGTAGATAATGGCTGAATTTTCATTTTTGGGTGCACTATCCCTTTAGACTACATTTCAAATGATGTTCGAGTGCTTGGATGGAGACGGGCAGTGTTTGTGGCCGTCCATTGCTTTGTTTAAGCGTAGGGGCTAAAATAAGCACAGTAATCTGAGTGTTGTATTTCCATCACTGCTGATAAGAGCTGATTGACGCTTGAGCAGATAAATACTGGTGTGACCACCGTAGAGTCATTTGGCCTGGGAGTGACTGCCGATTGTGACCTTTCAATACAAAAGCCAGATGTGAACAGGTGGAGGCTTTAGATTTTGTTTATGCTGCAAAGTCACTTTTGTTCCACCAGCCTGAATTTATATGAAACAATAATTCTGTGATACTGTGCGTCTGTGTGTGTGTTGAAGGGAGAATGAGGTTGAGGAAGTGAAGGAAGAAGGCCCCAAGGAGATGACTCTGGATGAATGGAAGGCCATGCAGGACAAGGAGCGGGCCAAGGTGGAGTTCAACATCCGCAAGGCCAACGAGGGAGCTGATTGGAACAAAGGATTTGTGCTGCACAAGTCAAAGGCAGAGGTGAGGCAAAGTTATGGCTCTGCTCGTTCTCAATACATCCATAGTTCACATTGGCGATGAGTTTGGTAGACTTGACTTTGTAGACCGTACTAGATAAATGCAGGCAGGTCTTGCAACAGTTTCCTATGAATGACTTTAGAGTGGTCAGACTTACCACAAGCATCACTGTCTAAATAAGCTGCTAAAAAATATGCAAAAGGTCATTAACACCTGCACGTCACACATTCCACTGCAGCCACAGGTCTAGGTGGACGTTGTCGCTTCCTGACATGAGTGTAAATCTATTTGACTTTTGTTTGTTTCAGTATTGCTAAGAGAGATGTCATGCAGAGACCGTATTAGCCAACAGATTAGAAATTAAGACAGTTGAAAGCAAAACTGACATTAGTCACTGACTCATAGTTTAGCTCTCATCTCTTTGTGCGGGAAACACTTGTCACACCTTCGCTCTGCACTTCAATTCAACACGTAGAACAATTCAGATTGAAACTGTTCAATTGGCAAATGTTTACTGCTCTTACTCAGGCCAGACGTACACTGATGGTATTGACAAGTGAGCCCAGACTCCACATTGAGTCAGTAATGATGGCAGATGGAGCGAAAGATGAATGTTTTAATGTTTTGCTTGTTTTCCAACACAGGATAAGAAAGAAGACCTGATTGAGTCTCCAGGGGAGGAGCACAAGGTACAGGCTCCTTTTCTTGCACGCTCTCGGAACTCAAATCATACACAAACTAAATAAACCAGCGCTTTACATATACATGAATTATAATTTGCTTTTACATTTTATTTTATTTTTTTAAATCAGCCTGAGGACGAGCACCACTTCCGGAAGCCAGCCAATGACATTACGTCCCAGCTGGAGATCAATTTTGGAGACCTGGGCCGTCCAGGTCGTGGACGCGGTGGACCACGTGGTGGCCGGGGAGGCCGTGGCCGCGGTGGTGCACCCGGCGGTGCTCCCAGGGACGAAGCCACTAGGCCGGCCCGTGGAGGAAGGACTGACAAGGTAGATCATGTGACAGGAAGATTAGCTGCTGTGTGTTAACACCCAAGTATCTGCACTGATGATAGAAGAGACTAGAAAGAACTTAATGCATCCCTGAAGGGAAATTCAACTCTCCAGCAGCTAATAAACTGTATCGTCAACAGTCTCACAATATGATGCGTGTCGTAATGGTCAGAAAACATAAACAATGAAAACTTTACCAATGTTTTTAGAATCAACTCACTGTCACTGACGGTGTCCATAGGTCCTTTTTAAAAAGTCTAAAACTGTGTACTGTTGTATAACAATAAGGCCTTAAAAGTCATTAAATAGTCTTAAAGTTCAGAAGGTTTTTATTGTTGATTGCAGGACATGCAGAGAATCGAAATAAATGCCGTTTGCCTCTCACCTAGTGTGTCTTACAATTTAAGAGCTAAAGAAAGCTAAACTGGAATAATAATACAATAATAAACAATATGTACAAGTAAAAATAAAGGTACAACTAAGCAGTATAAAGCAGGACACTCTCGAACATTCTTAAAACCTGTGTTTAGAGTTTAATGTCAAACCTTAATTTGTGAGGTCTCAACTGTTTCAAATATTTTATCTAATTTCATTTTAATTCTTTTTGTGAAAATGAGTGAAGCTTTTACGTGTAAGTCCACATTTCTAATGCTACAAATCTCTAAAAAAAACTGTAGTACTGTCATTTAACTTCATACTTGCGCGTACCTGTCTGCAAAATGCAGAGTAACTTAACTTGCTCTAATAATCGTATTCCTACTAGGGCTAACCCCAAAAATTCAAAGCTTCGTTCGATTGCACCCCTTTTTGGGGGGGGGCCTTAAACGCAACACTAACCCAACGAGCGCATTCAGAGCCGTTCTGAGTCTGGTGTCAGACACTTCTGATGCTCTGAGTTGCGCATCTGTTTGATTGTGCTGCAGTGTGCACCGAGGTTTTTTAATTTAAGGTGCTCACAGACTCAGACGCACTATAAGCGGAGCGGACTCCGTGAGGAATGTCTGCAGGCATTCGAGCTTGAGTAGTCGAGCACACTTACACGTTATAGTTTCCTGTAAAAATGTCAGTGAAACACTACATTACCCCAATTCTTGCGCGTTTCTGTCATGGTGATGTGAAAAATACATGCCGAGCACTCTTTTGAGTGACACTGGTGCCCAGAGCAAAGTCCGCGCGGTTGTAAAATCTGAGCTTTGCGCGCACAGGGCTTGCGGACGTCCGCTTTTAGTCTGTGCGGACCTCCGTGGAGTCCCCCACCCACATCGTGAAATGCTTCCAATTAAATTCGTTCTGGGATCCGAAGCTGGAGTTGAAGGTCAGCCCTAATTCCTACATAACACTTATCTCTACCACATGTATACAACTGGCCTGCAATGCTGCGACGCTTAAATAAGTAAAACATGGCCTGTCCTAAATTTGGGTAAAAGGTGTCTTTGAAGCATTAAACTGTCTGAAGATGTAGACACCCTGACAGCATAATATTGATGTCTGCATCATTTTCTGTCCCTGTTCCATGAAATGCGTTCATGCTTTTGAGGCACACAGCTTTCAGTTTGTTGCATATTCTAACTCCTCCTTCGTGTCTGCTTCTCCTCAGTCATCTGTGTCTGTGCCCAACGTGGACGACCCAGAGGCCTTCCCAGCCTTGGCCTAAGCCCCGGCTGCTGTCCCTCAGGCCTACAGGAGCCCCCTGAGCACCTCCACTACGAGGCTTGCATGTTCCTGGATCCTTCAGCAAAGTGAAATGATGGAGAAGACTGTCATTAACTATGGCACTCAACTTGAGGACTGAGTTTTACCCAATAAAAACAAAACGAAGATGGAAAAAAAAAACAGAAATTAACAAAAAAAAAATAACAAAAAAAGAAAAGGACTTCTTGCTACTCCGGAGCAACTTATTGGTAGAGGTTTTGTACTTGGAAACAAAGTAGCAGGGATGTTTTCATACAGTATTTTTTTCAGAGGTTATGCATTGTCCATTGATAAATTTTTGTAATTGCTGCTTGAAAATATGCATTTCGAAGTGTAAGCATAAGAAGGGTGTCTTAAGCTTGGTGTGAAGCCATTGCTTGCTCGCTTTGAAATAAGCACTGTGGAGCTCCAACCCAAGCTCATAAGCTCTGCTGCACCAGGTATTTCTGATGAAGTTACAGCTTCACTCATTGAGATTTACTGAGTTTTTTCTTTAGCACTGGGGTATTGTTTTATATTTTATACAGGAGGTCTATTCTTCTATGATCTTCGGCCTGTAAATCTTAACTATTTTCATAAATTCTTCAGAGACTGTATTTCACATGGTGCAAATAGGACACACCTTGATCTTTGGTCAAGTGTTGCTGCCTGCATTTGAATGCATTGATGAAATGGAGCCTGAGTCTGTATTAAGGTTTTTTTTGTACTGAAATGTTCTGAAGGAGGAACATTAGGTCATTTTGGAGGAACTCATTGGTGATTACTCTCCTAAATTTGCATTGATCCCGAGATATTTGTCTCGTGGATTAATTTGAAGCTGAAAGTTACTTCATGTGTTCTGATTTCTGACGTATTTGGGGTGTTACTCACCATCTGATCTCTCTTCCTCCCTGCTCATTTCATCTTTGATTACCAGCCATGTGCAAGTCAATTAATGCCTTTGTTTTTACTTTGAAGAGTGATTCGGAGAGGAAGTGTCTTCACACAGTTGAGACGTGGCTTTAGTCGTCTGGAAGCCTTCAGACCTTCTCCAGCTGTTCACACACTCCACTCGAGCGTCCCTCCACAGGTGTAAACTCAGCCCAGCTTCAGTTTGTTTTTGCAGTCTGTTCTGTGCTGATATTTTCCTCCACTGTTGACTTGCCCTGTAGCTTCCACAGTGGCACCACTGCATAATTGCTCTGAAAGAAATACAGTTGTTCATTGTGTGGAACAACTGAAGTGCTCCACAAATGTGTGAATTCTAGCCCTGCTATTAGAGACCTCTGTCGGTAAATAAAGATGGTCGATAAATCTTTTGCACTGTCACTTTTTTAAATGGTAACTTGAACCCAGGCAAAGTGGATCTGATAATGTGCACTGCTTGCTTTTCTGCTCACAACTGCATATAATCCACATGTGATCTCCGATTACCCTCGCTCTGTTCAGAGTGAGTGTTCACACGCGTCTCTTTACTTAAGCAAGCTTCTTAAATGGTCTCCTGCTTCAGGATTTTTTGTGTGTGCAAGCTTGACTTGAAGGTCTGGATCTAGAGATGTGCAATCGGTTTACACGCACAAAATATTCTGTTTTTTGCCCGTATTCTGAAGGAAAAAACCCTACAATACTCCTGTAAAATATTCCGTTCATACTTTTAAGATGCAGCTGTGCATAATTCAGGTCAACATGCCCTAATGTGTCATTTTTCATGTCAACACAAACGAGGTGCGCTGCTTGAGCTGTTTTTATTCTTTCTGCCAAAATTTGATTTTTATTCAGTTTTCTATTGGTGGCGGTATCACTCTGCAGTGAACATATCCTCTCTTTAAACACCTGAGAATGTCAGCAATGCGGTTTTGGGCATATGCCAAAACTATAGTCCTTCAAAATGTTTAAAAGTAGGTGTGTTGCATCTTATATGGCAGCCCGAGCTTTACAAACTGTTGAGTTGGTTTGCACGCTACGCAGTGTAGCAGACAGGTTACAAACTGCAGTAAGAACTTTAACTGGGACGCATTTTCTGAAAGCACGATACACGTCCAGAGAATGATCCTAAATTGGAAAATACTACATTTGGAAGAAAGCCTACTTCAAAATACCTAACAAAATATGCTGTTTACACGACCTTCAACAACTTCAGAATTTTTTTCATCTGGAATAATACTGTGTAACGAAGTGCATGTGAGGATTTTACTGACCTGTTGTCACTGGTCAGTAAAATAGTTTAATCTCAGGTCTCTATTTCTACTGGTTTTATAACAGTGAGAGATAGTTTACACACTAAACACATGATTTTAGCTTCATTTTAACTTGTGCAAAGTTAATTTTAGTCCACAGTGATGTTATTTTATGCTCTAAATCAATCACTGCAGTTTATAAGTAAAACTTGCAAGTAAAATAATCCACACTGTTACTCAGCTTTAGTTATAAATGCAGACGGACGTCATCAGTCATGAACTACTTTTCCACTCTTCTGCAGCAGAAACAGTCTGGTGTTACTTTAAAGTGTTTATGTGACACATTCATTATCATCCAACTACATAGTAAAACATACTCTATAATAGTGCCAAATACAGCCTAGAGATACCGACATGTAATTTAAGTACGGTGAACTGTGAATTTCTGGATTGCATTTTCAATATTTCAACATTTTCTCTTATAGGATAACAGTACTTTTTTACACCCCACACCACTGACATTTCATCTCATCACTAGTCCATAGCCATCAGCTTGAGGCGTCCTGTTCTACATATCTACCGAGTTTAGTAAAAATCCATATGGCGGTTAGGCCTAGATAAGAAATGAGCTCTCTAGCGCCCCCATTTTGTTTGATGGGGTCAATAATGGAGGGGTCCCCTCAGATTATGTGTGGTCATATGCCTACAAAGTTGCGTGGTGATGGGTGAAACCCTTGAGATGTTATACACCTTTATGTGATGAGCCACGCCCTCCGCAATATTCATTGCCTTATAGAAGCTCAGTTTTAGTAAGTTTTCCAACTTTTGCCAAGAGGGAACTTTAGATATTGGTCCCTAGATTATGTTCACCCAGTTTCATGCAGATCGCTCAAACTTCCTAGGAAGAGATCCATTTGAAGTGTTTTTCAAAACATTCAAAATGGTGGTAAATCTATATAAGTGGAAGTTATGGGTTCTTGAGGCAAATGTGTTCCTCATGAGGAGAGGCATCTCTGTGCAAAGTTTCATGTCTCTACCACATACGGGGCATGAGATATGCCCATTCAAAGTTTGACATTTCAATGGGTTGCTATAGCGCCCCCCTTTGGCCAATTGATGTAATATTGCTTCATTGGCATCCTCCCATGACCCTCTACCACTGTGCCACATTTCACATGGATTGACCAAGTCAGTGAGGAGAAAAACGTGGAACACACACACACACACACACACACACAGAGTTTTCGTCATTACATAGTCAGATATGAAGCAGCCTCCTTCATTAGTGCTTTTGATGATGTCGCTCGTGATCAACACCTCCGCCTCTTTCACATGAACACACCTGCGGCTGGACAGAAAAACTCAATTGACTGAACTAGTTGATAACCAGCTTTGTAGCACCGGTTATCCAGACGGCTGATGTGACAGGTTAGTCAGTCCAGATAATGAAAAGATATCCTGGCTAAGCTGTACAGGCCTCAGGTCACACAGTTTACCCTGTTTCAGACCAGCAGCTCATACAAGAGACAGATAATCAAACAGAGATTAAATCACTTTATTTGCACATTAAAATTAACAAATCATTCTCATTACAGCTGCGTGACTAAATGAAGCAATTAAAGCGACCAAAGAAAAATACTATACATAGAATCTTTTTTGCAACGACATTTTTTACAGACATTTATGGTCCCAGAGGATGAACCTACTTTGGTGATTTAAATCAAATCAAGCTTGTAATTCTTTGTGCAAAGCAGAGTCGGAAAGCGTTTTTCTGTGTTCAGCTGATGCAACATAGACTATTTAACACTATGTACAGAAACACAAACAATATGCAGCCCAGCAGCGTCCCTGTGCCCACATACCTGAGATGCATCAGTGCAAACATAGTAAAAACAATTCCCTGATTTTTCTACCTGTCTGTCGCCACCAGCACGTTGTTGTTTTTGGTTTAAAGATAATTTGCAAACAGCTTCTGAGTGGAATAAGGAGCATTCAAGCGAACTGCAGGATGACTTTGGTGATCATGTGGCGCCATTATCAGCTCAAAATGTAAACTTACGGCCAAATTACAAGACGTTGCTGTGCTTTGCAGTGTGAGCTCTAAGTGACAAAATGTAGCATGCTAACACACTAAACCAAGAGGATTATACCTCGCATGTTAGCATTTAGCTGTGTCCAGTCTCACAGAGCTGCTGGCATGGCTGCAAACACTTGTTTCCAGATATTCAACAATGCAAATAAGAGTGTTAGAATTGATTTATCATGGGTCAAAATAGTAACCAATCATCTGTCACCAATATCACCCACACGCACCACTAACAAACGTACCTTTCTCCTGGTTTACATGAGGTAGCATAGATGCACGCTATGATAAGAGTATGCATGACCTTTGATATGTTACAGTAGGAAAAAAACAGCATATGGATGTCTTTTTCAAACAGTTGGCTTTAGACAGGCAGAAATGATCTGATATACTCTGTCGTGTTAACTGTACTGTGCTCATTTCGCTCATGGCATTAGTGTGTCCGACGCTGCTCTGAAGAGAAGACAAATGTAATGCATGAAATAAGTATTTTTCCAGTCACTGCACAGCTGCTCTGGACGGCTTCAGCCACAGCTTTTTGTCACAGTTCTCAGTGAGTAAGGAGGTAGTTGGTGCTGAAAAAAAGCGGGATCCAGTCGCCACCTCCGGCCACTGCGTCCTGTCTTCACCAAACCTCGTCTCATCAAAGAGTTCTGGTTTCAGGTGAACACTAAGTGTCCTGGAGGAAGTCACTGCAGTCAATTCTGACCGCGTTCAGAGTCAACTTCCCCTCAAACCGCAGTGGCTCTACAAAGATGCTGTGACTGGGGAAGAAATCCAGCATTTCTTCAAACTCGTCCTCCTCCTCCGGATCCTCCTCGTCTATATTTCCCGGGCCGTGTGATGAGATGTAGTCCACGGTCGTGTTGGTGTCCAGAGAGGTCTGCGTGTGGTCGGAGCTGTCTGAGTCGTGGGAGAAGCTCTTGATGTAGGTGGTCAGAGGGTAGAGCAGTGAGGGCGGCTCTGCTGTGGGGCTCAGGCTGGTTTGAGAGGGGAGCTGCGAGGAGGTGTCCATAGATGTGCATATGTCACTGTTCTGCTTGGGCACCTCCTCCACGTCCACCAGGATGGGCTCTTGTTCCTCTTCGGTTACAGTGGAGTTGCTCAGCTGCAGCTGGAGGCTCATCTTGCCCTGTTTTGAAGAGAGATACAGGATTAAACTAGGAACAGTGAGTTGTAACTTACAGATGTTTGTATCTGATCCACATTACCTTCTCCTGGGTACACTCTTTGGCCCACTTGCTGTTTGCAGGATCTGGCACAGTATCGAGCATGAGGCACTGGAAATACACCCAGAACCTGCAGGAAACAATATAGTATGGAAGGTTACTGGCAGTGTACTTATGTATTTTTAATGCTGCAACATTTCTGTGACAACAATGGTTATTTGTTTCTGCACGACTGTAAACGAATAATAAAATCTTTGAGCGTGTGAGTTTCTTTCACTGATAAATCCACATGGAGCTGCTGTTGGTGTCCTACCTTTCCTTCACTGCAGAACAGTGGCACAAACACACCAGAATCATCGCGATCGGGGCAGCGACTGCGCACACGATCAGGGGGGACAGTTGGGTCTCCTCTGCATAAGTGACAGTGAGAAAAAGAGATGTAAGACGCAGCACATACATTTAAACCAGGCAAAACAACTGTATTAAGCTGTAAATATAATTTTTATTACTAAATTGTTTGACATGAAGATTTGTGATTGTCAAGACTTTCAGGTGGGGTGGGGACATTTTGAAATCCAACTCCTCAGGATAACTCTTTAGGAATTAAACAGCTAAACTGACCATTTTAAAGCATTTTCAAACAAAAATCCTCGATCAGTAGTTCTAAAAAAAACTTTGGACGACATGCTATACTATAACTTTTTTTATGATATTTGGACGACATGCTATACGATGACGTTTTTTATGATATTTGGACGACATGCTATACTATGACGTTTTTTTATGATATTTGGACGACATGCTATGCTATGACGTTTTTTATGATATTTGGACGACATGCTATACTATAACTTTTTTTATGATATTTGGACGACATGCTATACTATGACGTTTTTTATGATATTTGGACGACATGCTATACTATGACTTTTTTTTTATGATATTTGGACGACATGCTATGCTATGACGTTTTTTATGATATTTGGACGACATGCTATACTATGACGTTTTTTATGATATTTGGACGACATGCTATACTATGACGTTTTTTATGATATTTGGACGACATGCTATGCTATGACGTTTTTTATGATATTTGGACGACATGCTATACTATGACGTTTTTTATGATATTTGGACGACATGCTATACTATAACTTTTTTTATGATATTTGGACGACATGCTATACTATGACTTTTTTTATGATATTTGGACGACATGCTATACTATGACGTTTTTTATGATATTTGGACGACATGCTATACTATGACTTTTTTTATGATATTTGGACGACATGCTATACTATGACGTTTTTTATGATATTTGGACGACATGCTATACTATGACGTTTTTTATGATATTTGGACGACATGCTATACTATAACTTTTTTTATGATATTTGGACGACATGCTATACTATGACTTTTTTTATGATATTTGGACGACATGCTATACTATGACGTTTTTTATGATATTTGGACGACATGCTATACTATAACTTTTTTTATGATATTTGGACGACATGCTATACTATGACGTTTTTTATGATATTTGGACGACATGCTATACTATGACTTTTTTTTATGATATTTGGACGACATGCTATACTATGACTTTTTTTATGATATTTGGACGACATACTATACTATGACGTTTTTTATGATATTTGGACAACATGCTATATACTATGACGTTTTTTATGATATTTGGACGACATGCTATACTATAACTTTTTTTATGATATTTGGACGACATGCTATACTATGACGTTTTTTATGATATTTGGACAACATGCTATACTATAACTTTTTTTATGATATTTGGACGACATGCTATACTATGACGTTTTTTATGATATTTGGACGACATGCTATACTATAACTTTTTTTATGATATTTGGACGACATGCTATACTATGACGTTTTTTATGATATTTGGACGACATGCTATACTATGACTTTTTTTATGATATTTGGACGACATGCTATACTATGACGTTTTTTATGATATTTGGACGACATGCTATACTATGACTTTTTTTATGATATTTGGACGACATGCTATACTATAACTTTTTTTATGATATTTGGACGACATGCTATACTATGACTTTTTTTATGATATTTGGACGACATGCTATACTATAACTTTTTTTATGATATTTGGACGACATGCTATACTATGACGTTTTTTATGATATTTGGACGACATGCTATACTATGACTTTTTTTATGATATTTGGACGACATGCTATACTATGACTTTTTTTTATGATATTTGGACGACATGCTATACTATGACGTTTTTTATGATATTTGGACAACATGCTATATACTATGACGTTTTTTATGATATATGGACGACATGCTATACTATAACTTTTTTTATGATATTTGGACGACATGCTATACTATGACGTTTTTTATGATATTTGGACGACATGCTATACTATAACTTTTTTTATGATATTTGGACGACATGCTATACTATGACGTTTTTTATGATATTTGGACGACATGCTATACTATGACGTTTTTTATGATATTTGGACGACATGCTATACTATAACTTTTTTTATGATATTTGGACGACATGCTATACTATAACTTTTTTTATGATATTTGGACGACATGCTATACTATGACGTTTTTTATGATATTTGGACGACATGCTATACTATAACTTTTTTTATGATATTTGGACGACATGCTATACTATGACGTTTTTTATGATATCTGGACGACATGCTATACGATGACGTTTTTTATGATATCTGGACGACATGCTATACGATGACGTTTTTTATGATATTTGGACGACATGCTATACTATGACGTTTTTTATGATATTTGGACAACATGCTATAATATGACGTTTTTTATGATATTTGGACGACATGCTATGCTATGACGTTTTTTATGATATTTGGACAACATGCTATACTATGACTTTTTTTTATGATATTTGGACGACATGCTATACTATGACGTTTTTTATGATATTTGGACGACATGCTATGCTATAACGTTTTTTATGATATTTGGACGACATGCTATACTATGACTTTTTTTATGATATTTGGACAACATGCTATACTATGACTTTTTTTTATGATATTTGGACGACATGCTATGCTATAACGTTTTTTATGATATTTGGACGACATGCTATACTATGACTTTTTTTATGATATTTGGACGACATGCTATGCTATGACGTTTTTCAGTCATAGCATAGCATGTCGTCAAGAATCATGAAAAAACGTCATAGTATAGCATGTCGTCAAGAATCATGAAAAAACGTCATAGTATAGCATGTCGTCAAGAATCATGAAAAAACGTCACAGTATAGCATGTCGTCAAGAATCATGAAAAAACGTCATAGTATAGCATGTCGTCAAAATATCATAAAAAAAGTCATAGTATAGCATGTCGTCCAAATATCATAAAAAAGGTCATAGTATAGCATGTCGTCAAAATATCATAAAAAAAGTCATAGTATAGCATGTCGTCAAAATATCATAAAAAAAAGTCATAGTATAGCATGTCGTCCAAATATCATAAAAAAGGTCATAGTATAGTATGTCGTCAAAATATCATAAAAAAAGTCATAGTATAGCATGTCGTCAAAATATCATAAAAAAAAGTCATAGTATAGCATGTCGTCCAAATATCATAAAAAAGGTCATAGTATAGCATGTCGTCCAAATATCATAAAAAAAAGTCATAGTATAGTATGTCGTCCAAATATCATAAAAAAGGTCATAGTATAGCATGTCGTCAAGAATCATGAAAAAACGTCATAGTATAGCATGTCGTCAAGAATCATGAAAAAACGTCACAGTATAGCATGTCGTCAAGAATCATGAAAAAACATCATAGTATAGCATGTCGTCAAAATATCATGAAAAAAGTCATAGTATAGCATGTCGTCAAAAATCATGAAAAAAAGTCATAGTATAGCATGTCGTCAAAAATCATGAAAAAAAGTCATAGTATAGCATGTCGTCAAAAATCATGAAAAAACGTCACAGTACAGCATGTCGTCAAGAATCATGAAAAAACGTCACAGTACAGCATGTCGTCAAGAATCATGAAAAAACGTCATAGTATAGCATGTCGTCAAGAATCATGAAAAAACGTCATAGTATAGCATGTCGTCCAAATATCATAAAAAAGGTCATAGTATAGCATGTCGTCCAAATATCATAAAAAAGGTCATAGTATAGCATGTCGTCCAAATATCATAAAAAAGGTCATAGTATAGTATGTCGTCCAAATATCATAAAAAAGGTCATAGTATAGCATGTCGTCAAAAATCATGAAAAAACGTCATAGTATAGCATGTCGTCAAAAATCATGAAAAAACGTCATAGTATAGCATGTCGTCAAAAATCATGAAAAAACGTCATAGTATAGCATGTCGTCAAAAATCATGAAAAAACGTCATAGTATAGCATGTCGTCAAAAATCATGAAAAAAGTCATAGTATAGCATGTCGTCAAAAATCATGAAAAAAGTCATAGTATAGCATGTCGTCAAAAATCATGAACAACGTCATAGTATAGCATGTCGTCAAAAATCATGAAAAAAAGTCATAGTATAGCATGTCGTCAAAAATCATGAAAAAAGTCATAGTATAGCATGTCGTCAAAAATCATGAAAAAAGTCATAGTATAGCATGTCGTCAAAAATCATGAACAACGTCATAGTATAGCATGTCGTCAAAAATCATGAAAAAAAGTCATAGTATAGCATGTCGTCAAAAATCATGAAAAAAGTCATAGTATAGCATGTCGTCAAAAATCATGAAAAAAGTCATAGTATAGCATGTCGTCAAAAATCATGAACAACGTCATAGTATAGCATGTCGTCAAAAATCATGAAAAAAAGTCATAGTATAGCATGTCGTCAAGAATCATGAAAAAACGTCATAGTATAGCATGTCGTCAAAAATCATGAAAAACGTCATAGTATAGCATGTCGTCAAAAATCATGAAAAAAAGTCATAGTATAGCATGTCGTCAAAAATCATGAAAAAACGTCACAGTAGAGCATGTCGTCAAGAATCATGAAAAAACGTCATAGTATAGCATGTCGTCAAAAATCATGAACAACGTCATAGTATAGCATGTCGTCAAAAATCATGAAAAAAGTCATAGTATAGCATGTCGTCAAAAATCATGAACAACGTCATAGTATAGCATGTCGTCAAAAATCATGAAAAAAGTCATAGTATAGCATGTCGTCAAAAATCATGAAAAAAAGTCATAGTATAGCATGTCGTCAAAAATCATGAAAAAACGTCACAGTACAGCATGTCGTCAAAAATCATGAACAACGTCATAGTATAGCATGTCGTCAAAAATCATGAAAAAAAGTCATAGTATAGCATGTCGTCAAAAATCATGAAAAAACGTCATAGTATAGCATGTCGTCAAAAATCATGAAAAAAGTCATAGTATAGCATGTCGTCAAAAATCATGAACAACGTCATAGTATAGCATGTCGTCAAAAATCATGAAAAAAGTCATAGTATAGCATGTCGTCAAAAATCATGAACAACGTCATAGTATAGCATGTCGTCAAAAATCATGAAAAAAAGTCATAGTATAGCATGTCGTCAAAAATCATGAAAAAACGTCACAGTACAGCATGTCGTCAAGAATCATGAAAAAACGTCATAGTATAGCATGTCGTCAAAAATCATGAAAAAACGTCATAGTATAGCATGTCGTCAAGAATCATGAAAAAACGTCATAGTATAGCATGTCGTCAAGAATCATGAAAAAACGTCATAGTATAGCATGTCGTCAAGAATCATGAAAAAAATCATAGTATAGCATGTCGTCAAAAATCATGAAAAAAATCATAGTATAGCATGTCGTCAAAAATCATGAAAAAAGTCATAGTATAGCATGTCGTCAAAAATCATGAAAAAAAGTCATAGTATAGCATGTCGTCAAGAATCATGAAAAAAAGTCATAGTATAGCATGTCGTCAAAAATCATGAAAAAAAGTCATAGTATAGCATGTCGTCAAAAATCATGAAAAAACGTCATAGTATAGCATGTCGTCAAAAATCATGAAAAAAGTCATAGTATAGCATGTCGTCAAAAATCATGAAAAAACGTCATAGTATAGCATGTCGTCAAAAATCATGAAAAAACGTCATAGTATAGCATGTCGTCAAAAATCATGAAAAAAGTCATAGTATAGCATGTCGTCAAAAATCATGAAAAAAGTCATAGTATAGCATGTCGTCAAAAATCATGAACAACGTCATAGTATAGCATGTCGTCAAAAATCATGAAAAAAAGTCATAGTATAGCATGTCGTCAAAAATCATGAAAAAAGTCATAGTATAGCATGTCGTCAAAAATCATGAAAAAAGTCATAGTATAGCATGTCGTCAAAAATCATGAACAACGTCATAGTATAGCATGTCGTCAAAAATCATGAAAAAAAGTCATAGTATAGCATGTCGTCAAAAATCATGAAAAAAGTCATAGTATAGCATGTCGTCAAAAATCATGAAAAAAGTCATAGTATAGCATGTCGTCAAAAATCATGAACAACGTCATAGTATAGCATGTCGTCAAAAATCATGAAAAAAAGTCATAGTATAGCATGTCGTCAAGAATCATGAAAAAACGTCATAGTATAGCATGTCGTCAAAAATCATGAAAAAAGTCATAGTATAGCATGTCGTCAAAAATCATGAAAAACGTCATAGTATAGCATGTCGTCAAAAATCATGAAAAAAAGTCATAGTATAGCATGTCGTCAAAAATCATGAAAAAACGTCACAGTAGAGCATGTCGTCAAGAATCATGAAAAAACGTCATAGTATAGCATGTCGTCAAAAATCATGAACAACGTCATAGTATAGCATGTCGTCAAAAATCATGAAAAAAGTCATAGTATAGCATGTCGTCAAAAATCATGAACAACGTCATAGTATAGCATGTCGTCAAAAATCATGAAAAAAGTCATAGTATAGCATGTCGTCAAAAATCATGAAAAAAAGTCATAGTATAGCATGTCGTCAAAAATCATGAAAAAACGTCACAGTACAGCATGTCGTCAAAAATCATGAACAACGTCATAGTATAGCATGTCGTCAAAAATCATGAAAAAAAGTCATAGTATAGCATGTCGTCAAAAATCATGAAAAAACGTCATAGTATAGCATGTCGTCAAAAATCATGAAAAAAGTCATAGTATAGCATGTCGTCAAAAATCATGAACAACGTCATAGTATAGCATGTCGTCAAAAATCATGAAAAAAGTCATAGTATAGCATGTCGTCAAAAATCATGAACAACGTCATAGTATAGCATGTCGTCAAAAATCATGAAAAAAAGTCATAGTATAGCATGTCGTCAAAAATCATGAAAAAACGTCACAGTACAGCATGTCGTCAAGAATCATGAAAAAACGTCATAGTATAGCATGTCGTCAAAAATCATGAAAAAACGTCATAGTATAGCATGTCGTCAAGAATCATGAAAAAACGTCATAGTATAGCATGTCGTCAAGAATCATGAAAAAACGTCATAGTATAGCATGTCGTCAAGAATCATGAAAAAAATCATAGTATAGCATGTCGTCAAAAATCATGAAAAAAATCATAGTATAGCATGTCGTCAAAAATCATGAAAAAAGTCATAGTATAGCATGTCGTCAAAAATCATGAAAAAAAGTCATAGTATAGCATGTCGTCAAGAATCATGAAAAAAAGTCATAGTATAGCATGTCGTCAAAAATCATGAAAAAAAGTCATAGTATAGCATGTCGTCAAGAATCATGAAAAAAAGTCATAGTATAGCATGTCGTTAAAAATCATGAAAAAACGTCATAGTATAGCATGTCGTCCAAAATCATGAAAAAACATTATAGTATAGCATGTCGTCCAAAATCATAAAAAAACGTCATCGTGTAGCATGTCGTCAAAAATCATGAAAAAACGTCATAGTATAGCATGTTGTCCAAAATCATGAAAAAACATTATAGTATAGCATGTCGTCCAAAATAATGAAAAAACATTATAGTATAGCATGTCGTCCAAAATCATAAAAAAACGTCACAGTATAGCATGTCGTCCAAAATCATGAAAAAACGTCATAGTATAGCATGTCGTCCAAAATCATGAAAAAACATTATAGTATAGCATGTCGTCCAAAATCATAAAAAAACGTCATCGTGTAGCATGTCGTCAAAAATCATGAAAAAACGTCATAGTATAGCATGTCGTCAAAAATCATGAAAAAAGTCATAGTATAGCATGTCGTCAAGAATCATGAAAAAACGTCATAGTATAGCATGTCGTCAAAAATCATGAAAAAACGTCATAGTATAGCATGTCGTCAAAAATCATGAAAAAAGTCATAGTATAGCATGTTGTCAAAAATCATGAAAAAAGTCATAGTATAGCATGTCGTCAAAAATCATGAAAAAACGTCATAGTATAGCATGTCGTCAAAAATCATGAAAAAAGTCATAGTATAGCATGTCGTCAAAAATCATGAAAAAAGTCATAGTATAGCATGTCGTCAAAAATCATGAAAAAAGTCATAGTATAGCATGTCGTCAAAAATCATGAACAACGTCATAGTATAGCATGTCGTCAAAAATCATGAAAAAAAGTCATAGTATAGCATGTCGTCAAAAATCATGAAAAAACGTCACAGTACAGCATGTCGTCAAGAATCATGAAAAAACGTCATAGTATAGCATGTCGTCAAAAATCATGAAAAAACGTCATAGTATAGCATGTCGTCAAGAATCATGAAAAAACGTCATAGTATAGCATGTCGTCAAGAATCATGAAAAAAATCATAGTATAGCATGTCGTCAAGAATCATGAAAAAACGTCATAGTATAGCATGTCGTCAAAAATCATGAAAAAAATCATAGTATAGCATGTCGTCAAAAATCATGAAAAAAGTCATAGTATAGCATGTCGTCAAAAATCATGAAAAAAAGTCATAGTATAGCATGTCGTCAAGAATCATGAAAAAAAGTCATAGTATAGCATGTCGTCAAAAATCATGAAAAAAAGTCATAGTATAGCATGTCGTCAAGAATCATGAAAAAAAGTCATAGTATAGCATGTCGTCAAAAATCATGAAAAAAAGTCATAGTATAGCATGTCGTCAAGAATCATGAAAAAAAGTCATAGTATAGCATGTCGTCAAGAATCATGAAAAAAAGTCATAGTATAGCATGTCGTCCATAATCATGAAAAAACGTCATAGTATAGCATGTCGTCCAAAATCATAAAAAAACGTCATCGTGTAGCATGTCGTCAAAAATCATGAAAAAACGTCATAGTATAGCATGTCGTCAAAAATCATCATGAAAAAACGTTATAGTATAGCATGCCATCAAAAATCATGAAAAAAAGTCACAGTATAGCATGTCGTCAAGAATCATGAAAACTATAATATATACTACTATATACTATATACGTCATAGTATAGCATGTCGTCAAAAATCATGAAAAAATGTCATAGCATGTCGTCCAAAATCATGAAAAAACGTCATATAGCATGTCGTCCAAAATCATGAAAAAACGTCATAGTATAGCATGTCGTCAAAAATCATGAAAAAACGTCATCGTGTAGCATGTCGTCAAAAATCATGAAAAAACGTCATAGTATAGCATGTCGTCAAAAATCATGAAAAAACGTCATAGTATAGTATGTCGTCAAGAATCATGAAAAAACGTCATAGTATAGCATGTTGTCAAAAATCATCATGAAAAAACGTCATAGTATAGCATGTCGTCAAAAATCATCATGAAAAAACGTCATAGTATAGTATGTCGTCAAGAATCATGAAAAAACGTCATAGTATAGCATGTCGTCAAAAATCATCATGAAAAAACGTCATAGTATAGCATGTCATCAAAAATCATGAAAAAAAGTCATAGTATAGCATGTCGTCCAAAATCATGAAAAAACGTCATAGTATAGCATGTCGTCAAAAATCATGAAAAAAGCGTCATCGTGTAGCATGTTGTCAAAAATCATGAAAAAACGTCATAGTATAGTATGTCGTCAAGAATCATGAAAAAACGTCATAGTATAGCATGTCGTCAAAAATCATCATGAAAAAACGTCATAGTATAGCATGTCGTCAAAAATCATGAAAAAACGTCATAGTATAGCATGTCGTCCAAAATCATGAAAAAACGTCATAGTATAGCATGTCGTTAAAAATCATGAAAAAACGTCATAGTGTAGCATGTCGTTAAAAATCATGAAAAAACGTCATAGTATAGCGTGTCGTTAAAAATCATGAAAAAACGTCATAGTATAGCATGTCGTCAAAAATCATGAAAAAACGTCATAGTATAGCGTGTCGTCAAAAATCATGAAAAAACATCATAGTATAGCATGTCGTCCAAAATCATGAAAAAACGTCATAGTGTAGCATGTCGTCAAAAATCATGAAAAAACGTCATAGTATAGCGTGTCGTTAAAAATCATGAAAAAACGTCATAGTATAGCATGTCGTTAAAAATCATGAAAAAACGTCATAGTATAGCATGTCGTCAAAAATCATGAAAAAACGTCATAGTATAGCGTGTCGTCAAAAATCATGAAAAAACATCATAGTATAGCATGTCGTCCAAAATCATGAAAAAACGTCATAGTGTAGCATGTCGTCAAAAATCATGAAAAAACGTCATAGTATAGCGTGTCGTCCAAAACCATGAAAAAACGTCATAGTATAGCATGTCGTCAAAAATCATGAAAAAACATCAAAAACCATGAAAAAACGTCATAGTATAGTATGACATTTTTTCTGACATTCAGACGACATACTATACTATAACGTATTTTATGATATTTGGACGACACACTTTAATATGGCAGTTTTTGGGATGTTTTTATGACATACTACACGATGACTTTCAAGGTAATTCCTCCTGTTCATGCTGGCCTTCTAGAAAACCCTTGTTAATGTTTCAATGGGGAGCAAAATATCCAGGCCTTGTCTCGAGCACCACCAGCTGAGTGACACTGAGTTTCATCCTCTACAAGAGAGGGCAGCCGTGTCTACAGCTGATCACCCCAACAATCAGCAACTCACACCAAAACACCTAGGTTAAAAAAATTAACCAACAGAACTAGTTTCATCTCTGTTAAATAAATAATTTGACATTTTGGGAAATACAGTCGTTCATTTGTTGCAGAGTTCGATTAGAATTTTGATGCCATTTTGGCTCCAGGCAGCAGCCGGTTAGCCTAGCTTAGCATACATACTGAAAACTAGGGGAAACCACTAACCTGGCCGACATAATGTCGCTGCCAACGCCTCTAAAGTTCATATATTTATACATTATATCTTGTTTGTTCAGTCTGAAGAAAATTGAAGGGTAAAAGCAGGTTATGTCCTCCACTATTTCTACTGTACTGTGCAGAGATCAGACTGCGATTGATCTTCTCATCTAACTCTTGGCAAGAAAAGAAAATAAGCATCCAAAATGTCAAACTATTGTTTTAAAGACACTTGGAAAGCTGCTCACGCTGGATTAAGAACTTGACGTTTGGACTAGCAGTTCCTTCTCCTTCAGCAGTTGAAGCAGTCATCCACAGGCTGTAGACAGCTGGAGACAGGTCCTTGATTACACGCCTCCTCTCTGATGCTGGTACAGGGTCTGAAACACACAGCAGAGGTTGAAGTTACTCATGTGACTGTCTGCATCCAAAGAGTACACGCTACACAGACCATGCCATCAGCTCAGTGTACAACAAGTATCAGTAAAGCTAAATGGTTCTTACAAGCCTGCTGGTGTCCGCTGTCGTTTTCTAAATAGATGGTATACTTGGTGACACAACCTCCACGCTGACCCCTGGGAATATCGCTCCAGGTCACTGTCACATCGTTTCCCTCAACAGTCTCTTGGACTGATGGAACAACTGCTGGAACTGCAAACAACAAGTAAAGCCCAAAAAGACTCAACAGGACGGATGATGAAGGAATATTTGAAACAATTCCTGTCACAAGTTAATTTATGATAAATAATAAAGTGTGGAATCAAGACTGTTAAAGGAATACTTCACCCATCCAGAGGTGGGTAGAGTAGCCAAATATTGTACTCAAGTAAGAGTACTGATACTTTAGAACAATATTACTCAAGTAAAGGTAAAAAGTAGTCATCCAAATAATTACTTAAGAGTAAAAGAGTACACGGTGAAAAAACTACTCAAGTACTGAGTAACTGTTGAGTAACGTCTGATTTATTTGTAAAATAAGAACATGAACGTAATCAATCAATCAAAAATAATAATCTGCAAATTCATGTATTTTAAACGATACCCCTTTAACTAAAACAAAAATAAATTAAATCTTTACAAACAAAACATAAATCAAGGCACAAGAAACACAAATATATTCTCATATATACTGTACATATATATATGTGTGTAATTATGTACTCAGAGGTGGGTAGAGTAGCCAAATATTGTACTCAAGTAAGAGTATTGTTGCTTTAAAACAATGTAACTCTAGTAAAAGTAAATAGTATTTTGTATTAGAACTACTCTGAAAAGTACAATTTATCCAAAAAGTTACTCAAGTAAATGTAACTGAGTAAATGTAACTAGTTACTACCCACCTCTGGACCCATCATATGATTATTTGTACAGCAGTTATTTAACCCTCTGTGTTACACTGAATTCATGAAGAATACTTTTTTCTCGCATTCCTAAACAGTGAATGAAAAAACCAAAAAGGAAGAAAACTCTTGATGAATTGGAGTAAAGGGTGATTACAAGCTCACACAATGTGTACAGTATAATCCAGGTCTCATTTGTCCAGTTGAGACCAGAGTGTATCAATAATACGGACACAAGACCAAGACTTTGAGGGGTTGAGTCATGACTAAGATCACACCAATGAGTCCCACACTGCATGACACACATATGATAAAATGTGGAACATGCAGACCACCAACACTCCTTAAAACTGATCTAAAAGATCCACATTCCCATAAAGACAAATGACGTCCTTTACAGTAATATACTGTGGACCAGTGGATCATTTTGAATGGACCACAAGTGACTCGTGAACGGGCAATTTAGACAATTAACCTGCATGTCTTTGGACTGTGGGAGGAAGCTGGAGCACCTGGAGGAAACCCACGCTGACACAGGGAGAACATGCAGACTCCACACAGAAGGCTCCAACCCATCTCACTGTGAGGCGACAATGCAAACCACTGCACCACCGTGCCTTGTGGGAACTCTAACTTCACCACTAACACTTCACCATCTTCATTCAACACTTCTTCTTTGCACTGGCAGTTTAGGGATATCCTGCAGCTGTGTTCCTGACCAGTCTTGGAAAAGAATTTACCTGTGGCTAAGTCCCGCCCTCAAACGTAATGAGCCAATCACAGTGCGTATAGCCGTTCCCACACACTGGGACATCCTGTGCCTGGACGTCCATTGAAATGCATCACAGAAAGTCAGTTTGTTCGGTTTTATGAGTTTAAAAATGGTCAAGCGGTGTGCATGGGGTACATGCAGCTCTGACACAAGGTATCCTGAGAGGCTGGCCACCAGGTGTATTTTTACACTTTAAACCACATCTCAAGCCAGAAAAGTGTCTCCTTTGGATAAAGTTGTGTGGTAACGTTAGACCACAACATCAACTCAACGTGAATAAGATTAACAATGATGTCTACATCTGTTCTAAGGTAAGTCAACATTGTGTTTGAGGCAACATATTGTCACTTTGCTGGAAAGAAATATAAAGTTATCTTTAACATCTCTAGCTAACGTTAGCTAAAGTTAGCCTAACGTTAGCTCCTAGCTGCGTTGTTCATCATGTCACCTTGTTTGCTGGGAGTTCATTAGCCTGTTTTGTTCTAGTTTTGTACTTTGGTGATGGTACATCATTGTTAGCTGTTGTCCAAAGGGCTCTAGTTAAGCTAACGTTAACTTCTGGAGCTTAGCTTCATTAACTTATCTGTAATGGCAGAGATAACAAAGGTTGGCAAACGTTAAGCTGAATGATTCAGTGTAAATACTGTAGCACCAAACTAACGCAGAGACACTCTTGGTAAAGATGGTAAAAAGGCCGTTATCCTTTTCTCATATTCTGAGCCAAAAACCTTAACTTCAGTGGCACTTTAACTTGTTGTCTTTGATGGTGACGGCAACCAGATGCGCTTCACAAGCGTAACACTGTGACCTGTAAATGTTGGCTTGTAATTTAAGCTTTTCATCGACCTTCTCAACAATAAAATGATGAATATATCCCTCCAATGCGTAGTTTAGGCCCTTTTGGTTACTTCTCAATGACATCTGATTGTTATGTCCCCAAAAATCATCAGTTGCCTCCTGTGAAATGCCGTGTACTGTGACACCTGCCATAGCGCCGTCACTGAGTGTTGATAGTTTGTCCAGGTGAGTGGAGGGGGCGGGGCTTAGCCAGAGGTCAATTCTGAGTCCTCTTTGTCTGAGACCGAGGGACCGAGTAAAAATGTGGCAGAGACTGCGACAAGACCTTCAAAAGGTGGTCACAAGATCAGGACCGATCTTGAGGACTACAACACTGCTCAGTACTTCCCAAAAACATTTTCTCAAAAACCTTCCTATTTAAAAGAACTTCTGCAAAACAGTCTCATGCCCGTTAAAACCCTGCTCAGTGGATCACACGCACAGAGTTCAAATGCACATGCCTGCCACGTGCACTACTCATTTGCACAAGTGTTTTAAACAGCAAGGTTTCAGCAAACAAAGTTTGTGTTTGGGAAGCACTGAGCATACGGCTGAGGAAATGAGACCTCGATTATACTGCACACGATGTGTGAGGGTTTGGTGACAGATACTTGCTGTTTTTTTCTCCATTTTGGATTTTTAGTCACCGTGGAGGCATGCAACACAAACCAAATCTGCTTCTTGAGACTACTATCTTGAGGAGCACTACAGGAGATGTTTTATACCTGTGGCCATCAAACTGTATAACTCCTCCCCCTTCTGCAGGGAGGAGAGCTGAAACAAAGGACACTGAGCATTACTACTTTTCAACAACAACTATTTTTTGCTTTTGCTCATTGAAAACACTTCTATCTTGTATATTTGTGTATTTTACCAGATATTTAATACTCCGTTGTTCTAAACTGGGCCCAGTGTGTCACCCTGACCCGAGGGCCCCACTAGTTTTCTGGTTGTGAATCATTCAAACTGTGGTTACTGTAGTTTGTGTTACTGTAACTTGGAGCATTACCTGGCACAAAAATTTCCCTCGGGATAAATAAAGTTCCATTGAATTGAATTCAGTGCAACACAGGACAAGTGATTGATATACAAATGATGATTTTCTGTATGAGGTCTTCCTTTAAGCTATTTAGATCTTACCTGACTTCAGAGTGTTGACACCTGTAAACCTGGTCCTGCTCACTGAGCTCCCGTTATAGAGAACATGCACTGCTCCCTCGTAGCACTCAAAAGGTTTAATATCTGCATAAAGACAGATGGTGATTTTCAGTACAACAGTGAGCAAGAGGAGAAACAGGAGGTGGAAAAAGAGAAAGTATTTACTGTAACTGTACGTGTCCCACCTGTAACAACAGTATCGTTGTCATTTTTGCCCAGCCTGACCCATCTGAGCTCCTCCAGCTTGTGGCCCTCTGGGTACCACTCCACCACATACACTGCGTCAAGCGGTGCAGTGTCAGGCTTCCTCCAGGAGATGGTGACACTTTGCCTGTCTGCAGTTACCTGCACATCCTGAGGGGGCTCGATCTGCATTACATTCACTGCAAGAGAGAATCATCCAGACACCGACTCCACCCTTAGTGTTACTGACACATCTCATATTTGTCTGTAACCTTTTGACAACATTACATCATCACACAAGCGTTCATACAAAGTTTGCTCTTTGTTTTTTTACCTTTTGTGTGATGGGTTGTAATTCTGGCTGGAGGTGACAACCCTTTGGAGTTACAAGCCCACACTGTGACCTCACAGTCGGCACAGAACGGGACTGAATAATTCCTGGTGTTGGCACTAATGTTAGTGATGAAGATCAGCCCAAAGCTTTGGCTGTCAACTCTCACTTTGTAATCTATGATTTTCCCTCTAGCGATGGAAACGTTCAGCTCCTGCAGTCACAGAGATGTTTCAAAGTGAGTCAGTGAGTTTGACACCTTGTATTGACCTCTGGTGAAGAACATGAGCAGTAACTTGGACGATTGGCTCTAGGATGCTTAAAATCAACACACTGAGAGAACAGCACGAAGGACACATCATTTCTGTTCAGCTCCTCTTTTCTTGTAAACTGAAACTGTGGTGTCTGCCGCCAGGTTTCACTTATCTCTTGCTGTCTTTATGTGACATTAAATGTATGTGTGTGTGTGTCTGTGGAGGGTAGGGATGTGTGAGTGTGTGAGGGTGTGAGGGTGTCACACCTCAGAAGTGGTCAAGGGATGACCTTTCATTTGTGCAGGAAGTAGTAGTGAAGCAGGAAGATCAGAATGTGTTACTATGGCGACAACACCGCACACCCACGCAGAGTGAGAAGGGGGAGAGGGAACACGTGGGCTACAAACTTTCAAACACACAAAACTGTACGACAGTGTTACGTGTACTATCCTTTACAGTCATTCTGAACTCAAACAACTGGAAAGCTTTCACTTTTGATTTAAAACTTACCTTCCAATAAACTCTCAGGGATTTAGAGTCAGAGACGGGTTCAGCACACCACACATCCAACTCTTTGGCCGGAACTGAAACAATAAAATAATCAGTCACTGGACATAATCCTGAAATCATACATTAGACTGTCCCTCCAGGATGTTTTTGCAGCCTGAAATGAAGCTTTTCTAAACATTGTGATGCAAGCTGCAACGTTTATAGGCTTTTGTTCTTGCAATGAAAATGTGGGGAAAAGTGAAAATTGCCAAAATAGCAGCGATGCTGTCAGATATGAAACTTTGATCGGACAATATTGCGAGCATGTGCAGAATTTGGAGACTGGCTGCATTTGCGCCAATTGTTGCCGTCACAGCATCATAACATCCTGGAGGGACTGAGGAGACACTAAACCTCTTATTGGGTGTTTTTTTAATGAATGAATGAGTTAAAAGACACGTTTAAAGAATCCTTTACAAGTGACGAACAACCAGTCTGCAGCTCTGTTACATTTCCTATATGAGTTCCAGTGTGACGGCGATGAGTAATACTTCCAAGAAGCCTTGTGCTATCTGCGTTTCGTTACCTTAGAATGAGCCGTTTATATCTACACAGCAAGTGGGTTCTTGTCCACATAGTCTGCTATGTTGTTTCTAGAGCAGCCCAGAATAGACAAACCAAATGTTCACTCTAGATAGGGCGCTTCGGGCTTTCGCATCTGCCACCATAGATCCCCTGCATGCAATTTGCAACCTCACCACTAGATGGCACTAAATTCTGCACACTGGACCTTTAAACATAATTAAAAAAAGGGAATCAAATACAAGTACTTGAAGGCAGCTTGATAAACATCCATGACAGTGAACAAATCGTTCTTGATTATATTGTCAAAGTTACATGTGTGTGTAGAACGCTACCCTGCTGGTGAGTTTTGGTGCTGTGGGAAAACTGACACCTAAATATTAGTTACACAGCTGCAATGCAAGAAACGACATAGTTCACCTCCAAATGTTGGTTGGCTGGTTAGATATAATTGATGTTCATACACTCTATGGATGTGATTACAATTGACTGTACTTTTTAGTCAGCACTACCCTTCAAATGAATCTATTCTGATATCTGTTATTGGGGTTTTACAGCAGTGTATTCATAAGAGCCTCTCTGGGGTCTCAGTGACCCTAAACATACAGTAAGTAATCTGCAAAAAGAGAGATCTTCACTTCATCAATTCATCCATTTTCAACAGCTTATCTGAAGCCAGGTCACGGGGGCAGCAGGCTGAGCAAAGCACCCCAGACGTCCCTCTCCTCAGCAACACTTTCCAGCTCCTGCTGGAGGACCCGAGGTGTTCCCAGACCAGATGAGATATATAATCCCTCCAGTGTGTTCTGGGTCTGCCCCGGGGCCTCCTACCAGTGGGACGTGTCCAGAACACCTCTAACAGGAGGCGCCCAGGAGGATCCTGATCAGATGTTGAACCACCTCAACTGACCCCTTTCAACGTGAAGGGGCAGCGGATCTACTCCGAGCTCCCTCCAGATGTCTGACTCCTCCCTCTATCTCTAAGACTGAGCCCAGACACCCTACAGAGGAAACTCATTTCAGCTGCTTGTATCTGTGATCTCATTCTTTCAGTCACTACCCAGAGCTCATGACCATAGGTGAGGGTTGGGACGCAGATGGACCAGTAAATCAAAAGCTTCGCCTTCTGGCTCAGCTCCCTCTTCACCACGATGGTCCTGCCAATCCATCTCACGCTCCATTCTACCCTCACTCGTGAACAAGACCTCGAAATACTTGAACTCCCTCACTTCAGTATTTCTTTTTACACATTTTGTTTTAAGGAAAACTGTATTTAAAGTAAACAATTAACTGATGCAGTTATTGTTCTCAGTTCTATACATGCAGCAGTACAGTAACAATGAAAAGGTAAAAGCCAATTTAAAGATTTGAAATCAGCGCCTGCTCACAACTGCACGTCAATTGAAGGATGTTATTACTTTCACAAGACATCTAATTGTTTATTGTGGTACATCAGCTTCCTCAATTATGTTTCAAATCTCTGTGAGGTGTTTCCATACTGTCCTGGACGAAACCAGCGGCTGGCTAAAAGATCAGAAGTCACGTGTGTGGCTTTGACACTATTGTGCTTATCCAGGATAATGAGGAAGACAGACATACAAGTGTCATTCACATGTTCAGTGCACTAAAGAAAATGTGAATACCCTTTACCAAGACTGTCTCTTCACCTATCTCTACTCTGACGTCTGCTGCTGCTAGTTGTTGGTGGAAAGATGATGATTTGTCACTGCTGTACATTCATATCATGTATACCTGGTAGGAGACCTTCATATCTTCACACCATCAGTATTATAATGTTTCCTGTGATGCATCACTATCGTCACTTTTCTTCGCTCTGGCTGGATGTTAAACTCAACTACAGTTTACTTATAACATATTTCTATAATGAGCTACTGTGAGTAAAGTGTGTTATCTGTTTAATGAATGGATGTTTCAGTGGCTTGTATGTATCCTGCAGATGGTCAGCGGTGAGCTGATAACTGCCTCAAAAAACCCAAAAGAAAGGAAACATTACTGTGTTATCTGATAGCGTTCAGAGATTAGGCACCACAGATACTCCCTTCAGATATAACTGTGTGCATGTAGACAGAATCAGTGATGCGTTCACTCAGGAAGTACTAAAATACACTAAGTCAGGCTCTTTGAACAGTCCTCAGTAGCTGCAGGTTAATGCAGGAGGTTTGCTTACCTTCCTCTTGAGTCCAGCTGGAGATGTTTGCGCTCCACTCACTCCACAGGCCGGTGCTGAATTTGGATCTGGCTCTGAAATGGTACAACGTGTAGGGCTCCAGAGAGGAACTAACCTGGACCACACTCATCTGCACACCCTGTAAGCCAAATTTAGAAACACTTAAGTCATTTTAATTGATTTAAACTCACTCATCCATGCTTAAACAAAGATGTCTGCCTGGCTCAAAGTGCCATGTATGATCAGACTGTAAGAACACCTGATAAAGCACAAGTTTCACAAATTTCAGCTTCTTTTTGGGAGTTGCGCAGCACTGTGCACATCATCCTGACACTCATATCTCTGTTTCATTTTGAATCAGCAGAGGACCTGTGAGGTCATATCACGCAGTGTCTGTATGTCTTCAAAGGGCTTGGGGTTCAAGGTTCAGGGAGTGCTTTGCTGTCTCCCTGGCAGACATTTGTTTCGCAGACAGTGTTCATATAAACAGAATACAAATGACCACATCTATGAAACACTAACACAATCAATCATAGAGGTAAAGCAGGGAAATGGAATTTCACACCAAAGAGGTGACATATGTACAAGAGTGCAACTGTGAAAGTGTGCAAGGGAAGTACAAGGACTGCAGCCTGGGTGCGTTTTGCTGTTTGACACATTCAGATGAAGGAGAGTTGAAATCCTTTGGTCCTCCCAACGACGTCCTGAGGGGAAAAGCTTCAACTCATCCAGGAATAAAAGGTCCTAGCAGTTCAATGTAGCCTTAGCCCTTAAATGTCAAACCTGCCTTTCATAAATGTCAAAGAGTGTGGCCTTACTCCTCTCTGAAATCTTACTCACCATTTTAACAAGACTTCTAAGGTTGTTATTGGACGGTAAAGATTTCCAAACCATGCAACAACAGGCCTACAAAAGGTTAAATCAAATTAGATCCAATTAATCTCGGAGGAAATGTTACAAAAATTTCCCAGGAAGAAGTCTTTGTTGGATGTTTTTAGAGGTTGCATCAACATATGTGAAACACAGTTTAGAGAAGCAGACAGGAAGACTGGCACAGAAGCTAAATTATGTACTGTTGACAACAGGGGGCAACTGCAAAACCTATTTTAGCCCCCCAAAAAGTCTCACCTCAAAATAATCAATAACAGTTTAAGTGTACGCTATATTTAGAATATTAGCACCACTTTATTGTGCCGTCAGACAGTGATTTCAAATGGGGGACTGAAGCTGTAGTGTCCATATGATCTCTTCAAAGCCACCAGACTCCTCTGACAAAAAATTAATCCTTTAAAACAGTAAAGTCACACAATAACACAAACAAACTAACTGCATTAGAGCAGCAGCTCCTGTGTTCTGTGAGGTAAAATGACTGTTTTTGTCAGAGGAGTCTGGTGGCTTTGAAGAGAGCGTAATGTGGCAGCTAAGCTTAAACTTAAAGCCACTGAGGGTCTGCATAGACAGGCTACTTACTAACTGACGCACTCGCCTGACCTAACCGACTACTGCTCAGTGAGTGACAAGAAAGAGTCGACCTTGTCTCCTTCTTTGAATGTAAACATGCAAACATCTGTGAATCTCTGTCCATAAAACATTCAAAGGTACAAATTTTCACCATCACATGCCATGACAGAGCAGTGACCCCTACAGGACATAGATAATGACCTCCCGTCAGAAAGGCTGTCTGACGCTAAGGTAGAGCAGTTAGAATATTTGTAATATAGCGCACACGTAAACTGATATTAATTTTTTTAAGCGACTAAAATACGTTTTGCTGCTGCCCCACTTGCTTAGCTTCTTTGGCGGTAATCCTGTCTGCTTCTCCAAACTGTTGGCTGGCTGAACTCATCTACTGCAGGTAATGCACTGACTATAGCCAAACGCCACGTTAAAATCCCAACAATCCTTTTAAGTATCCTTCTGCAATACGTCTCGCATATATTCAAATGCAAGACCATTCCCAAAAAAATCTGCATCTATCTGAAGAGTTAAGACTTCTTACTGAGTATGGAGAAGATGTCCACGCCTGAGCCTCTGCTCTGTGTTGGATCTCCAGGTACTCAGTCCTCATGGACTGCTCCACTTTGATGATGCAGTCTCGAGAAGAGCACTCCAGTTGGCCAAGAACAGGAGTCGATGGCATCGCTGCCAAGAGTAGTCAGATAAAATAAAGACAAAAAAACTTGAGCAAATGTCACAGGACAGGCTGCAAAAGGCGCACAAGATGACTTCTGATGAATCTGAGCTGTAAAAGCAGTGATTGAAAAGATATAATTCAGTTGCATCATTACTGGCTGGCAGGGGTAGTCATCATTTAGGAGAAGGGAGGATGGAGGGAGATAATCAACCATGATAAAAATAAAGATTAGAGCATGAAAGGGCACATCTCACTGCAAAGCTGCGTTCAAGTTCCAGTCACAGTATCATTGTGGTTTCATTTAATCTAGTGAAACACAACACGCTCTCTGTGCAGAAGTTGCCATGCATCCAATCACACACGTGACCGGGTGACTGATAACGTGCTGCCATCTTACCAATGTCACCGAGTGTGTAGTTGATGGTGAAGGACTCTGCAGTGCCGAGCGGATTTTCGGCTCGGACCCACACAGAGATCAGCTGGACAGAGCTGGACACATCGAAACTAGCTGACAGTGAATCAGTTCCCTTACTGGAGGCTTTGTACCACACTGGTTCATCTGTGCCGTTTCTTGATGCAGTTCTCACCCTGAAACAAACAAAGCCAAGTTTCATTTGACAGTAGATACAAACAATATATTCTTGTTTTGTTGTTGAAAACTCACCACAGCACTGAACTATTCCTCAAGAAAGTATCTCGTCCTCTGTTCCAAGTGCAGAACACGACTCCCTTGTCTTTATCTTTGACCTTGTAGATGCATGAAATGTTTTTAGGGCGCTCTGGAAGATCTGAAGGACAAAGGAAACAAAGAATTAAATGAAAGATATTGAGCAGGGAACATGAACCAAGGCTTAAAAACATTTGAAACTGCAGTAGAACACAAGTCCAACACATTACTGTAGGAATATCCAGTTATCTTAGAAGTTTGTGTCCTCAAAACACTAATATTCTTTTATAGTAAGCCATAAAATGCATGATGTGCTATCCCCTACTGTTATCAGTTACATTGCATAACCAGATTCAGTCATTTCAGAAGAAGTATTTAGTGTCGTGTGCATGTTTCATGTTAGAGAACTGGTATGTTGCATGTGTCAAAAACATGACCAGTTTGTTTATAGTCACCAACAGCAGCAGCTGTGCGGTCACAACTTATCACAATTGGCTTTGACACTTTGCTGTACGCAGCCTCAACATGTGAACAATGTGCACTCCAAGTTTAGAAGAGAAGGCAGAACTAACTCTGCCTCTTTTATTAACGGCTCTTGTAACTTAAGAAGTTAGGGTCATGCCTAAAGATGTGAAAGTCTCATCTTGAAACACCATTTACTGGTGTCATATACTCCTGCTCTCGTACTAAAGAAGGACAGTCATGTAATTTGAGGAACAACAGTCTGTCATTAGAAGACAAGTGTACATTTCTGCAAACCAGGGATATGTCACATTTGTACGTCATATACGTATCAGATCAACGTCTTTTAAGTGACTTAGTTCTGATTACATGTATATGAGCCCTGGAGGTGGTGGAGATGGTGGATGGCAGACCACTGTTGAGACCAACAAACAACAAAAATCAACAGCATTTCCAGCTGAAATTGTGACATCAAAAGCAGGTGTTTTTGAGCAGGATATTGGTGTCAAAGTGGGTATTTTGAGTGGGATATCGACAGCATTTCCAGCCATTAAAAATGGCTGTGTTTTAGTGAGACATCAGTAGCATTTCCAACAGCATTTGTCCCACCGACAGCAAGACAATGGCTGCATTTTCAGCTGTGATTGAGCCACCAAAAGTGGGTGTTTTTTTAGTGAGACATCAGTAGAATTTCCAGGGGCAGTTGTGCCACCCAAAATGGGTCATTTTTAGCAAGATATGTGCAGCATTTCCAGCAGCAACTGTGCCATCAAAACTGTTTTTTCTAGTGGTGACTGTGCCATAAAAGCAGGTGTTTTTAGACAGACATCAGTGACATTTACAGCTGCAACTGTGCCACCAAAAGTGGGTGTTTTTTAAGTAACATGTCAGCAGCATTTCTAGCCATGAATGTGCCATGGCAAGCTGCTGTTTTTTAGCAAGACATGATGGCATCTCCAGCAGCAACTGTGCAATGAAAGGCAGGTGTTTGTAGCAAGACTTAGCAGCATTTCCAGCTGTGATTATGCTCCCAAAAGTAGTGAGACACTGGTGCCATTTCCAGCTGCAATTGTTTTTGCCATCAATTGTTAGTGACATGTCGGCAGCATTTCTAGCCATGATTATGCCACCAAAAGACAGTGTTTTTAAACAAGACAACAACGACATGTAAAGTGGAGATTGTGCCATCAAAAGCGGGTACTTTTAACTCAAATGTGATCTTTTCATAACTACAACCAAGTTGATTTGTGCCAAAACAACAACAACAGCCAACAGCAACATATCAGCCACTAACGTACAAATGTTACATGTCCGTGGTTTTCAGAAACCTGCAATGCCAACATCTATTCTGGCAACTGGGTTGAAATGTGGGCATTAAAAAAACTTTTTTGTGGATAAACGTTTCAGACAGGGATGCTCTTCCTATTCTTTGGTTTCATACTCACATCCAGCTGAGATGTCCAGTCCACAGGGGTCCAGAGCAGGAGGACAGTTACAGTGACAGCTGAAAGTTCTGTTCTTGGTTATGTTTAACACACTGAAATATATAGTTGTGGAATTTAACACTTTGTGGCTCTGTAGTGTGGGCGGATGGTTGCTGTACATGGATCCCCTGCACTTGCAGTTAAAGGTGCAGTACACGTTAAAAGTGGAGCCTCGCTGCACCACAGGTCCAGCGCTGGACCAGATGGCGCAGGATTTCTCACCTAAAAAGCAGAAATGATGACTCACATAAACTGCATGTTCATATCATCTGGTTATCTAAATGAAGACAGTCACTGATCATGCATTTGTTGAATTTGGAGCGGAGGAGGAAACTTTCATGAAACAATTCATCCTTATACAGATGCAGTTTTACAAACATCATGGACAAAATGAACATAATACCAACAAGTGTCACATTCAACACAAACACATCGTCAGAATCTGGAAATGTTAGAGAGCCTTTTTGTGTGTGTAGGGGAGACTGGGTGTGGTTGTAACACTTTTTGCTCAAGTGCTTTTAGACTGCTGAATTTTAATCTCCGTTTCCACCAAACACTTTCAGTACAGTAACTCTGGAACCAACAGTAACCCTTCAGACATGGCACCTGTCAGGTCCAAAGCACAAGTCTGCAGCCACAGTCAAATAACCACTTAAGACATCCTCTTACTGCACGCTGAGGACTTCTTGGCTGCTGTGATCACCCACACGGGGCAGCTGTGGTGATCTTTCTCTGAGGTTTAGTACTTCTTTGCAGTTTCTGCTCAGTGTTACATTCTTTGGGTAAGACCTCACTGTCTTCCCGTGCCTCACCTCAACGGATGCAGATTTTTGTACATGTTTAATCTGTGTTTCCCTCTAACCTTCCTGAAATGCTAAAAAAAAGGAGTCAGACAGATGTTGTCACAGACATCCTCGCCGCTGTCATCCACGGCTTAGCTGGCTGTAGCAGCAGGGTGGTTTGAAATGGGCAAAGGTGAAATACCTCACAAAGATCAGCACTAATCAAAATACAGACCTGCTCTAAAAATATTACGTTCATTACTGAAACCAAGTGTTTTGGCTGTAAAATGTACACACACCTACACAGGCTGGAAATTTCATATGCACATGACTCTCAGATCATCCCTTCTGGTGAAAGTGGTGCTGTTATAAAAACACCCAGTCTCCCCTATATCCACTATCTAACCTTTATCACCAGATAACATGAAGAATATTGTATTAAATTCTTCTAATTCCTCACTGAATGAGTTGTATGGTTTTATCTTTTTGCTGTGTTTGTATCTGTTGCTGGATTGTAAAACACTCTGTGCTGCATTCTGTGCACGAATACAAATAAAGTTAAATCATTTATTCAACAAAAATAAATTAAATTACAATTTAATAATGAAGCCCAATATCACAAATCACAGTTTGCCTCAGGTGGCTTTACAACATCCCTTCGTCCTTGGAAAATCTCTCCAAAAAAACCCTTTAACAGGAAAAAAGTGTTGGAAGAAATAACAAAACTACACTGCAAACAATTCTGCTACAAGTAAAAGTCCTGCATTTATGATCCTACTGAAGTTACAGCACAAAAGTATCAAATATACTTTAAGTACCAAAAGTAAACGTATACTGACTCTTCAACGACCCATTAAAGAATCATATATATCATATTATTGGATTATAATTACTGATGCAGTAAATCACTTTAATATTGCAGCTAGTAAAGGTGGGGCTTTTTCTAATTGCTCTATGTACTGCTGGATGGCTTCACCTACAATAATATATAATAACTTGTTAATTTATTATTTAGTATCAACCTAAATCTGCAAAGCAACTCATTATTAGAGGTTTTATAATAAATACAGTGGAGTAACAACTGTTGAAGTATAAACTATCTGGAAATGCTCATGTAGAGAACAAGCACTTCAAAACTGTAGCTAAGTACTTGAGTAAATGTACTTTTTAAAAGTGCTACAGCTGATCTTACCTGTGCACAGCTGCAGGGCCAGCACAGCCACAGTGAGGATGGACCATGTTTGGGACATTGTCGCCATGAGTCATCAGTAACTGTCTTCTTCATGTGTCTGTCACATTGCCGCAGGAGCTGCTAGCTGACCTTAACACGAGGAAAAACACAGATGCATGAGGTTAAATATGTTTCTGTGTGCAGAGGTCTCAAAGGGGTCGAGGAATGATGGTTATTTCAATGATCAGAAGGGTTTATGTGGAAAACCAGTCGGGTTTTTCATGATTTTGTTTAAATGAATTTCCGCCCTGGTTGCTGGCGCTAATATTCTAAATTTATCTTATATTTATGTGAAACTATAAATACATTTTAAACAGAGATCATGTCATCGATAGAGCGACATATATGCGAGCTGCGTGTCGGCAAAAATGACGGAAATCTAAACAGGGAAAAGAAGGTCACACTCACCAAGACATCACATGCCAGCATCATGTGAAGCTTTAATGTCCTCTGAGCCTTTTGGAAGTCCTCATGAAGCCCTCCTGACATCTTTAACCAGAGCAGAGGGTCCACACTGAGCTGACGGCCGAGGCTCCGGGTTGACTGACTGCCGCCTCTGGTGCGCACTGACGCACTCAAGTCTCAAACTAAGTCACAGTTCATCAGTGAAGCCAGACACACACACACACACACACACACACACATTCACAGGGGCGTAAACATAGACAGTGCGGTTGTGGGGGCTGTAGGGAGAGAAGACCCTCTAACATGTTGTTGGCCAAAGAACAGGCTCTTGTAACATTCAGATTGCCACCTCAGAAATACCCTCGTGTTCAAAGAAGAACTCATGTTAAATAAAAAAAAAGGTGGGGCTAAATGCTATATGCCTCCATAAAGGCAAACCCATCTCCATCATGGTGCTTTTTTTTAAGTTGTCAAAGGGTCAGTCTCACTAACAGGGTCATTTATACAGCAGTAATACACCCATCAGCCACAACATTCTTGTGATGTGCCGGTACCCCAGACGTACCCTGATCCAAGGTTTAGTTTAGTTTTATTTGCACATAATGTTAAAATACAGACTGTATCAAATTTACAAGATTAAAGCCCCTACAAGGAACTTTCATTTTGAGTTGATTTTGGCGACCCTGTGGACAAAAGCGGTAGTGTTTTGCCGGAATGAAGCCTACATTTCCCATGAGCTCTAGCGCGTATTGTCGTAAAAACGCTTACCTGGCTCGCACATGTGTTTGTTTTGGGGATGAATGAAACAACAAGACGGGAAAACTTTGCCCCCGCTCCTATCGGGGATCCCAGCTCACCTCTGCCGCGCCCCAGCTCCACCTCTCTGGCGTAAGCGCCACCGCTGCCGGGGTAAACACAGCGGTCGGCTGGTAAGGCTGAAGGCCTGTTTGGCGAGCACTGAGTATGGAGCAGTGCCTCGCCTCTTTATTTCTCGGCACTCACTGGACCCTGTTGATGCCTGGCTGGTACCTGTCGAGATGTTCCAGCCCCGGTGAATCTGCGCAACCTGCAGCCTCTGTGTGTGGCTCCCCGGTCTCATTTGCTGTTGTAAGTCACGCACAGACATCAGCAGAAACAAGAGACTTTTGCATATCCAGTTAAAAGTGCCTTGTAGCGGCTTCAAAAAGGAAACGTGCCGGAGAGGTTAGAAGTGACTTATCAAAGAACCTCCCCTCACTTAAAATCAAACAATAAGGGGGAAGGAAAGCAGAAGGACAAGGAGGAGGAGGAATGAGAAAAAAATAAACAAGAGCAAATAAAATGAACAAAATCAATATAAGATTACATGTCTGACAATGTACAAACAACTAAGAAGTAGTCAGACCAAAAACAAGGACAATCCAAACAATGAAAAAATAATAATACTTGGCTCTGACCTGTGGAGGCATGGACACAGGCTCTCTGGGAGTGTCCTGCTGTGTCTGGCACCAGTGTGTTGGCGGCAGATCTATTTAGTTCAGTGGGTTGTGAGGTGGGTTAACGGCACGTGCCACAGATGCTCATTCAGACTGGGATCTGGGGAATTTGGAGGCCAGGTTGACACTTTGAGGTCTCTGTCACGTTCCTTGGGGCCATTCCTGAGCCATGTTTGCAGTGTGGCATGGTGCATTATCTTGCTGGGGGGCCACTGCCATTGGGGAGCACTGTTGCCATGAGGGGGGGTACTTGGTCTGCAACGGTGTTTGAGTGGGTGGAACATGTCAGGTGGTATCCACATGGATGACAGAAGCAAAGGTTTCCCAGCAGAACAAAGCACTGGGACAAAATAATCAAAGTTATTCACTTCACCTGTCAGTGGTTTGAATGTTCTGGCTGATCAGTTAATGTGGAATATTATAAATTATAAGCAAGTAAGTAAATTATAGTATTATAAATACACAAATTTAGTTTCAGTTGTTGTCCAAAGATATTCACAGTCTGGGCCTCTTCATATCAACACAACACAGACAACACTAGAGTCCATCAGTTACATCTGTTCGACAACAAAACAATTATGTACTTTACATAAACTATAAAACAAACAAAATTTGTATGTTGCTCTTGTCTAATATCAAGTCGTAGCTGGTTTATGGGTGCATCATATTATCGTGCACTGGGGCCTGCCCTAACCACCATACACCACTGCACACGGAGGCTCCAGTGCTTCAATGCACATTTGAGATAGGCTGCACGTAATATTTTATGCAACTTTATACCTCTCTACATCTCAGAGGCAAATACTGTACTTTAACATTAGCACCATCTTAAACATCTGCAGCAGTAAAATGCAACATACACACTGATACAGAGGTCATATTTCTGAAGTATCTCCAGGAAACAGGATGGTAAAAAAAACCCTGCTGAGATAAATATTCTCTGACCACAATCAATAGGATGCATCATAAATCAAATCAGAACACTATTCCCCTATTTAAACCATTTATTTCCCTGTTCATGTTCCAGTGAAAGTCAGATCCCTCGTCTATTCTTAGGAAAAATCCTGAATATTTTGACATGTATAAGCAATTTAAACATGCCTTGTGCTTCCTCCTTGCCTCACTGTCAGCTGTGTTTGTTAAAATGGCTCCACTGCAGTCCACTTGAGATGATGTGGAACACTATGATGAGCCAGGTGACGGAAATCATAGATCTAGACATCCTAGGAAAGTTATATCCATTGGCTTGGACGGAGGATCTGAACAGGTTACGTTTAAACATTTGCAAACACTTACATACTTTAATCAGAACTAAAGAAGCTTCTTGGATGAGAAGTGAAACGTCTTCAGTAAACTCAAGCAAGTCCAGTTGCCTATGATACAGCACTTAAGATTACCACGACCTGGATGACTGAGAATCTTCACCAACATCTTACATACTTAACATAAAAAAGGTGTGTAGGACTTAGAGACATCTGTTGGCAGAAATGGAATATAATGTTTATAACTATGTCTCATTAGTTTATAATCACCTGAAACTACGAATTTTTGTGTTTTCACAACCTTAAAATGAGCTGTTTATGCACAGGTCCTCTACATAGATGTATGATGTTGATGTTGCTCGCCTGGCGTACACCCCCAAAAAGTTCAGTCGGGACCACTTTAGTCAAGGAAAACTTTATTTCCATTAACAGTATTATACTTGGCGGTGTGGCTCTGTCCTGGGGCCTCTTTGCCTTTCCTCAAGCCCACACAGAGAGCCTAAGGTGGAGAGAGCTATCCTCTGCCCTTCCATGCGCATATGAGGTAAGCCTGAGGCAGATAGAGCACACCTCCCTGCCCTTCCATGCGCCTACACGAAAAGCTTAAAGCAGTGAGAGCAGCAGCAGAGAAGAGAGGAGAGGGGCAGACTCCGCCTGACCGGCGTACCGGTTGAATGCAGCCAAATGTCTCTGTGGAAAACTACTCTCTGATTGGTCCATATTTGCACTTTGATTGGGCAGCTCTAGTCTCACAGTCAGCTGATTACGGGCTGTTTCACGCGCTGGGGAGGACGTGACTTTTCAAGTGAACTGAGAGACACTTGACTGAAAGAGCAGTGTCAGGGAGGAGACAGTGGACCAGAGGCCAGCAAGGAAGATCATGCAGGGTCTTCACAGGTGAGAAGAGAATATAACTGGCTGAGAAAAAATATCTATAGCATAAACGTGACTTTGCTATTAATTTCCACAGCTATGTCAAAAGGCATTTGGAGAGCTTTGTAAATGTCAAAAATGAAATGAAATGGCCTAGGTCCAGGCACTCTTAGACTTGCATTGTCTAGAAATACATCATGAAATGCTCTTTGGACTACAACAATACACAAAATATATTATTATTCCCAAAATAATATTTTAGCTAGATACTAATCAAAATATATTCAAACATTTCAACCATGAATTTTGCTTTAAATCCAAAATGGGTCTTGTGTCTACAAAGTAATAGGCTATATGCCACATAGGCAAGTCCTAGTTTCTGGCTTTCACTAGTTCAGTCAGTCTGAGCTGAATGCAGGTTCACTTGTGAAGGCCCTGCGAGTCAGGGTGGCTTTGAATGAATGTAGGTATTGTCCATCTCCAGAATGCAGGAAATCACATCTACCACATCCAAAATGTTGTGGGGGACCCCCAGACCCCCACTATACCACCATTGTGTCTCTCTGTATGGTATTTGTATGTAAGGTTTTAGGCCCTATCCATCTCCAGCAGGCGCCACAAACATCCGTTAGGATGCAGGGGATCAGGGTCACATCTACCAAATCAGTTGACAAACAAAAATTTTATGTGTCGGCTCAAACAACGAAATTGTTCGCTGAATCTCACTCCAAGGTTTTTAGAAAAGTTTGCAACCCTGCCATATCCATTGCAATGAACAGGCGCCATTTTGGCATCCTGTACAGTATCTGGGTTTGGTTATAAATCTGTATGCCTGGGCTGCGGTCGGAAAGTCTTTTTTGCTTAGGAAGGTTCCTAGCTGAGTGAAATGACCCGGAAGTATTTTAGTGGCCGCCATGATAAGAGCTGTTCGAATTCTCTAAACACTACGGAAAGGAGGTTCAATGCTTCCTTTCAGATCTCCTTTAGCATAGGATACATCGGACCTTCCTAAGCGATAGGAAAGGAGATAATTTAATCCCACAATGCTTTGCGGGAGCAATATTTAAAGCCACCGACCGTTCACGGAGACAAACGAATAAACCCGAAGAAGTAGGAGAAGAGGAAGAACGAAAGAAGCGACGAAAGGAAAAGAAAAAGAACAACTGGCTCTCAACAGTGCGGTGGATTTTCTCAGCTCCGCGGTTCTCTTTTCCTAAGTCCTTATGAACTCTCCTGCTCATTTTTCCTTGACCTCGTGACGTTTCCCACCGAGGTCAAGGAATAGTGATTAGGAATAGACGATAGGAGGGACTTTCCGACCGCAGCCCTGGTCCTCGTCCATGGAGTTGGCCATGTTGTTCCACAGTAGCCCAGAACAGACAAACCAAACACTTGCTCTACATAGGATCATTTGCATTTTTGTGTCGACTACCGTAGTTCTCCTATACGCTCGGCACACAGGGGAAGTTCTAGTATTCTTACTTAAGCAAAGGATCAGAATACTTCTTCCCCTCTGGTTATCAGCCTTTACAGTAGATTTACAGATTATTATTCCCTGTAATGTCTAACATTTTCCTCCCATATTTCCATACATTGTTCACTTTCTTGCCAAGACATTTACAAAGCTTTCTTATTAAAAACAAGCTCGTTAGCTGCCATAATCAAGAAGAGGTAGATGCAGGTTTGATCCGTGACAGAGGACATATAGGACTGAGTCCATATTCTGAAAAAGTCTGCAGGCTGACGTATATGACACACACACAACACCACAACCCCTCAGATACATTTTCATCATCACATTTTCCACTCAACCCAAAGTCTCTCACTCCCTCAATCACATCCACGTGTGATGTAGTGGGGGACTTTCCCCCGTCGCTGCACCACATTTCAGCTTTACAAAGGCACAATATTAGGTTCAAGTTTTGTGAAATAACTGCGAATGAGAGGTTATTTTTAAAGACAGCAAGGCCCCTGAAGATTTATTGAAACGTCCCTGAAAGAGAGACCCTACTGAAATTTATATGTTCAATGAGGAAGTGAGACAGCCGTCAGGAAGTCTTAAAAAAACGATGTCTAACTGCAGGTGGTGCACGGTCAAGTAAATGTAAGGTTCAGTGGCAGATTAGGATACCACACATTGAGCCATTATCCGTAACAGGGAAACCCCCAACTGACTTTTATCTGTTTGTGTTTCACATTCAGTGTCACTTCGCCAACTCGAAAAACACGGTAGCTAACTTTAGAAACATACCAAGGTCACGTCCTAATATCAAAATAACAGAGACACTGTCAGCAACTATTTTGACTTGATACTGGCATGCATGTGGCGGTAACTCCAAATTGTGTCTCTACTTTAGGTCAATTATGACTTAATCGATGTCTAATAAATACCTTATCAATTATATATCAGCAATAAGGCAGATGAAAGAAGCACACTTTGGTTGCCAGTTTATGCAAAGTCCAGTTTGGCTGGTGTTACGACACCACATTACCACACCGCTGCACATGAATAGACCAAAGTCAATAACTGTTGGGACAATTATTATGAAACACGCAGGATCTGTTCACGTAAGTACCTGAAACACACCCTGAAGGTTTTATTCAAATAGACCAATAGGAGGCGCTACAAAACAAAAACAACAAAAAAATGGACATGACATAACAAAAATCAGACTATAAATGAGACATTGTTCGTTCAAAATGTAAAGAAATTCAGGATATGTTTCATAACAATGGTAAATACTGCATTTTTGTAGTTGTGTTGTGTCTCTTTGCAGTTCCTTTGCATCTCTTTGAGGTCAGTTTGTGTCTTTTTGTGGTTGTTTTGCAAGTATTTGTGATCATTGCTCATCTGTTCAGTAATCCCTCCCTACTGAGGGGAACACAAGGGGCACAAAATTAAAAGTCAGGGGCCAGTTGCACAAAACACCCTTAAGTCTTTTCCTTAAGGCTTCCTTAAGATGCTCACTTTAGTATTTATGGTTTTCTCCTTGTCTTGGTCTTTTACTTAAAGAATCCCTAGGCTGTTGCACAGAAGACCTTAGCAACCAAAGCAAGGTAAAAATAAACTTAAGGTACCTCAGACTCTATCTTAACTGCAACATGACCATGTTTATGATGATAAATGAAAACACTAACACACCCTGAGAAGAGTGTTCTGCGACCAGGAGAACCCGATGGATACGCTTTTGATTTTACACTTTAGATTTGACTGAACTAATTTTTGCTGTAACTTCTTCCTACAATCGTTTTCTCGTATTTGGGGATCAGATTTACTTTGTAGTTCGTGCTTTCTATGATTGTATTCCTCCAAAAGTTTCCTCTTTGTCCTCTCTAACCAATATGGCGTTCTTGTCTTCTTTTATTCTGCCAGTTTTTCCACTATCTAACTATAAGCCAACTTTGTGAGATGATAAAAGGCGTCACAGTTCGAGTCCAAACACACAAACAATCTCCAGTGAAATTTTTAGCACCGTGAAAAATCTTTTAACGCAGTAAATGAGTTATTGTTTTTTCTTAAACAGAGAAACCTTTTAAGGGATTCTGTGAGAATTTAAGTGTCATGCTTAAAGACAAAACTTAAGGTGTTTTGTCATTAGGATACATCCTCTGGCCACCATGAATGTCCAAACAAAATGTTGCACTAATCCATCTAGTAAATGTTGAGATATTTCACAGGGTACATGAAAACTTTGTCCTGTTGGTGGTGCCGGATGAAAAGTCAGGGGTTCACCAAAGTTGGTAGGATTGATCCTCTGAGGAACACGAATGTCTGGAAAAGGTTTCATGTCAATCCATCCAACACCTGCTGAAATATTTCAGCCTGGACCACAGAGGTGGTTTGTTCGATTGGCAGGAGGAAGTATATACAAGTCAAAGGGATTTTTTTCCACAACAACCCAAATGCTGATCTTTAACGCATAAAAAAGATGAATTAAACATTAACAAAACCAGCAGTTACTTTATAAAGTATGTCTTTATAGAAAGTGGTGCCAACATAACTATAATGACGATTGCTACACACTTACTGGAAGAACATTCAAACTCAGTATAAACATTTTTTGACTCATTTAGTAACTTAGTTTGAACAGACCTGATACAGTGATAATCACAGATCACCTGAAGCATGATTTTCTACGATTACACAAATTCGCTGAGGTCAAATGAGCTGGTGCTTGATTATAATGCTTTCTATAAAATCCATTTAGTAGTGCAGATTGTCCTCTTTGCGTAATTCCCGTCGTCATTGCCACCTCTATGTGTCACAGAGTGCAGTGTTGCTCACAGCAGCTACTTGGGGGAAATAACCACCAGACAGTATTGTGTCAGCTGTATACTGAGATAAACAAGTATCCTCTGTGTCAGTTGTCATTATTTCACCCTGCTGTAAATCCAGAGAGGGTGAGTCTGCTTCCATGTTGTTCTCAGTCTCCCTCGCCCCCACTAACAAGCCTCCGTTCAAGAAACTTGTTGTTTCAGGTGTTTTGGTCCACAAAAGATCGCCAACAGAGCTAAGAGTCAGACCCACAGGTGGACCAGTGCGATCCACCTCCACGGTGGACAGAAAGTCTCCCAGGAATCCTCTAAACACACATCCGTCTTCTTCCCCACTTGTGGGTACATCCCTCTGCTCCTCTTCTGCCTCCTTCACCTCCTCTCCTTGTGGAAGCACCGTAGCAATCTGAGGTTTGTAGCTGACGTGCTCCAGCTGTCCGTCGACGAGCATCGTCTGGAGATGTGAAGTTAGCAGAGGAGTCTCCGCTGTGGATTGTCCCGATTCAACCTGAGATATTTCAACGTGGATGTTGGGGTAGATTTCATCCTTCTCTTCCTGGGAGACTAAACTGATCGGGGACAGCGGCGGGTCGCTGTCGGTGGATGAGAAGGACAGTTCACTTCCATACTGCTGGTGATAAAAAAACAAACAAAGCAAAAGCATAGTTAGATTTGAAGTGATGAAAATGTCGCAAATATGTTGTACAAATGTGTGTCATCAGATCTCTGGTGTTCACTCGCAGCAGCTCACAACGTTGTCAGAGTGAAAACAGAAAATAAAAACTGACATAACTTCCTGTTGTAAGTGAAATGATTTGTCAGTTTTAAAGCAGCTAAAAGAAGTTTTTTACTGGTGATGAAACAGTCTCCATTTACTACTGATGCCTCTACAAGACCTGCATCAGCAAAAAAGACCATCAGCAAGAAGACTGGGTATTCAATATAGCTCTTCTTCATGCCTGTCTGATTCCCTGCAAGACCAGACAACAAGGAAGCAACAATGTTTCTTGCGATAATTCTGATTTTTGAATATTATTTTGTGTTTATGGCTGATGCTGGAGTGGATACGGCAAAGAGAGGAAACAAAACCAGCTAAAAGGGACGATGACAGAGCGTGGATGAAAGTACGAGGCACCTTTGTTTGGTCATTGAACACATCGAACGAATTGCAGGATTTCAAGGAACCTGCAAACAGCAGGATTCACACCTACGGGCAATTTAGGGTGTTTTCGTACCGTACTCAGAGTTCGGCTCAGAGGGGTCTGAGTTCTCTTGGATCGTTCACATTTGTGCAAAAAATGCTGAGTCACTGCTCTCAGTGCTGAAATGGTGAAGTGCGAAACCAGTGGAGGAAAACCTTAGATGTGTCTGTGCTGTCGCCTGTTGCCATTAGATGTACTCTACATTCCACATCTGGAGACGTGCAGTGTCTTCTGTGGACCAAACTACTCCTCGTGCTGCATCCTTGAAAGTGTTACAGGCCGACGTGGTTTCATCTGTTTTTTGAAGCGTCCCAGTGTACGCACAACCATAAATCAGGCTTAACAGCGTGTGATCTAGAGGGCTGAATATAACGGCAAAGAGCCCCGCCCTCAAACGCGATGAGCCAATCACAGTGCATATAGCCATTCCCATACACCGGGACATTCTGGTGTTTTGGTGACAGCACTTCACTGACACAGTTCACCTGTAAGCCTGAATGTCAACACAGTGTCTTCATTAGCTTGCTTTGGTTACCTCCAGCAGTCTGATTGCATTACTGTTTCCTGGTTTTGGTAACTTCTCATCGAGGCAGGCAGGTCCACAGGATATACATGTCTGTTTGATCCTAAGGTAGAAAGAAGATTAGGTTTTAGAAGGCACAACAGTTTATCCAGTATTTTTAATGATGGTTTATTATCAGATGCAGTCATAATATCAAGTGTAAAGTTGCTTTACATTATTCTGCGACTATTACGTGAAGCACACACAGCTGAAACCAGTGTGGGATCTTTGACCACATGTACAGAGTGTAATCTTTGTGACAGGGTTTTCAGTTCGTGTTAATTCTGTGGCTTTTTCATGTGCTCATGCTGCGCTGTGGCATTTCATGAAATCAGCCACAGTGGCATGCAATCTGGTTACTAGTAAAACAAAACCTATGCACATTCACAGTCAGCTACAGGAGACTGATGATTAGATGATGTCTGTTGTGGTAACTCTTGTTTTCCATGAAACTGAAGTGTACAAGCACAAATAATGCTTAATAGTACCTTTCCCTCACACAGCTCCAGCACATCAGGTTGGCTATGATCGCTACGAAGAGAGTGAGGACGATAACAGTCACAATCACCAGGCCGACTAGAGGAGACAAGAGGGGGAAACACAACGGTTTAGCAGCTGTCAGTATGTTAAGAAAATAAAGTTCACTTTAATTTTCCCCACTTAAAGATCTCCTGTCTAAATAAAATGGAGGGGAATTGCAGGAAAATGCTTTAGGTCAAGGTCACAATGTGAGTCGTTGGCCCACCTGACCACCATGTGAGTCGTTAGCGTCAGATGGCACCAGGGGTGAATGGGTTAAAGTTGTCTGGGGAGGGATCCCAAGACTGTATGGGGGATAAGTAGTGTTGTAAGCCACCCCCTCTGTTTAACGATGGTCGCTCCAACTTGATGCAGATGACTTCTTTTACTCCTCTTTCAAACCGTCTATCCTCTCTGGCTCTCCTGTGCTGTGCCATGTGCTTGTGGAGCGGTTGTTTTGTCTCCCCAATGTATAAATCTGTGCATTCCTGGCTGCACTGAACTGCATACACTACATTTCTCTGCTTATGTCTGGGTGTGTTGTCCTTGAGGTGGACAAGTTTCTGTCTCAGTGTGTTACTGGGTTTTAAGTGCACAGGGATGTGGTGTTTGTTGAAAATCCTCCTGAGTTTCTCAGACACTCCTGCGACATAAGGAACAACAATGGGCCTCATTCACTAATATGCGCGCGGAAATGTTCTTACTTTGCGCACAAAATAAGTGCGTACGCAAAATCACTGTGGGATTCATGACACCTGCGCTCAATTTTGTTCTCCCCACCTTGCATATGTGTGTGAATCAGAATCATTCTAAATTGACAGGCGCGTGCTGGCAATTTGTGATTGATCTGTTTTGCAAAATAAATGAGTCGTGGGTGCCTCCTGTCCAGCGGGCCACAGCCTTAAGGATATGGCAGTCGGCATTACAGATCATCTGCATGTCGATGGAGAGATAGTTTCTTCTGTTCATGTATTGCATTGAGTCAATCGATGGAGCTTTGATGCGCACATGGGTACAGTCTATTGCGCCAATTGTATTTGGCATTCCAGCTATGCCATGGAACCTCCTCTTCACATCGGTCTGATTATGTTCATCATATGGGAATTTGATATATTCAGGCAATAACCTTAAGGTGCCATTTAATACCCGTGGGATGACACGGCTCAGAGAGGGCTGTGAAATCCCAGCCTGGTCTGCTATTTCTCTCTGAAATGTACCTGCAGCCAGGAAACCGAGGGTGGACAGGACTTGCACCTGATGAGGTATCGGATGAGAATGGCTCCAGAAAATCGCATAGTTGCAGCAGCACATGCCTTGGCAATCGGAAACGGCTGATAAGCCATTCATCATTTTCCTCGAACATGTTGTGTCGGTCCCTGAATACACGCTCTCTTCTCAGGGCACGGGCTGCAATATCCTCTAGCAAGGCTAGATATGCCATCTTAACACTTGCTCAGGAAGTTTGAGCGATCTGCATGAAACTGGGTGAACATAATCTAGGGACCAATATCTAAAGTTCCCTCTTGGCAAAAGTTGGAAAACTTACTAAAACTGAGCTTCTATAAGGCAATGAATATTGCGGAGGGCGTGGCTCATCACATAAAGGTGTATAACATCTCAAGGGTTTCACCCATCACCACGCAACTTTGTAGGCATATGACCACACATAATCTGAGGGGACCCCTCCATTATTGACCCCATCAAACAAAATGGGGGCGCTAGAGAGCTCATTTCTTATCTAGGCCTAACCGCCATATGGATTTTTACTAAACTTGGTAGATATGTAGAACAGGACGCCTCAAGGTGACTGGAGAAATTTAACTCTAATTGGCAACTGGGTGGCGCTATAACAACAGAAAAATGCTTCAAAATGGCTAAAATGCGACTGATAAAGCATTGCGGAGCATCGTGGACTCTGGCCGGCTGAGCTTGCCTGAGAAGGACTAAATGCACAAAGCTGCTATTTTTAAATATCCCATGGAGAGAGACTCTCACTGCAGCCTGTTCTATTTTGTTGTGAAAATGTGGGCGTGCAGCCTCGTTCTGTGGACGATAAACCAGGTGCAGACTTCCATCTGTGTCACCGCTGATGAGGAAATACAGCGAGTGCTGGACGGAGCAGTGAGTGACAACAACCCCGCCCACATTTAAGAGGACTGTCTGAACACACCGAGGGTCTAGGTACCATGTCTGAAGGCTCACTGCTGGCTCCAGAGGTGCCATACCAAAAGTGTGGGGCTAAAAATATCCATTCTAGTGTGTGACAAACTGAAGTGGACTGCTTGGTGGAAACAAGGCTTTAAATTGAGACTGTTTCTTGACTGGTGAAAAATAGCAGTTTTAAAAGGTTGATGTTTGTGTTTTTACTGGAGGGGTGTGTGATGGCAGCAGGACACTGACCTGCAGGGGTGTCAGGTTGAGAGCAGACTCGGTTCCCCGGCTGCCCTTCTCCTGCTGAGGTAGATGCAGTCAGCTGCACAGCCAGAGCTCCTTCAGGACAGTCCAGCCACATCTGTCTGGGGCCGGCAGCGGACACCGTCACTGGAGAGGAGCAGATGACAATCATGGTTTCCTCTGTTATGGCAGCAGAATTATTTCTGTTTGACAATACGCAGTTAGATTTATCTGCCTCAATTCTTATATACTTAATACTAATTCTTAACACTTTGCTGCAGTTACGCGGAACATGACACATACATCGCGTCTTCAACTGGTCAAAAATGCAGCAGCAAGAGTTTTGAAAAGGTCAAAAAAGAGGGAGCCTCCCCACACAGGCTGCCTGTTAGCTACAGGACACATTTTAAGATTCAGATGTTTGTTAACAAAGTGTTAAACAGCCTCGCCCCCTCTGATGTCACAGAGCTCCTCTCCCTGTATCACACTGTGAGAGAACTGTGATCATCTGATTAAAGACCTCTGTCTGATCCAGGTCACGGGGACAGGGCTTTCTCTGTCGCTGCCCCAAAACTCTGGAACTCTCCTCCTCCAGCCGTCTGTACAAAAACCACAACACTATAGGTGTGATAATTATGATCTTATTATTATTTTAGTGCTATCATCACTCAAGCTGTTGTGTTTCTCTCTTTTGTTTTGTTCCAGATTCTTTTTTCCTGCGCGTGCAGTGAGAGCACTTTGGATCAACTTTGCTTGTGTTTAAGTGCTATATAAATAAAGTTGACTTGACTGGACATTTAAAAACAACCTGCTCTTATACATCCAAAGAACTTCAATTAAAAAAATGAACTGCTTGGCAGGCAGACCAGGCGTCTAATTGAGACAGGCGTTTATTAGTCCAAAATGTGTTGCCTGGAAAAGGGACTGGGCATTTAACTGGGACTAGGCTTTTAAAGGGACAGTGCACCTAAAAATGAAAATCCAGCCATTATCTACTCACCCATATGCCGAGGGAGGCTCAGGTGAAGTTTTAGAGTCCTCACATCACTTGCAGAGATCCAAGGGGAGAGGAGGTAGCAACACAACTCCACCTAATGGAGGCTGACGGCGCCCCAGATTCAAACGTCCAAAAAAGTGATCCAAGTGTCCTGACGCCCCGACATAAAAAGTTTGAACTTTGAAATTTGAACTCTGTTTTTAGCCTCATTGTAGCCTGTAGCTCTGACTGCCTCTGTGTGTGAAACGTCCAAAAACACATAATTGAAACCACAAAATATCTCCATACTGCTCGTCCGTAGTGATCCAAGTGTCCTGAAGCCCCGACATGAAAAGCTGTTTGGAGAAACGTCATTTGAACTCTGTTTTTAGCCGTGCTTTTGCTGCTGATCCCCTTGGATCTCTGCAAGTGATGTGAGGACTCTAAAACTTCACCTGAGCCTCCCTCGGCATATGGGTGAGTAGATAATGGCTGGATTTGAATTTTTGGGTGCACTATCCCTTTACAGCAAACTACATACACATACTTCAACATTATGAGATGGTAACAGGAGGCTATGACAGAAGGGAAGCAATGGATGGCTGAGTACTATACCTATCCTTAATGTCTTTGGCCGCCTGGAGAGGAGAAGCAGAGAGGGGAAGGAAAAAGAGAGGAGAGATACGGAGCGAAGAGAAAACTGAGTTGTAGCCCATCATGTTGTCATTGAACACACTAAGTCTCTGGTGGCTATGGGATGGCTTTTGAGTAAATATCTAATAAATACACACACACATAAAAGTACTTATATACAATGGAGCCAGTACCATGAGTATAAAACCACTAAGTCACCAGTCACACCCAAATTTTTACATTTAACCCAGTTTTTATTATTTCAACCCAATTTTATGTCAACTGTATAAACTCCAAAGCTTGTGTGATATGATGAAAGCTACAGAACAGCTTCTAAACGGATGTTGTGGTAAAATTGTTTCGTCAAGTATGAATGCTGGAAAATTCCAGTACAGTTCTCTGTGCAAAGATCTTACTCCACCTGAGTTTAACTGTTCAGTTGCTGAAGGATTTCAGTTTTCAGGAGAGCCCGACAGTATGTAGTTTCTGATCATGTGTCATTCTGAGACACTTCTGACATTTAAGTAACTGCAGAGAGTGATTGTATCCAACACACACACACACACACACACACACACACACACACACACACACACACACACACACACACACACACACACACACAGACGTCACATAAGAAAGAGGAAAAATGAAGCTCTCAGGTGTTTTTACACTCCAGTGCCAGAAATAGTGTACGAAGCAGGCTGCTTAGTAACAGCCTCACAGTTGCATGTGTGCACGTAGCCACATGGCTTCCTGTTCGTGGTCAAAGCCAGTTCTAGAAACTTCTATGATTCACAGAATTTCTGTGAGCAGCCACTGTGAGAACGATGACAGCCTCCGTTCGAAGCAGCAGTTTGCTCACCAGCTAATGTCTGCATTCCTCAGTTACATGTTGGAAACTTTGCCACGCACATGTTCACACAGACACTCAGAAACAAGAGGTTCATGGGATGTGAGCTGAAGTCAGGCTGCCTGAGACAAAACAAGGAAATGCTGCAGTGTGGAGATGAATTTTCTTGATCAGTGTTGTAACCTCTGTTTCGCTCCATCGGCTCTGCCTCTAATGTGGATGCTGAGTGTTTCCATGAAGAATTAATCACAACAGAGCAAACACAAGCAGCCATCAGTCTGCTGTCTGACTTTCACCTCATTACTGGAAGTGAGAGGTGAAATACCCTGCTGATGCACTGACACTTTGTAGGAGGGGAGTGTCACTGGAATGCTGGCTGCACACTTTCCATTATGTAACGGTGTCTTGTGCTCAGACACGATATATGCATACTACTGCATATATGATTTCCCACATGTGTTCATGTTGAAAAGCCTCAGTGTGACCGAGGTAAAGTGCGCACACATACAACATATGGTTAAATGAGCACCACAGAGAGAAGTCCTCATGAGCAGGAACAGGAAACGACTCACAGCAAAGTTGTGTTTCCTCCAAAACATCAGACACAACTTACGTAGTTGTATCCAGCAGATAGCTTTGGTCTTCTGACAGGACATTAAAGTATCTGTCTCTGAGACCTGCCGCCAAGATACAGGGGAGGTGAATGGAAGTTTGTGGTGTTGGAAAATTAGATTAAATCATTTTGAAAAGGCAGAAATTTTTATAAATATTATGAAGTAAGAACAGCATGTTCAGAGGGAGGGATGCAACTAATCTTCATCAGCAATTAATCTGCTGAATTTTTTCTTGATTTATTTTATCTTTTCAGTTTGAGCCTCTTTACACCGGCTCCCAGTATGTTGTAGAATAGATTTTAAGATTCTACTGATGACTTTTAACGCTCTTCATGGTCTCTCTCCCTGCTTTACCTCAGACGCCTTAGTTCTGTACACGCCAGGCAGCAGAGGTTCTTTGTCTGTTTCAGAGGTCCGGCTGAAGGGGACAGAGCGTTTGCTGTCAGGGCCCCGAGGCTGTGGAGCAGTCTGCCCGAGGTCGGCCGACTCAGTGATGTCTTTTAAGTCCCATCTTAAAACTGTCTTTTATTTCTTCAGTTTTTATACACTGAAGTGTTTTTATCAGTTCTTTTAAAAGCTGTTGTTTTCATGTCTTCTCTGTTTTAATTATTGACACGTAAAGCACTTTGTAACACAGGTTTTGAAAAGTGCTTTATAAACAAAGAATATTATTATTATTATAATTTAAAATGTCTTTCATAATGGCCTAAAACCCGAGGGAACATCTGCAGATCACTTGGTTTGTCTGACTCACAGTCTGAACGCTAAAATATTCAGTTTTTTGGTCATGAAAACAAGGAAACCAATTATCAACATAGCCTCTGATTAATTTTCTGTCAGACGTCTAATCACGATCTGTTTCAACTATATTCGCATAATGAAGACAAACACACAGTGCGCCTGCTCACCACTGAGTTTTGTGTTGCTGGAGTCCAGCGTCTGCAGGTAGATGGTGTAGTTTGTGATGAAGCCTCTCTGCTTGTCTACAGGCAGCTCGTCCCAGCGGATGTGGATCTGTCTGGCTTCATGAGCCAGTACTGACAAACTGGGACCCGACACAGGCTCTGAAACATGTACAGAGAGTGTGATGGCTGTAGATTGAGTTTATAAGTACAGTATGTATATGTTTCCTTCATAAAGATATGCTACATCTGCAACATGTTGAAAAAAACAATCAACTTTGAATTAAAATGGAAGGAATAAGCAGTTGTTGAGACATGTGGCATCTGTGAATCTTACTCTTCTCCTCAGAGTAGACGAGCCTGGATGATGGAGCACTGACACCTCTGCTGGTCACAGCGTACAGAGAGATGTTGTACCTCACACCTGCAGTCAGACCTGAAACAACAAACACTCTCACCGTGAGCTCCACTATCTCCAACAAACACTCAGCCTATGATGATGAATGTTGGCTTCAGCTGTATTAAGAGTAGACGTTTTAGATCCTAAAGTTATTAAAATATTAACAGAACAAACTAGTGTAATTCACCAACTCTCCACAAGAGGCCGCTGCTTCATCACAGTTGAAGCCTCTGTGTCTTTATTACAACAGAAAAGTTCATTAGAGAAGCAACTTTTCCCAAAACCGTCACAGTAAACCAAGTGCACCTCTTTTATAAATGCAGCTGTCGACTATTTTTTGACATTAACATCTTTCAAACTTGTACGTTTGTCTGTAAAACAAAACTGAATTATGCAGATTTACACAGTTTTTTTAATAACTCGCAAGTGAGGCTGAGAATCTTCATCTTCCTCAGTTTTCAGTGAGCTTTGATCGATTTATTTTAGTTATTTTATGGAATGAAAACGCACATTTAATGGATTCCTATGAGTCATTGTCTGTGCACAAAAAGAGACTCAGGAATGCCCACTAGTCGGGGTGCCCAGTAAGTCAGCGGGTAAATTGGGTGCCCTGTGAACAAAGGCAGTATCCTTGGCGCAGTGGCCACAGGTCCAGCTTGAGGCCCTTTGCTGCATGTCCCCCCTCATTCACACTCTGAACAAGGGGTGTCAAACATACGGCCCGGTGGCCAGAACCGGCCCACCAAAGGGTCCAGTCTGGCCCACTGGATGACTCTGCACACCAACAGAGGCGACTGCTCTGAGACAACAAGGGAGGCTGAACTTCCCTGAAAATTTCATAGAAGAAATGGTCAAATATGCACTATTGAATTTACAATACAATAAGAATGTACATTGCATTAAACGTGCGCTAGGATGCGTTTAACATCACTAATATGATGTTCAAATGTCAGCTGTTTATCACGAGTATTCAAATGCGACCTCCCTGTCACACATTCTGGTGTCAGCACGGTGGACGCAGAGCCTCCAAGCATTCCTATGAGACCGCGCTGAGCAGGTTTTGTTCATGCAGCAAAGCGAGACGGTCATTGCATACATGCGACAAAATCGGCACTTCCAGGGAGGCTCAGCTTGGAGCAGTGGGCGGGAGAGGACGCTCGGTATCTGCATGATGATTGGAGGAAGTGTCTAAAAGGCTGAACCCCTTGGTGACTGACAGCGCTTCGCGTTTTGAGCTCAGTCCCATGCGGCTATTTGCGAGTGGAGTCTTCTGACAGAGTGCTGTTCCTTATTTCCATAAGCAATGCAGATCATTTTCACTATTTGTAAATCTTTGAGGTGTGTGTTGCTGTGGTTCTGTGGCATGAGTGTGGTTGAAAAACGGTTTCAATTAAATGTTCTTAAAAGTTACTGCCTCGCTACAATATGACAAATGTTATGATGTTTGAAAGACCTGCAGCCGCCACTGCACACCACACAGTGATAGACCTGTCGAGGCTCAGAGGTGTCAGGTTTAGGAGCAAGTTAAACAGTTAGTGACCGACCTCACTGACTTTCCACCCAGACCAGAACACGGTTATCTGAAAAATCAATGATTACTTATCATGATTATGAGACATACTGTTGAAACTGGACTGATTTTTCTTTTCTTTTTTTAGGCATCTCAGGCTGTTCATCATCTGTTCTGCAAATGATTGAGTGTTTTCAGAGTGTGCTTGTACGTCTGTGCTAAAAGAAAGGGAAAATCTGAAGGTGCTGTTATTTACAGGTTGTTATATGACGATTTTCCTGCTCTGGCCCACCAGAGATAAAATTGGATTGTATGTGGCCCATTAACTAAAATGAGTTTGACATCCTTGCTTTAAACTGTCCTGCCATTAAAGGCCAAAAGCCCCCCCCCCACCCCATATTTCTGTTTCTGGACATTTTGTCTCCTTTTTTTAACTTCACTTATTATGTGTAAAATCTTTGAACAGTGATTTTGTTGTTTTACATTTTACCTTCTGTGTGTCCTATGGGTTTTGTTTTTTATATAAGCCATTATAGGTTTCTACCACGCCCTCACGTGTATTTCATATTTAATATTTCATGTGATTCGTGTTCATGTGTGTAAAAAAAATGGACAAAAAAATGACTTCACTGTATTTCTACATGTCTTGCAGCAGGAGCTGTACCTGTGATGGAAGTGCTGTTTTGATCTTTAGCCACTTGTTTCCACTGCAGCGCAGCCGCAGGTTCACTTGTCCATTCTAACACATAGTACAGCAGCAGGTCTCCTCCAGATGTCGACCAGTGTTTGTCCCCTCGCCACGACCAGGAGACAAACACAGCTCTGTCAGTAGGAGCAGGAGCCAGCTGTCTCAGAACAGCTCCAGAATCACCTAAACAGTTGGACATCAAGAAATTATTACACTTTAGAGTTTTTTTCTTTACAAATTAAAGCGACAGTTCACCCCAAAATCAAAGATAAAATACACATCTTTCCTCTTATCTGTGGTGCTGTTTATCAGTCCAGATTGTTTGGGTGTTGGAGATGTCATCCTTCAGAGGTGATAATATTACAGAACTAGAACTTATACAGTACTCAGCTTGTGCTGCTCAAAAAAATACCTCAACATCAGTGTTGCTCTCGAGGTATTCCTGGTTACTGAAGATAATCCACAGACCTTGTTGTGAGATGTTTCATGTAGGAGCTTTTTTTCTGTCTACCGAACTAGGCCTTCAAACCTAATCACCCCAGAGGGAAGCGTGCATCTACTCATGGACGAGAGGCTCGTGTTGGTGACAGCATGAGATGTAAATGATCAACACATTCGCATCTCAAGTCGTTGCATATCGCTGCTCTGTCAGTGGACTGTCTTGTCTACATTTTATGCGCTAGGTATCCTCCTGCGTCTGCTGCTGACATTCTGGGATGTGGTGCCAGGGTGTCAACAGAGCACGTGGTTAGGGTTAGAAAAAAACATCATGGGTGGGTTCTACTTTCATACAGGAAGTGAACACCAGGCTCCCAGGTAAAAGTCCAGGGTTGGTTGTTTGCTTGTCGACACATTGTTTTTATGCAGTGTTTCAAACTGACACCATCCTGTGGCATATCATACTGCAGGCGTCACACTACAGGTGCTGTCCAGCCGAGCAGCAGTACATCATAACACCGCAAAAGACGACTCACATGTGACCTTAACGACTCTGTGAGGGTTCACACACACATGGAGTTTATAACAAGCGACTCTGCACCAGTCAGTTAGAAGTGAAGAAGCTTCTCAGATGAGAGGCAAAATGTCTTCAAGAAACTCAAGCAAGTCCATTTGCCTACGATACAGACTACCATGACGTGGATAACTGAGAATCTTCACCGACATCTTCCCTGAGGCAGGTTACCGAACTACACCTTCCAACCGAATCACCACACAGAGTGAAGTGTGCATCTAATGCTAGCATGACAGAGCCAGCTGACGTTACCGCTCAGCCGAGGAGGACGCCATCAACGCTTACACCTCGCTCTGTCACAAGCATGAGCTTCTCGTCCCTGAGTACATGCACGCTTCCTTCTGCGCGTTGATACGGTTGGTGGGTGTGGTTTAGAAGAAAGAAAATAGTTCCTACATGAAACTGTTCACAGCGAGATCTGTGGATTATCTTGAGTTAGCAGGTCATGATTTCTGGAAAGAGACATTGCTGTTGAGTTTTTCAGATGTATTTTTTTGGCACTTTGAGCACCACACGCTGAGTGCCATCTAGTTCCATTATAGAGGAGAGAAGGCAGACCTCTCTACAGCCGATATCTGCAACACTCAACTCTGCAACTCACCCCCAAAAATCTAGTTTGATAAATAGCACTACAGGTAAGAGGGAAAAATCTACATTTCTAATTTCATGACAAACTTTCCCTTTAAATGTGTTTTGTTCAGGTTTTATCATCTTTATCATTTTTGCGTACCTGAGTGTCTGAGTGGCACCTCAGCCGGTGGAGACGACCCATACGAGGTGACAGCACTGATGCTCAGTGCCCGGACCTCGGCTGGTACGGGAAGTGAAAACTGACTCAAAGCAGCACGACAGGTCACTTCCTGTTTGTGGTCATTACCCAGAAAGATCTTGTACTGATGTAACGCTCCACTGTAATCCTCTGGAGATGGAGGCTGTGGGAGAAGTTCATCCATCACTTCAGGTTTACGTTTCAACATCATCCAGTGAGTGTGTTTAAAGCAGTGGTTCGCTAAGACGCTAAGTGTATTAAACTGTGCGGACCTCGAACTAAAGACTAAGGATAAATCTGGACCCCTGGCTGGACCAGTTGGGAACCACTGTTTTAAAGGAATAGTTTGACAGTTTAAAATACCCTCTCTTGCCAGGAGTTAGATAACAAGTTGAATCCCACGGTCACACCTGTCAATTAAATATGAGCTCACAGCTACCAGATGATTAGCTTAGCTTAGCATAAAGACTAAACCAGAGGCAAACAGAGCCAGGCTCAGTCCAGAGGTAACAAAAACCACTTTTAAAGACCACTAGTTAACAAATTACATCTCCTATGTTTAATCTGTACAAAAAAACACAAGATGTGATTTCATGGGGGAGTTATGTGACTTTTTCTTGGCTGGCCACAGTCCAGCAGGTCACTGCCAAGAGAAAGTTATTTTTAACACACTGATATTCAGAGTGGCAATCTTTTAATCTAACTACTAAAAAACAAATAAGCATGTTTCCCAAAATGACAAACTATTCCTTTGATTATGAGTATTGTACGGCCTTTTGTATGAATGTATGATATAAAATGAACAGCTATGACACATTACCTTCCACAGAACAGTCACCTCCGGCTGCTGGTTCGTCACCGGGCCTCCTAACATCCTCCACACATGCAACTGCTGAGATGGACCTGCAGATAAGGTTAACCACAAGTTGTGTGGTTTATATGAGCAATGAAAAACTCTCACATCATCACATTCAGACTTCCTTTTGACGTAATAAGTAATAAGTGTGGGCTTGCCTTTTCCAGGACTTGTCCCTTTGATGGATGGGCTCCATTTGCTGCAAGACAATCTTTTGCCGGAGGTTAACCCGGGCGTGTTGGTGCGTCCTGATGGTGAGTGACATGTTCTCATCTGGAACTCATATTCAGTCAGAGGCCTCAGACCGTCCACTCGTATCAGACCCCCACTGAGCTCTGTTCCTGCTCCCACTTCCTAAAAACAGCAAGATATTAAATGAATACTTCACCCACAAAATGATCATCTGTACGTCAGTTACTCACCACGTTACGCTGAATTTGTGAAGAAAACTTTCTTTTTTCTCGCATCTCTCCATGATGAACAAAGAGTCCAAAGACAGTGCGTTTGGAATGAAATGAATGAGAGAAGTAAATCCTCTAAAACTCGCTAACATTTGCAATCCCAATATCTTGTTGTCGTCCAAGTGCAATAAAGACCAACTCTTAGTCAACAGATTCAGGTGTTTTTTTTCTGCCTGGCCTCAATGGACTGCATGAGCAGAGTTCAAATGTGTACTTGCCCAGGTGTGCTACTGTGGAGGTATTTTTGTGTCTTTTTGTTGCAATCATATAAAACTGTTTTGAGAGCATATTTCTTTTTTTTAAAAGATATTTTCTGGGGCATTTTTAAGTCTTTAATTGATGGGACAGATGAGTGTGATGGGGGGACAGAGAGGGGGAGTGACATGCAGCAAAGGGCCACAGGCTGGAGTCGAACCCGAACAACAGCCTTGTACATGGGGCGCCTGCTCTACCACTAAACCACCGACGCCCCGAGAGCATATTTCTTGAACTGCAATCAAAAATCAAGTTTGTAAGTAAAAGTGTGAGATCATTTGGCTTGCAGATCAGAGGTGTTTTAAATGGTAAGTTTTTAGCAAAAAGGCACGTGTTTGGAAAGTACTGAGCATACGATGGGATACGTGAGACTTGGATTATGCTGCATGAGTTTTATAACAAATGGTTTGATATAGGTTTGTTGTTGTTAAAGATAAACTGCAGGATTTTCTTTAAAAAAAAGCAAAAACAATGTATAGCTCATACAGAGGTAATCCCTCTCAATCATCACTTATCACCCAGTAGAGGTGTATGGTGGTGTATTTTTCTGCAAACACTCTGACCTCTGTCTGAAATTTCTTCTTTCTTCTTATTTCCTGTGTTCAAAACGTTTGTGGGCATGTACTCCACAGTGCATAGGTGAGGCTGGGTTTTAAAAACAGAAAAGTAGGAACCAGGAGCCAGCCTGTAAGCAGCAGGCAACAGACACGGCGCTAAAAAAACCCAAATGTATAAAAGCCAAACCCCAAACGAGAGTGAATCTGTGGTTGGCATTTACTTTCAGTTTTCAGTTTCAGCATGTTTACAAACAGTAACTGCACAGCTTTCCTCTAAACGCAGCCCACATCTCCAGCTCACCAAGAACTTTCTCAGTTTTTGGATTCTTTGTTCACAATGGAGGCATGCGAGAACAGTTTTCCTCCAGAATTCAGCGTTACGCAGGGTGAGTAACTGATAACGATCAATCCATGGGTGAAGTATTCTTCCTGCACGCTGCCTGATTAATGCAGATGCTGCAAACAGCCTCTACTATGGGTGTTATAACGTCACTTTACCCAGGATCCATTATCTGTGCGGAGCCTGACATCTGATGTGAGATGCTCTGAGGAGTCAGCTGTTTCCCATTGCAACACAGCCGCTGAGTTATTCCCAAATTCTACCTGCACAATACGAGAGCTCTCCGGTATCACTGTGACACAAAAGAACAAAAAAGAAGCGTGCACATTAGTGAAAGTGATGACTCAGTGTGAACTCGCAGCACACCCTAATAACTCTAAAATAAAACATAAAGCTAATACAGTAATGACTAAAGATGCCAAGTCTGTTGCTACAGATGTCAAAACTTGCCAAATGTGGGCAGAGGGAGAGGGCGGCGGCTCACTTTAAAGAGATATTACAGAAACAGGGAAACAGTTTGCTGATAGCCACGTCAGATGAGTCAAACACTGATGACAGAACAACACGACCGTTCACAGGATGACTCATTTCTACAGAAAATACTTGAAAATTCAGATAAAGAAATCTTTAAAAACAGTGTCATGGTCATGCACCCTCCCTCTCAGAGTGTGTTTAAGTGCAACAGAAGTGAGAGCTTACCTATATCCTTTACACAGAGGACGAATGGATCAGACCGTGAGGCTCCTAAGTGGTTGTAAGCAGTGATATTCAAGTGGTATGTAGTGTTTTCGTCTATCGCTGCTCGCTGTATGGTGATTTCTCCAGCGTCCTGGATCTGATCCGACAGTATTTGGGTCCCATTTTCTCTGATAATAAAACATGTATTAAATAAGGTTTGCTGCTGTCACAAGAGAAATACAAAGCAGTAGTTTAATTTGACCTAAAAATAACACCATACCTGTAGACTGAAATGTTGTAGGTCGTAGGGAGGTATGTTTCCTGTCCTCTCTCCCATGAGCAGCCTATAAAATCTGAGCTCCGTGACGTTTCACAGGTAATATTTTCAGGTTTATCTGGAGGGACTAAAGCAGACGGACAATGAACAGCAAATCACCATCACTTCTGTACGAGACTGTGTTTACGATCCTGCTCATTGGCAAAACTGTGACATTAGTTTTTCCCAGACAGAATAATGGGAGCTACAAAACTATGAGATTTTATGATGACTATGTAAAACAGGGGCGGCACGGTGGTTCAGTGGTTAGTATTGTCCCCTCACAGCAAGAACACAGGGTGTCCCCGTGTCAGCGTGGGTTTCTCCAGGTGTTCCGGGTGACACTGGGGCTGGATTAGCAAAGAGAAACGCAAAGAACAGACCAAAGAACAAAAGAAAAAGCTTGAAGGGACAGTGACAGAGCACGGGTGAAAACACCTATAACCGCTAACCGAATCACCGAGCAGAAGGACGCGTGCATCTACTGCTAGCTCACCTCACACTGGGCTTGGCGGACATGATATTGTTGGCCAAGACAATGCTGCGTTCACACGGAATCAGAGAGACAGTCGATGAGTAACTGGTTATCATTTTAAATTAGCTGAGGCTGGCAGAAATACAGGCAACTACAGTATAACAGTAGACGGTGCTGCTTTTGCAAACGTGAGGCTGAATTTAGTGGTGAGGACACAGGAATGGTTTGTCCAGTGAGTGGAGGGGGCGGGGCTTAGCCATAGGTCAATCCTTCGAGCGGCTCTCTCTGAAAGCTTTCAGCTTGACCTCCACAGTTCCTGTTAACCAACATTTCTTACTGACATGACCAACTGAGGAAACAGCTCCGTGAAAACACTTTGCTATCTTCTTCTAGTCTTAATCAGGTCTTTTAGTTTTCAGAGTGCTAGGCAGCTGTTTAGAGGAGCCCATGGCTGCTAAATGTTTCAGGAGTCAGAGTGTTTATAAAGCTTTGAAATTAGCATCAGCTGGTCTTTCCTAACGATGACTGTGAACAAGCCGGAACCCTAACGAGCTCATTAAGGTCCGAGACCCCGGGACACTTTGAGGTGCCCAAACTTACATGGTGCTCCTTTACTTTTTTCACACTTAAATTGTACAAAACAAAAACAATACTCTAATCTTGCTTCACATGTTGAAAACAATGTTCCATCTTTAACTTCATGACTTTTGGAGATCAGTTCATCTTCTACTTATTTAACTATTTACAGTGAAAGAAATTTTGACCAGGAATGCCCCAACATGTCTCCAGTCCATAGATATTTATCTGTCTGTGTCTCTCTTCAGCTTTTGTAGATGATAATTTAGTATATAGTTATTTGCCTTAAAGCAATGTGGTCAGCAGTATCACCTAACCCTACCTAGCGCCACTGAGCTAGCTAATGTCACTGCTCAGCTGAGGAGGAGGCCACTAATGTTCATCCATCAACATCTTTATAACCATGGTGACACACTTCAGCCACTACCCTACCACCTGTGAACAATGAGGTAGTAACCTGTTAATCTGTGTCATTTAAGTTTGTGCGATATTTTATATTTGCACACTTTTTAATTCTCACAATCCTAACCACAATCCTAAGTGACCACAAACATCAGAGCCAACTGTACGTACGCCCGCCATGAAGGTCCTTTCCATCAACGATCTTCAGCAGCTGATCAGTCTTCAGCTTGCAGATCACTTTTGATCGCGGCTTCCGGACATTGAACAGATTGAATATCATCGAGGTGCAGCTGACTCTCTCCCAAGAACTCACAGTCTCATCGTTCAGCTCCAGGTATATCTTGAAACTAGAAGACAGGAACATAACTGCATCTGGACTTTTCTGATGACACGTGAATGTATTTTATATATAAAGGGCGTAAGGTTTAGTTTCAACACCGGGGAGGGACACATGTAAAATGGGGAGTTGGGGGGTCCTCGACCAGAAAATTTGAGCATCAGACACTGAACTTCCTGCATTCTGGTGCCTTTTTAGGCAACAATTTGTGTCTTCTCTGGATCAGTTTATGGTGTGGATGTCTTTAATTTCCTCTGACTCTGCGTCGTCATATGAGGACGTCACACAGTGTTACTTTTAATAACTATTTTAGATTTAGTCTGAGTCTTGAGATGAAAATGCTCATTACTTTTACTCACATTTTAGTCATTTTTATCCCTCAAAGTTTTAGTCTAGTTTCAGTAGTCGACAAAAATTCACGACATTTTAGTCGTTACTTTTAGTCATTATGTTTCTGTGTGTTAAACTGATCCAGTGAGGTTAAGTCATGGATCATAAATAAGAATCAAGGTGACAGGTTGTATAAGATCATGTGTGCGTCATGTCTCCTACATCTCTCTATTTATGCTCTCAACAACTCAACACATTTTGGGATTGCTGCACCTTGTACTTCATTCTTAACTTAGACCTGTTGTCCTTATTCGTGGACACTTTCATGTGCCATCTAGTGGCAGTGAGAGTACACTACACTAATCCATGTAAAAACAAGATGAAAGCCAGTCAGTCTGCAGCTGATCCCGACACAAAAGTGAACAAGGCAGCAAAATCTGATCAAATGTTGTGTTTGGAACTCATTAATTTTTGCTTGATGAAGTCTGTAGTTTTATATGGCAACAAATTTGACCAATTTTAGCAACACTAACAAGCTAAGACCCTGTTAATTAGAGAGTTCTCATATGAGGACACTGGGACTTTATTGTTGAGCTATCGCAGCATTTAGCACAGGCTAATTAGGTGTGACAGACTGTAACTACAGAATAAAAGGTTGCTTGTAGTATGGAGCAGGGGAAATTCATACAGAGTTACACAATGAACAAATCCTAAGATTTTTAGATTTGTTAAATTATTTGCAGTTTGGCTTTCTCAAAGCCATGTTTGGGCATTGAAGTAAATATAATAATAAATTTTGCACAACAATTTTCGGCCATTAAAATAAACAGTTTTACACTTTACTACACACGAGTGAGTATTAAAACTAAACCCAATGTCATCATATAAGGACATCATTTATTTCAAAACTACTTACTGTTCCAAGACAATGGCTCGTTTTTTATACTTTTTTTTATACCCAGAAAGCTAAGACAGATTGAAATCGGTGCCAAACAAAAGCTCAGGTCTCAGATTTTATCATGTCCCTACCTTCGGTGACATGATACGATGTCTGTGACGTGGCAGTACACGGTCAGGTTTGAGCCCAACAGGAAGGGCGGAGCTGGTTCGACTGTCACGTGGCCATGGACGTTTAAATGCTGGCAGCCAGCAGGGAGCAGAGGGAAACCTGTCCAGGAAAAAATGTATGGAATCATGTTTGGTTTGAAAGTAATTAATAGATGGTACATTTGAATACCTGCCGCACAGTGAACATGTTTATACCCCAGGATGTGATTCTGTGAGGTCCCCCTCTCTTACGATGTTATTGTTAAGCCCCTTTTCTGGCAGTGACACATGTCAAGAAAGGTTTGGGACAACAAAAATGTGTTGAACACAATATGGATGTAAGTGTGCGGAAATGTATTCCACAAGTTTGGGGTCAGTTTCAGCACCTTGCCGAGACTGAGCCGTGTGGATATGAAGTTGTCATGCATTGGCTCAGATTAAAAGAAAAAATTATTTGGAGAAAATGGCCATAAAATGATCATTTTAACTACGAGATATCACCATGAATCTTCCCTGTTAGTTGCTCACATTGAGACAATTATTTTTCTATCACAAATTTTCTGAAAATTGAGTATAAATATGCAAATGAGACATTATCATATTAGATATGTTCTTATTTGCAAATGTTTCCTGAACATTTCCTGAACAGAAATATTGGATAGAAGCAGGTTTTAAATTCTTGTTTCATCTCGTTGACACAAAAGAGTTTTATCACTAAATAAATCAGAATATAATGTCAACAGCCATTAAAAGTCTTTTCTTTAGGAATAAAATGTGTTATATGAATCATGCTATGAATTATATATGAACAAACCCCTCTGTAAAAAAAATCTTTATCTATCTAAATATTTATATAAATCTCTATAAAAATAAATCTCTTATATACTCAGGAATAAAGCTGGAACGTTTGATGTCTGTGCTGCTGAGCCATAATAATCATAAGATTTCTGTACACTTACATCTATGCAGTACTTCAATTTATTCTGAGACAAAGTTAAACACTTCATAGATGTAAGTGTGTGGAAATCTTGTCCTGCATTGGCTCAGATTATAAGAAACAAATAATTTTGAGAAAATGGCCTTTAACAATATTTACTGTGAAATTTCATACATATTTTTAGATCAGAAATAAGACACTACAGGTGAACAGGGTAAAAATATTTACAAGTTATCACCATGAACGTCCCCAGTTCTTTACTCACAGTGAAACAATTATTTTTTCTATTAACTGTTAAGTGTTAAGTATTAAGTGCTATGCATTTATGACATTTAATTTAATTTATTTATTTATTTAGCACAATTGAATTAGACAACTGTGCAAGGGGGGAACGAAGCACATGCGGGCTTGTACAGAGTTCCACCCCTAGCCATAATCACAAGCAAATGACATGCAGGCTAAATTCCTCGATTAAGCAAAGAATCACAAAAAAAACAAAAACAATAACAACAACAAGAAACATAAACAACAACAAAAAAGGAGCAAAACTAGGGTAACTGAAGCAAATTAGGACAAAGAAGAAGAAACAAGAGATCAGACAAAGAGAAAAACTGATAAGGAGGATTAAGGTTGATGCTTTAAGAGTTCATGTGGACGCTAAAAGTGCCTTCAGATGCTTTTTGAAAAGAAAATGAAAAGACATGGACCTCAGTGATAAACTTAAATCATTCCATAACTTGGGACCTCTAAAAGACATGTTGAACTGGTGACTTGATGTTCGGGAGAACGGTAAGAAGAGACTGCTCTTACAAAGCCTTGTGTGGTATATATGGACATCTGATGCAGAAATAAAAGTTATTAAAGGTGACTGGAAGATCTTGTTTCCTGTAAATGAACTTATGTAAGAATAGACATGTTTGAAAGACATTCAGTTTATCAATAGGTAACAGTTGGTATTTACTGAGGAGAGGTGCAGAAGGTGCATATCGACTCAAATGGGAGATCAATCTCAAAAACCTCTTCTGAAGTATAAATAATTTTTCAAGATAAGTGGGGTAAGTAGCTGCCCGAACAATATTACAATAATGTATATAGGGGAACAAAAAGCTATAGTATGGGGTTAACTGAGCTGAGGAGTGAATTAAGGGACAAACCTTCAATATACCTAGCATATTCATAGATCTTTTGCATACAAGACCAATTTAACCGTTCATCTAACATAACTCCTACGAATTTGGTAAACGAATTTGGTCAACTAAACTGTTGCATCTTTTCACATTAAGAGTTAGCTTATTAAGTTGAAAGCAATGAGCAACAGAAGATAGTTCCTCATGAACACATTCAATCAGGGTAGGAAAATCCTCATGAGTGGCTATGAGATTGCTGTCGTCCGCGAACAAAACAGGAAGAAAATTTCTGCATGACATAGCGATATCATTAATATAAATTAAAAATAATAAAGGACCCAAAATTGAACCCAGGGGAACACCAAGCAAAATTTTCGATTTCTTTGAGGAATAACCATTTAAGTACACATATTGTTCTCTATTAGAGAGATCATTTCTAAACCATTTCAGGGCAGTTCCTTCCACACCATATCTGTTAAGTTTGGAGATGAGGATGTCATAATTGACCGTATCAAAAGCTTTACTCAAATCTAAGAAAACTCCTAGCGCAAATTTCCTCTCATCAAGAACAGTAGAAATATGATTAACAAGCTGTAGGAGTAGAATATTTTTTTGGAAAACCATATTGATGTTTGTATATGTTGTTGAGTTCTAAGTGTTTAGATATCTTAGAATAGATCAGCTTTTCAAAGATCATTGAGATGTAAGGCAAGATAGATATTGGTCTATAATTTCCAAATTCTATTCTATTTTAGGTCCTGAGGAAAAATTCCAGATTGAAGAGATAATAAAAATGTGAGTAAGGGGTTGGATTAAATAATCCATGGTCTCTTTAATAAGGATACTTTTGATACCATCTTCTTCTTCTTTCCACTTGTCTGAAAGACGACATGTTATAAAGGCAAAATAGCCCAAAATCTCAAAACTGACCAGTGCATTACAAATATGTTTTCACCTGAGATGTCTCACCTTACATGATCGTTTGACTGTTGTACAAAAAAACGCTTAACACTGTGTGGTCAGAGCTGCAGAGGCACAGTTCAGAACTTGAAACCACAGATGCTACCAAATTGTGAGAAAGTTTTCAGGGACTGAACTGAGACAAACAGGCTGACAGTAATGATGCAGACTGATAGATACTGTAATACTCACAGTCGATGGAAAAACAGAGGAGTATAATAACGAATCTCCAGGGGTGTGAGGGGAGATTCATCTCAGCTCATCTTCCTTAATCTCTTAGAACCCACTCAGGATGACTCAGCAGCTGTCAACAAAAATTATTCTAATCATTAATCACCAAATTTTCACGGGGATTTCCGTACAGTTAATGAGGTGATCCTCAAAACATACCTCAGCCATCTGCCGACAGGAGACGTTCTGGCTACCATGAGGGAGACGCACAGTGTTTAGTTGAACTTCTCATCTTTTTAAGTAGAAGTTTGTGTCTGATAAACATTTACAGAAGTACAGGCAGCTCCAGTCATGGCTCTGTGACACATGCACTGTGGCAGATAAGAGATATTTCTGTCACTGCGTTTTCTTGTTAATTCACAGAGATTAACAAACATGCACTGTGTCACAATCTGGACATTTAATTTTATAAGACATCTTGAAAGTAGATTGCATGTTTTCTAAACTGTCCGCACAAACCAAGTGACGTTAAAAGACACGCCAAGATAAAACTCACCAGAATTTCATGCCGTCTGCTTGTCTTCTTAATGGCTTTAAGGTTTTCTTATCAGGACACATTTCTCTTCATCGTAGCATCTTCCTCAGATGACTTGCCTTGTGAGATGCATCTGATTAAAGTGATCTCTGCTGTAAGAATGAAACATCTTAATGAGGCCAGTGACCTAGTTTGGTGGTATCTGGGTAAATGCAGAAACTTTGAACGTTATAGTCAGTACTTCTGTGCCCTACATAAGTTGCCTGTTCTTCATCACCGCAAAGTCTTTAAATGTCAGTGTGCTGAGAAGCTGCTCCCGTTAAACCTGCTGCAGTTAGCAGATAATCAAGTGATCAAACTGACATGTAACATGCTGCGTGACATCAGTTAACTTTTGAAAAAGATGCTGAACGGCAACCTTATTATTTTGTTTCCACAAGTCCGACACTTCAAAGAGTTTTTACAGTAACTTAAAATGTGCTGATGAACAACAAGGCGAACACATACAATTCACTGCTGTGTCTAAACTGACAGTAAATGCACATGATCTGTCTTTAAAGTTTATAAAACAAACTTACACTGTCAGTGTGAAAGAGGTCTCTTCTTATTTGGCTGGTTGCTGATGTTCATAGTCCCTCAGTGTCGACTGTGTTTGAGGAAAAATCAGCAGAGACAGAGGCTTTTTCAAGCTTTTTGTGATTTCCTTTCACTGGTTATTTTCCACTTCTAACTTCAAAAGAGGGAAAAAACCCAGAAGTGAAACAAGGTGCGTGTTCATGTAAAGATAAAAGAGACCTCAAGCTTGAAATTAGCTCATTTTAAGATTTGACATTCAAAAGGTTCAAGGTTCAGTTCAAGAAAAACAGCTCAAAGTGCTGCTTGTCATTTGTGAAGTGCTTCATGCTGAAGACACCAAATATAGGCGAAACTGTTTATGAAGATTTTCTGTCACACAAACTTCAGACTCCACAGAATCTGACAGAAACATCCAGTTCACTGTAGACTTCATTTATAGTAACAGCAGATATCACATGTGCTCAGGTTGGTAAGCAGCACTGAGACTGACTGTGTGCTGTTGGCTCAGCTTCGAGTGTTTTTCTCACCTGAAAACCTCAAACTGAAACCACAGTGTGAACATGAACACACACAGCTGTCTGAACGAGAAACACAAAGTAAATCTCTGGATGTTTTTATTTACTCACGTGAAATAAATCCAGCGTGCAGTGATTGAAGACAAAAACAACTGGAAAGGATGCTTTTGTATATTTCAGTTCAATACACTGGTAACATCTAGAGTTACGTGTGCAACAACAGTTCTATATTTCTATATATTGACAGTGAAGAAAGACGACACAGCGTGTGTGTGATACAGATCAGTCATGGACATATAATATCTGTATGAGTGAAAGGTGAAGACAGATTTTATATTAATTTATCTTAATTTGATCTTATCTGTATTTTAGCATATTTTTATCCTATTTAGCACTTTACTCATTGTTTCCTTTGTTCTCTTCTCTTTATTCTTTTCGTCTGATTTCCCCCAGTGTGGGATTAATAAAGTCTTATAAGCCTATTTTAATATTTGCTGCATTAGTCATATTTAAAGAGACAGTTCACCCCAACATTTTACCTGTAGTGCAGTCTTGTTAGTTGCTGAGTGCTGTGGATATCGGCAGTAGAGATGTCTGCCTTCTCTCCAGTATATAGAACTAGACTGGCCTGCAGTGCTCAATCTGCCACCCAAAAAATGTATTTCAGAAACTCAACAGCAATGTCTCTTTCCAGAACTCATGACCTAAATATTCAAGATAATCCACAAGCCTTGTTGAGAGCAGTTTCATACAGCACTACACCTATTTTTGGAAAGAGACATTGCTGTTCTCAAATGAAGCTCAGCCTAAGTTCAATCAGGAAGACGTTCTTTATGCCACATTCATTCACAGTTCTCTCTCTATCCCACTCCCACTCTGGGTGTTCCCTTTCCCAGTTAGCCAATCAAACTCTGCAACGATCTCCTTCAGCCATTCATGCTGCTGCTGCCAAACTTTAAATCCCTTCTCCTCTCAGCTGTCATTTTAGGGGAATCGTCGCAAAAAGCCCACTCCTCTTCACATCCAGATCCTCAGCTCCGTCCTCACCTCACCTCAACTCATCACCACCAGCAACTAGACTCCCTAATCTATGTCTTTACTACCCTCCTGGGATAGATGACATCACGATGGGGTCAAATTGCTTTTCACATTACTCATACTTTTTGTAAATGTAAATCATCTCTCAGAAAAAAGTCTCCTGATTTAAATGTATTTTTTTGGTGCTTTGAGCGCCACAAGCCGAGTGTCATCTAGTGCTATTATGTACAAGAGAAGGCAGACGTCTCTGATATCTCCAACACTCACACCAAAACAATCTAGACTGATCAGTAACAGATAAGAGGGAAAATATGTTTTTTATTCTCGGGTGAACTGTCCCTTTAAATCCTGCTGCTCCAGTCAGAACCAGACAGCGCTGCATGCATCTGTTTAAGAGGCAATGGTGAAGCAAATTAAGTTGCGTGAAAAGCTCAACTAACTTGTCAATTGACACAACTGACAAATAAACAGATGAACCTGAACTAAAAACAAAAGGGAACTCTGAAAGTCTTGTGAGGCGACGTGTCCTGGTATCTTTACACTTGACGTAAAGTTAAACTGCAAAGCATGTACACCTTACACCTCGAGAAGTGACACACCAAGTTCACTAGTTTAAGGTTGAACATCCTACAGAACCATGAAGCTCGACCAGTGGTTCCCAACTGGTGGAGGATGCAAGAGCCGGCACTCCCACCGACGCGACAACACGTTAACTGATGAGATTCAAATTCTAAAAAGTGTCAAAACACAAACTAAAAATAATTTTGTTCAGTTCATGTGATAAAACATTAAACATTATTTTATGTCACATTTTCATTATTAAGCTGACGTACATTAATAACTGCATGATGGGTAACTAAAGGTTAAAAATGGCAACCACTTTTAAAAGTTAGTGTTGAGCCCTGTCACTGTAGTTAAATAACAATACAGTAGATATTTTTGATGCATTACGAGATACATGCAGTGGAACAAACACTGTGTTGGTGATGGTTCAGTTTGAAGCAGGCGGTGGTTCATCGTGGTACGGCACAGAGGCGGTAAGGTTTGGGACACAGAGTGGCTCCTAACTTGTAATCCAGACTGGGCTGCTCTCCAGCAGGTGCTGAGAAAGAAAACCTCTGAAGGAGGGAGGTGAAGAAGAGGAATAACTCCATCCTGGCCAGCTGCTCCCCGAGACACACACGCTTACCTGACAATACACAACAGATGAGTTATATACACACTATTTCCACTTTGACCACATGATAATGCTGCAGCTCAGAGTCTGAAACAACCAAAGAACACAGTGAGACATGAAACCTGACTCCCTCTTATGTACAGGAAACTGTTAAATAACGTATAACTCAGTGTTAGAGACTACTGACTGACCTGCTGAAAAGGGGAGGAAGGCCTCTCTCTTCCTAAATTTGCCATCCTGGTCCAGAAAATGTTGAGGGTTGAAGGAGTGTGGAGTTTCCCACATCGTCTCATCACGTAGAACTGAGGTCAGCGTGGGCAGGACAGGGGTGCCCTGAGAAAATGCCAAGAATGAAAACAGTTAACGGAAGTCTTTCTTCTGGTGAGTTTGTTTTTATTAGTTTTGGGGTCATAAAACAAGAAACTTATTACTTTCTTTATTTGATTAATTTGTGTAGAAAATAATTAGTTACATTACTTTGGGTTATGTTGCATTATTCATCTTGCTGACTGCCATCAGTCTATCAACAAATAAGATGATATTCACTGATGGCAGTGGTCAGTGTTTTTCTGCTGTGTCACATCAATGTGGCACAGGCTAAAAAGCAAGGCTCAAAACTAACGGCGCACTGGGGACAATAGAAAATGTGTCTTGGATGAACAGAAATCTCCTCTGGGATGCCTTTAAGATGAGTAGAAAAACTAACTATTGATGCAGCAGAGGGCACACCTCATACTTCTACACTGTGAACAACAAATTTGTGTTGAAATCAGCAGGAGGAGAAAATTGTTGAAAATTCTTTTTCCCATTCTGCCGTTCCTTTGTGTCTCTTTGAGGTCTTTTTGTGTCTTTTTTGCAGGTGAAGGCCGGAGGGGCTCCTCTGCTCAGTAATCCATCCACGGGTGCATCCCTAAATAAAACGCTAAACGTTATATGCTCACATACTGTAAACCACTAGTTCCCAGTTGGTGGGTTGTGGGTCCATTTTGAATGGACTCGCAAATGTGTCAAGTTTGTAAACAACTTTGCAGTACAGTGAATTTCCAGCACAGACCTTTTATCATGAAGTGCTGTTTCCTTCTGTAGGGTGAGGGACAACCAAACAGCTACTTGACAGAGACAGCAAACTAGCTTGACGACGTGGACAAGTATAAATATGACGCTGAATATATTAAACTATGCAAACCTTGAACTAGTGACTGGAGAAAGCTGGACCCTGTGGAACCACTGCTGTAAAGCAATCACATGTGCATCATGTACCTTTGGCAGTGTGTACTTGTCCAGTGTGGTGTCCCTGCTTGTCATGCGGATCACATTGAGGGGAAGAATGTTGGCCATCCTCTGGATCTCATGGATGACGGCATCAGTATAGGGCATGTTTTCTCTGTCAGTCATCGAGGGCTGTTTGGATGAACCAACGACAGTATCTATCTCAGCCTGGACTCTCTCTGCACACAGTGACAACAGGAAACAGAGTGAGGCTGAGTGCTGCGTGAATGATTGAGGGGAAAATTTATGCGTAACACATCCCACACACTTACTCTCCTAAAACAGGCCTGACCTGTGAGGGACCTCTGATACTTGTCATGTCAAGAAACTTACAAACCATACAGAAATGAAATGTGACAGATATTACTCATACATACACACACCTTGTATGTGAGGGTAGTAGATCATGTACAGCAGTCCCCAGTGTAAAGTCGTGGTCGTGGTTTCAGTTCCAGCACCAAACAGGTCCAGAGCACAAATACTCAAATTCTCTAAATCAAAACCAGAGTCTTTGTCCTTCATCTGTCAATAACACAAAGCACAGTTTGTAGTGTCGGTTGACATATTTCATCAGCAGATGCAAAGAGAGCAAACACAACACAGACACACGCCTCTACGAACAAGTCAAGTTATGTCAATGCTTCAAATATGGACGTTGCTGCAAAGACGATACATATTTTAAAACTTGGATGCTTCCCAGACATGTTCAACCCTGCAGAACAGAAGATCTATACAATCAACACAGCTTCAAGAAGGGCACCCGAGATAAGTGATACCAGTTCAATATCTGATCAAATATCTGTTCCTGAGATATGACGCTTTTATGTGACATTTTGTCATAATTAGCTGATTAATTCTTGAGTTATAGCAGATGACATGTTGTGTGAGGTCACAGCGACTGTTGACCACTAAAATCGAATCTTTAAGTCCAAGTGGACATTTGTGCTGAATTTGAAGAAAATCCCTCACGGTGTTCTTAGATATCACTTCATGAGAATGAGACAGACGCAAGGTCATAGTGACCTTGTCCTTTGACCACCCAAATCTAATCAATTCATTGTTAAAGGGCTAGTGTGTAAAATGGGTTGAAAACAGTGACATGTAGCGTTTAGATTCTAGATTGCAGCGCTCGCTCGCTCGCCTGTGCTCACCCCTCCCGTCGGCAAAGTTACGGCGGCCTCAGAGGATAACAAAGGTGGATTCACCGCACACAGGGCTGAATTGCTTCTTATTTTATTAATCAGTCTACAGAACAACGCATTTCACCCGTGGCTTCATCAGGTTTGTTACACAGTCCACAGCACAGGTGACTTGAAATAGGCTGCAGCTGTACTGAATCCAGTCAGCAGGGTGCACAGGAGTAACGTTACTGCTATCCTATTGTCTGTTATGCCTTTGACATAAGACTAACATTTTTGCAAGTGTTTTACAATAATCCTGTTGCGTGGTAAGTGTGGTCCATTCGCAAACTTTATAACTAAAAAAACTTTTCACTACTCTCTATCGACAAACTACTAACACTCTCTGCTGTTTCCTCCTCCTCCTTCCTCCCGCTGTCTTTGTTGGTTTATTTATACACACGAAACGCGTTCTCTGGCTGGCTGGATTCACTGCTCGGGCTGCCGTACATACATGGTGGCGCAAGATGGTGACCTCTCTAAGGCAAGGCCCTTGCTATACATACATATATATATAAAAGCATAATTCTAAGGCTACGAAAACCAAACGAATTTTATTTTATAGCGATTATACACTTATACTTGGATTCAGATTTGACAATAAACCATGCCAAATATTACACACTGACCCTTTAAGTCCAAAAAACACTCACCTCTTCCATCTCAGCGAGGAAGCAGTCGATGTAGTCTCTTGGTGAGGACGGGTCAAAGCTCCCTCTGTGTTCACTGACCTTGGCTTGTACATAGTCAATAATATTTTGTGTCAGAGTGAATATCTTCCTGTGAGGTCCAGGCAGCCACTTCATCAGCCAGGGAAATACATTATAAATCTACAGAGCATGAAGACCAGATCATCAGCAAACAGGTAACAGACACAAGTGGAGGCTAAACTAATTTATCAATACTGAATTTGTCAAAAAACACTACCCATAAATCACAATGAATCAATATTGTAATATAAAATTACACACACTGTGATAGTGATTTTATTTACCACTTATGTCACTATATACACCTGCACTGTTACAGCAATAGGACGTTTTTCACAGGAAATATTTTGACATGTCACAGTCAGAAAAGCACAGGTGTGAATAGTAAAATCAGTGATGTCTCAAAGGGCAGCCCGGGGGAGGAAGGTGTTTGGTTTGGGAAGCTCAGAACTGTGTCTCTGCTTTTTGCAGATGATAAGGTTCTGTTGGCTTTATCACACCGTGACCTCCAGCAGGCTCTGCCGAGCGGGAAGCAGTCGGGATGAGAAATTCAGCCCCTCCAAGTCTGAGGAAAGGTTCTTTGCCAGAAACCGGTGGATTGCCTCCTCTGGGTTGGGAGAGTTACTGCCTCAAGCAAGAGAGTTCAAGTATCTCAGGGTCTTGTTCACGAGTGAGGGTAGAGTGGAGCATGTGATTGGTGGTCTGGTGCAGCATCTGCAGTGATGCATGCGCTGCGCAGGACCATCGTCATAAAGAAGGAGCTGAGCCGGAATTTAAAGCTCTCGCTTTACTGGTCCAACTCCGTCCCAACCCTCACCTATGGTCATGAGCTCTGGGTAGTGACTGAAAGAATGAGATCACAGATACAAGCAGCTGAAATGAGTTTCCTCTGTAGGGTGTCTGGGCTCAGCCTTAGAGATAGGGGGAGGAGTCAGACATCTGGAGGGAGCTCGGAGTAGAGCCGCTGCTCCTTCACATTGACAGGAGTCAGTTGAGGTGGTTCAACATCTGATCAGGATCCTCCTGGGCGCCTCCTGTTAGAGGTGTTTCGGGCACATCCCACTAGTAGGAGGCCCCGGAGTAGACCCAGAACACACTGGAGGGATTATATATCTGATGTGGTCTGGGAACACCTCGGGGTCGGAAGAGGGACGTCTGGGGTGCTTTGCTTGGCCCGCTGCCCCTGTGACCCAGCCCCTGGATGGATGGATGGATGGATGGATGGATGGATGGATGGATGGATGGATGGATGGATGGATGGATGGTTGAATGATGTCCGAATACCATTGAGCTGCTTCAGTTTCAGGGTCCTGGTATTGTGCATGGTGGCTCACTGTCACACTGTCACGGGACACTTAGGTTCAACAGAGTCAGTGTTAATGTTGTTAGTGACAGCTTTGCTTTTCCTGCTGTGACAAGTCAAAATGTCTGCAGTGAAAGAGGCCTATGATAAGTCAACATATACATCTCATTTACTATCTATGACCTGCTGAGGTTGGATGTCTACATCACAATATCACCACCTGCTGTCAGTCCAAAAAGTACCCGTTGGCGCATATTGTGCAGATCTACTGTTCTTATGTATGCTTTGCTTGCTACACAGTGGTGGAGAGTAACTGAGCACATTTACTAATGTAGTGCCAGCCTAAGGCACACCTGTGCAATAATCATGCTGTGTAATCAGCATCTTGGTATGCCACACCTGTGAGGTGGGCAAAGGAGAAGTGCTCACTAACACAGATTTAGACAGATTTGTGAACAATGTTTGAGGGAAATGGTCTTTAGTGTGTATAGAAAATGTTTTAGATCTTTGAGTTCAGCTCATGAAAAATGGGAGCAAAAACAAAAGTGTTGCGTTTATATTTTTGTTCAGTGTAATATGTTATCGTATTGATACTTGAGTATCTGACTACACAAACTGACGACACAAATTTTTATCACAGCTTCTCAGTTAATGCCTTTTTGTGTTTGTCCAATTCAGTTCATATAAATGGTATTTATGTCTTTCTGGAACATTTTTACAAAATAGTTATTAAAGTACACTAATGACTTACAGGATCAGACCTGATTTTACAAAGATCACAACATCTTGTTTGCAAAGGAGGCTCACCTGTGCCCACATGCCTCCCTGTAAGTACAATAGCTCATCGAAGATCTGAAGAATATTCTGGTGCTGCTTGTCAGTGTACTCAAAGCGTTCTCCAAACACCAGGCAGCAGATGATGTTGGACACAGCGTTGTTTAGCAGCGTCTGGGCGTTAAAGAGCTTCCCTGTAAAATAAAGACAAAATGTAGACAAGACACGCAGGAAAGTCAAAACATAAAATGCACAATGAGCCACAGGCAGAAGAAAAGTACTTTGATGTAATGACTATGGATGATCAATGAAGCAGGGAAACAGAGTCATGTGGCCTAAGGTGCACGGCCCAGTGCTCCACAGTGTTTGTTCTGTTTCAAAAGTGGGGCAAAATTGACGAGAGATCACATGCACTATAAGACACATTATTACTAATTAGCTGTTGCTTGTTGAAAAGTAAAATGTGTTCAGTGCCTTGCTGAAGGGCAAAAGCCTCAGTGAGATAATGGCACTCCTGCTGGATGGATGTCTCCAGCGTCTTCTTGCCCAAACCGAAGTTTCTGAGTGTACGAAGAGCAAATCTCCTCTGCTCCTTCCATGGAGAGCCGTTCGATATCACCAGACCTTTGGAAACACAAAACAGCGTTAGACCAGCTAGCTGAATGCTAATATGCCTATAATGGTGTCAGTTTGATGCTACTACCATAACTAAATACAACTAGTGACTTTTAAACAAAACACACCTTTTCTCCCAACTATTGCTTCAAACAATGGCACAGAGGGGCGATCTGTGTAGTCCTCTCCTCTTTGGACCAGGGCCTCTCTCACAAGCTTGTAGCCATACAGGACTACAACTCTTCCACCAAAGATCTGGAGGCTGAAAATGTTTCCATATTTCTCTGCAAACTGAGCACACAGAGCAGACTGGTGTTTTTGGTTCACTGAGAAGTCAACAAAAAACAAAGAGTCTAGCTTCAGAGGGCTGCAGCACAAACATGCACCTGGGTCACAGGTTAATGTTTAACATCTGGATTTGACTACTGTAGCCTCTTTAAAAGTTAGCAGTGTTGATAGCAGCAGAAATGTTCCCTCTTCCATGCTAAACTCCCTCATAGTTTTTCTGAGGTACAATGACATGAATCCTGAAACAAGCGACTGCAGCTACATGAACATTGCAGCAGAAATGTCTGATAACAACGACCCCTCCAATACCTCTGCAAAGTGGACCCAACACAACGCGGCTGGCCAGTGTCTTTAGAGTTCATATTTGGTTGAATTTAGGTTGTGACGTCAGGTGACCAAAATTCAATGTCAGGACAACATCTAATGCAAACTTCATTGACGTAGAACACTGACGACAGATGATGCTGATATTTGTTGGTTTTAATTTGTTTCAAAATCAAAAACCAACATCTTCCAAACGTCTCATGCCAACATTATTTTGACGTGGAATAATGACGTTCAGTTGTAAAATATATATAAAACAAAACCCAACGTCTGCAAAGCGTCATAATGTGAACGTCCACATACTGTGATATTCTAGCATTGTTAAACATTTAAATACCGTCAACTAGGGCCCGACCGATATGGATTTTTGGGGGCCGATGCTGATTACGATATTATGGAATAAAAAAATCCGATAACTGATATATCCGCTGATTCAATTTTTACATTTTTCAATTTAAAACCCCCCGAAATACCTGCTTTTGATGTCTTAAATATAGTTCAAACACTCGTTACAAAGATATAAATTGAAGGAAGAACATTTTACTATTTTCAAATACTTTAATTATCAGAAATTGTGTGGAACAAGCAGCATATGAACAATTTGAACACAAAATAAATCAAAAATATGATGTGCAAAAAGGCAGTAAACCTCTGGGAAATAAAATCTAAATGAATTCACATGTATGTTCACAGTACCAGAGTTCTTCTTATTATTGCCAATTTAACAGAGGTAGGTTATAGTGCAAAAATTACAACATATTTAAAAACAAACAGTAAAAAGGTAACTGACAAAGATTGAGGTATTTTGTTATGTGGGGCAAGCAGCATAAGAACAATTCCATAAAATAAATCAAAAATATGTAGTGCAAAAAAGGTCATTTCTAAGTAAAACACCATATTCCCTGCATTTTATTAGTGATGAAAATATAAATGTCAACTTTTGGCTTTAATCAGCCGATTATCCGCCGGGCGATAAATCGGTTGGGCACTACCGTCAACCCCATTTTCTTTCCAAACAAAATTTCACACCTGTCTGACATAAGAGCTCAACATCTTTCTGACATCATATTGATGTCAAGTACCAGCTGGGAGTATTATTCCTGCAACCACCAGTGCAGGAGTGACTCAGTGTGCAGTTGCTATCAAAGGGATACTCTGCTGATTCTCAACCAGCTTTGTATCATCACAATGTGGAGAGTATGACCTGTGGTCAGTATCTCTCCATCAGACCAGCAGATTTCTGCTTCCTCTGAGGGCAGATTGTACCCCTGCATTTTTGTACGCTCGCCATAACGGACACAAAGAGCGCAGAAGCACACTGAGAGACTCTCTCTTTCAATCTCAGGTCAAACTAGAGCTAGGCAGAGCTGATCAGATATAAACTAAGATTCTGTTTTAGTAAGGCCTGTTTGTTTTAACCAAAATGTTCAGAAACATTTTTAAATTAGTCGCTTGTGAATCTCTTTACAAAAAAAACTTTGAAGATCTTTGATAAAAAAAAAACCTCTTATCACTGCAACATCCTAGTGCGCCACAACCTCCTGAGCTTAGACAGTTTTCCTTCCTTCAGACTTGCACGTTCAGTATATAAGATCTTGAATGGACTTGCACCTCCACCTCTGAGTCAGTTTTTTAAGTGTAAGTCAATCAGTAATGCCTCCACTAGAGCAAGCTCAAGAAGAGACTGTGAAATCCCGTTCAGACGCACTTCAATCTCTCAAACTGTCTTATCTATCAGAGGCAGTAAAATCTGGACTCCATAAGAGATTGCTCCAGCTGTTCCATCTTTAAAAAGCATTTGCAAGGCTGGCTCAAGCTTTTTATATCAATAACTGAGCACTGCAGCACTTTACGTTACTCGTACCCACCCTCCCATAAATTATGACTATCATCATGAACAGCTTTTGCATTGCTTTGCCTCACTTTTTACCACACATCAAAATCCTGCTGCACTGTATTATACTGCACTAAATGTATTTGTCACACTTGTATTTTCTGTTTTGCACCAGATGTGTTGTCCTTGTTTTGTATTACTGTCTGTTTTGATGTTGCTCTGTATGGTTGTCCTTGACTACCTGTTTTTGTTTGATGGATTTTAATGACTTTGAGGTGTTTTTAACAAGATTCAGATTAATGTGACAAACACCAGTTAAGATACTTCCTTGTTGTTGTTGATGATCCTGAGGGAACTCATAGCTCTGTGTTTACCAGCTGCAGCACTGAAGTGATGGACACACTAATGCATCAATAATTACAATCCAATAATATCACATTGTGAAATGAGCCATTCTGCAAAATGACTACTTTGATTTTGGTACTTTTAATAAATGTTGATGCCAACACTTTTGCACATGTACTTAAGTAAAATTTGAAAGCAACACTTTTACCTCCTCAGTTAAAGTATCTGAGTACTTCCTCCAGCTGACATACCTCTCCCATCTGCAGGTGGAGCCTGCTGGGATCCATGCGATGAAGGTCGCCAATCACAGGAAGAGCCCACGGTCCTGGAGGAAAGTTTGGCGGCGCTCTGTTCTTCAAAACATGAGCCAACAACAGAAAGACACACAGAAATATCAAAACACTCCTGCTGTCCATCCACTCACAGCCCAGCACACTGTGTAATGTCTCCATCTCTTAGTGTGTTTACTGTGCAGAGTTAACTGTGCTGCTGTGACTGCACTCAGTGAAGTCTGCTGTGGGCGGAACGTCATCTCACGATAAGACTTCCGGTTTACATGCCTGACCTTCAAAATAAGAGCAAAAAACAAAACAAAACATATGTGACTGCACAGTTTAAAAAAAAAACCCTTTATCGAGCAATACAATGTCCAAAACACGTCAGGTACAAAACCAGAAGACAACAAAGCATGAGAGCTGAAAACATGAATTGCAATGAAAGATGAGTGTCGTTCTACAGAAGCTGAGAGTTAAATAATTAAAATATCAAAACCTATATGTTGAGAACTGTTGGAATGAATAAAGCAAGAACGGACATAAGAAAAAATACAAAAACAAACAAACAGTTCATTTCACATCAGATAGTTTTTGTTATATAGTCTAAAAACCTGTTACTTTTTTTTTTATAAGAAAAGGTGGTAAAAGGAGCAGATTTATTGTGGTTCATATACATACACACATATGTATATACATACATATATATAGATATATAGATATGGAGATATATATATATATGAATATAACAAGTTAAAGTTATATAAAAATTATTGTTATAATGTTTACACATTACTTTAATGTTGCAGCAAGTAAAGGTTGAGCTGATTTTAACTATTGGGTAGCTTTATCTTTCATAATACATTATCATTTATTAGTTGATTGTGTTTTGATAGTTGAGGGGACAGTATCTATATCTTTATTTACAGTCTATGTCCACCCCCAAATAAAAAAATTACGGTGGCTGACAAGGACAAATGCGATGCAAATAGAGAAACGCACTGCAAATAAGAAAACAAATGCAAAAAGAAAACGCTGCATATTCACTCACACAGCAGAAGTGCTCCAGGCCTCTAGGGGCAGTGCTGAGCTTCCACCCGAGAGACAGACGAGTGAGCGAGGAGGAGAAAGTTATGTTTGGAGGAAAGTTGGAGCCGGGACAGGCAGCACTGAAAGGTCCGTAGTCTTTTTTATTTTTCTTTCTTTCTTGTTTTTCACAGGTGGCCCTCATCTTTTACTGTATCATGAAAGTGAAGCTGATTTACACAGCTGACGTTGGCGTGCTGGAGACTTTGAGTTCTACACGAGTAGTGTATCCGTAGTAATGTTAGCTAACGTTACTGTAACTAACGTTACTTTCCGGGACACCCCAGGGATTTGATTGCGTTTAACGTTAGTTTATTTTCGACCTCGTCTCCACATATGACTGGATACTTTATTGATCAGTGACAGGCTGTATTTGCAGCATTTTTCTCACCACCGTACAAAATACCTATTTTTCCGAGCTTGTGCTGCTTAAAGCACCCAAAAATTGAAAAATGCACAGGTATTATTTCTTCTCAAAGTCAAGGATGTTTCCTTGGTAGGACAGGTGCTACAGAGGATAGGTTTGACTCCTCCCTTCAGTAAACATACACCGGAGCAGGCTAGCAAGTACCCAGGTGTGCTCACTGAAGAGGCCCCGCCTTCAATTCTGGCAAAGCTTTTGCAAAGAATTGAATTGTGCTTGAAAATTCTCTGAAGAAAGGACCGTGTCCTCGCATTTGTAGGATCCTTGACATTGAAAGAGTCCTGCGGCAGGATTCAGTGAGCCATTTAAAGATCCTTCCTTGACTTTGAGAAGCACCAATTGTTTCTTTCAGGATCATATTTCACAGCAGGCGTATTGAACAGGCATTTTATTTTTTTCAAGTTGCTCAGAGTTCTCTTAATGGGTGGAGCAGTTTCTATTTAAGCTCACTGTTGCAAATAATTGTGAAGCTGAGCGAGGGCAGTGTTTGAGATTCTCTGTTCAAAGACCCAGTAATAAAAATGTCAAAACACAGGGAGGCAAAGACCCCGTTCAGCCGTGGGCTTCTGTAGGTGTGTCTTAGAGATGCAAGAAGGCTTGTTGGCCCAAACAAAGGGCATAATGATGGAGTCTAGAGTCTTAAGAAGTGGATAGGAATGTTCTTAAACAGATTAAAGTAATTTAGGAAGAACCACCATCCTAACAATAGTCACACAACCTATTAAAGGAAGAGGAAGACATTTATTTATCTTTCATTATAACCATTTTTTGATGCATTACAAGATAACTGTAGTTAGACACAGGGACTCTTTGTGTTGGTGATGGTTCAGTTTGAAGCAGGCGGCGGTTCATCGTGGTACGGCACAGAGGCGGTAAGGTTTGGGACACAGAGTGGCTCCTAACTTGTAATCCAGACTGGGCTGCTCTCCAGCAGGTGCTGAGAAAGAAAACCTCTGAAGGAGGGAGGTGAAGAAGAGGAATAACTCCATCCTGGCCAGCTGCTCCCCGAGACACACACGCTTACCTGACGATACACAACAGATGAGTTATATTCTCTTTTTGTTGTACATGCTTACTCTCAGCAAAATTACTGAAAAATATAACATCTCGTTCCACTCCTATGCTGACGACACACAGCTGTATCTCTCTCTCAAGACTAAACACCAGCCCAGTGCTGCCAGTCTTATAAACTGCCTTGAGGACTAAAGAATGGCGTCTGTCCACTGATTGCCTGTAAAGCTCAGATCTGACTTTTGGGTTCTCCTGTTTGTTTACAAAGCCCTTAATGGTCTGGCCCCGTGCTACATCTCAGACCTGTGGAACAGCATCTCCCTACCAATCAGATCTGCCCCCTTCATTGACTCTTTTAAGTCCAGGCTCCAAACCCACTTTTATTCATCAGTGTTTGAGTCCCCCTGTTGTGGCTTTCCCTGATGCATGCCTGTGTGTGTTGTGTCTCTAAATGTGTGAGCTGTGTACTTGAATGATATGTCGCCTCTCATGTGTGTTTTGGTCAAAGTGAGTTGTTTCTAAATGTGGGTTAGGGTTAGGGTTAGATCTATAAATAAATAAATTTGATTTTGAACAAAGTCACACAATTTCTCCTTTGACCACATGATAATGCTGCAGCTCAGAACATATAACTCGGTTTTAGACTACTGACTGACCTGCTGAAAAGGGGAGGAAGGCCTCTCTCTTCCTAAATTTGCCGTCCTTGTCCAGAAAATGTTGAGGGTTGAAGGAGTGTGGAGTTTCCCACATCGTCTCATCACGTAGAACTGAGGTCAGCGTGGGCAGGACAGGGGTGCCCTGAGAAAATACCATGAATGAAAACAATAAATGGAAGTACTTCCTCTGGCGAGTTTGTTTTAGTCAGTATTGGGGTCGTATCTCAAACAATCAATGTATTACACATTACTGTTTTTAAATGCACTACAGTGGAAAGTAATTTGTTTCGCTGCTTTGTGCTGCCTGAGATGCATTGTCATGTATCTGCCAGTTAACAATACAACTAGTGATGCACCAATTTATCAGCCAAACATCGCTATTGGCCGATATTCACCTTGTTGACTGTGCATGTTTTTCTGTTGTGTCGCATCAATTTTGGCCAAAATTTGCCCCTAAAAATGTTGCAGGTGAAGGCCAGAGGGGCTCCTCTATTCTATAATCTATCTATAGATGCGTCCCTAAATGTAACGCTAAACGTTGCTCACATGCTGTAAAGAAATCACATGTGCATCATGTACCTTTGGCAGTGTGTATTTGTCCAGTGTGGTGTCTTTGTTTGTCATGTGGAGCAAATTGAGGGGAATGATGTCGGCCATCCTCTGGATCTCATGGATGACGGCATCAGTATAGGGCATGTTTTCTCTGTCAGTCATCGAGGGCTGTTTGGATGAACCAACGACAGTATCTATCTCAGCCTGGACTCTCTCTGCACACAGTGACAACAGGAAACAGAGTGAGGCTGAGTGCTGCGTGAATGATTGAGGGGAAAATTTATGCGTAACACATCCCACACACTTACTCTCCTAAAACAGGCCTGACCTGTGAGGAGCCTCTGATACTTGTCATGTCAAGAAACTTACAAACCATACAGAAATGAAATGTGACAGATATTACTCATACATACACACACCTTGTATGTGAGGGTAGTAGATCATGTACAGCAGTCCCCAGTGTAAAGTCGTGGTTGTGGTTTCAGTTCCAGCACCAAACAGGTCCAGAGCACAAATACTCAAATTCTCTAAATCAAAACCAGAGTCTTTGTCCTTCATCTGTCAATAACACAAAGCACAGCTTGTAGTGTCAGTTGACATATTTCATCAGCAGATGCAAAGAGAACAAACACAACACAAACATAAAAACACTCACCTCTTCCATCTCAGTGAGGAAGCAGTCGATGTAGTCTCTTGGTGAGGATGGGTCAAAGCTCCCTCTGTGTTCACTGACCTTGGCTTGTACAAAGTCAATCATATATTGTGTCATAGTGAATATCTTCCTGTGAGGTCCAGGCAGCCACTTCATCAGCCAGGGTACTGCGTTATAAATCTACAGAGCATGAAGACCAGATCATCAGCAAACAGGTAACAGACCCAAGTGGAGGCTAAACTAATTTATCAGTATTGGATTTGTCAAAAAGCACTACCCATAAATCACAGCGAATCAATACTGCAATATAATGAGTATTTACACTTGAGTACAGGAGTCTGCTATTGAAGACACCTAATAAGATGGTTGAGAATGACCAAGCTAAGATCTTGCAGGACTTCCAGATCCAGACTGACAAACTGGTGATGACTAACCAACCAGACATTGTATTGATCGACAAACAGTGCTGATAAAAGTAGCAATCCCAAGCGACAGCAACATCAGGAAGAAGGAACACGAGAAGCTTGAGAAATAAGAAGGACTGAAAGAGGAGCTAGAAAAGATGTTTGGAGTAAAGGCAACAGTGGTGCCGGGGCTCGGGGCTGTGACCCCCAAACTGGGAGAGTGGCTCCGGCAGATTCCAGGAACAACATCTAACGCCTCAGTCCAGAAGTGTGCAGTCCTAGGAACAGCTAAGATACTGCGCAGAACCCCCAAACTCCCAGGCCTCTGGTAGAGGACTCAAGCTTAAGGAGGACACACCTCGGGATTGCTCCACCTATCACCACGCCTTCTTCTGTTGTTTGCCGATCAACATGATGTCCGGTTGGTTGGCCATCACCAGTTTGTCAGTCTGGATCTGGAAGTCCCACAAGATCTTAGCTTGGTCATTCTCAACCACCTTAGGAGGTGTCTTCCATTCTGACCTTGGGACTTCCAGCCCTCACACAGTGCAGATGTTCCTGTACACTATGCTAGCCACTTGGTCATGGCATTCCATACACGCTCTTCCTGCATCTTACACCCTGCTGTTAAGTGCTGAACTGTCTCAGGAGCATCTTTGCACAGCCTGCACCTGGGGTCCTGTCTGCTGTGGTAGACCCCTGCTTCTATTGATCTCGTACTAAGTGCCTGTTCCTGTGCTGCCATGATTAGTGCTTCTGTGCTGTCCAGTTCAGTCCAGCCTTTTCCAGTCACTGGTAGGATTTCTTGATGCCGGCCACGTCTTCAATCTGTCGGTGGTACGTGCCGTGCAGGGGCTTGTTCTTACATGATGGATCGTCCTCCTCTTCTGCTGCCTGAGGTATTCACTTAGCAGCTCATCTTTAGGGGCCATCTTCCTGACGTATTCCTGGATCTTGGTTGTTTCATCCTGGACAGTGGCTCTGATGCTCACCAGTCCTCAGCCCCCTCATTCTGCTTAGTGTACAGTCTCAGGGTGCTGGACTTGGGATGAAACCCTCCATGCATTGTGAGAAGATTCCTTGTCTTGATATTTCCCTTAGTGTTCATTTTTTTCAGCCAAATTAAAGAAAACGAGTTTAAACAAGTCTTTTTCAAAAGACCCTTCATGATGGAAAACAACAAGAGCTTGAGTACCCGGCCCGGAGGGTTACCGGGGCCCTGTCCTAGAGCCAGGCCTGAGGTTGGGGCCCGTGGGCGGTCCTGCCGGGCCCAGCCCAAACCGGCTACATGGGAACGCCTCGGGGTTCCGTTGGAAGAGCTAACGAAAATGGCTGGGGAGAGGACTGTCTGGGCTTCTTTGCTGAGGCTGCTGCCCCCGCGACCCGGACCTGGATAAGCGGAGGACGACAAGTACGAGTACGAAGTTTACCCAGTGAGTTAAACTGCGAAAGCGAATGATCCTGTCTAGAGCCGGTGTTTGGTTTGTCCATTCTGGGCTATTGTAGAAACATGGCAGTGCAACAAAACAATCTCTGTAGATGATTACCTGCTGCCTATGTAAACTCATTCTAAGGTAACAAAAGCATGATTCCTATTTTAAGGTGATTATACACCAAAGAAAACATACTGATTATATTATATTCCATTTTGGCCAATTTATCCTCCTAAATCCTACACACTGGACCTTCAACTTGCAGGATCAATCCTGATCACTGCATCTACAAAGGAGGCTCACCTGTGCCCACACACCTCCCTCTAAGTGCACTAGCTCACTGAAGTTCTTCAGAATACTCTGGTAGTGCTTGTCAGTGTACTCAAAGCGATCTCCAAACACCAGGCAGCAGATGATGTTGGACACAGCGTTGTTTAGCAGTGGCTGGGCGTTAAACGGCTTCCCTGTAAAATAAAGACAAAATGTAGACAAGACACGCAGGAAAGTCAAAACATAAAATGCACAATGAGCCACAGGCAGAAGAAGACGTAATGATTGTGGATAATTAACAGGTTGGACACACACAGATTGCCAGGTGCGGCCTGTTAAATAATAAAGCAGGGAAACAGAGAGTCATGTGGCCTAAGGTGCACGGCCCAGTGCTCCACAGTGTTTGTTCTGTTTCAAAAGTGGGGCAAAATTGACAAGAGATCACATGCACTATAAGACGCATTATTACTAATCAGCTGTTGCTTGTTGAAAAGTAAAATGTGTTCAGTGCCTTGCTGAAGGGCAAAAGCCTCAGTGAGATAATGGCACTCCTGTTGGATCGATGTCTCCAGCGTCTTCTTGCCCAAACCAAAGTTTTTGAGTGTACGAAGAGCAAATCTCCTCTGCTCCTTCCATGGAGAGCCGTTTCGTCCCACCAGACCTTTGGAAACAGAAACCAGTTATTAGACCAGAAGTAATTGGAAATGAGTGTAACTAACAGACAGCTTGATGCTACTACCCTAACAGTACACTAACAAGTGACTTTTTAAACAAAACACAACACGCTACCTTTACTCTGATATAATGCTTCAAACAATGGCACAGAGGGGCGATCTGTGTAGTCCTCTCCTCTTTGGACCAGGGCCTCTCTCACAAGCTTGTAGCCATACAGGACTACAACTCTTCCACCAAAGATCTGGAGGCTGAAAATGTTTCCATATTTCTCTGCAAACTGAGCACACAGAGCAGACTGGTGTTTTTGGTTCACTGAGGATGTCAACAAAAAACAAGGAGTCTAGCTTCAGAGGGCTGCAGCACAAACATGCACCTGGGTCACAGGTTAAGGTTTAACATCTGGATTTGACTACTGTAGCCTCTTTAAAAGTTAGCAGTGTTGATAGCAGCAGAAATATTTCTTCTTCTATCCTAAACTCCCTCATCGTTATTTTGAGGTATAACATCCTGTTTCACTGCTTCATCCTGAAACAAGTGGCTGCAGCTGTTTGAATAATGCAGCAAAGTTTCCTCACTGCGCGGCAGCTGCAATGTGTGTTCACCGAATGCTGGGAAGGACTCTGGCCTTGCCTTGACTTTGTAGGACCCGACTTGGAAGGATCCTTGACTTTGAGAAGCACCAACTCTTTTCTGACCTATACATGAATGGAAACATCAGCAACCTGATCTTCCTCACAGACCAGCCAATGGCATGGCACTCCGCCATCAGTACCCACTACCCCTCTGTGAAGAAAGAGGACATCTGTATTGGCTGGACGCTCAAAATCAACGAGGCAGAGGACTCAGAAACTTTCATGATGACAGTCAACGTGTGTAAGAATGGGAATGTGTTAGTGCAGGGGAACCTCTAACAGTTTGAACTGGACTTTCTCTTTATAAAGGAAAGGGCCCGGGGCATTGGTGACTTAGTGGATAGAGCAGGTGCCCCATGTACAAGGCTGTTGCCGCAGTGGCCTGGGTTCGAATCCGGCCTGTGGCCCTTTGCTGCATGTCATCCCCCCTCTCTCTCCCCTTTCACACTTAGCTGTCCTGTTCATTAAAGGCAAAGTGTCCCCCCAAAAATATCTTTAAAGGAAAGGGCCCAATAGGAGAAGCCTGCCCCCACCAACAACACCCACACACTGAGCTGACCCACTTCTGACTAGCCCCCTGAAGAGTACGAGCCCAGCCCAGCCCAGCCCAGACCCAGAACCTTGTGAGCCCCACTGACAGCAACCAGAACCCACCAACTCAACAGCCTCCATCTACCCACAGCCCACAGACTAACACCACCCCTCACCACTTAATATACCTAGGACCACAAAACTTTGGAATAATCCGTCATTATAAATCCAACATGCAGAGCTAAACTGGAACTCTTGGAGTACAATTAAATATTTATCGGATAAAGTACTGCACAATGAGGTCCAATCATTAACAGAACTTCGGCATAAATTCACATTGACTAATCAGGATTTATTTTAGACATATACAACTGAAAAATTGGATTACTGAAAATTTTGATTTACACTATGACTTGGTGCCAGGGCCAGGGGTATGACATGCAACATAGGTCCCAAGGTTGAAATAGAACCTTGGACTTTGCAGTTAAAGCCTATGGCACAGCCTGTAATCACATGGCTATCACAGCACTCCATATTTTACAAGGATAATAAATCTTTGATCCTGTGCAAATTAGTTTTCGGTTTGAGTTAACGATTAACTACCTGTCCCAAATCTGAAACTTGTTGTACAGCAGCTCTGAAATGTTGTTTTCCCTTTCTGGATTTTGTAATTACAGAGATAGAGTCTTTTAAATAGCCTCAGGCATTTTATTTCACTGAATGGGGTTTATACTGTACACTCAATGGTGGACAGTATCTAAGTACATTTACTCAAGTATTGCACTATTTTGAGGTTCTTGTTCTTCACTTACTTTCTGCTACTTTATACTTCTACTCCACTACAATTCAGAGGGAAGTTGTACTTCACTACATTAATATAATACCTGTGGTTACTTGAAAGATTCAGATTAATGATACAAATACCAGTTAAGATAATATTTTATTGATCCTGAGGAAATTCAATAGCTCCACACACACTTGTGCACTCTGATACATACCTCTCCCATCTGCAGGTGGAGCCTGCTGGGATCCATGCGATGAAGGTCGCCAATCACAGGGAGAGCCCACGGTCCTGGAGGAAAGTTTGGCGGCGCTCTGTTCTTCAAAACATGAGCCAACAACAGAAAGACACACAGAAATATCAAAACACTCCTGCTGTCCATCCACTCAAAGCCCAGCACACTGTGTAATGTCTCCATCTCTTAGTGTGTTTACTGTACAGAGTTTGTCACTGTGAATGAACAGCGCTTCCTAAAAGCCAATAAAGGGGCGGAATGTTTTTGATTCCTTGTCACTGTGACTTCACCATAAGACTTGTGGTCTGTGTGCCTGACCTTCAAAATAAAAGCACAACAAAAATACAGGGAGACATTTTGGCACTTTAGTACTCAGATCTTTTATTCATGTAAAAGTAGCAAAACTCAACAGCTTTTTCTTAACTTCAGATACTCAAAGTTTTCCTTATGCAGAATGGACCGTTTTAGAATCATACTGTATATATATTAAATCTTTGGATTAGGTCAGAATGATATTTTGGGTTGACTTGACCTTATATTTCATTCTATTTAACTTAGACCTGTTGTCCTCAATCATGGACACTTTTTTTGGCCATCTAGTGGCAGTAAGAGCACAATACACTAATCCATGTAAATATAAGATGGCAGCCATCTCTGTAAGTCAGTCTGCAGCTGATCCTGACACAAAAGTGGACGAGGTCCAAACCTGATCACATTTTATGGCTGAAACTTGTTCGTTTCTGATTAATAATGTTCGTAGTTTGATATGGTAACAGATTTCACCAATTTCAGCAACAGTAACAAGACGCTGTTAATTAGGACGTTCTTGACTGAAGACATTGGGACTTTATTATCGTCTCGTTTAAGGATACTGGGACTTTATTATTGTTGACAATGTTTAGGTTTTTTTTCACTTATTGGGTCCTACTGAGCCCAAATAGCTCGGGGAAAATAAAAAAGCATACTAAACAAAAGTTCAGGTCTCAGGAGCATATACAATTTAATAGTATTGTTGCAGTAAGTCAAGGGTGTTGGTTTCGTTTCAATATTTTGGGGGACAGATTTGAAACGAGGGGTCAGGGATCCTCTGCCAGAAAATTCAGAGCGTCAAAGTCTTAGTTTCCTGCATTCTGGTGAATGTTTATTAAACAATTTATGGTATAAATGTCTTTAAGTCCTCTACTACTTTCATGTTGCAAGCATGTGTTCTAAATACTGAGGGCGACATTCCTAACCTGGAAATCCAGATGCCCCGCACCTAGCAAATTTGAATTTCCTCTGCACAGGGATCTGGCCCCGACAAGCAGAGCCCGGTGAATCGCCATCGGACCAATCACATCAGTCTATCTGACAGAGGTGGGCTCTGGGCGGGCGTAACACGATGAGGACAGCGCTGCAACGCAGGAGTCGAAAAGTAAACAGCCAAGATGGCAGCTGCTGAAAGGGCCGCGTCCATTTAATTTAGCTTTGGAAGAAACGCTAAGCCAACTACACTTATCTTTTTCCTTAACAGAGAGAAACAACAGAGAAACAACAGACTGCCCTAGAAGCCTTCGCTTCCAGGAAGGAGGTTTTTGCCGTTTTTCCAACAGGATACGGCAAAAGCATAATATATCAGTTAGCCCCACTGGTCGGCAAACTTATGGGGCACCAATAGTGACAGGAAAAGCATTATGTCATTAAGAAGTACAGAAGCAAAGTCATGAGGTGGAGGTGAAACGTCTCCTCTACCTTTATCACTGATTATTACTGAATTATTTTACTACTGCACCCTTTGATACTGGGTCAAAAGTAACTCATATTTTGAGATCATGACACAGCTATCTACTCAGCACATCTGTTACATACACCAGTCTGCATAACAATACATCTATTGTACAAGGTAAAAACTTACACTGTATTCCAGATTACTGACATTATTTTTACTGAACTGATCAGGAAGCCTCTCTGTGTCCATAACACACACTGCACACACAGTCAACAACCAGCTGGAAGAGCTCAAGCTCCAGCCTTGTTTTTCACTTCAGAGTTTGTGTGAGGTCACCAGCGTTATGTAACACTATGGGGCTTTTTTTTTTCCAACTTCCTCATCAGAAAACATGAGACACATCCTGTCTGCAGGAGCAAAAACATTTCACAGTGAGCCTTTTGTAGTCACTCATTGTTGAGAATTGGGACAATACCTTACTTTTTGGGTTTTTAATTTTTACTTAACGATTAAACCTTTTAATGAGCCAACCTCCCAGTAATTTCATTTTTTCTTATATAGTGTACATGATGAGTATCAGAGATCTGGCGGAGCTGACGTCTTATGTTATTGACAAGAAGTTATATACGATTTATTGTGAAGTACAGTTAATTTCCAGCACAAGCTCTTATTCTGAAGTGTCGTTTCCTGCTGTAGAGTGAGTGAATAACCACAGTAGACAGCAAAGTAGCTCGACAACATGGCCAAATGCAAGTATGACATTGAATATATAGAACTTTGTGGTAGTTGATAGCATATCACAGGACTCAATCTCAGGCCACCTGGGCACAAAAGTGATTCCTTGGATGTGGTTCCAGAAAACCCACACTCTGTCATTACAGGTCCAATAATAATGTCAAAAGACACAGAGGCAAAGACCCCGTCAGCCGTGGGCTTCTGTAGGTGTGTCTTACAGATGGCAGAAGGCTTGTTGGCCCAGACAAAGGGCATAATGATGGAGTCTAGAGTCTTAAAAGAAGACGTGAAGTAGACAGGGGTGATCTGAAACAGATAAAGAAATTTGGGAAGAACCACCACCCTTACATTATTCACACAACCAATTAAAGAAAGACGAAGAAGTTTCCATTTATCTATTATTATTGTTATTAAAGATAACTGTAGTTAGACACAGGGACTCTGTGTGTTTGTGATGGTTCAGTTTGAAGCAGGCGGCGGTTCATCGTGGTACGGCACAGAGGCGGTAAGGTTTGGGACACAGAGTGGCTCCTAACTTGTAATCCAGACTGGGCTGCTCTCCAGCAGGTGCTGAGAAAGAAAACCTCTGAAGGAGGAAGGTGAAGAAGAGGAATAACTCCATCCTGGCCAGCTGCTCCCCGAGACACACACGCTTACCTGACAATACACAACAGATGAGTTATATACACACTATTTCCACTTTGACTACATGATAATGCTGCAGCTCAGAGTCTGAAACAACCAAAGAACACAGTGAGACATGAAACCTGACTCCCTCTTATGTACAGGAAACTGTTAAATAACATATAACTCAGTGTTAGAGACTACTGACTGACCTGCTGAAAAGGGGAGGAAGGCCTCTCTCTTCCTAAATTTGCCATCCTTGTCCAGAAAATGTTGAGGGTTGAAGGAGTGTGGAGTTTCCCACATCGTCTCATCACGTAGAACTGAGGTCAGCGTGGGCAGGACAGGGGTGCCCTGAGAAAATGCCAAGAATGAAAACAGTTAACGGAAGTCTTTCTTCTGGTGAGTTTGTTTTAATCATTACTGGAGTCCTATCTCAAAAAAATCAATGTATAACACATTACTCATTATTGTTTTTACACCTTTACGAGAATGGGACATGCATACGTATGTACGGACAACCCAAACATGTGAGCACAGGTTAGCAGGTGCTGGGCGAGTGGGCCAACTCTGCTTTATCCAGTGGTTTACCAGTTTTAATCACCTGGTCTGTTTGTTTTGGAGAGGAGGAGACCTCTGTGGATAATTCTGCTGCTGGTAAAAACCTCCTCAACAATGAACGCTGGAGGAATCCTGATCAACCTGGAGAAGTTTCAGCTCGGTGCAATCTGCAATCCTGACTAATTCTCCCTAAATCTTAAACATTTTAAAGGTTGTTTCATAAATTTGTATATTTGAAAACACAGTGTAATGAAACGCAGAATGGCTCAGATGCAGTTATTTTTGAACAATGAACATTTCTGTGTTTCACTGGCACAAAAAGGGGAATAAATAACAACAACAAAATTATTGTTATTTGCTATCAGCCAAATTCTTATTTCAAACATCGGTACTGGCCCAGAATTTTACCATCAATGCACCAATGGGGGAATTTTGAGACAGTTGGCCTGGAAACAGTTATGCAAGAGGCCCCGCCACCACCCATCTCTGACAAAGGAGCAAGACACACAGACTGTGTGGTGATTTTGCCTCTTTGGTTGTTGCTGTTTTGCGTCTCCTTGTAGTTTTTTTCCCCCAACTTTGTTTATTGGTTTGAATTACAGCACATATTACAAGTTTCAGTTGTGCTTGTCCACTGAATGTAGGTATTAACATTTATGTACTCAGCCCCCCAGCCCTGCACCCCCGGGAGATATGAGCAAATTACGCGAAGCTTGAGGAACACCACACAGACTGGTAATGGCGTTAGGAACCCTCCTTGTGGTCAATTTGTCTCTCTATGTGTGTTTTGCCCCGCTTTCCTCTTCCTTTGTGTCTCTTGAGGTCTTTTGGGTCTTTTCCTGATCAGTATAGGTTAATATGGGGAGTATGTTGCAGGTGAAGGCCAGAGGGGCTCCTCTGTTCAGTAATCAATCCATGGGTCCCTAAATGTAACGCTAAACGTTGCTCGCATGCTGTAAAGAAATCACATGTGCATCATGTACCTTTGGCAGTGTGTACTTGTCCAGTGTTGTGTCTTTGTTTGTCATGTGGAGCAAATTGAGGGGAAGAATGTTGGCCATCCTCTGGATCTCATGGATGACGGCATCAGTATAGGGCATGTTTTCTCTGTCAGTCATCGAGGGCTGTTTGGATGAACCAACGACAGTATCTATCTCAGCCTGGACTCTCTCTGCACACAGTGACAACAGGAAACAGAGTGAAGCTGAGTGCTGCGTGAATGATTGAGGGGATAAAGTAGGGACCCAAGGAACCTCTGATACTTGTCAGGACACTTACAGTTGGGACAGGTATTACTCATACATACGCACACCTTGTATGTGAGGGTAGTAGATCATGTACAGCAGTCCCCAGTGTAAAGTCGTGGTCGTAGTTTCAGTTCCGGCAATAAACAGGTCCACAGTGCAAATACTCAAATTCTCTAAATCAAAACCAGAGTCTTTGTCCTTCATCTGTCAATAACACAAAGCACAGCTTGTAGTGTCGGTTGACATATTTCATCAGCAGATGCAAAGAGAACAAACACAACACAGACACATAAAAACACTCACCTCTTCCATCTCAGCGAGGAAGCAGTCGATGTAGTCTCTTGGTGAGGACGGGTCAAAGCTCCCTCTGTGTTCACTGACCTTGGCTTGTACATAGTCAATAATATTTTGTGTCAGAGTGAATATCCTCCTGTGAGGTCCAGGCAGCCACTTCATCAGCCAGGGTACTGTGTTATAAATCTACAGAGCATGAAGACCAGATCATCAGCAAACAAACCCTGTGAGTCAACTTATGTGTCTGCTCAAAGGTCTTCTCTCAACATCAGGCATTCAAAGAGAGGATCATATGAGTGTGTGTAACTTTAAAAAATTAAGATTATTATGTCGATCAACCAAGACTGGTCTTTGTATAAACTACTTAATCTTCTGTAGGTAACAAATAATTTTAATGTAAAGTCAACCTAAATTTAGCAAGTACAACACCGTAACACCATTAAGCTGACTTCACTTGCAAAATGTATTTTTTACATACAAAGAATTAAGTTTATACAAAGATGAGCCTCGCTTGTTCTACATAATTATCTGATGCAAAAAGTTGCCTTAATTTTCTTAGGTATATCAAACACAATATATTTTTCATCCTGCCTCTTCTTAAACACATTTATTATAATATTGCTATCTTACTATATAATGACGAAAACTGTGTGTGTGTGTGTGTGTGTGTGTGTGTGTGTGTGTGTGTGTGTGTGTGTTCCACGTTTTTCTCCTCACTGACTTGGTCAATCCATGTGAAATGTGGCACAGTGGTAGAGGGTCATGGGAGGATGCCAATGAAGCAATATTACATCAATTGGCCAAAGGGGGGCGCTATAGCAACCAGAGCATGTGAATGGAGCGGAGCGGGAAGCGGAAAGATTTTGTGTTGAGCGAGGAGTGGCTATTTTTTTTAAAAGGTGGAGCGGAGCGTTATCTCTCGCTCCAATTTCACTCCGGTCGCTCATGCCCCACCCAGAATGCATGATTGCACCTGCGCACATCCACACTATTTTCTTTCAAAACTATGGAGTTTACTGTGTACTTCAGAAAGTATTATTTGTGAATAGAAGATTACAGGTTAGGGTAGTACGACACAGACACAGCGGACGAGCGGCACAAAGTGACAGATCCGTCAGCGAGGAGCGGAAATTTTCACCCGCTCCGCTCACATGCTCTGATAGCAACCGACTGAAATGTCAAACTTTGAATGGGCATATCTCATGCCCCGTATGTCGTAGAGACATAAATCTTTGCACATAGATGCCTCTCCTCATGAGGAACACATTAACTACTCAAGAACCGCCATTTTGAATTTTTGAAAAACACTTCAAATGGATCTCTTCCTAGGAAGTTTGAGCGATCTGCATGAAACTGGGTGAACATAATCTAGGGACCAATATCTAAAGTTCCCTCTTGGCAAAAGTTGGAAAACTTACTAAAACTGAGCTTCTATAAGGCAATGAGTATTGCGGAGGGCGTGGCTCATCACATAAAGGTGTATAACATCTCAAGGGTTTCACCCATCACCACGCAACTTTGTAGGCATATGACCACACATAATCTGAGGGGACCCCTCCATTATTGACCCCATCAAACAAAATGAGGGCGCTAGAGAGCTCATTTCTTATCTAGGCCTAACCGCCATATGGATTTTTACTAAACTTGGTAGATATGTAGAACAGGACGCCTCAAGGTGACTGGAGAAATTTAACTCTAATTGGCAACTGGGTGGCGCTATAACAACAGAAAAATGCTTACAAATGGCTAAAATGCGACCGATGGCTGTGGCTCCCCCTGTGGACCAATGTTGGTGTTTTCTAATGTTTGGTATGACTAAGTCATGGTATGGTATGCTGTACATAATCACGGAAACTGTCAGTGTGTCATTCTGTCAGTCAGTCATTCTGTCTGTCCCACGTTTTTCTACTCACTGACGTGGTCAATCTCTGTGAAACTGCACATAGGCATTGAGGACTGGCATAGGTAGAAGGTGACACAGCTACCAAAGGGTATGGACTAGTTAGTATTATTTATTCATCTGTTACTGTATTCCTTCTCTCGTTGACTTTTTAAATCTGTTGTTATTTTCTCTGTCTTTGCTTGTAAGATGACCTTGACTGTCGTGAAAGGCTCTCTGTGTCTCCAGCTGTCAGTGTCTGGGGCTGTCAATCGAGTCATCAGCTGTTCTACAGCTGACCGACAATCAACCCACAGCACAGCAACGCATCATCTCACATTTTCACTATGGTTCTTTTTCTGCCCACGGCCCTTTCATGCTGCAGCCTTGGTACCACCTCCTCTTCTAAATCACCTCCCAGTCTACTCTGACTGCAGCAACCATCACCTCCACCAGTGTCTGGACTCCATGGGAGGATTCATCCTGCTGACATTCAGACATCACAAATAATCTCCCTCTGGTGTCCGAGCACCAAAGACTTGTGTTAAATCTTATCAGCACAAATCAACTGTTAATCTGTACACATATATTGTGCATCCTTCTGTCTCTCCTGATTGAAACAGCCTTGAGGATTACACATTGCAACCAGCTGACTTCTCCTGGTTAGGATTCCTACAGTGTTCACTGTTCAGGAGGTTTTTACTGGGAGCCAAATTATCCACAGAGGTCTCATCCTCTCAGAAACAAACACACCAGGTGATTAAAATCAGTAGAAACACTTAATGAATCAGTTTTACTTTACAAATCAGTGTTTCCTCCTATGCTGTTTGCCACAACACAGATGGGCTTCAAACTACGGTGGCTGACACGAAAATGCGAATGGCCCTATCTGGAGCAAGTGCTTGGTTTGTCTGTTGTGGGCTATTGTAGGAACATGGCGGTTCAACATGGCGATCTCCATAAAGGAGGACCCGCCTCCTATGTAGATAAAACAGTTTGTTCTAAGGTAACGAAAACAAAACAACTCTTATTTTCAGAGATTAACTGTTATGTTCCATTTCTGTCAATATATCAGACCTGATTTTACAAAGATCACTGCATCTTGTTTACAAAGGAGGCTCACCTGTGCCCACACGCCTCCCTCTAAGTATATTAGCTCGTTGAAGATCTGAAGAATATTCTGGTGCTGCTTGTCAGTGTACTCAAAGCGTTCTCCAAACACCAGGCAGCAGATGATGTTGGACACAGCGTTGTTTAGCAGTGACTGGGCGTTAAACGGCTTCCCTGTAAAATAAAGACAAAATGTAGACAAGACACGCAGGAAAGTCAAAACATAAAATGCACATTAAAAGTACTGAGTGTGACACATTAATTATGGATGATTAAGCCAAATGAAGCAAACAGGTGCAGCCTGTTAGATAATGAGGCAGGGAAACACAGAGTCACATGGTGCATGCTTCTGTTGCAAAACTGAAGCACAGCTGAAGAGAGATCACATGCTCTACAAGACACATTATTACTGATCAGCTGTTGCTTGTTGAAAAGTAAAATGTGTTCAGTGCCTTGCTGAAGGACAAAAGCCTCAGTGAGATAATGGCACTCCTGCTGGATGGATGGCTCCAGCGTCTTCTTGCCCAAACCGAAGTTTCTGAGTGTACGAAGAGCAAATCTCCTCTGCTCCTTCCATGGAGGGCCGTTCGATATCACCAGACCTTTGGAAACACAAAACAGCGTTAGACCAGCTAGCTGAATGCTAATATGCCTATAAGAGTTTGATGCTACCACTCTAACTAAATACTAACTAGTGACTTTTTAAACAAAACACACACCTTTTCTCCCAATTAGTTCTTCAAACAATGGCACAGAGGGGCGATCTGTGTAGTCCTCTCCTCTTTGGACCAGGGCCTCTCTCACAAGCTTGTAGCCATACAGGACTACAACTCTTCCACCAAAGATCTGGAGGCTGAAAATGTTTCCATATTTCTCTGCAAACTGAGCACACAGAGCAATTAAGGCAATTTGTAAGAATTCTGCTGGTCTGGCACGTCGGAGAATCAGTGTGCCAGAATAACTTCAGAGTATTCAGAGTATCAGAGTATCAGTGTGTGGTTTAACACAGGACCCTGATTCCACCCCCTTCTAACGCCCCTTAGCGTTTATCAGGGCACTCCTTAGTTCACAAGTATAATGCCGAAACGCAACTTATTTGATCCTTTGTAAATACATTTTAGATTTAAGTAAATGATTAACTACCTTTGCCACGGGAAAATGCCTGAATCATGTTGTCTAGCAGCTCTGAAATGTTGCTCTCTGGATTTTTCTTCTACACCCAGATGTATTTATTTAAGCATTTAAAAAAGCAGAAAGTGGTGTACAATGTTATATGAATTAAGGCAAAGTAATACGCATTTGGAAAAGTGTAAAAATCTACATGTATCACAGTGAACACAGAGGTAGACGTAGGTGTGGTTGTTTTTTAAAAAGCCTCAGACATTTTATTGCACTGAACAGGGTGTGACACCGAGCAAAGTCATCAAGTGCATTTACTCAGTTATTCATACCTACAATTCAGAGGGAAATATTACTTCACTGCATTACTGTAATACCTTTAGTTACTTGAAAGATTCAGATTAATAACACAAACACCAGTTAAGATAATACTTTTTTGATCCTGAAGGAATTTAATAGCTCTGTCTTTACCAGCTGCAACAGCACACCCTAATGCATCAATAATTATTATTCAATAATATATTATTCTGAAATGGGCCATTCTGCATCATGACTACATTTTCTTTTGGTACTTTTGATGTATGTTGACGTCCACACTTTCAGACTTTCACTGTAAATTTCTGAATGAGAACTTGTACTTAAACAGTGCACTTTTACACCCTGCTGTTGCTACGTCTTCTGTAGTTAAAGTATCTTTGTCCACCTCTGTGCACTCTGATACATACCTCTCCCATCTGCAGGTGGATCCTGCTGGGATCCATGCGATGAAGGTCGCCAATGACAGGAAGAGCCCACGGTCCTGGAGGAAAGTTTGGCGGCGCTCTGTTCTTCAAAACATGAGCCAACAACAGAAAGACACACAGAAATATCAAAATACTCCTGCCGTCCATCCACTCAAAGCCCAGCACACTGTGTAATGTCTCCATAGCTTGTGCAGCGAGATTGTGTATTGTATCTTCTGTGTTTACTTTACAGAGTTAACTCTGCTGCTGTGACTAAACAGTGCTCAGTGAAGTCCAACAGCTGGGCGGGATGTTTTTGCAGTCTTCTCAGTGTGCCTGACCTTCAAAATAAAAGCACAACACAGAGACACAGGAATGTTTTGGCACTTTAGCACTAAGGGGCCGTATTCACAAAGTGTCCGAGTGCTAAGGGTCGCTCTTAGTGACAAAGTTCTAAGAAGATTATTAGAACTGTGATGTTTTCTTTGAAATCCCCCTTATAGTTAAGACTGGGTCCTTGTAAAGATAAATGTTATTTACAGAGCATCTCAGACATTAAAAGAGTTCTTAAGATGAAAAACTGTTAAAAGCAGGGAGGACGACTTCTGAGAGTTTCTTAAGCCCCTTAATGTTGGGCCGTTTTGCCGGTAAGCTGCGAGTGTTTAGACACACAGAGCTGGATTGGCGCATTGATCTGAGGTGCCCAATTTTCCTCCCCGTAGGGTAGACATATTGGTGGAACCCTTTTAGTTTAAACAGACCGAGGCGACCTTCTGCAACGGGAGGGGCTGTAGATGACTTGTGGGAGGAGCTGTTGATGACTTGTGGGAGGGGCTGTTGATGACTTGTGGGAGGAGCTGTTGATGACTTGTGGGAGGGGCTGTTGATGACTTGTGGGAGGAGCTGTTGATGACTTGTGGGAGGGGCTGTTAATGACTTGTGGGAGGGGCTGTTGATGACTTGTGGGAGGGGCTGTTGATGACTTGTGGGAGGAGCTGTTGATGACTTGTGGGAGGGGCTGTTGATGACTTGTGGGAGGAGCTGTTAATGACTTGTGGGAGGGGCTGTTGATGACTTGTGGGAGGAGCTGTTAATGACTTGTGGGAGGGGCTGTTGATGACTTGTGGGAGGGGCTGTTGATGACTTGTGGGAGGGGCTGTTAATGACTTGTGGGAGGAGCTGTTGATGACTTGTGGGAGGGGCTGTTAATGACTTGTGGGAGGGGCTGTTGATGACTTGTGGGAGGGGCTGTTGATGACTTGTGGGAGGGGCTGTTGATGACTTGTGGGAGGGGCTGTTAATGACTTGTGGGAGGGGCTGTTGATGACTTGTGGGAGGGGCTGTTAATGACTTGTGGGAGGGGCTGTTGATGACTTGTGGGAGGGGCTGTTGATGACTTGTGGGAGGGGCTGTTAATGACTTGTGGGAGGGGCTGTTGATGACTTGTGGGAGGGGCTGTTAATGACTTGTGGAAGGGGCTGTTGATGACTTGTGGGAGGAGCTGTTGATGAGTTGTGGGAGGAGCTGTTGATGACTTGTGGGAGGGGCTGTTGATGACTTGTGGGAGGGGCTGTTGATGACTTGTGGGAGGAGCTGTTGATGACATGTGGGAGGGGCTGTTGATGACTTGTGGGAGGAGCTGTTGATGACGCCGCACGTGTGAGCCACTGGCGGTGGATAAACAGGAAACAGCTGATAGCAGGAATTAGCGAGCAGCTAGTAGCAAGAGGGAAACACAAACCTGACAGACACTGTAAAGATGAGCAACTGGGGAGACAAGGAATTGCGTGCCCTCCTTGTCCTCGCAAACGAAGAGGCCATTAACCGTCAGATGACGGGGACGGTGAAGGACGGGCCGACTTATGAGAGAATCTTGCAGCTTCTCTCCCACGTCACTGTTTACGTCACACGCTGAGCTACACGTTTTGTTACTTGCTCACGCCCCCCATTGCCCCGAAAAAGGCACATTCTGTATAAACAAAAGTAGGTAGGCGGCATTTTGCTGCACTCCCTGATTTTGTTTTTATACTGCCAATGCTGAAAAAAGACTGATTGGGCTTTCCTGCAAATTTGCACAATTCCTGTTAAAAGGGCTTCTATCAGAGGAGAAAATGGTGGAAACAGTGGTTCTAGCCTAAATGGCGCCCTGGGCGACACCCCCCTATGGCGCAGTCAATTGGAGCAGAGCCTGTGTTGCGTTCAGGCATTGTCATGTAAATACAAATTCCAGCACTTGCCGCCCACACTTTCACAGTCAGCAGTTCATTTCATTTCCACAGGGTGTCCACAGGTTTACAAAAGGGCGTGTATCGCGGTATCACCTACACCTATATCACCTCGGCGCTCTCTGAGTGCTTTTCTAGTTACTGAATTATTTTACTGCTGCACCCTTTGATTCTGGGTCAAAAGTAACTTGTACTTTTGCACACACAGTCAACAACCAGCTGGAAGAGCTCAAGCTCCAGCCTTGTTTTTCACTTCAGAGTTTGTGAGAGGTCACCAGCGTTATGTAACACTATGGGCCTTTTTTTCCCAACTTCCCCCTCTCCTCATCTGATAACACCAAAGGCACCACCATCCTGTCTGCAGGAGCAAACTGATTTCACAGAGGGCCTTCTGAAATATATTCACAATGATTTTTCAGGCACTTTTTGATTGTATGGACTTCACCGGCTGGCTGTTGTTGGGTTTTATTGTGCTACTCCTCACAGATTTGATCAGAAACTGGAGGCCACACAGCTTTCCCCCCGGACCCTGGGCCGTGCCTTTTCTAGGAAACATCTTTACAGGAGTCGACTTCAAAACTATGGAGAGGGTGAGAACGGTGCTGTTTGTTTTCCAGTAGAGATGAGTCGAACCTTTAATATTTGAGCACAATTTGAGTTGCAGAAAGTAGCCTTATCAACATGACAGGTAGATGGAATAACAATGAATAAGCACCACCATTAAATTGCAACTCAAAGGGTTGATACCACCGCATGTTATTGTTTTACCCAAACCAAAGTTTTATATTCTGATACTTTACACCGAGGGTAAACTCTGTATAAAATGAATTTAAATCTCAAATAACAATAATAAGCATCACTACAAAGGTTGTTGCTATAAAAAGGTATAAAAGCTAAAACATTTTTTTGTCAGTTGGGAATTAAATGTCAGTTTTCAAAGCAACATGAAACAATTTACAAAGCTCGAAACATGCCGAATAATCAGTGACAAACTGCAGGACAATACACGGAAAATAAGTCCTGATTTATTTTATCGTGTGTCAAACAAGACAAACTGCACCAACACAGAGGAGCACTTCAAAGTTAGTCCTTGAAGTGATCATTTGTTCCCTCTTTTTAATCATTTCACTTGACAGTAACTAAATTTATTTCTATCCAGTATATGGTTCATATGTCTTTGTGAAATATTCCTTCTCTTGACGAGTAACTTGTTTTTGGATGCAGCTTGCTCAGGAGTACGGTCCAGTGTTCAGCTTGAGGAGAGGCAGCGAGAGGACGGTGTTTATTTCAGGATACAAGATGGTCAAAGAGGCTCTTGTTAACCAGCTGGACAGCTTCGTTGACCGACCCATTGTCCCTCTCTTTCATGTTATCTTCAAGGGGGTTGGTGAGTATTTGTGAACAAGTGAATGAGAGCTTGTCTGTATGGTACCGCAAATGTGTTTTGATGTATCCAGAGGTGGAGCCAGATGTTGTGAACATTCAAGGCTCAGTCCAAACTTTGGCAGGTCCAGGGGTCATGTTCCACTGGAGAGGTTTTTCCCCCCATTTTCAGCGGCTGTTTGCACTTTTTCAAGCCATTTGAAATAATAGGATTCCTAAAAATCTGTACAAAAAATATCTGCTAGGGAAAAGCCTGCATCCTATTTTGTATGTAACTGTTCTCCAACTGTCTTCACTGTGTGATTGGGGTAGAGCTTGGTTTCAAGTCTATACCACCTTCTTATCAAAAGTTATTCGGGAACATACCTTCTTGTTTGGGGACCTGACTCCTTGAGTGTCACTCTAATGTTATGACAGACAGCAACAGACATAAAGAAGGAGCACAACATATACACCTGCACCTGCTGATCATTCTCAACCCTGAGCTTCCCCGTCCCCAGGGGTCTTTCTTGAAATTCTACTATACATGTATTAAGTATCTCAATTGTGCACTATAGGGTAGAAATAAACACAAAATACAAATTCATACCATTTTTCTAGCTAAGCTGAGTGCCTCCTTCTGAGGCTCAAGCATGATGTAACCTGCCCCCTTCATCCTAGAAACAAAGAGCTCCACAGATGAAATCTCTATGAAAGAGTATTTCCACTGCTGAAAAGAAAGACTGTGTGGCGCACACCACACCCAGAGTTTTGTTTACATTACAAATCTTAAAACTTGTTTTCTTACACTACGCTGGGGTAGGGTTCACAAAACGAATATTTACTTAAAACCTGTTGCACTCCACCCCCATTTTGTAGCCAAAAACACCTAAAATGACATACCCAAATTAAAATGACTGTAGCTTCCTAACCGCTCTGACTACATGCGTGCATGAGGTCTTGACAGAAAGAGAACACCCTGAAGTTTCTTGTGAAAGTGTCAGAAACACTCTAGGTGATACAGAGACACAGTAATGGGCCTCTGAAGTCAGTAAAAAATTGAAGATTGTGCAAGGAATCACGAATCACGGGTGAAGCAATAAAACCAAGCAGCAACCACAGAGGTTGGAAACTGAAGCCAAAGAGGACGTGCCAAAAATGGCAGTTCATCAGATGGCCATTTGAGGCTGACTCCAAAACAGGGTAAATACCCATAAACATCAATGTTAATAAGCCCAAATTTATAGCCAAAACAATCAATTAAAAAAAAGTTAGTAAGAAGTGACGTACAGGTTCAGGCCATAAACTCTGTGAAAGCACTAGGGCTGCACCCCCGACTAAGAATTTTCCTCGTCGACCAACAGTCCTCATCAGGGTCCATCAGTGGACTAGTCGTCCAGATGTTTCTGATATGAATGTAGTGATTAAATGATATATTTTGGTGGTTTGAGTTGAAGGTGTGAGAAAGAATAGTATCAGTAACATTGTTAACACTGTGCTACATTACAGAGAAATACAAACCGTACTAATGAACCTTCATTAATATAGGCCTATATTTTATCTCCAAGTGCACGTCACACACTGAGCGAGCCGCCTGTTAATGACGCTGTGGGCTAATGGGCATGTAGCTACTTCCATGTTTCAGATGCTACGTCATGTTTGTAGTCGACCAATGAAGATGAGTTTACATATCACCTTGGGTTCGTCCTTCACCTTCTCAAAATGATCCCACACTTTGGATTTCCTGCCCGACATGTTATTAACTAGCCTGTGGAATAACCGCAGGTACCAGCCCTGGAAATTAACCTGACTCCTGTCTGAAATTCCCGCATGGTCCAGGTGCGGCCTCTTATACAGTTTCACATTTTATTTTTTTTTTAGACTTAGCGACCAATGAAATCTTGCCAACCAATGACCTTTCTGGTCGACTAACATGTGGTCAACTATCAGGGGGCCGACCTCGAAAGCACATTTATAAAGAAGTGTTTTTAAGAGGAACTCACCAGACTGATGTATCAGTGAGTGCTGGTGTTCTGTTTCCCTCAGGTATAGCTTTGAGCAATGGTTACCTGTGGAAGAAACAGAGGAAGTTTGCCAGCACTCACCTGCGTTACTTTGGAGAAGGCCACAGGTCCCTGGAAAAATACATTGAAGTGGAAAACAACTTCCTCTGTGAAGCTTTCAAAGAGGAGCAAGGCAAGTAGAGATTCATCTACTGATTGACTTTACATCTTCATATGATCTATCATCACCTGAACGGAATTCAACATATTCCCAGAAAGACCATTCAACCCCCACTACACCGTAACGAATGCAGTGAGTAACATCATCGCCTCTGTGGTCTTCGGACATCGCTTCGAATACAGTGATCAAAGCTTTCGCAAGGTTCTGGAGTTGGATAATGACGCCATTGTGCTCGCTGGCGCCTTTCAGACTCAGGTAATTCCTGATCTGCCTAAACTCACAACAAACGGTGCTGTTGGTCTGTAACTGATCATTTTGTCCCACCAACAGCTGTATGATGCCTTCCCTGGCTTGTTCAAATACCTGCCAGGACCTCACCAGACTGTCCACGCCAACTACACCGAGATCTTGGCTTTCCTGAAAAAGGAAGTGAAGAAGCACCAGGAGGAGTGGAACCCAGACGACCCTCGTGACTTTATTGATGTGTACCTGGCAGAGATGGAGAAGGTAAGATATTCATGTAATCTAAGTAAGGCTTCCTGGAATCCTGGCAAAGGACATGTAAACAGGTTATCAAGTCTCAATCCATTAGAAAGGACCGATCATTAATCAGTCCCTCTTGTGATCGCAATAAGTAACGCAAATTCAACGTTCATTTGCAGGGGCAATTTTTCAAAAGTCCCACGATTTTTCCGCATTTTCCAGCTGACCGGAAATCGTCATGCGTGCAACGTCATCACGCGCATCATCAAATCCCGCTAATGGCACTGCAGTTCTGATCTCAACAATGCTATTTCATCAAACTTCTGGGCTTAGCTGTCTAATTTATGGCTAACTGGCCCAACTAAAATATGATGAAGGCAAAACTATGATATTCTATGAATTAGTGCCCTATGAATTATGTTACGTCATTTATCTGTAGTTATGTAATTAACGTCAAATTATTATTGTTATGTTAGGGAAAAGAAACATGGTGAGGATGTTCGCTTATATGAATCACAGTGCATGCAGTTCTGCACACGCGTCTCCAGGGGAAAAGTCTAGGTTTTTGCCATCCATCTGACACCCCACTCTGCCTTCCTACAAGACTGCTCGGAACCGCTTTCAGGTTTACTCCCTGCGCTGGTCATGTGATCACAGCCTTTCATATTACGAAGGATATGTACACATTTTCGTAGGAAAACGTACAAACAGTTTGTGAGAGCAGCCTGACTATAACAATGTGTGTAGCATGTATAAATGTACTGTTGGAAACTTCCCTCCATCTCACCAGTGCCCAAGGAGCTCTTGATGCAAGCCAGAAGGAGGTTCGCGTCATTGGGCAGATTTTCGCCAGCTGTGGGGCTGTTGCTCGAACTACAGATTGTACTTCCTCATTTTGTACACCTGCTACCACCATGGACACAGAGTATAGAGGTGGATGGAGAGAAAGAGTCATCCCTCTCTTTCAATTTCAATTTTTAAGTAACCCACCTGTTTACATTTTATTAAGGCTACAAGTGTAAGTAAGGGCAGGGTCGCTTCAATGAAAGGTTGTGTGCGAGGTGTGTCATGGTATGGTATGCTGCTGCAACAAGGGCTAGCTGCACCTTTCCCATGTGAACTACCAGTGCGCCCCACTTTGAAGTCAATACAACATATAAACACTTTAACTATCTGCCTTTCAACGTGCTACCTCAACTACTAATGTACAGTTTTAGCCCACTAACTATCCCACTATTGGCAATGGTACTACTGTACTTTCAATATAAAGCAATCGTACTATCAACTTCACAAACACTCTGTCTGAACACATTGCTCTTCTTAATGGGTTCAGTTGACTATTTAATCTGCAATGTCCTATGACCTGTATCCCAAACACACACCATGTGAAACTGTACGTGGGCACTTGTGCACTCAGTGGGTATGGACTAGTATAGTAAACGACTACATTAAAATGTCATTTTCCATCTACAGTATGGTTAATAATATACAAGGTAGCCTACGACAACACAGCACAATATAATTATAACATTGCTGCCTCTTCCAGAAAAAGGAGGATCCTGAGGCTGGCTTCAACATTGAAACCCTTCTGCTTTGCACCCTCGACCTGATTGAGGCTGGTACAGAAAGTAGTGCCAACACTTTACGCTGGGCCCTTTTGTACATGATGCACTACCCAGAGATACAGGGTTAGTATCTTATTAATTACATTTAGCTCATGAGTATTCTTATAAAGATTATACATGTTTTCCATCAGTGTCTAATGAGTCTGCTTCCTCACTTAGAGAAAGTCCAGGCAGAGATAGACAGAGTGATCGGACAGTCTCGTCAACCCACCATGGCTGACAGACCTGACCTGCCTTACACCGACGCTGTCATCCACGAGACCCAAAGGATGGGGAATATTGTTCCCCTGGGATTCCCCAAAATGGCCAGTAAAGACACCACACTGGCAGGATACTTTATACCCAAAGTAAAGGACAATTTACTCAGGGATGAAAGACAAGCTGTAAAATTTGTAAATTATTTATACACAACTGATATAAACATCTCATGACTGTTTTTCCAGGGCACAGCTGTCATTACAGTCCTTTCATCCGTGCTGTTTGATAAGAACGAGTGGGAGACTCCAGATATCTTCAATCCCGAGCATTTCTTGGATTCAGAGGGACAGTTACGCAGAAGAGACGCCTTCTTACCATTTTCAGCAGGTTTGCTCGATATTCCTCCACTTTCAGTGACACTGTTTAGCTTACAGGATGGGGCTGCCCCCTGAGAGCCGACCAAATGTTAGCCGACCAGAAAGGTTAGTCAGCATGATTTCAGGGGTCGCTTAGTCGCAGAGGAAAACAAATGTGAAACTCTATCAGTAGCTGCACCTTGTCAAAATAAATCCAAACCTATATGGACCATGAGGGGATTTACTTTGAAAGGACAGACACAGGAAGTGTCCACGCTCAGCAGTCAGACAGGAGTCAGGTTAATTTCCAGGGCTGGTACCTGCGGTTATTCCACAGGCTAGTTAATAACATGTCGGGCAGGAAATCCAAAGTGTGGGATCATTTTGAGAAGGTGAAGGACGAACCCAAGGTGATATGTAAACTCATCTTCATTGGTCGACTACAAACATGACGTATCATGTGAAACATGGAAGTAGCTACATGCCCATTAGCCCACAGCGTCATTAACAGGCGGCTCGCTCAGTGTGTGACGTGCACTTGGAGATAAAATATAGGCCTATATTAATGAAGGTTCATTAGTACGGTTTGTATTTCTCTGTAATGTAGCACAGTGTTAAAAATGTTACTGATACTATTCTTTCTCACACCTTCAACTCAAACCACCAAAATATATCATTTAATCATTACATTCATATCAGAAACATGTTGGTTGACTAGGAAACTTCTTCGGTGGGGGCAGCCCTGTTACTGAGATTGCTACCACCAACATACAGTTCATGATAGCAAGATGTGTATTATGAATCTAGTAACACAAAGCTGCTGTGGACTTTCTTTCTCACAGGTAAACGTGTGTGTATAGGAGAGAACCTGGCCAGAATGGAGCTGTTCCTAATGTTTACATGTCTCCTCCAACACTTCACCTTCTCTCCTGTCCCTGGAGAGATGCCCAGCATTGAGGGAGTCATGGGCTTTACACATTCCCCCGAGGAGTTCAGGATGCTAGCTGTGCCTCGCTAATGTGTAACATATGAGCATTCTGCACCACAATAAATGAATATAAAACCAAAGGAGATCATTATGTCCAGGTCAGGGAATATTGTGAAGGATTTAGGAGAATATATTTGATATTTTTGATATATATTTTTGTGTATAATCACCTGAAAATATGAATCATTCTATTTTCCTTACCTTAGAATGAGCTTTTTATATTTACTACAGAAAGTAGTGTTGTGGTTCGTGTTGTGTTGTTGAGCAGCATCAGAAAAACACTGATTTGTTTTACATGAAAATGCTTTATTCAGCGTTTTTACCGGTTTAAATCACCAGGTCTGTTTGTTTTGAAGAGGAGGAGACCTCTGCGGATAATTCAGCTATTGGTAAAAATGAAAGCAATGAAAACTTAAAAAAGTCCTCACATCAATTGCAGAGATCCAAGGGGAGAGGAGGTAGCAACACAACTCCACCTAATGGAGGCTGACAGCGCCCCAGATTCAAACGACCCTTATTCCCTCTCTTATTTTCAAATCCAAAACTTGACAGGTATGTATCCCTTTAAGGAATCCTAGGTATCAGCTCGATGCCACTAAATCTTACACACTGTTCCTTTAAGTCAAAGGCACCTGGACTTGCTTATTGTTTCAAGGCCAAACGGTGAACCTAGACTCCTTTGATTTACTATTTTTTTAACAGGTAATTAAGCACCTAAACTCCCATGGTCCTTCCACAGAAGTGTTTTAACACACCTGTGTGAGAGTACGGGGAATCATCAGAGTCTTCACGATTCAATATCATCACAATACTTAAGTGACGATACAATATTATTATGATTTTAAATGTGTTGCGACATGCTGAATATTGTGAAAAAATATACTGTGCTGCGATTTATTACCTTTTTTAATTGTAAATTATGTCCCTGAAAGAAAACCAACAGCTGTATTAGTAAATAAGATCAAGTTTTTTAGTCTGTTCATCTTCAGCCATTTTATTTGCAGCAAAATGTGTGTAGTGGATTCAAAAGGTAATTGATTTTATTATTCTAGTAGGCTACCAAAAGTTTAATTTGTATTAGTAAAACTGACCATTTATATGATAAAAAAAAAATATCGTGATACTGTGCTGTATCCACATTTCCCCCACCACTACAAGTAACAGCTTGCTACTGATGTTACAGCTAAATTACACTTTGCATAGTTTGTTGTGGGAATATTACATTCTCACTTAGAATGAACATGTTGCTAACAAACTTAATAAATAACTAAATCTAGTCTTCTGTGATACACGTGTACTGATACAGTATTGATCTGTCAGTGGTCTGACAAGCTTTTATCTGATTATATGATAAAATGGTCGTTAACATTTGACATAAATGGTTGATCCATTAAGTGTTACATAATGTAATGAACTAATGACTTGATCATTTATCAATATTAAGCAACAGGCAATTGTATTGTATATTAATATATCCATTAGATCATCATATCTGATGTATTAGCTCCACATTAGTAAAGCATGCGATTAAAGATGCAAAATGTTCCCTCTTTGCTTTTGAATGCATCCTCATTGGAAAAAGATCAAATTTATAAAGATGAGCCTCTTTGATTTTGTCACTAGTGAGTGAAAACTGTTTTCTGCTGCATGTACATGACCATGTGTCTTCATCTAAAGCCATGCCTTGGTCATTTTTACAGATTCTTAACAATGAGACAAAAGAAGCATAACCGTTACACAATATACCACACACTGCTCTGATTTTACCTTTAAGTGACGTGACAGTTGTCACTTGATACCTGTATTCTGTTAACTCAAACAACCTCTTCAATTAGGTAGTGGACAGAAGCTATAAATATGATTTTCTAAAACTGTTTAAAGATGTTTGTTCTGTTCTTAAATCAATAAATGATTTTTGTTGTATTCCAGTGTTGTCTTGATTAATGTCAGTTTAGAGAAGTGTTGAAAATGTGAGCACCAGGGTGTAGCTTCAAATAAACAAACTCACTGTTTGGAAAGTATTTAAATTTGTGGAATGATCCTCAACATTTCTTATTGGAAAATCTTTTTTGACAAATAAAAGGGAGTCCATTGGAATAACAGTTCAAAAACAGGCCTTGATCTGAACTCTCAGGGAGCCTTTTCTCTACACTGACTTCTTATAGCTGTGTTGCAAAAGACACTTTATAGCATACAGCCTACATTTCTACTATTTCTCCAAGACTGCAGACTCTTTAGTTTTGTATTGGTCCGACCTATTAACGCTCCTTTACACACACCTGCACAATGAACCAGTGACATTTATTCCCACTGCACTTTAACCTGTCGGCTGGACTTTGTTTACACTATAAACATCAAGCTCAACCCTCAATCTTAGTAGCCCTCAAAACCAAGTGTTAAGGGCTATTTTGTGACTTAGAAATGGGACATCCCTCAAAGGCAAATACGTCTTAAGACTGTGGGGGCCAAAACTCTGTCCAGTCTGTCAGTTCAAAGAATAAGAAATATACATCATCAGTAGTCATCAATAAAAAGATGCAATGAATTTTTTTCCCCAACAATTTATTTCAATTCTTGTACAAAACAAGCAGTGACAGACATGAACAGAACAAATATGCCAGGGTTAAGAGAAAAGAAAGAGAAATAAGATAAACAAATAAATAAATAAAAAGTTCAGCAGCTCAAACCATTAAATTGTTTACATATTTTCAGAGTCTTTATAGCTTTGGAGTTTGTGGAGTGCTGAATGGTTTCTAAGTATTGCTGCATTTCATTCATAAAAATTTTGAACAAGGATTTTCTATTATAAAATCTACTCTTATGAATATAGAATTTCGCTAAGATAATAAATAGATTAATGAAATAGAATTGTTTTTGTTTAGAAATGCTGACATCATAAAATCTAAACAGCACATCTTTGTACAGTAGTGAAAATAAAACATAATGTTACAATGAATATACTCGACAAAATCTTTCCAAAAAGTGACAGTATAGGGGCAGCAAAACAAATGTGCAGTCACCAAACAATAATCTGCTGCCGTCTGCAGCTGTGTTGATTTCATATTGTAACAGAATGTTTGATCACTCGGGGAACAGTTGTCGTTGTGACTGAGAATTATGTTATGAATATGAACAGTTCACAAGTTACAAATTACTCACTCCCATAGTTTTTTTGGAGCCTGCTTGCTTTTTGTAAACTTGTCTTCATTGGTGCCCTGAAATGAATCAGGGCTTGTGTTTTGTCTGGTGGCCCTGAAATGGAACAGAGATAACAACATTACTTTATTTTATTTTTTTGGCTACCTGTCAGATATTCGCTAAGTTATCAGTTTAGTTTCATGCAGTATTGCAAGTATTATCACAATGAATACTGTAGTCAACATCCAGCAGAGCTAGTGAGGCTGTTTATACGGTCACACAAGTGTTATCTGGTGACTTTCATCCACGTTAACGTTTCACTCTTTGGGTTATAAGTTGATATTCAACCAAATAATCTGTATGACAACAACCGACTGAATTTATTCAGCAGAAAGTCAACAGATAATACGATCACTATCGTTAACCTGCAGTTGTACCGTTACCAGCTGCAGACTCTACAGCTACAGGAGATGACACCGTCCGGTCATCTTACAAAAATGTCAATGCAAACATTTCACGTATATTAAAACAACTTAACAACTACATTATCACTGAGAAAAATGGCTTTTTGTAACTGAATGACAGCATACTCGGTTATCAGAGAACCGGGGTTACGTGCAGGACAAGCGCCCGCGCCGGCTTCGTTAGCTAATTAGCCAAAAGATATGTGTGTTACACTACATAGAGGTCTATAGTCCATAAAATGACGTTAAACTAAGATAATGCAATGGTTATCATCATTTTAAAACAACTATTAACGAGGAAAATACTCACATTGATAACTCCGCTTCCTTACGCTTGTCGCCGCCATCTTGCATTGACTGAATCGTCTGTACTCGGCTGGGCTCGGCGGATGATGCGCAAAGGATTCTGGGATAGCACTCACTACCAAGGGTGGTCCTGGAAAATCTTAAAAGTGAGGCACATACAGCCTTTATTATTGTTGACCCTCAACTCAACACTCTGAGAATCGGGACAGCACTTGCACTTCGCGGGAGTGCGCATTTTTGAGATTGAGGGTTAAGATTGAGGGTTAGGACAGGAATTGGAATTCACCCTAAGATAGGAATTGGAATTGGCCCCAAGTCTCATATCGCACACACACCGTGTGTTATATCTCTGAGCTGATACTGGTTTTGCTGATGCATGATAATTTATTATTATTACTTTAGGTATCATCATCTGCATGGCAGAGATTGTGTTTACAGAATCTGTAGCTGGTTATACAAGTAATACACGTCACACACCTTTGTGCAGAGTCTTAATTAGTGATTACTGAAGTTTGCACTGTCATGCCAGTGTGTACTCAGAGGGTGTGCTGATAATCATAGGGTTAATGCAAATGTGAGCAGGCATTACGTAATCAGTGTTCCACCAGGAAGACGACAGTCCCTGGCGATCCTGCAGCTGCTGGTTTATTTCTCTCTAACAATGTGGCTTTATAATTTTTTGCTGGGTTTTGACCTCAAGGGGCTCTTCCTGTTTATTTTCATTTTCATCCTCATAGCAGACTTCCTCAAAAACAGGAATCCTCGAAATTATCCTCCAGGACCGATGGCTCTCCCCCTTGTGGGGAATTTCTTCAGTGTGGATAGTAAACATCCACACAAATATTTTACCAAGGTAAAGTTAAATATGTGCATGATTTTACTGTGAACTGTATTTAAGGGTTTTGATTCATCAGTGTTTGTTCCTGGATGTATTGTCCCCAGTTGGCTGACGTCTATGGCAACGTGTTCAGCGTCCGCCTTGGTAGTGACAAGATGGTGTTTGTGTCTGGGTACAAGATGGTGAAGGAAGCCTTAGTGACACAAGCCGACAACTTTGTGGATCGACCATACAGTGCATCGGCTGACAGGATTTACTCAGGAGACTCCTGTGCGCTAATCTCTCTCTTTCTCTTCACATCTGCTGTGCAGCAATTAGTAACCTGAGCCTTCAACCCTACTTCCTCTGCATGCTTGTGTCTAGATGGTCTGTTCATGAGCAATGGTGAAACATGGAAAAGACAGAGACGCTTTGCCTTGTCTACATTACGTACCTTCGGCCTGGGCAAAAACACCATGGAGCAGAGTATCTGTGAGGAGATCCGTCACCTGCAGGAGGAGATTGAGAGGGAGAAAGGTGGTTCACATAATAAGCTCATTGTCAGCAGCTGTTTAGCTGTATAACACTGTCTAAACAGTGGACTCCTCTCCTCCAGGTGAACCTTTCAACCCAGCAGGCCTCTTCAACAATGCTGTGTCCAACATCATTTGCCAGCTGGTGATGGGGAAACGGTTTGACTACAGTGACCACAACTTCCAGATCATGCTGAAGTATCTGTCTGAAGCTATTCAGCTGGAGGGCTCTGTATGGGGTCTGGTGAGTCAGTAACATCCATACATCCATGATTGGTTATACTTAACAGGGTTGCAGGCTGGAGCCTATCCCAGCTGTCATTAGGCGAGAGGCGCCTACGGAGGAGGGAGTACACCCTTGACGAGTTGCCAGACAACCACAGGGCTGACACATACAGTAGAGACAAACAACCATTCACACGCAATCAGTCTAAGCTGTATGTCTTTGAACTGTGGGAGAAAACTGCAAAACCCAAATCAAAACCCACACCCAGGCATGTTCACAGATAGATTCTCAAGCACCTGCCCTTTTGCCCTCTGACTAGATAAGTGCCCTTTTTGCGAGACATTTCTTTTCTATTTATTTTTCTAATATAATATTTTAGTTTTTAAATTTGGCCAACTGCATCAATTTTCCATTAAAAGCATAACGCCTGACAACTGCATTTGAGTTTTAATTCTGCCAGACTGCAAGAGCACCTGCCCCTCCTTCATCAACTTCCCTTGCCACAGTCACCACAGTGACAAACTTAAATCGAGTGCTCTGCAGAGCAGCATCACGCCTTCTTCTGACTTGCCTTCATGGACAGCTAGGTAGAGACAGTGTTTGCCCTAAGCCTTGGAATTGTTTGAAACTCTTGTGAGATTAAACTACTATAAACATCTCAATACACACCCTGATTTAGGCAATAACCCACCATGAAGCTTAACAACAACAAAACCAGTCTGCTGTAAAACCACACCGTCTCCCTCCAGCTTCCTTCTTTTGTTAAGATCTCGCATGCCACGGCTTTGATAATTTGTAATGTTGTTTGGTGCTGCAAATGCCTTGTGCCAAGAGCACAGAGACAGAGAGGAGGAGCGCGAAACTGCAGCCGCTGCGGGCGTCTGCCCTCTGGGATTCTTTAAGAATATTTAAAGTTTATTTAGAGGATAATTTAAAGTATCAGTATGTGAATATTCAATGAAAATCATGAATTTAAATTTATTTCTGAACCAACAGGAAATAAAGTATTTAGCTGGATTGCTGGTTAAATTGAAGGGTTCTGATGGGAAAGTGCCAAAAAGATAAAATATAAAATATGCATTTAAAGGGATAGTGCACCCAAAAATGAAAATTCAGCCATTACAGTGTCTACTCACCCATATGCTGATGGAGGCCCAGGTGAAGTTTTAGAGTCCTCAGATCCCTTGCGGAGATTGGCGGGGGGAGTGGCTAGCACACCTAATGGCATACAGTGCCCCAGACTAACGTCCAAGAACACAAAATTGAATCCACAAAAATATCTCCATACAGCTCATCCGTAGTGATCCAGGTGTCCTGAAGCCCCGACATAAAAAGTCAGAAAAAAAAGAAAAGAGAAAAACGTCATATGAACTCTGTTTTTGGCCTCACTGTAGCCTGTGGCTCTGACTGCTTCTGTGCTCTGAGCTCATGTGTGCGCACCTGTGCAAGACCAGCGAAAGCATGAGCTTTGCTCACCCGTGTTTACATCATGTGACACGTGCACCGCAGGGGGAGACAACGGTAACCACAGTAGCTAAAAAATAATTTGCACTACGGTCTTTTGGCAAAGGACAGCCCAACATGTCCAAAGACTTTGAAATTGAGGAGGAACAGCATTTCTTTGTTGAGCCGTATTTGTTTGAGCCCGAGTATATGGACGCAACTCAGGCTACTGGACGAAGCAGCCACCACAGCTCATGAGCCTCAGCCAGCCGCAGAATACCGGAGTCGAGCACTGGAAACCTGGTGGTGCAGTTGTTTCAAATGCAAAGCAATGCCAACGGATGAGGAAAGTCTTTGCTGCTCCGACTGGGAATTGGCGATGCCTGCACTTGAGAATCTGGACATCAGTACTGACGAGACTGCTGCTCTTCAGAGACCGTGCATCACCGATCACCCTGAGCGCGTACACGTGAGCGCAGAGCACAGAGAAGCAGTCAGAGCTACAGGCTACAATGAGGCTAAAAACAGAGTTCATATGACGTTTTTCGAAACAACTTTTTATGTCGGGGCTTCAGGACACTTGGATCACTACGGACGAGCAGTATGGAGATATTTTGTGGTTTCAATTTTGTGTTCTTGGACGTTAGTCTGGGGTACGGTATGCCATTAGGTGTGCTAGCCACTCCCCCCGCCAATCTCCGCAAGGGATGTGAGGACACTGAAACTTCACCTGGGCCTCCATCAGCATATGGGTGAGTAGATAATGGCTAAATTTTCATTTTTGGGTGGACTATCCCTTTAAGGCCTGAAGAAAAGAACCTTGTTTGTAGGAAGCTGAATTTGATGTAAAGGAACAAAAACGACTATTTTATCTTCAGCAGAAAAATTCACCAGAACGCAGGGCATTAGGTATTTGAGGCTCAAAAACTTTTTTCTGCTTGAGCACCTGCCCCCATGGGACTGCCCACGCTAACATGCGGAGAACCTGCAAAGTCCACACAGAAGGGCCCAAAGCAGAGACTGAAACCCAACACTCTTGCTGTGAGGTGAAAGTACTAACCACTGCACCCTCAGTGACATACACATGGTTTAATCATTGTCAGAGAGACAGTCTTGTGGTGCATTGTGGAGGTTAACTGATCGAGAGGCCCGTGTCTGTTGTTTTAACACAAAAGGTGAAAAATGATATGAATGAAATTTACATTTAAATACATTTTTAAAAAAAATCTCCTGACTAGCTGTATGAATCATTCCCCGGAGTGATGAAGCACATGCCAGGTCCTCACAACACACTGTTCAGCCACTACCACGCCATCCTCGCCTTCATCAATGAGGAGGTAAAGAGCCACAAGGAGAACCTGGACCACAGCAATCCCCAGGACTATATTGACGCTTTCCTCATTGAAATGGAGAAGGTATGTAAACAACTGAACTCTACAACAACGTGCTGTCCTTCCTGTCTACTTACTGGACCTGCACTATGAACTTCTGTGTATTTCTGAATAGCACAAAGAGTCTGACCTGGGCTTCACTGAGACCAATCTGGCTATGTGCTCTCTGGATCTGTTCCTGGCTGGAACTGAGACAACTTCCACCACTTTGCTGTGGGCTTTGATTTACCTCATCAAAAACCCTGAGATCCAGGGTAGGTAACATGCTCAGCCAAAAACTGAGATAAATGTAAAACAGCAAGGAAACTGTGAGGCAGTACATGGGCATCGCAATGCTTAGAACTAAATGCTAACATCCACACGCTAACATTTCTCACAATGGCGAGGCCAACATGCTGATATTTACTAATCAGCACTGAACACAAAGCACATCTGAGACTGACAAACTTTTCCTCACTCCGTTGCTACAAGCTTAATTCTTTCAATCATCTTGTTTCTTAGACAAAGTCCAGGCGGAGATAGACAGAGTGATCGGACAGACCCGACAGCCCAGTATGGCAGACAGACCCAACCTGCCCTACACTGACGCTGTCATCCATGAGATCCAGAGGATGGGAAACATCGTTCCTCTCAATGGGCTCAGAATGGCCGCCAAAGATACGACACTAGGTGGTTACTTAATACCCAAGGTGCGTCTAGCACACAGTCATCCACAAGTCCAAGTCTTCACAGGTTTATCTCTGAAATATGATTGTTGTTGATGTGTCATTGCATTATGTTAACCTATAGATCTTGTTTTTAGGGTACGACCTTGATGCCCAGCCTGACCTCTGTGCTGTTTGACAAAACTGAATGGGAGACTCCAGACACCTTCAACCCCGGACACTTCCTGGATGCTGAGGGAAAGTTTGTGAAGAAAGAAGCTCTCCTGCCTTTCTCTGCAGGTAAACAACATTCAGCTTGCCTTAATCTTAAACATCATCTAAACCACAATATAAGTTCTCCTCTCTCACACCTTCATGTGTGCATATGTTTGTTGACTCTTCAGGGAAGCGTGTGTGTCTTGGAGAAGGCCTCGCCAAGATGGAGCTGTTCCTGTTTTTGGTTGGTTTACTCCAGAAGTTCTCTTTCTCTGTTCCTGATGGAGTAGAGCTGAGCACAGAGGGAGTTACTGGAACGACACGTGTACCGCAGCCCTTCAAGGTTTACGCCAAGGCTCGCTGAATTTTGTAATATCTCACTGTGTCATTTTCCATCTAAACAATGGGCAACACACAAGACTAAGCAAAATGCTTAAAGGGATAGTGCACCCAAAAATGAAAATTCAGCCATTATCTAGTCACCCATATACTGAGGGAGGCTCAGGTGACGTTTTAGAGTCCTCACATCCCTTGCGGTGGTCCAACTCCACCTAATGGAGGCTGATGGCGCCCCAGATTCAAACTCAAACTCATGGCACGATTTGATGACTCCACAATCGCCTAATCTGACACAGCGACTGTTGGAACAGACAAAAATGTCTGGTAGTAAGAACACAGCGTTAGGCAGTTTAGAGAAAACTGTAGTTTCTTTTCAATCTTAGTCTTTCACTGTTGTATGATTGACCCATGTACTTTTTCTTCACTCTGCCAGTTCATTTAATTCTGTGTAAATAAAAGATTGTTTTACTTATCGTTTTTCCTTTGTCCTTCTTATTAAATATATCAGTAACACCTCTGCTTTTTCTTGCCAATGCAAAATGTCCTCTGAGTAAAAGCTGAAATAAGAACAGATTTGTTAATGCTCATGTCACACCACTAAAAAGTTCTGCCTTGCTCAGAATACTTAGCATCTATTTAATCAAATTTCTTGGCTTATTTTTCTAATCTATGTCTTATCTGCACAACTAAAATATGATTAAAAAAAAGGTCAAAACCTTTTCACACATCAATATTTTTTTGCCTTCAAAAACTATTCAAAAGTATTTACAATTGTTCATCAATCACACCACGTCTCCTTTCTTCAAGACGTGAAACACAGAATCACCCTAAAATTCGACAAACGTCTGTGTTCATGTTGCAGTTATGGTGAACCTGAGTTTCAGTGAGTCTTGCTGCAGTTTATGTGAGCACACTGTTAATGATTTACTCAGCAAAGAAGAGCTTCAGGGGTCTTTGCCAATTTTTAACCAGTTTTGTTTCATAACAATGTGTATGCATTAGATTTAGATAATGGACGTCACTACTGTGATGTCACCCATTTTATTGTGGACTGCCGTTTTGAAGTCTTGAGTATGGCGTTTCGGCCGTCACCATCTCGATGTTTTGAGGCCAGAAGTGATATATTTGGATGAGGTGGGGTGGATCTGACTCTAGACTGTGACAACACCTTGCAGACAACCTGTCACTCTAGCGGGCCGCCCTTAAAAATGTGTAACTTTGGGCCTTAATAAAATGTACACAGGTGAGTTATATAAAAATGTAACCCCTGTACAGTTGTCACAAGTGTTGACAGTAGCTACAGAGATGAAAAACGTTTTTTTTGTGCCAGGTTGTAAACACGTTTATTTCTGCTGTAATGCTTTAACATGGAGGTCTATGGGGATCTGCTCTGCTTTGAACTGCAGTTTCTGACATTTCGGCATTGGCTTCATTTTCCAGCATTACAGGTTGCTGCTTGGTACTACGTATAAATGAACTGTGGTAAACTTCCCTCCATAAAGGTCTGTGTCATCAGGCGGATTTTTAACATAGCTCCAGATTAGTTAAGCATGATTCTTCATGTCACAATGCATAAATGTTCCCTCTCTGGCTGTTGATGCGTCGTCACTGGAGCGAGAAAACATTTCTGAAGATTAGCCTCTTTGAGTTTGGTAATAGTAAATGAAGAACGTATTCTGTTGCATATTCTAGGGATGTGCCATATTATCTTTTTCATGATGATACCAGTATTATTTTTATATCATATGAAAAATTCATATCGTAATACTCGCGATGACTTGTTGACATACTGACCTCATACTGTTACCCACGGCAACAACAAGTATGGCTGAAAGCGAAATTATTACGGACTCTGCGGTGGTTCCAAAAGAGGAGCAGCTTCAGTCGTGTGGAATAAACTGTGGCATCCTGAATGTTTTATGAACAGCCCCAGATTTTTCAGACTCTTTTAGTGACTTACCGCTCAGAGGGAACTCATTCAGTGGCTCCTCTGGCAGCAGCACAGCGTTTTTCCCTCTCCTCTGAAGTCAATTTAGCCATTTCTGTTGTTATAGCGCCACCCAGTTGCCAATTAGAGTTAAATTTCTCCAGTCACCTTGAGGCGTCCTGTTCTACATATCTACCAAGTTTAGTAAAAATCCATATGGCGGTTAGGCCTAGATAAGAAATGAGCTCTCTAGCGCCCCCATTTTGTTTGATGGGGTCAATAATGGAGGGGTCCCCTCAGATTATGTGTGGTCATATGCCTACAAAGTTGCGTGGTGATGGGTGAAACCCTTGAGATGTTATACACCTTTATGTGATGAGCCACGCCCTCCGCAATATTCATTGCCTTATAGAAGCTCAGTTTTAGTAAGTTTTCCAACTTTTGCCAAGAGGGAACTTTAGATATTGGTCCCTAGATTATGTTCACCCAGTTTCATGCAGATCGCTCAAACTTCCTAGGAAGAGATCCATTTGAAGTGTTTTTCAACAAATTCAAAATGGCGGAAAATCTATATAAGTGGAAGTTATGGGTTCTTGAGGCAAATGTGTTCCTCATGAGGAGAGGCATCTCTGTGCAAAGTTTCATGTCTCTACCACATACGGGGCATGAGATATGCCCATTCAAAGTTTGACATTTCAATGCCTTGCTATAGCGCCCCCCTTTGGCCAATTGATGTAATATTGCTTCATTGGCATCCTCCCATGACCCTCTACCACTGTGCCACATTTCACATGGATTGACCAAGTCAGTGAGGAGAAAAATATGGAACACACACACACACACAGACAGAGTTTTCGTCATTATATAGTAAGTCAGAGATCCCAGGTTAATTTCTTTTTAAATTTGGGAGTTGTTTAAATGTGTCATTTGTGATAGATTTTATTTTTGTTGAACTATTATTATTGTAACAGAATCTGAATCTCACTCTGAGTTACTGTTGTTCACAAACTAAAGACATGAGAGATCATTTTAGTTTTTACTGAATATTTGAGGGCAAACTAAAACTATATCACTTATTTTGTTGCAATTCTATGTTGTTAAATTAAATTAAATTAAATTAAGTCAGGGTTTTATTGAAAAGGCAAGTACATGTGGGTAGTTTTGAAAATACAATCTCACTGCTGGCAAAGTCTCAACATCTTATCTTTGGAAAATCTTGTACAAACATAAGTGAATGCATTGGAACAACTTATGAGAAACAGACCTGCTTTTGAACCCACAGGGAGCTTCTTCTGTCAAGTGACGATGATGCTAAATTCTGAGCCGTAGTGTAAAGGACACCTGATAGCATATGACCTACATTTTCTCAATGTGTGGAACGGTCCGTCTGACCCATTCCCATTCATTTACATTCAGCTGCACAATGGATCAGTTACACAGCTTTACTCCCACTGGACTTTGTATTGTTGGACGGACTTATTAAGATCTAGCCTCATAACACATATATTGCTGAGCTGACATTGTTTTTGCTCCTGCATGATTGCCATCGTATTACCATGTTATGTTCAGACATTATAACATTTCACTATTATTACTTAAGGTATCATCTTCTGCACTGCAGAGATCTTGTTTCCCACGGGTGTGTCTGTAGCTGGTAATTTAAGAAGTGCAGGTCACACACACACCTTTGTGCAGACCCTGCATTAATGATTACTGAAGTTGTTTGTTCCTTCATGCCGGTGTTGAGTCGCTGGCAGTGTGACCACAAAGGGTTAAATCGAATGTATGCAAGCTGTATGTAACCAGTGTTAAACGAGGAAGGAGACAGTCGGGCGTTTCTGTGGCTGCTGGATTAACTCTCTTCAACAATGTCGCTTTTTAATTTTTTGTTGGGTGTTGATCTCAAGGTGCTCTTCCTGATTATTTTTATTTTCATCCTAATAGCAGACTTCCTCAAAAACAGGAATCCTCCAAATTTTCCTCCAGGACCAATGGCTCTTCCCTTTGTAGGGAATTTCTTCAGCATTGACAGTAAACGGCCACACATTTATTTTACCAAGGTAAAGTTCAATACATGCATGTTTTGATCTTTAGGTGTCAAGTTTATTGAGACATTATCGATAAAAAAAATAAATTATTGAGACATTGTCAATTTAAAAAAAAAATTATTGAGACATTGTCAATTTAAAAAAAAAAATTATTGAGACATTCTCAATTAAAAAAAAATATTGAGACATTCTCAATAAAAATTTTTTTTTGAGACATTCTCAATAAAAACATTGAGAAATTCTCAATAAAAAAAAATACTGAGACATTCTCAATAAACTGTAAAGTGTGTATAAATGTTTTAGTTCATCAGTGGTTGTTCCTTGATGTCTGATGTCCACAGCTGGCTGATGTCTATGGAAATGTGTTCAGCTTCCGCTTCGGTAGTGACAAGATGGTGTTTGTGTCTGGGTACAAGATGGTGAAGGAAGCCTTAGTGACACAAGCCGACAACTTTGTGGATCGACCACACAGTGCGATGACTGACAGGTTTTACTCCGGAAACTCAGGTGCGCAAATCTCTCTCCCTCTCTTAAAGCCCCCATCCAGCCAGTTTAACTTCGTATTTTGGGATTAACATTCTTTCTTAAAATGAGACTGGGGTGTGTTTAACAGTCAGACTTAATCCATTACCATAGCAACAAGATTGCAGCGACAGTGTCTTGAAAAACAGCAACATGGCACTTGATTTGATGAATTTACTGTTTGTCAAAGCACCAATTGGAAAAACTAAGTTTATCTGCAAAGATATTTAATTGGGACATCTCCCATTGTCATCCCTGGGCTAATGAGTTCAGATCCTTATTGTATCTGAACAACCTGTCTTTAATATCCCAGAACAGGTTCATCTGTGATATTCAGGAGATTAGGAATTAAATGTTTTTCATGTTTGGAGAAAAATGCTCTGTTGACATTTGATATAAACCAAAACTACAAACTCATTGTCCCATAAAGAATAGCTGCAGCGAGGATCCTTATATATATAACAAAAGACAAAGATCCCTTTGTGCACAGCTGAGCTCAGGAACGTTACCCTCAAGAGACTGGAAGATTTGACACCACCCCAGAGGAGGACAGAATTTGTCTGTTGTGTAATTTAGGTGAGAGGTTCTTGTTTTACTGTCCTGTATATGAAGACATAAGAAATGTACTTCTCAGTAAAATGACCTTTTATATTCATATTGACTTCTTTTGGTGATTTGATGATCATGAAAACAAATGAGGTTTTTTTTAGAAGGGGAGCCTTTTTGTGAATGAATTTCTTTGCCAGGCCTGGGACATAAGGCAGAGTGTGCAGAGAGTATTTGAGGACTGAGGAGTAGAGTCACATGTACTTTGGATTGTTCACTGCAATGTCATCATAATGGGCCCAACCCATGAGGGTTATTATTAGGGCACATACTTGTGTGCATGACACAAAATAAGGAAATCATCATCTTCTATCTCTCACTGGCTCTCTTCTTTACCGTCCCCTCCTGCTGCAGCCGTCTGTTGTCGTAGATGCAAAGTGCGTTTTGTCTGCTGCCTCAGTGCACCGCAGAAAGAAGAGATATGTTGCCCAGGTCCGCTATTTGAAAGTTACAGGATGTTTTGGAGGTGCACCTTACACCAGCATCAGCTCCTCGCCCCAGCTCAGCACCGACGCTGCACCAGGCACCACTTTGATTCTTTAAATTTGACTTTAAATTTTGTTATTCTAACGGGACTTTGAAGTTCCTAACTCAAAGTCGTGCGCTTCCCAGAGTCTGTCAGAGGCCACTGTTGGTGGACGGTGCAAACTTTCACCAGATCTCGAAACTCATTTAAATGGTGGAACTTGGTAACATGCCTATCTATCCCGTGGCATGACTGTAAAGAAGACAGCGAGTGAGAGAGACTGTCGGTGTGTTATTTCTGCTGGCGGGATTTTATGAAATTCACTGCGTTAATTGCAGGTTTTTACCGCACATAGGCTACAAATGCCATATTAAAAATAACAATAACAAACACTAAACTATTGTGAGGGAAACTAAAAACATAAAATGAAGGCCCTCGGTTAGGCAAGGCAAGTTAGGTTACCTAAGTTAGCTAACTAACTAAAAAGACAGACGGACAGTTTCCACCAAACTCTTTGAATATGGCACCTTTGAAACCAACAGTAACCCTTCAGACACGGTACCTAGACCCACGGTCTGTTCAGTGTTTCCACTGTAGACAGTTCTCTTAAATGTGGTCGGGGTTATTGTCACTCACTGCTCATTCCGGCATTCACTGTGTTTCCTCCGTTATCAGTCTGCACATGGTTTATCGTCCACAGAACGAGGCTGCACACCAGTATTTTCAGAGCAAAACAGAACAGGCTGCAGTGAGAGTCTCTCTCCATGCATTTAGTCCTTCTCAGGCAAGCTCAGGGGTTTAGTGTTGCTTGTTGATGTGTGACCTTCACATAGGACCTACCATACGTCCTTTTTAGCAACAACCCTCTTGCCATAAACCCTATTTCCTGTGCATGCTTGTGTCTAGGTGGTCTGGTCGGGAGCAATGGTGAACCATGGAAAAGACAGAGACGCTTTGCCTTGTCAACATTACGTAACTTTGGCCTGGGCAAAAGCACCATGGAGCAGAGTATCTGTGAGGAGATCCGTCACCTGCAGGAGGAGATTGAGAAGGAGAGAGGTGGTTCACAAAATAGTCAGCAGCTTATAATCAGCAGCTCTTCAGCAGTATAGCATTATCTAAACGACGGACTCCTCTCCTCCAGGTGAACTGTTCAGCCCAGCAGGCCTCTTCAACAATGCTGTGTCCAACATCATTTGCCAGTTGGTGATGGCGAAGCGCTTTGAATACAGTGACCACAACTTCCAGATCATGCTAAAGTATCTGTCTGAAGCCATTCAGCTGGAGGGCTCTGTATGGGGTGCGGTAAGTCACTACCATTCACACATCCATGATCTGCAACTGTTGATCCTTTACAGGGTTGCAGGCTGGAGCCTGTAACAACTGTCACTGGGTGAGAGGTGGGGTGTGCCCTTCACAGGTTGCCAGACAATCACAGGGCTGACACACATTCACACACAATCAGTCAAAGCTGCATGTCTTTGGACTGTGGGAGAAGAGTTCAGAACCCACACTAACAAGGGGAGAACCAGCGACTCCACACAGAAGGGCCCAAAGCAGAGTTCGAACCCCAACACTCTTGCTGTGAGGTGAAAGTACTAACCACTGCACCTTCAGTGACATACACTTGGTTTAATCATTGTCAGAGAGACAGTCTTCTTGTTGTCAAAGTTATTTCTCCGTAACTGACTGAAAGGTCTGTGTCTGTTATGTTTTACTACAAAATGTGGAGGATTATCAAAATGAAAGTTTCTCTCATTTACTGTTTTCTTCTGAGCAGTTGTATGACTCATTCCCTGGAATAATGAAGTACATGCCAGGTCCTCACAACACACTGTTCAGCCACTACCACGCCATCCTCGACTTCATCAATGAGGAGGTAAAGAGCCACAAAGAGAACCTGGACTACAGCGAGCCCCGGGACTACATTGACGCTTTCATCATTGAAATGGAGAAGGTATGTAAAACAACTGAACTCTACAACACCGTGCTGTCCTTCCTGTCTACTTACTGGACCCTCACTATTATCTTCTCTGTATTTCATAGCACAAAGAATCTGACCAGGGCTTCACTGAAACCAATCTGGCTCTGTGCTCTCTGGATCTGTTCCTGGCTGGAACTGAAACAACTTCCACCACTTTGCAGTGGGCTTTGATTTACCTCATCAAAAATCCTGAGATCCAGGGTAGGTGACATGCTCAGACCTCGAGCTTTGTGAGGGAGTAGGGAATCTCTGCAGACCGGATACTTTCAGAGGACATGGTATCTGTCAGTCATTTTTTTTATTGGCCATTCAGAGGCTTACAGTCCTCTGTTAGTCAAAAACTAATGTCACCAATACCCCGTCTGAACCAGTTATCAATCAGTTTTTTGATCGGTGAATCACTTTGCAGTGTTGTAAGGAGGTAGGTAGGTTTCCATTGCTTTGCTGACACTAACATTACTATTTCATTCAATTCAACCAAAAAGGTTATGATAATGCAGCAGGCCAACAAGAATACTTGTCTTCCTATATAATGATGAAAACTCTGTGTGTGTGTGTGTTCCACGTTTTTCTCCTCACTGACTTGGTCAATCCATGTGAAATGTGGCACAGTGGTAGAGGGTCATGGGAGGATGCCAATGAAGCAATATTACATCAATTAGTCAAAGGGGGGCGCTATAGCAACCCATTGAAATGTCAAACTTTGAATGGGCATATCTCATGCCCCGTATGTGGTAGAGACATGAAACTTTGCACAGAGATGCCTCTCCTCATGAGGAACACATTTGCCTCAAGAACCCATAACTTCCTCTTATATAGATTTTCCACCATTTTGAATTTTTTGAAAAACACTTCAAATGGATCTCTTCCTAGGAAGTTTGAGCGATCTGCATGAAACTGGGTGAACATAATCTAGGGACCAATATCTAAAGTTCCCTCTTGGCAAAAGTTGGAAAACTTACTAAAACTGAGCTTCTATAAGGCAATGAATATTGCGGAGGGCGTGGCTCATCACATAAAGGTGTATAACATCTCAAGGGTTTCACCCATCACCACGCAACTTTGTAGGCATATGACCACACATAATCTGAGGGGACCCCTCCATTATTGACCCCATCAAACAAAATGGGGGCGCTAGAGAGCTCATTTCTTATCTAGGCCTAACCGCCATATGGATTTTTACTAAACTTGGTAGATATGTAGAACAGGACGCCTCAAGGTGACTGGAGAAATTTAACTCTAATTGGCAACTGGGTGGCGCTATAACAACAGAAAAATGCTTACAAATGGCTAAAATGCGACCGATGGCTGTGGCTCCCCCTGTGGACCAATGTTGGTGTTTTATCTTCTAATTTTTGTATGACTAAGTCATGGTATGGTATGCTGTACATAATCACGGAAACTGTCAGTGTGTCATTCTGTCAGTCAGTCATTCTGTCTGTCCCACGTTTTTCTACTCACTGACGTGGTCAATCTATGTGAAACTGCACATAGGCATTGAGGACTGGCATAGGTAGAAGGTGACACAGCTACCAAAGGGTATGGACTAGTTATTTATTAATTTGGGAAAACATGTTCAGTATAATTTTGTGTTTCATCACAAATATGCATGTTGGTATTTGTTAGATGGTTCACTAGCTGACATTTAACTGACAATTAACAGCGCCGAGAAAATAACTTGAGTAGCGTCTGAAAGTGTTTTTTCATGTTGCAGATGAGCCCACTTTATAGTGCTCTAAGTAGAACTCCCTACATAGTGAGTTGGGGGTAGTGAATAAGTGAATGACTTTGGACACAGCCTGTGTTTCAGCATGTCAAAGGATTATTTTGTCTACTGGAGAGGAAGTTACATTAACTAGCACAACATTGTCGGTCTGTCTCAGTGTCCCTTCTCCTTACCTTGCTTATCTTGGAGAAATTCTCCCACTGAATCGACAGTATTAAATATTTACAACGATATTCTTGAATATTTTAATATCATCATTTAACCTATCAAAGGTCAAAACCAGATATCAAATAGCTCTGCAGTTTGGTCAAATTCTCGAAATGCTTTCTACAAGTGGGCATACTGAGTGTGCTGATGTTTCACGTTGTAATGCTTAAAAGCTCAGTTTTTTTGGTTCAGCAGCTTGTAGAAACTTAGTAATGGATTCTCTAACATGTTAGGAGTGCATCCAGGATGAACATCGCTTTTAGGCATTTTTGTGTTGTTTGCTAGCAGAGGTAAAGAACAAGGAGGCACCTCTATGCAACACAAAGTCAATGGAGAGCAATGAATTGTCTTCCTCTATCCTGGGGGTAGGACTTAAATGCACTCTGTCTCCATACCATACTCCCCCCTTATAACACTGTGAAGTGATTCAATGAATCAAAACTGATTGACAACTGGATTAGGTGGCGTATTTGTGAAATTAGTTTTGAACCAAGAGAGGATTGTAAGCCTCTGATTGGACGAATTAAAAAATGACTGACATATACAACGCCGTCTCAAAGTCTCTGGTCTACACAAACTTGTAATGAGTAGTTGGATACAGCAATGGTAGAATTAAATGCTCTGCTTACATTTCTCACAATGACAACGCCAACATGCTTAAGTTCTTGTTTATTATTATTATTATTATTATCTAATCTGAGATTATTCTCACCCCCTTGCTACAATTTTAAATTCCTTAAATGTCCTTGTATTTCTAGACAAAGTCCAGGCAGAGATAGACAGAGTGATCGGACAGAACCGTCCACCCAGTATGGCAGACAGACCCAACCTGCCCTACACTGACGCTGTCATCCATGAGATCCAGAGGATGGGAAACATCGTTCCTCTCAATTTAGCCAGAATGACCACCAAGGACACAACGCTGGGTGGTTACTTCATACCCAAGGTGCATTTAGCAGACAGTCACATGAGTGCAATTGTTGCACCATTGCTTGGTTTTAACCTATAGATTTGGACCTTTAGGGTACAGCTTTGATGTCCAACCTGACCTCTGTGCTGTTTGACAAGACTAAATGGGAGACTCCAGACACCTTCAACCCTGGACACTTCCTGGATGCTGAGGGAAAGTTTGTGAAGAGAGAAGCCCTTCTGGCTTTCTCTGCAGGTAAACCACATTCACCTCAATCTTAAGCATAACCTCAAACAGAATATACATTTTCCTCTCTTACACCTTCATGTGTGCATGTGTTTATGGACTCTTCAGGGAAGCGTGTGTGTCTTGGAGAAACCCTCGCCAAGATGGAGCTGTTCCTGTTTTTGGTCGGGTTACTACAGAGGTTCTCTTTCTCTGTTCCTGATGGAGTAGAGCTGAGCACAGAGGGAGTTGTAGGAACAACACATGTACCGCAGCCCTTCAAGGTTCACGCCAAGATTCGCTGAATTATCATTTTACATCTAGCCGCTGTGCAACAAATTAGATCAAGCAAAAAGCTTTAGGCAGTGAAATAACATCTGTGAATAGTTAGGTAGACTTTTCTATTGGTGGCATGCATGCGTGCACCCGAGCAAGCAACTGATGGGAACGAGTGCCCACACTGAGTCACTGCTGCAATATTCTCCATTTAAAATAGACTTTTCTTTGGTTTCCTTTGGTTAACTGTTATGTTTCTTCTCCTTTCCCTATGTGTGTTAATGGACATGTTCCTGACGATAGACTTTGGGCTAACTAATCTGAACTCCTGAGGGAGTTAGCAGACTAAGTTAGCATGTTTAAACTTTGGTTAACGGTACCTCTATTTTATTAACGATGTAACTGGTAAACAGTTATTGATAAGTTAGGTCAATATACCTCACTAAATGTACGTGTATGTATTGTTACCCTGCTTCTGTTCATTAATATCATTGTGTAGTTGTTACCTGCAGGCACATGTTACTGCCCTATTAAAGCATGACCCAGCCACACGGTCGGCAGGTCTTTGATGTTGATAATTAGGTACTGATATGAGTGTAAGTGTGCTTTTGCTATTGATAGTTACATTTGCTTTTATAGAACTATTAGTTTGATTATTGTTTCTTTAGATTTCCCCTGCTAGTAACTGTAGTAATATAACTGAGATTATCTTGTATTAATTTGTGTAATTTGTTTGTAGTTACTGCAGACCTGGTGTATGTACGTTTTATTTCCTGTGTTTCAGACCACATACCTACATTTGAATATAATTAAGTCTACTCTACTGCTGTGCTGTATCAATGATAAATCATTCACTAAATAGTCAAATCTACATCCTGTCTGTGTGTTCCACCCAATGGCGAGTGCAATCTAACTATTCCTCAACCAGTTTCACCTATTTTACACCGTAGTTCCTTATAAATCACAACTCTTTACTGTTGTATGATTGCCTCATGTACTTTTTATTCTCTCTGTCAGAGCATTTAGCTTTGTGCAATAAAGTTTTACATAAAACATTCTCGTATTAATGGCATTGTTTATAAGACACTTCTCTTCCTTCTTATTAATGGAAAAATGTATACAGATTTCATGAACATACATTGTTTAGGTTTACAGGGTTCCCACATATTTTTACCAATAAATTTTCAAAACTATAATATATAATACAATTATACAATTTTAATATATAAAACTGTAATATATTTGGCAGTATGGCTCTGTTCTGGAGCCTCTCTGCCTTTCCCCCGGCCTACGCAGAAATCTTCTTCCACAAGCCTACGTGGAAAGCCTAAGGCGGGGAGACCACACCTCCCTGCCCTTCCATGCACCTACGTGGAAAGACTAAAAGTCCAAGTTTGGGATTCAATTTATGGGTGCTCCAGCACCCCCAAAAATGGGCTAGAAACGCCTATTATACTATGACAGAGATCTTGTACTGTTGGAAAAAGTAGGTGTGTCTGTATCTGGTTATGTAAGTGCAGTTATATTGACCTTTGTACCATCTGAATTACTGTTTTGTTTGTAATAGTCTGTGAGGTAATGAGTGAGTTTTGTTTCATGTGAGGTCTCGAAAAGCTCCGACCTTCCTGCTGCTGCCGGTTTACCTCTCTTTAACAATGTGGTTTTTTGATTTTTTGCTCGATTTTGACCTCAAGGGGCTATTCTTGTTTATTTTTGTCTTTATCCTAATAGCAGACTTCCTCAAAAACAGGAATCCTCCAAATTATCCTCCAGGACCGTTGGCTCTTCCATTTGTAGGGAATCTCTTCAGTGTGGACAGTAAACAGCCAAACATTTATTTTACCAAGGTAAAGTTCAACACATGCATGCTTTGATTTTTAAGTGTCAAGTTTATTGAGACATCCTGATAAATTACACTGAATATTTTTTTTAATTCTAAATTTGAATTTACGATTAGTTCATGATCTTTCACAAACGTGTGAATGCTATCAGTATTTTGGAGTATGTAGACATAACAACAAATAACTTTGCAAATTAACTTAAAAACATAAATGCCTTCAATCATTTCTATGAGTTCACCTGGAGAATGTAACTCTGAATTGTTCATGCTCTTCAAGAAAGTAGCATTTCTGTTTAAATGATATTTTTTTAGGCCTTTCGGGAAGAAAAAAAGTTTAATCGCAATTAATTGCTGAATCTTAATAGCTAACATTGTCCTGATCGTCTATTCTCTTGGCTGCTTGCTATCTGCCTGCCACTGTTTGATGGTGACAAAGACTTTCAAAATAAAAGTATATCCTAAAGATGACAATGTAGATCGATGTTTTTACTTTGCATCAATGATACTGGATAGAGGTCAATGGGTCGTTATGATGCAGTAGAGTTCTCTGGTTCATCAGTGTTTGTTCCTTGATGTATTGTCCCCAGTTGGCTGATGTCTATGGCAACGTGTTCAGCGTTCGCCTCGGCAGTGAAAAGATGGTGTTTGTGTCTGGGTACAAGATGGTGAAGGAAGCCTTAGTGACACAAGCCGACAACTTTGTGGATCGACCACACAGTGCAACGGCTGACAGGGTGTACTCAGGAGACTCAGGTGTACTAACCTCTCTTGTTCTCTTGGGTCCTGCTATGCAGGAATTCATTTTCTTGAGCCATTAACCCTACTTCCTCTGCATGCTTGTGTCTAGGTGGTCTGTTCATGAGCAATGGTAAAACATGGAAAAGACAGAGACGCTTTGCCTTGTCTACATTACGTACCTTCGGCCTGGGCAAAAACACCATGGAGCAGAGTATCTGTGAGGAGATCCGTCACCTGCAGGAGGAGATAGAGAAGGAGAAAGGTGGTTCACAAAATAGGTTCATAATCAGCAGCTGTTTAGCTGTATAACACTGTCTAAACAGTGGACTACTCTCCTCCAGGTGAACCTTTCAGCCCAGCAGGCCTCTTCAACAATGCTGTGTCCAACATCATTTGCCAGCTGGTGATGGGGAAACGGTTTGACTACAGTGACCATAACTTCCAGACCATGCTGAAGTATATATCTGAAGTTTTTAGGCTGCAAGGCTCTGTATGGACTATGGTAAGCCAGTAATATCTATCATTGTCAGAGAGGCAGCATTCTCCTTTGTAAGCGACTGCAAGACCAATGTCTGTACTCAAGTTTTATCACAAAAGATGAAAGGTGATGACCTGAAAGACAATTTCTGTGATTTGCTCATTTATTGTGAGAAGCTCTATGAGGCATTTCCTGGAGTGATGAAGCACATGCCAGGTCCTCACAACAAAATGTTCAGCAGCTACAATGTCATCCTCGACTTCATCAGTCAGGAGGTAAAGAGCCACAAGAAGGACCTGGACCACAGCGAGCCCCGGGACTACATTGATGCTTTCATCATTGAAATGGAAAATGTACGTGAACAACTAAACTGTACATCACTGTGTTGCCCTTCCTGTCTATTTATTTACCGCTCACTACTGTATCTTCTGTGTATTTCTCAATAGCACAAAGAGTCTGACCTGGGCTTCACTGAGGCCAATCTGGCTGTGTGCTCTCTGGATCTGTTCATGGCTGGAACTGAGACAACTTCCACCACTTTGCAGTGGGCTTTGATTTACCTCATCAAAAACCCTGAGATCCAGGGTAGGTAACATGCTCAGCCAAAAACTGAGCTAAATGCAAAACAGCAAGGAAACAAGACTAAAACATTTTACAGCCATGCTAATGGCTCTGTGAGGCAATACTTGGGCATCGCAATGCTTAGAACTAAATGCTAACATCGACACGCTAACATTTCTCACAATGAAAATGCCAACATGCTGATATTCACCATTTATTTTAGCATGTTAGCATGCAGATATTTGCTGATTAGCACTAAACACAAAATACAACCGATGCTGATACAAATTCAAAAATTGACGTTGTTCTCACCCTGTTTCTAAAAGCTTAATTCTTTCAATCATCTTGTTTCTTAGACAAAGTCCAGGCGGAGATAGACAGAGTGATCGGACAGACCCGACAGCCCAGTATGGCAGACAGACCCAACCTGCCCTACACTGACGCTGTCATCCATGAGATCCAGAGGATGGGAGACATTGTTCCTCTCAATGCACCCAAAATGGCCACCGAGGATACGACATTGGATGGTTACGTCATACCCAAGGTGCGTTCAGTACAGGGTCAACTTAAGTCTTACAAGGTCTTCTGAGATGGGAAAATGTGTTGATGCGTCATTGCATGGTGTTAATCTATGTATCTTTTTAAGGGTACGACCTTGATGTCCAACCTGAGCACTGTGCTGTTCGACAAGACTGAATGGGAGACTCCAAACACCTTCAACCCCGGACACTTCCTGGATGCTGAGGGAAAGTTTGTGAAGCAAGAAGCCTTTCTGGTTTTCTCTGCAGGTAATCCACATTCACCTCAATCTTAAGCATAACCTAAACTAAAATGCACATTTTACGTAGTCACACCTTCTTGTGTGCATGTGTTTGTGGACACATCAGGGAGACGTTCGTGCCTCGGAGAAGGCCTCGCCAAGATGGAGCTGTTCCTGATTCTGGTCGGGTTACTACAGAAGTTCACTTTTTCTGTTCCTGATGGAGTAGAGCTGAGCACAGAGGGAGTAATTGGAATAACACGTGTTCCGCACCCCTTCAAGGTTTACACCAAGGCTCGCTGAATTTTGTAACATCGCACTGTATCAGTTTTCATCCAACCTGTGCTCATCAAATAAGATTAAGCAAAACTTTTTTGGGGGAGAAAGCTGTAGTTCCTTTCAAGTTTACAATGAAGCTGTATTTATTGTCTTTGTACTAATGATCAGTTATGTCATGTATAAGCTATTAGTTAACAAGAAGGGGAAATAATGTGCTACAATTGTAATGACTAATAAATCATTTGTTGATTTTGTGTCACCAACCTGGTTTGAGTCTTTGGAAATAACATAACCAATGGTCTTAGAATTAAGAATCCCCTCCACTTCTATGGGGACTGTAAGGACTTCTTCCTCTGACTCATCTTGCACCTAGTGGAGCCTAAACGGGCCAACGGGCTTCTGCTAGAGCTGCACATTGCTTTAAACATGGAACTGAAAAGTTGTTTTATTGGAGGTACCAACGATTGGGCCATGACAAAGGCGGTGTGGACCTCACCATTTGTGCACTGGAGTGGTAGATATACCACTGCTCCATAGGCACACTCCGAGGTATCAAAGAGGAAATGCAACTGCATAAATCAGTTCTGAATTAAGGTGTGGTGAAGCACCTGGGCATACAGACGCTGACCATCCCACTCCTGCTACTGGTGAAGCAGCTCATTCTGGATTTCAGCTCATGTGGTAACGGACTGGTTATAGCCAAGGTGATTATACTGTGAGGCTAAAATCTTGTAGATACATTGTGGGGCCTGAAAATAGGCGCCACATGGACAAAGATGAACAAAGCCATGTGAGTCCACGGTTATGCTCCTGTTAATCTTGCTTGGATCTCCCCCAAGGAACCAGTGGAAACCAGAGGCTGAGCAGTGGGCATGTTTCCACACGATGCAGCTGGCTGGCTGTGTGTCAGCAAAGTCAACAGAAAATAAAAGACAAGAAATTTACAAAACATTAAACTTTTACCATCTCTAAAAGGATAGTGCACTACAGCTTACAGGGGCAACTGGAGTGCTGGACTAAAGGGAAAGGCCTCTTGTATTTCACGTCTTTTTCTTCATAAAAAAAACCCCAGGTCAATTACAGATTAGTGGATGTCAGCCTACCGAAATTGACTGTCTATGGTTAGTCTCAGTGGCTAATCTTGGTGGCTTGCCACAATTGATGGTTGTTTTTAAAAGTAAAATGCTGCTTCATTTAAACAGATATTAAACTAACATTTTATTTTTGTGGACAATGTATACACTGTGTTTTCACATGCTTAGCATCACATAAGAAATAATAGACCCAAAGGAGTATCTAGAGCGGCAAAGTATTAAATCAGAATTTGCTGAAGAGAATGACACATAGACTGACAGGTCTGTCACTCAACGTTAGCACATGATGTCCCTGTCTGCCCCCGTCTGTCCCTGTCTGTCCCTGTCTGTCCCATCTGTCCCTGTCTGACTGCATTCTTAACCTGCATAAGAAAATAAACCTCGTAGCACACTTTGAATTATGTGCTGAGTCATCTCAGCTGAGAATGTTTACCGTACTTCTTTCATATCATACAAAACAAATGTACTCGTACTCATCGTCCTTCGCTTATCCGGTCCGGATGCCCAAAGTTATTTATGTTACAACTATATAATATTATTATATAATATAATAATATAATAAAATATTATATTTTATATAGATATATATATATATAAATTTGCGCTCCCCCTTTTCTTGTCCGCAAGGAAACAAACACACAGAGAGCTTGAAAATGGATGCCAAGAGATTTAACTCTGTTTTATCAAACGTGTGCTCAGACTTTGGCCGCCAGCTGAAATTCCCTACAGAGATCACCATGTCATCTCTACGTCCAGACACCATGCTCTGGTCAGTTCCTGCCAGAACAGTTATTATGGTAGAGCTGACCCTCCCATGAGAAGAAGAGATGGAGGCTGCATGTGAGAGAAAGAAGGAGAAGTACGCGGAACTGTCAGCCACATGCTCGCAAGCTGGGTGGAGAGCATTCACTTTCCCAGTGGAAGACAGGTGCAGGGGCTTCACTGGAACATCCACACAGCGGCTCCTGAAAACTCTCAGAGTTACAGGTCCCAAAAGGAAGTGGGCCCTCCAAGATCTGGTGGAGGAGGCGGAGCAAGGGACCTTTTGGATCTGGCTCCGGAGGAAGGACAAGGCGTGGGTAAAGGAAGGATCCTAAGCAGGCTGCAGGGGGTGGTAGAGAGACGTCCCCATCACTGCCCCACCACCCCGAGATGTTCGGGGAATAATGGAGCGAAATATCTGAGAAGGGTGGCTCCCTGCTGATGACCCTGCAGCCTGCACAATGGCACCGTTGGAGGTGCGACAGGCAGGAATGCCAAGCAGGTAGAACCACCTGTGCTTACATCTCCTGATACTACTGAGGTCTGCTGCTAAAGTCAGCGTTATGTTTCACTCAGATTTGATAAAGCAGCAGTTATAAAACTGTGGAGACAAGCAGAGAATTTGCTGGAAAACATCACATTTCTTCACTTCACATGGAGCTAAAATTAATTCTGAATTATGTTAAATGTTTGCCGAATGTGTTTGTGTCTGTTTATGAGTCATAGGAAATCATAAATCGTCAATTGGAAGTAGATGTTTACCGTAAGCTAGTTTGGGCTCTGTTAGATTGAACAATATACAAACGTAGCAAGGCAAGCTAATCGCTAACACACTTGTTTAAAAAGGAAAACAACCAATGCTTGAGACAGCTGTCAGAGATACCAGAGGTAATATCATGTTATCCTGTAGCAGGTGAAGCAGGTGGTGTGTTTCACGTGTTTTATTTCCAAATCACTTGAGAAAAGAGGATTAGCCTAGCGTTAGGTTCAGTTATGGGCGGCAGTAGTTCAGTCCATAGGGACTTGGGTTGGGAGGGGTTGGGAACCTGAGGGTCGCCTGTTCAAGTCCCCGTCCGGACAAAATATGGAGCGTGGACTGGTGGCTGGAGAGGTGCCAGTTCACCACCTGCCCTTGAGCAAGGCATCGAGCCTCCAACTGTGCATGTGTGTGTGTATTGGAGACCTGTGTGTTAATGACAACAGAGCGAATAAACAGAATTTCCCCTCAGGGGGATTAATAAAGTACATATACATATATATATATATATATATATATATATATATATATATATATAAGTTACCATTGGAAAACGCCAGTTCCAGGTTGGCGCACCCATGCAAGGTATCGTGGGGGCTAGGAATAAGGGGGATACAGCCAGCACTGATAAAATGCCTTCCGGGACTTCACAATGACATCTTCAGTGGTTCTACATTGTATATTACAATCTTATATAATTATATCCTTTATATCCTGGACTTCAGGAAGAAGCGTGATACAGGACCCCTTGTTCTTTGTTGGACTGCATCATTTGAGTGTCGCAATTAATTTCGTTGTTTTCCCATACAATGACAATATAGGCTTTCTACTCTATTCTATATCTGTACATTAAATCTCAATATCTATGAGAATCAAAAACTGCCACCTCTCTGAACTAACCACATGTTTTTGTTTCTGCACCTGACAGTACAACATACACAGTGAACTGGGTTTTGACGATGGCAACCTGGTTCTGTGTCGTCTGGATTTGTTTCTGGCTGATAGTAAGTCATTTGCACGCAACTACGACATGAATCATCTGAGTGACCCTTATTCCTACTGCACATTGTATTTTTAGCTGGACTTTACACTATAAACATCCACTCTACGGTTACTGAAAGACAGTGGAGGTTTTGCACATGTATTTTATATTGCTGAGCTGATGTTGCTCATGAATAGTTGCAATCATATTATTATATAAAAGCATGATAATTTGTTATCATTATTGCTTCAGGTTGACAGAGGTCGTGTTTGCCAGTGGGTGTGTCTATTTGGTTATGTGGGACCGTATCTGTCACAAGGACCTTTGTACAGCCTCATTACTGACTTGTTTTTAAGTCATCTGTCCTGTAATGTGTGTGTGGTGTGTAGTGTACTATAAAGTCCTGAAAAGCTCCGACCTTCCTCCTGCTGCTGGTTTTGCTCTCCATAACAATGTGGCTTTATAATTTTTTGCTCGGTTTTGACCTCAAGGGGCTGTTCCTGTTCATTTTTATTTTTATCCTCATAGCAGACTTCCTCAAAAACAGGAAACCTTCAAATTATCCTCCAGGACCGTTGGCTCTTCCCCTTGTGGGGAATTTCTTTAGTGTGGACACTAAACATCCACACAAATATTTTACCAAGGTAAAATTTGAAATTTAAAAAAAATAATAATAATAATTAAATGCATGTTTTCATTTTTAACTGTGAATTTTAATGAGATATGTTAATGCATTTAAACTTGATTACTTTGATCAATTTAGCTGAATTCTTCAAACAGTTTAAGATCTTTTACAAGCTCAGCTGTCAGTGTTGTGGCGAATGTGGACAATAACGACTTTGCCACTGTACGAAAACAATAAAAGCAGTTTGAATTACTATTTTATTAAATCACCCAGAGAATTTATCTTTAAGTTGTTCACACTCCTCAGGAAATTTGCATTTGTGTTTAAATTACAAATTCTTACATTGAAACTAATGGCAGATACTGACATCTGGCGGTCAAATTGTAAAAAGCATAGATGGAAATTCTGATGTTGGTGCACCTGGTGGCCAATTTTTTCCTCGCTGTGCATTGTAGGTCTTGTTTTTGAACAAACTAAAAGGTTAATCTGATGCAGCAGTGTATTGTGAATGATCAGCGTTTGTTTCTGGATGTTATGTCTGCAGCTGGCTGACGTCTATGGCAACGTGTTCAGTGTTCGCCTTGGAGGTGAGAGGATGGTGTTTGTGTCTGGGTACAAGATGGTGAAGGAAGCTTTAGTGACACAAGCCAATAACTTTGTGGATCGACCAAACAGTCCAGCGCAACACAGGTTTTACTCCAGAGAACCAGGAAATCCAGGTGCACTAATCTCTCTCTTTTTCTGTTCTCATGCTGTGCAGATAATTAGTTTCACTGAGCCTTTAACCATAGTTTCTGTGCATGCTTGTGTCTAGGTGGTCTGTTTGTGAGCAATGGTGAAAAATGGAAAAGACAGCGACGCTTCGCCTTGTCTACCTTGCGTAGCTTTGGCCTGGGCAAAAACGCCATCGAGCAGAAGATCTGTGAGGAGATTCGACACCTGCAGGAGGAGATAGAGAAGGAGAAAGGTGCTTCACACTGAGTACAAATTAGGCTCATCAGTCATATAGCAATGTCTACACCAGTGGTTCACAGCCTTTTTCCTTAAAGGACCCCTTTTCTATCATTAAGTAAACTGACATCTCCGGACTATGTGACGTATTTTATGTGTATTACAAATAAATTAAAAGCATAAAAATACCAGTTCAGAACGACTGATGAACTGTGTGATTAATCAAAATGCCAAACTGCAGAAAGTTTGTGTAAAATGAGCACTTCAGATGAATTTTGAGCAGATTATTTCCTGTGTATATTGCATCGAAGATGAGTTTTCCTGATATTTCCTGACCTTTCTACAGGACTCTGTGATTTGTTTTTGTTTAAATGTTTTTGTTTAAACAATCATACATACTAGAGCTCTGATTCTCTGTCTGCAAGCCCGACTGGGCCCGACCCAACCCGCCGGGTTCGAGCAGTGGTGCAAGGAAACACATCAGTCCTTAGCTTGTGTAGTGAATTTTTAACAAAGCAAAATGTCTAAACAAGCCACTGAGGGGCAATTGGGTGAACTTGTTTTGGATGCATGTTCGGGGCTAACAATAAACCAATGTCCAGTGCGCTTTATCTCTTTGAATTTGGCGATCCATTTACTCTCTATATAATATATACATGCTCACCACAACAAGAGGGTGACAGCCTTGTCCATATCATTATTCCATTCAGCATTTCAGTTTGAACACGCTACAAACTTGATGCTTTTCAACACACGGTCAAAAACGTTTGCCTCCCCATTCCACACACCTGATTCTCATTACATGGAGCTTACCTATATGCCCTTCACACATGACTGCTCCATCCTGATTTCAGTTTATCAATTGCATGTGTATATTTATTATTTACGAAGTTTAGGGACAGAATAAACAAACAAACTAAAAAAATATAATATACATTTATTTTACAGTAGAAATTCAAGTTTTTAAATTGGGTTTGGGCTCAAAATTGCTGCCACAGTCCGGGCTCAGGTTGAGCTTGGACAGAAAGTGTGCACGTTTATGTAGAGTTAGGCCTGTTTATTCGGCCCCATCACATTCAACACATTCTTAAACAAGGCCTTTTTAAAAACAAATTCTGTTTTCTCATCTTGCCTTTGCTTGGCCATTGTTTTATTAGCTCTTTGGTTGTTTTAATTGCAGGATGAAGCTGTTTAGCAGAGAGTAAAGGCTCTGTGAGTTTTTTATTTGTAAATTTATGTCTTGAACAAATTTCTAAACTTAAAAATAACAATTTTAATTCATTTTCTTTACAAATATGAATGAAATGCTGAGATGTAGGCCCACTGTATGTGTGTTTTTTGTTTTTTTTTAAAGTTTTCTTACACCCTTAAAACTCAAGAAGACCTCACAACCCCCCATGAATCTTCGGGGACCTCTAGTGCGGGTCAGGACCCCGAGGTTGAGAACCAGTGGTCTAAACAGTGGACTCCTCTCCTCCAGGTGAACCTTTCAGCCCAGACGGCCTCTTCAACAATGCTGTGTCCAACATCATTTGCCAGCTGGTGATGGCAAAACGGTTTGACTACAGCGACCACAATTTCCAGACCATGCGGAGGTATCTTGCTGAAATTCTTCAGGTGGAGGGCTCTATATGGGGTCTGGTGAGTCAGTAATATCCATTTACTTGAAACACTGTCAGAGACACAGCATCCTGGTGAGATCCTGGAAATCAGTCTTCCTCAACTGACTGGGAGGCCCATGTCTGTGGTCAAAGTTCCTTACATAAGATGAAAGGTAATGCAAATTAAAGTTTCTCTCATGTACTGTTTTCTTCTGAATAGCTGTATGACTCATTCCCTGGAATAATGAAGCACATGCCAGGTCCTCACAACGAAATGTTCAGTCAATTCAACAGCATCCTCGACTTTATTAGTGAGGAGGTAAAGAGCCACAAGAAGGACCTGGACCACAGCAATCCCCGGGACTACATTGATGCTTTCATCATTGAAATGGAAAATGTACGTGAATTGCTTTGCACAGTACAACAATGTGTTGCCCTTCCTGTCTATTTATCTGCCGTTCACTACTGTATCTTCTGTGTATTTCTGAATAGCACAAAGAGTCTGACCTGGGCTTCACTGAAACCAATCTGGCTCTGTGCTCTCTGGATCTGTTCCTGGCTGGAACAGAAACAACCGCCACCACTTTGCAGTGGGCTTTGGTTTACCTCATCAAAAACCCTGAGATCCAGGGTAGGTGACATGCTCAGCCACAAACTGAGCTAAATGCAAAACAGCAAGGAAACAAGACTAAAACAGTCCAAAGCGATGCTGATGCTTCGTGAATCTGGACTACAGCACAGTAATGCTTTGAGCTAAATGCTGATGCCAGCGTGCAAACGTGTGATAACTGACAATGCTAACATGCTGAAATTCACCATCTTAGTTTAGCATGTTAGCATGAACCTGTCATGTTGGATGTCATTAACAGCAAGTTTTTTCCTCACCACGTTGCTACAAGCTTAATTCTTTCAATCATCTTGCTTCCTAGACAAAGTCCAGGCGGAGATAGACAGAGTGATCGGACAGACCCGACAGCCCAGTATGGCAGACAGACCCAACCTGCCCTACACTGACGCTGTCATCCATGAGATCCAGAGGATGGGAAACATCGTTCCTCTCAATGCACCCAGAATGGCCGCCAATGATACGACACTAGGTGGTTACTTCATACCCAAGGTGCGTTTAACACAAAGTCAACTTAAGTCTTCACAGGTTTATCTCTGAAATATGATCGTGGTTGATGTGTCATTGCATTATGTTAACCTATAGATCTTGTTTTTAGGGTACGACCTTGATGTCCATCCTGACCTCTGTGCTGTTTGACAAAACTGAATGGGAGACTCCAGACACCTTCAACCCCGGACACTTCCTGGATGCTGAGGGAAAGTTTGTGAAGAAAGAAGCTCTCCTGCCTTTCTCTGCAGGTAACCCACACATTCATCAAAATCTGAAGCATAACCTGAATCAGAATATATGTTCAATCATGAGTTTGTGTGTCCTCATGTGTGTATGTTTGTGGACTTTTCAGGGAAGCGCGTGTGTCTTGGAGAAGGCCTCGCCAGGATGGAGCTGTTCCTGTTTTTGGTTGGTTTACTCCAGAAGTTCACTTTCTCTGTTCCTGATGGAGTAGAGCTGAGCACAGAGGGAGTTACTGGAACGACACGTGTACCGCACCCCTTCAAGGTTTACGCCAAGGCTCGCTGAATTTTTTAACATCTCCCCGAACCATTTTTTATCTATACAATGTGCAAGAAATCAGACAAGGAAAAATGTCTTAGGGAAGAAAGCTGTAGTTTCTTTTCGATCCAAACCTTTTGTTGTCATATGACTGCCTCATGTACTGAGAGCCTGTTTACTCTCTCTGCCTGTAAATCTATGTGATAAGGTTACTAAAGTTAAAATGTTCTTGTATAAATGCCACTGTTTAAAAGACCTTTCCCTTTGTCTTGTTATCAATGAAAAATGTATTAAGATTTCAAAAACATATGGTCTTTATAATCAAGCTGCATTTGGCAAGTTTTCTTTGTACTAATCATCAGTTAAGTCATTAATAAACCATGTGTGCATAATAAACTAAAGTCATTAACAAACCTAGTCAACACAATTGTTAACAAAAAAATAAATTAACTGTTTATTTGTGTCACAAACCTGGTTTGAGTCTTTGGTTAAACCACAACATAACATATTCCAGTATTCATGTTCACAAGCCATTGGAAGTGACAAGCAAATGATTTGCAAATAATTTGTTTAAAAAGTTTGTTTGTTATCATTATCATAATTTTTCTAATTATATCTACTTAACCGTGAATAATTAGCCTAGCCTATAACACATATACATATCTAACCCACTATGTGAAGAATTTAAAGCCCTTTTTAAATAAGAATTGTGCAAACTTGCAGGAAAGCCCAATCAGTCTTTTTTCAGCATTGGCAGTATAAAAACAAAATCGAGGAGTGCAACAAAATGCCGCCTACCTACTTTTGTTTATACAGAATGTGCCTTTTTCGGGGCAATGGGGGGCGTGAGCAAGTAACAAAACGTGTAGCTCAGCGTGTGACGTAAACACTGACATGAAAGGGAAGCCGCGGCTGGTCAGTCCTTCGGCGATTCTCTCATAAGTCGGCCCGTCCTTCACCGTCCCCGTCATCTGATGGTTAATGGCCTCTTCGTTTGCGAGGACAAGGAGGGCGCGCAATTCTCTCCTCAGGTTTGTGTTTCCCTTTTGCTACTAGTACTAGCTGCTCATTCCTGCTATCAGCTGTTTCCTGTTTATCCACCGCCAGTGGGTTGCACATGCGGCGTCATCAACAGCTCCTCCCACAAGTCATCAACAGCCCCTCCCATTGCGGAAGGGCGCCTCGTTCTTTTTAAACCAAAAAGTTTCCATTGATATGTCTACCCCTACGCAGCGGAAAATTGGGCACCTCGGATCAACTCACCAATCCGGCTCTGTGTGTGTAAACGCTTGCAGCTTGCCGGCAAAATGGCCCAACATTCACTGAAAATCTGGCAGTGTGAAAGGGGCTTAAGAATGCCTTTTGTTGGTGTCATCTAGTGGAAGTATCAGGAATGACAGTAGACAGCAATACCTGCTGTATTCTATAAACAATCTGAACGTATATGGTGCCAACAAGAGAAGTCCCAGAGACTGTGAAGAACCATCAAGGCCACCTGGAGGAGGGGGGCGGGTGGCCTAGCAGTGAAGATCATAGACTGTATATAAAGACAGATGGCATGGCAGCTCCCAATAAGTGAAGTCCATCCATCTCCATTGCCCCCTGGTGGCTGGCTGCAGTACAGGTCATAAAGCCCGCCCCTTCATGTTAGCAAATCAGACATGAGCCAAACTAAATGCACAAAGTAGACATCAAATAATTTTTTCCAAAAGATGTTTTTTGTCATTTACTGTAGTTCTTATCACCCTGAGATTTGTTCAAGTGTTCGTTTTCCCGATAAGTTTGGTTTCAAGTAGTTATTTAATGCTATAAAACGGGGATTTGACGCCATGATTGACAGCTGCATGTGCCAATCGGTGTGCTCGCATTCAATGTGGCTGAACGCAATTTGCCAGACAGTTGTTTCGACGGGAGCTCCTCCACTGCTGAGATTGCTCGTGTGCAGATTCTGGCTCTGAATGAGGTCACCTGGGCAAGATACCAGTGGTTGTATCCAGGATATTTTGGCTTCGCTAACCCATAGTGGGGGTAAGTGGGGGTGCGCCATCCATCTTTATATACAGTCTAGGGATGCACAATAATTTCCGCACATCATCAGTATCGGTTGATGTCGGCATTAAAATGAACTATCAGAATCAGCCAACATGCTTTTTCTTATTTTGCACAATGAATAAATATTACATACATTTGAAAGTATTGCATTTCATGTCTCCATCTGCTGGTGGGTCATCAGGATAAAAGTATACATGCATAGTATGATGTTAATGTGACCACAGAAGAGACTTAGTGATCACTAAATCACTAAAGAGAAAAAAGTGGATATTAAGGGCTGTAAAAATTGCTCAAAAATGACTTTGAATATTCCATCTATAAATAACTCATAGGTTCGAACCATTCAATTTTTTTTAGTTTTTTTTCGCATTATGTCCACAAGAGGGCAAACTAATACAAGGAAACATACTTGTATATGTATTAATACAAGGAAACATAACTACTTGTAGGTATTTTTATTTCAACATAAACGTCATTAAAAACATTTAGATACCTAAAACAAATAAAACAATTATCTATAACATTACGTTATGAACGACAGCGGACCTCTCGCTTCCCCACATTCGAAGGTCCTTTTTTTTTTTTCAAATTTGAATTTAAATTCTAATTCAGAATATTCATTGACAGCCCTAGTAGAGATGTCGGTATCTGTATTGGTTATTGGTCAAATAAATTGTTATATATCGTCATATTGGATATCGGCAATAAATCCAATAATGTGAATCCTTGATACAGTCTATGGTAAAGATTCCCAGAGGGTGTCGAGATTCCAAAGGTGGAAAGCTCAACAGACTTTTATGTCATTTACATATCAGACTGCAAACATTGTCCAAATCCAACAGTTTTACCAGAAAGCAGCTAAACTAACATTAGCAGGAGCAAGCCACAGGTAGACTAGCTCACAATCACTTGTCCAAAGTCCACTTTGCCCTCCTCTCAAGGGCACAGTTGCACATTTCATCACAAGAGGGCACTGGTACAACAGTCCAAAGCCGTTTAGACTATTGAGTGTAATTTAGACTTTAGTAGTCCACTCTTCATCTCTGCTTGAAGCCAGCAGTTTGAGGCTAACTGCCTCTGCTTGCGTAACTCCATACCCCCAGATGTTTTTAATCAACAGGTTTGTTGCCTTCAGAGCCAAATGAATCTGTCTCAAGCTAAAGGCTTTGTACATTAAAGCTTTGTATTAGAAAATATTGCTTGAGCTAAAGTGATATCTTTACTTGCCAATGGATATAAACACTCCCCTGTTTCCTCTCTAGCAGCCACATGACACATTCTGAGCACTAATGAAACGCCTGCAGGGACCTCACAATGGCAACTACAGCAAATGTCTGGAGGCATCTATCCGGGCAGAGATGGAGAGGCACAAGTTGGATTTAGACCCCACCAGCTCTTGAGATTTCACTGACACCTTCATGATAAAGGACGAAGTGGCCTATGGTGTTCACTGTGTTGAGTTACTGCTGTGTTTCCAATCAATATGTCTGACAACCACAAACTAACCGACTGTATGTTTGTCCCTCTGCTTCACAGAGACAGTGAACTGGGATTTGACTATGGCAACCTGGTGCTGTGTTACCTTATCTGCTCCTGCTGGCAGTGACTCAAATACATGCAACTGCACAATGAATCAGTTGGATGTGTTTTTTTCCACTGCACAATATTTTTTTGTCTGGACTCCGTTTACACTTAAACATGAATGTCTAAGATTACTGAATGACAGGTTTGGCACTGAGTGTGTGCTATCATATTGCCAAGCGAAGGTTGTTTTTGCTCCAGGTAAGATGGCAGAGACCTTGTTTGCCAGGTGAACATGGGCGTGTCTGTATCAGGTTATGCAAGGACATTGCTGATTTGTATTTATAATTACTTGCCTGTCCTGTTATGTAGGCTGTGTGTCGTGTCAAGCCCTGAACAGCTCGAACCACCCTCCTGCTGCCGGTTTAACTCGTTTTAACAATGTGGCTTTTTAAATTTTTACTCGGTTTTGACCTCACAGGGCTTTTCCTGTTCATACTTATTTTTATCCTAATAGCAGACTTCTTAAAAAACAGAAATCCTCCAAATTATCCTCCAGGACCGTTGGCTCTTCCCCTTGTGGGAAACTTCTTCAGTGTGGACAGGAAACATCCACACAAATATTTTACCAAGGTAAAGTTTGACACATTCATTTTTTCCCATCTTTAACTTTGAATTTTTTTGACACCATCTAATATATTTAACTGTTCATTTGACTAATATGATTGAATTTGCAATCAGTTTAGGATCTTTCACAAACACTGCGCTGACTGTGCAGCTGCTACCAGGATGGTGGCGTACGTGGACAATAACATGTATAACTTTGCCAACAAACTAAAAAAATGACGCCATTTCAATTATTTCTATAGTTTTTTCCTGATTGAATTTAACATGAAATTGTTCATATCCTTCAGGACATGTGCATTTTTATTTAAATTACTAATTTTTTCACATTTGGTGGTCAGATTATAAATATAAACGTAAATTCTGATCTTGGTACACCAGAGGGGTGGACTACAAAGCAAGATTAGTGTGTTAACAAGGTACATGAGCCTAAAGCCAGAGCTTGCCGTATCATAAAGGTGGCTCTCTTAGATAGACATGGTAGCTTTACATCACCGTGGGGAGTAGGGCTGCTGGGGTTGCTGCAGCACCAGCTGTTTATGTGGTGACAGCAGCCCTGATGGCATTATGTACAGTATGAACTTGTGCTCAGCACCATAATGCAAAAACGTTTCTCTAAGTCTTCCTGACACGCTGTGATGTAAACAACAAAAGAAACTTTGGGCCAGCAAAGTTATTATTCGTTTTATTTTACGCCAATATGACTCTGAAAATGCATCATATAGTGATATACATCCTAGTGATTTTTGAATAATAAAAACAATAATAATAAATTAAGTCATTTAACAGTCACGCCTGCGCTATTCACCATGAGATTATATCTCATGCCATCCAAAGAATGGACTCCCAGTAGCCTAATGAGACAGCGTTCATTAACGCTGCAATACCTTATACAGACAAGTTGCTATGTTCAGCACCACAAACAGCACACATGCACTCCACACGGTCAAGCCACGCTATGTTAATTAAATGCAGTCTACATTAGCAATTTCTCAAGCTTTGAGGTACTTATTATTTGCAATACTAATCCAGCAGTTGTTACAGAATTTACATCCTCCACTGTACTGACCTACGACAGGACTGTCAACACTTGTGATTTCAACACCAATGTAATTGATCTCTTTAATCCCATGACTGTTGAATACCAGAACACTTCGATCTCACTCAGTGTATCATGGAGCCCAGACATCATCAAGGAAGTGTCCTTGACCTGGTGATGTCCGAAGGCTGTGACACTGTTAACATGCTTTTTACGCATAGCTGCAAGACCACCACCTCGACTGCCGAGCCTTGACAAGCTGAAACCATCATAACTAGGTCATAATTCAGCCAGTTGGCTGTATTCATTTGGTTTTGACCAGGTCCCAGTTGGAAGCGTTCTCTGGACATTTGCCCATGCTGGATTAAAAGAAGCCATCTAGGTTTCTAGGTTACTCTCAGGTAGCATACGTCCACTATGTTCACTCTGTGTTTTAATTCCCGCAATATCATAGTGTTTCCACCTGGATTATGTTTGTGTGGTCCTGATTTGTTGAAGTCCATTTTACACTGCTGGTATATTACAACTCATAGATCCCCGGGTAACAAAGAAGGTTGATAACCACCATTATGGCATTCATTATCTCTGACTGGGGTGTTGGGTGTGGTCGAGCCAGCTCACTCAAAGAAAGTCTGGCTCTGTCGAAATTGCTTCTTTACACATCCCTCTGGTAGCCCATTTGTTCCACCATGTGCTTTGGTATGTTTTATTTTTGAACAATTTCAAAATTTCATATGATGCAGTCGTGTGTTCTGGTCCACCATTTGTTCCTGATGTATTCTCCACAGCTGGCTGAGCTCTATGGCAACGTGTTCAGCGTTCGCCTGGGTGGTGACAAGATGGTGTTTGTGTCTGGGTACAAGATGGTGAAGGAAGCCTTGGTGACACAAGCGGACAACTTTGTGGATCGACCATACAATGCCATCACTACAAGGTTTTACTCAGGAGAGTCAGGTGTACAATTCATTCTGTTTCTCAGCTCTCGTACTGTGCAGGAATTAGTTCCCCTGAGCCATTAACCCTACTTCCTCTGCATGCTTGTGTCTAGGTGGTCTGTTTGTGAGCAATGGTGAACCATGGAAAAGACAGAGACGTTTTGTTACATCTACATTACGCACCTTTGGCCTGGGCAAAAACATCATGGAGCAGAGTATCTGTGAGGAGATCCGACACCTACAGGAGGAGATAGAGAGGGAGAAAGGTGGTTCACATAATAAGCTCATTGTCAGCAGCTGTTTAGCTGTATAACACTGTCTAAACAGTGGACTCCTCTCCTCCAGGTGAACCTTTCAACCCAGCAGGCCTCTTCAACAATGCTGTGTCCAACATCATTTGCCAGCTGGTGATGGGGAAACGGTTTGACTACAGTGACCACAACTTCCAGATCATGCTGAAGTATATATCTGAAATTCTCCAGGTGGAGGGCTCTGTATGGGGTTTGGTGAGTCAGTGATATCAATTTAGCTTGATCAATCTGTCGGAGAGACAACATTCTGGTGGTATTATGGGAGTCCATCCTCCTCAACTGATTGATAGACCCATGTCTGTTGTAAAGTATCATCATAAAAGTTGAAAGGTGGTGTGTTTTCTTCTGAATAGCTGTATCAGGCATTCCCTGGAGTGATGAAGCACATGCCAGGTCCTCACAATGAAATGTTCAGTCAGTTCAGCGCCATCCTCGACTTCATCAGTCAGGAGGTAAAGAACCACAAGAAGAACATGGACCACAGCGAGCCCCGGGACTACATTGATGCTTTCCTCATTGAAATGAAGAATGTACGTGAACAATTTCATTGCACTGTACAGCAATGTGAAGCACTTCCTGTTTATTTATCAGCCACTCACTACTGTATCTTCTCTGTGAATAGCACAAAGAGTCTGATCTGGGCTTCACTGAGGCCAGTCTGGCTATAAATTCTGTGGATCTGTTCATGGCTGGAACTGAGACAACTTCCACCACTTTGCTGTGGGCTTTGGTTTTCCTCATCAAGAACCCTGAGATCCAGGGTAGGTAACATGCTCAGCCACAAACTTAGCTAACTGTGAAACAGCAAGGAAACAAGACTAAAAGAGTCTGCAGCCGTGCCATTTCTGCAACAAGGCAATCCACGTCTACATAAAATGTCAAAACATCAAGAGAAAGTGCTAAAGAAACACATATTAAAATGACACTTAAATACAATTACAAACAAGAGCAAGAAAATGTTGCAGGAGATCAGAAATAAAATTTGGTCCTAACCAGTCAGTGATTTATAAACCAATAGTAATAGTTTAAAATCAGTTCTCTAACAGACAGGAAGCTAGTGCAAAGACCTCAGGACCAGAGTGATGTGGTCCACTTTCTTGGTCTTAGTGAGGACACAAGCAGCAGCGTTCTGGATCAGCTGCAGCTGTCTGGTCAAATTTTTAGTCAGACCTGTAAAGACACCGTTACAGTAGTCAGGTCTACTGACTATAAATACAAGGACAAGTTCTTCAAAATCCTGTGAAGTCTTTTAGCACTGGTAAATTCTTAAGATGACAGTGGGCTAACTTTGTTACTGCTGCAATTCAGGTCTGAGTTCATGACTACACATTACTACAATTGACCTCTTGCTAAGCCCCGCCCCTTTGTGGTGGTCCAACAAGCTGTCAGAGTAAGCATGGAGCCCACACTGTAACTAACTGCACTCTCTGAAGTAATATTATCATAGTTCTGGAAAAATTAAATAGTCAGTACGTTTACATGCACGCAGTAGTCAAGACTTATCGTCTTGTCTGAGCACACATGCAGAAGAGAAAATCGAAATTTCTGACCAAGTAGCCTAGATAAGCAGCGCTGTGTCCTTTTTAATATAGTGCGTATTGAACTAGTTCCGGTTGACCCAGAAGAAGCTAACAACAAACACAGATGGCGAAGATGGATGTTGCTGTGGCTCTGTTTCCTCGTCTGTCCAGAACTGTGTGTTCTGCTTCTCGGTCGTCATGGAGTTCTTGCACTGCTATATACTGAACTGCTGCTACGTCATCTCCTTCTTCCGGGTGAGAGCCTGTGTAAGAAAAAGTGGTGCATGCGCAGAACGCTGAGTCCGACTCCAGTCGTACTAAGTGGATACATGCAGCACTAGTTTGATTTTCAGTCGGACTATCTAGGTGTGTTAGTCGAGCTACAGATAGTCCAATTTCAGTTGGACTGAACTGTTTACATGCATTTAAAAGTCCGGTTTCAGTCAAACTAAGCCAATAATTCGATTTCCTCGAGCTGCACATAAACGTACTGAGTGATTCCAGAGAGAAGCAGACAGAGGGGTCAACAGTCTGTGTTTGAAGGATATATGCAGGATGTCAAATTGACTCAGCAGCAACAACAGGTTAAAATGACAAAGACAGTTAGAAGCTAAAGCCGAACTATAGGCTACAGATCACAGTGTAAAAGTGAACCACCACATCACTGCTGATTGCCACACAAGACAATGAATATAAAGGGAAACTTGGGTCTGGGGATGGGACTTCGCAAAGGGTCAATTACGTCCATTTTGTCTTTGTGTAAGTGAAGAAAAAAAATTGTGGTACATCCAATCGTTGATGATATGGTAATGTAAATTTTGTGTGTCATCTGCATATAGTAACATATTGTTTGTTTTCCATAAAAAGCTTCAGAGCTAAATGCTAACGTCAGCATGCAAACATTTCTCACACAACTAAAATGCTGCTGTCCACCTCTTGGTACAGTATAGCCTGTAAGGATGCTAATATTTGTTAATCAGCACTTCACACAAAGTACAGCTGTATAAAAATTTACATATGAAGTTTTTCTCACCATGTTGCTACAAGTTTCATTCCCTCAATTTTCTTGTTTTCTAGACAAAGTCCAGGCGGAGATAGACAGAGTGATCGGACAGAGCCGACAGCCCAGTATGGCAGACAGACCCAACCTGCCCTACACTGACGCTGTCATCCATGAGGTCCAGAGGATGGGAAACATCGTTCCTCTAAATGGGCTCAGAATGGCCGCCAAAGATACGACACTGGGTGATTATGTCATACCCAAGGTGCATTTAGTTCACAGTCATTTTAAGTCTTAACAAGATAATCTCTAAAATATGATTGCTGTTATTTATCATTGCTTGGTGCTAACCTAACATCTTGTTTTTAGGGTACGACCTTGATGCCCTTCCTGACCTCTGTGTTGTTCGACAAGACCGAATGGGAGACTCCAGACACCTTCAACCCCGGACACTTCCTGGATGCTGAGGGAAAGTTTGTGAAGAGAGAAGCCCTTCTGGCTTTCTCTGCAGGTAAACAGCATTAACCTCAATCTTAAGCATAACCTGAACTAGACTGGACCTATTTGTTTTTTCCTGAGCTTTTTACATTGTAATGTGTGTTTGTGGACTCTTCAGGGAAACGTGTGTGTCTCGGAGAAGGCCTCGCCAAGATGGAGCTGTTCCTGTTTTTGGTTGCTTTACTACAGAAGTTCACTTTCTCCGTTCCTGATGGAGGAGAGCTGAGCACAGAGGGAGTTACTGGAGTTACGCGTGTACCACACCCCTTCAAGGTTTACGCCAAGTTGCGCCGAATTTTGTAACATCTCACTCTGTCATTTTTCACCTAAACAATATGCAACAAACAAGACAAATGCTTTAGGAGAGAAAGCTGCAGTTACTTTTCAATCTCAGACTTTAACTGTTTAATGATTGCCTGGTTTGCCCTTGCTGCCTGTACAATCAAATCTATGTGATAGTTGTTGTTTTTTTACATACAAATATTTTTGTAATAATGGCACTGCTTGTAATCTACCTTTGACTTTAATGACAGAATGTAAAAATACTTCATAGACATATGCTCTTCAAAATTACATTCAAGCTGTATTGTTTCAGATTTCTTCATACTACTGCTATGTATGATACATAACATGCAAGTTAATAATGAACTAAATTACATAAACAAACCATTTAACACATTTGTTAGTGACTAAGAAATGACTTGTTTTACAAACCTGGTTTACTTCTTTGGTAAAAACATTTAACAAGGATTCATAGCTAGCAACATATTTGCAAGCCATTATCAGTGTAAGTGGTGTTTGTCATACCTGCATGGTATGCCATAAGTGATATGCAAGATACAGCACGTCACGTCTGGCATGCCATGAACAAAGAGACGATTAGGAGGGCAGGTGCTCGGAGCAAGAAACTCAGAGTAAGACTCAGTGGCCCAGGAACCCGTATCAATGATACAGGCAGCCCTAACTGTCAAGCTGGGAAAGGACATTCTCTGACTTTAACAGACGGGGCAGGATGTTTGCCATGACAATCTTGTATCTAGGACAGTAGGAGAGCCGAATGTTGGAAGCGACTAAAGAACAGAGCCAACCTGGCCAGGTGTGAGTTCAGCCGTTGTAGTGCAAATGACATGACTTGACCTAAACCGGATCTGTGCACCTGTAGACAGAAGAGAAGACAATGCTTCCAAGATAAAATAAACATATCTTTTATCTACTAACTACAGTCTATTCTGGTTATGTGGGATGGTAACTGAGTGTCTGGTTCAAGATAGCCTTTACTGAAGGGGTTAAACAGTTTAACTAATGTTAAGTCCCTTTTAAATGTGTGTGTGTTGGGGAAGACGTCGGTGTGTCACATACGTGTGAATTTGATAATGCTTTTTCAAAATTTAATTCTATTTTATTTTATTTATTTTTCATCTTCCTGTATCTTATCATATAATGACGATGAGAAATGTGGCACAGTGGTAGAGGGTCATGGGAGGATGCCAATGAAGCAATATTACATCAATTGGCCAAAGGGGGGCGCTATAGCAACCCATTGAAATGTCAAACTTTGAATGGGCATATCTCATGCCCCGTATGTCGTAGAGACATGAAACTTTGCACAGAGATGCCTCTCCTCATGAGGAACACATTTGCTTCAGAACCCATAACTTCCACTTATATAGATTTTCCACCATTTTGAATGTTTTGAAAAACACTTCAAATGGATCTCTTCCTAGGAAGTTTGAGCGATCTGCATGAAACTGGGTGAACATAATCTAGGGACCAATATCTAAAGTTCCCTCTTGGCAAAAGTTGGAAAACTTACTAAAACTGAGCTTCTATAAGGCAATGAATATTGCGGAGGGCGTGGCTCATCACATAAAGGTGTATAACATCTCAAGGGTTTCACCCATCACCACGCAACTTTGTAGGCATATGACCACACATAATCTGAGGGGACCCCTCCATTATTGACCCCATCAAACAAAATGGGGGCGCTAGAGAGCTCATTTCTTATCTAGGCCTAACCGCCATATGGATTTTTACTAAACTTGGTAGACATGTAGAACAGGACGCCTCAAGGTGACTGGAGAAATTTAACTCTAATTGGCAACTGGGTGGCGCTATAACAACAGAAAAATGCTTAAAAATGGCTAAAATGCGACCGATTGCTGTGGCTCCCCCTGTGGCCGAATCGCAGGATAGCAGGTTCAGGAAATCGTACATCGGACATCATACTATCGTACTATCAAATTCACAAAAAACTCTGTTAAATGGCGGACCACATTATTTTCCCAATTTGAAAACATGTTCAGCTGCTGCTTTTCTTCTTTAAGTTAGCTACTAACTGCTACCAGATACTTGTTAAATCTCCCGTGGTAGGTCGCAACACAGCGTCACAACATCACACCTGTGCTGCCTAGGATCCCATCCCGCCGGCTGTCCCTTTTCTACAGACATCATTTCGGTGCTGTTACTACATCTGATGCCGTCTTAAAGGCGAGACAACACAGTGCCCTCATCCTGGGATTGTACCTTCTATACAGAACTGAGGCTATACAACAGCGTAAAATTCCTTCCTTGAAGAGACAGTGTTAAAGGTGCTGTTGTCTGACTCGTCAAGGAAATGATGAAATGATCAAAATCAATGCAGCAGCAGCAGAGATATTGTGTTTTTCACACGTCTTTCTCTGTCACAAACTGATGCCTACATATCATATGCATTATGAGGCAGCTTCTGATGTTATGGCTGAAATTTTCTAATTTAACGCCTCTGCTTTGTTATAGTGTGTAAGTTTGGGTCAGTTTTAGCTTATTCATACTCTGTATTTAGTTAATGGAGGGCTGTTTCCTCTCCATCACACACACAGGTCATTATATCAACATAAGCTGTGAGTCAGCAGAGTACCAGCCCATCTCTAACTACAAATTGACGATGGAGCAAGTGATCCTTATCAGTCCCCTGCTCTTCTCCTCAGCCTCACAATGTGGCTGTGTGATTTTTGTCTGTGGCTCGATCCGAGGGGAATGCTGCTTTTTATTTTTGCCGTTCTTCTCCTAGTGTATTTTCAGAGCAAAAAGGATCCACCCAACTTTCCACCAGGACCGCCATCTCTCCCTGTTTTAGGAAACATATTCAACATTGAATCTAAACAGCCTCACGTTTACCTCACCAAGGTAAGATGACAGAATCATCTCATATTATGCTGTTGTGTTTTTGCAAAAGAAAGTGTAAGGCGCTACTTTCTCTGTATCTACGCAACTAAACTGTATTGTGCAGCAGAGACTGATCCATAAACAAAGAAAAAAATCCTATGAGATTCAATAGAACATTACAAAGTTTATGGTACAAACGATGCTAAAAACCTGTCGATGATGAGTCACAGAGTCAGAGATATTATTGTCCTGAAATATGCATCTTATCAGAGTCACATGTTGGACAACAGGACACTTATTCTCTGCTCCTGCTTCCACAGCTAGCTGATGTTTACGGGAATGTGTTCTGCATACGTCTGGGAAGACACAAAACAGTGTTTGTGTCTGGGTGGAAGATGGTGAAGGAAGCCTTAGTCACACAGGCCGACAACTTTGTGGACCGGCCTTACAGCCCAATGGTGACCAGAATTTATTCAGGGAACTCAGGTGGGTCACACAAACACACAGTACATCAGTGTCAAAGAGGTCAACCTGCCTCCTGATCCCTGCCTGAGGAAAGTCGTGTGGTTTCTCTCTTTCAGCTGGGCTTTTCTTCAGTAATGGGAATGTGTGGAAGAGACAGCGGCGTTTTGCCATGGCCATGTTACGTACCTTTGGTCTGGCCAAGAGCTCCATGGAGCAGAGCATCCTCGAGGAGAGTCATCATCTGCAGGAGGCGATGGAGAAGGAGAAAGGTTGGCAGAAAGAACAAACAGAAGAAAGAGCAAAACACGATGGAATTACTCGGACTGAGGCTGATTCTTCTTTACAGGTGAGCCGTTTGACCCTGTGCCCCTCTTAAACAACGCCGTGGCCAACATCATCTGCCAGATAGTGTTTGGGAGACGGTTTGACTACAGCGACCACAACTTCCAGAGCATGCTGAGGAATCTGACTGAGATGGCCTATCTGGAGGGCTCCATATGGGCTCTAGTAAGATGCAAAGAAGGCTCTTCCTCACTTACATGCACATCTACACACACATCAACCATCCTCTGAAGGCAGTGGTTCCCAACCGGTGGGTCGTGGTCCAAAAGTGGGTTGCGGGATCATTCTGAATGGACCGCAAGTAGCTCGCAAATGTGTCGAGTTTATAAAAAACACACTTTATTTTGACATGCAGAGCTTTTATTCTGAAGTGCCGTTTCCTGTGGCTATCTGATAGCTACTTGACAGAGACAGTGAACTATCTCAACGACATGGCCAAACACAAGTATGACACTGAATATAATAAACTGTGTGGACCTTGAACGAATGACTAAGGAGAAATCTGGACCACGTGCCTAGACCAGTTGGGAACCACTGTCTTAAGGCATCAAGACACAACTTACAACCTCACATGGCTATATCCATCTATAACATGGATCAGAACCAGTGTGTTAACTAAGTAATCTGCTGATAAAGGTCAAGAAAGCCAACAGGAATGTGTAGGAAAGTAATGAACTTGAGTTAGGGACTGTTCGTACTTATGAGGGAGTGCAAAACAGGGGAGGAATGTCAAATAATTTTTCAGCATTAGGGAGGGACGTATGTTCCTCTAAGTAAAAATCGCCAAAGCCACCTCCGGGTTTCAAAGATGTTTTCTTCAAAAATTGCCAAAATGACAACATTTATTACAGCAAGAAACTGTATAAACAGAAATTATCATGGGATTTTCAAATTTCCGACGATCCCTGAACAAACCATGTGCAAGAAATGCTTCCATCAGAAAAAAAAAAACAAAAACAAATCTGATCTTAAAATAGTGATATTTCATCAAAATCACTTTATCTCACAAGTCTCATTTAAAATTTGGCCAAAACAAACTGTTGGCACTAACTCACCAGCAGCATGCATGACTAGAAAAGCCGAGGCTTTTTTTAACTCCAGTATTTTGTTTTAAAATCTTAAATTTCAAACACCAAAAATAAGGTTTTAAAATCTAATGACAGCGACTGTGTGGAGTTACTGATATCAGTCTGGCTGGCTGTTATTTTGTGTGACGTGTGGGCTTATTAATTTTTGCTGTTTTTTTGTGGTAGGATGTATTATTAGAATTTATTTTGTTTTGCAAATAGTCACAGCCTCTCACAGACAATGGCAGATACAATAAAGTACCCTAACATAGCTTAGACACTTCTGCAATCCAAAAAGGGGCAGGCTGAAGCTACATAATGTCAATTCAAAGTTTCCTATCAGAAAACACTGTAAACTAAAGTGAGACTTTTACTTGCCAGTGGATATAAAGGTCACCACTGAACAAGTCCCCTGTTTCCTCTCCAAACAGCTTTATGATGCGTTCCCAGCACTGATGAAACTCCTGCCGGGGCCTCACAACGGCATCTTCAGCAACTCCAAATGTCTGGAGGCATCTATCAGGGCAGAGGTTGAGAGGCACAAGTTGGATCTGGACCCCAGCAACCCACGAGATTACATCGACACCTTCCTGATAGAGGAGAAAGTACGGTGCTTACAATGTTGATAAGCCAATCAGTATGTATGAGAACTAAACTGTAACTGACTCCATGTCTGTCTGTGTCTGCGCCTCACAGCACACCAGGAACAGTGACCTTGGTTTTAACGAAGGCAACTTGGTTCTGTGTTGTCTGGATCTGTTCCTGGCTGGTAGTGAAACCACTTCTAAGACTCTGCAGTGGGGCCTCATCTACCTCATCAAGAACCCTCATATCCAGGGTGTGTGTTCACATATCAGTGACTTCCACAGCAGCAGCACAGAAACGAGATTAAAAGATACAAAAGAACATGCAGAAGGTCAAAGAAGTCACTTTAACTGATGAGTTAAAAATCTTCTATTTCACCTCCTAGACAAAGTCCAGGCAGAGATAGACAGAGTGATCGGACAGACCCGACAGCCCACGATGGCAGACAGACCCAACCTGCCCTACAGCGACGCCGTCATCCATGAGATCCAGAGGATGGGAAACATCGTTCCTCTCAATGGACTCAGAATGGCTGCCAAGGATACGACCGTGGGCGGTTACATCATACCCAAGGTGCATCTACTTAAAGCGCTCAGTAACTGCAGAGTCAGAACAGACAGTTGTGTCCAGGATGTGTTTATTACATAACTAGTTTGTAAGTTTGTGTTGTTTGAAATATAATAATGTGGGGAAGTCAGCTAAAGGAATACCTCACCCATAAAATGATTATCATCTATATCAATTATGTGTCACTTTAATTTTGGGAAGAAAATTCCTCACATGCCTCCACAGTGAACAGAGGCTCCAAAACCGCATTTAACAACAGAAAAAACACTGTTGGGCAACTTACTCTCAAACTGTAATACAATACATCTTATTAGTTCCCTTCATTTGAAAGTAGTAAGTTACTTTACAAAGTATTATTAATTTAAGAACATAGAATTGTACCAAAATAAGTGATATAGTTTTACAGTTTGCTTCAAATATTCAGTAAAAACTAAAGAAAAATTAATAATTTCTTTAGTTTGTGAAGAACAACAGTAACTCAGAGTGAGATTCAGATTCTGTTACAATATTAATAGTTCAGCTAAATTAAATCTGTCACAAATTGCCCATTTAACACTTCCCAAATACAAAAAATGTACTGTGGGATCTATATATAGAAATCAACAGGTGATTTCCTTCTTTTAGTAAAATCCTAAATGATGAGTTGTTTGAACTGTGCGTAACAGTATGACGTTGAAATATCACAAGTATCACAAAAGGAATTTTTCATATCATATACAAAGTTTTACCCATATTATGAACGAGATGATATGTCACACCCCTAGATGGGGATCAATAATTACTAGTCCATACCCTTTGGTAGCTTTGTCACCTTCTACCTATGCCAGTCCTCAATGCCTATGTGCAGTTTCACATAGATTGACCACGTCAGTGAGTAGAAAAACGTGGGACAGACAGAATGACTGACTGACAGAATGACACACTGACAGTTTCTGTGATTATGTACAGCATACCATACCATGACTTAGTCATACCAAACATTAGAAAACACCAACATTGGTCCACAGGGGGAGCCACAGCCATCGGTCGCATTTTAGCCATTTTGAAGCATTTTTCTGTTGTTATAGCGCCACCCAGTTGTCAATTAGAGTTAAATTTCTCCAGTCACCTTGAGGCGTCCTGTTCTACATATCTACCAAGTTTAGTAAAAATCCATATGGCGGTTAGGCCTAGATAAGAAATGAGCTCTCTAGCGCCCCCATTTTGTTTGATGGGGTCAATAATGGAGGGGTCCCCTCAGATTATGTGTGGTCATATGCCTACAAAGTTGCGTGGTGATGGGTGAAACCCTTGAGATGTTATACACCTTTATGTGATGAGCCACGCCCTCCGCAATATTCATTGCCTTATAGAAGCTCAGTTTTAGTAAGTTTTCCAACTTTTGCCAAGAGGGAACTTTAGATATTGGTCCCTAGATTATGTTCACCCAGTTTCATGCAGATCGCTCAAACTTCCTAGGAAGAGATCCATTTGAAGTGTTTTTCAAAACATTCAAAATGGTGGAAAATCTATATAAGCGGAAGTTATGGGTTCTTGAGGCAAATGTGTTCCATGAGGAGAGGCATCTTGTTTGACAGTTTGACATTTCAATGCCTTGCTATAGCGCCCCCCTTTGGCCAATTGATGTAATATTGCTTCATTGGCATCCTCCCATGACCCTCTACCACTGTGCCACATTTCACATGGATTGACCAAGTCAGTGAGGAGAAAAACGTGGAACAGATACACACACTGAGTTTTCGTCACTATATAGTAAGATTATCACATGAAACACAATATACTAATGCTGAGATTAGCAAAACAAGCTGACTGGTGTGTGAGTCAGTTAGTAGGATGAGCATAAATTAATACGCTGGAGCTGGAAAGCCCACCTGCGAGTTCCCAGTGTGCTGGTCAGCTGCAACAGTACCAGAGAGAGAGTTGTGTAAGAAGGGGCGGTCGGCGCTGTTCCACCGTTGTCGGGATGCGTTGTTAAACATGGAAACCAGTGACTTCAGTTCATGAAGAATCTTTGTCTTTTTGGATTCTCTCTTCACTGTGGAGGCATAGGAGAAAAACAAAGTTTTCGTCATGAGTTCAATCCACTGATAAAGATGAAAGAACAAGATATGAACATCTGACATAACAAATAACTGATTATTTACTGAGTTAATACCCACATAAGCTATAAACACAACTCTGTCTGTGACAAACTTTCAGTAGACACCTTGTCTTCAGTGTCAACACCCACTTGTTTATCACCATTAGCACACCTCATGGTCTGGCAACAACGTTCAGCTGCACTGTCCATGTTCGCTTCTTCTTTGTTTGTATAATAAATATGAAATTATTGCAGCCTGTGTGTGTGTGTGTGTGTGTGCAGGGAACCTCAGTGATGCCCAACCTGACTTCTGTGCTGTTTGACAAGACTGAATGGGAAACTCCCGACACCTTTAACCCTGAACACTTCCTGGATGCAGAAGGAAAGTTTGTGAGGAGGGACGCATTTTTACCTTTCTCTGCAGGTAACTTGAAACTTTGAACCACAAGTTATGAAATCATTTAGGATACATAAACAATGATAGTGATATTTTCCATGCGCCTGCTTTCATTCTTTTCCATTTACGATTGTTTCTCCAGGAAAGCGTGCATGTCTGGGTGAAGGCCTGGCCAGAGTGGAGCTGTTCCTGTTTTTCATCACTTTGTTTCAGAAATTTTATTTTTCCACTCTGGATGGAGTCGAGCTGAGTACAGAGGGAATCACCGGAGCCACACGCACGCCGTACCCCTTTAAGATCTATGCCAAAGCCCGCTGAACCCTGCAACATATCCCAAACTACAGACTGTTGCTACAGTAGAGCCAAAAACACTACACATCTTTATACACAGACAACACATGCTGCATCTGTGGCTTGTTTTCCTGTCAATGCAAATGCCAGAATTCAACAATATGTCCTGTCTACAGCACGTGTGTGAAATACTGGAGCTGATTGTGGTGGCATGAGGGAATGTTTTGTGTAATAGGTAATAGGCGAACTATAGCCTGCTTTGTTCTGCCGCAGCACATAATAGCAAAATGTGTGACTGTTGATAAAGTGTCATTTTTCCAGCGCTGACACTGATCTGTAACCAGCAAGCATCAGCAAAACTCTCCAAGTATCCACAATTACTCACTTGACACTATTTGTGGTGGACACCAATCAGCCACAACATTAAAACCACTATTAAAACACATCTCATTACAATGCAATGTTCTGCTGGGCAACTTTGGGTCCTTGCATTCATGTGGATAGCACCACCCACAGCACTCCCTGATGGCAGTGGCTCCCCTGGCAGGACAATGCGCCGTGCTACCCCCAAAAAATCTGCTCAGGAATGGCCTGAAGAACGTGACAGAGCTCAAGGTGTTGACCTGACCTCCAAATTCCCCACATCCTAATCTGACTGAGCATCCACGAGAGGTACCGCTACCCCAGAGGTCCTGTGTCCATGCCTTCATGGGTCAGAGGCTCAGAGCCAATTCTGATTCACTGTGGGGCCTCCTTGAATTGGATTTGGCCCCGACCTTTGGAGGAATGGACACAGGACCTCTCTGTGGTGTCTGGCACCACATCTTTTGAGTCTTGTGGGGTGTGAGGTCAGGTCCTAGCACGTCCCACATATGACTGATGGGATTAGGATCTGAAGAATTGGGAGGCCAGGGCGACATCTTGAGCTCTTTGTTGTGTTCCTCTGGCCATCCCTGAGCAGTTTGGGGCATCGTACTTGTCAATTGTCCCACAGCTCACCTGTCAGTAGGCTTGATGCTGCAGCTCATCTCTGAAAATGATTTCAGTTGGACCATTACAAAAATAAATGTCGAGAGCCAGAGTTTGTTCTCTTTCTGTCTCTGGTTGGTCACCTACAGTTTTTTGACAGGATCCTGATGAGCTACTTTAACTATTGCTGCTTTTTTTTTTTTTAATTTCAAATTTCAGGTCATACAAACAATGTGTACGGCACATGTAGACATTTGGCACATAATAGAACACATAATTACATGAGTATAATGCAGGGTACATCAAGTCTTGTCAGGATTATTGCAAAATGAAAATAAAAACAAAACAGAGAAAAGAGAAGTAAAGGGTATAAGGCACAGTGAATTCCCTTTTACTCAAGATCAATTAATGACAAGTCACTAAGGTATTGCAGCGTATGGTCACTTTTCTCATTTTGTGTTAGTTTTGAAGTATTTATGTACAAATCAAAATCTACCAGAAATACATGAAAACTTGGCAGGGATTTGGACATTCTCATTTTGTATAAATAAAATTTGCCAATCAGTAGCATAAGATTAATAACAAAGGACAAAGAATTGTAAATCTTGTGATAATATCCTTCAGAGCGACATTGATGATATGTCCAGTTTATTCATAGATATATTTCTCAGAATCCCTCCAAAAGACAGATGACACAGGGCAAATACAGAATAAATGTGCAACTGTCTCTGACTCAATCACACAGAAAATCGTGAGAGAAGGTGTCTGAACCTCAATCTCTGTCTTTCACACTTCTTTTTATTATTAATTTTAACACAATTACAAACAAAACACAACAGAAGAAACAAAAACAAAAACACATTCCCATCCCACAATGAGCATTGAACCTCAATCTCTTGATAAGTTAAGTGACACTTCATTAACCTGAGCATATTCTGAGGAATGGCCTTTAACGTTACAACTGAAGCAAATTCTTTGAATTTGACTAGAAAGGATTTTGTTTTTAAGAAATTTTCATAACTATAAAGATTCCCATTATCTTCAAATAAATCCGCAACAGAAATGATACCCTTCAATCCAGCCTTCCTTATATAAAGTCTGGTTTTTGACAGTAATATTGCCATTGTTCCAAATTATTTCCTTATGTCTCATTTGAAGGTGCTGACGACATGAAATCACCTGTAACTGAACACCTGCGCTCACAAGGTGTGTGAATGCTGTGGGCCTCACTGACAAACAGCGCCCACTGATTTATATTTGGGGCAGACAGGAAGTTAGCATAAAAACAATTAGCTAACAGATGTATTGATATAATACAGCTCAATCTATACGTTTGTTTGGAAGTGAAAAGTTCAACGGCATGTTTAGCTAGCTAACACTGCTCAGTTAGCATGTTAGCTAACAGAGTTCACGAGTCTTTTAACAAAATATTTGACCAACCTGGCAACACACCTGCCAGCCATCCTCCTCATTATTATCATTGGTGCTGTTGTTTCTCCAAACTGCTCCATGTTTATTTTCCACAAGCTTGACAGGAAATAAATGAACTTCACTCCCGTTTCAGCGGCGACGAGACGTTTCTGTCCGTACGTAAACAGACGCATTTCCGTGCGTTGAACACCAGGGGGCGGAAATGAGGCACGGTTTACGTACAAAATCGGGATTCATCAATATTTTCTTACCTTAATACGACAATTTGATTTTCAACATGGAATAAAATAAAAATAAAAATTAAAATTAAAATTAAAATTAAAAAAAATAAAATAAAGTTAAATTAAATTGAATTGAATTTTTTAAAAAAGAACAACGTACAAAATGTAAACACACACTTTTTAACTAATTACACATCATGCGAAAACTGCATTCATTAAAAAAATGTACTAATTAATTGGCCAAATACATTAAATATGAGACTGACATCCTCTCATCGTGGTTAAGTATCATCATAAAACACCCAACTATAAAAAATTTAGTGTCCCAGTCCTAGCTTACAGTTGTTATATGAAAATATTTACAATTAACACATCTGTTTACATTATTTTCATTGAGAGGAGAGAGACATCTGCTGCCCCCTCCACCTGCCACCAGATGAGCAGATGAAGATGGACGAATCGATGGATGTTTTTCTTGATGTAGCCTAATGAGCCAACCAATTTCTAAAACCATGAAACTGCACCTATGTCCCCAGTTTTAATTGGCAGCGTATGCAGGGTATAAAAAGTCTGATTAACCTCCTTGCAGGTGTCAAGATGGCAGATCGAGCATTACTGGAAGACATTGCGTTCAGAGACACATATATGAAGAGAGTAATGAGTGGCTTATTAGGCGTTTCTTACTGCCAAGACATTCATTAATGTGCGGAGAAGCAACTTCACCACTTTCTTCATCATACATCTGTAGACAAATTCCTTACCCTCCTGAGACCCCAGCTTTCATTTGGTATACGCTTAATTTCTCCAAGCTATCTGGGAAACTAGGATCTGATAAGTATAAAAAAAAGTTGAGCAATGTTGTTGAACAGGAAGTAGTTTTTGGAAAAAATTATGTCCACATATGGGGAGTCCCAGTGTGCTCACATGAGTACTTCCTAATCAACAGCATTGCATAGCCTGTTACTGTTGTTAAAATTGGTCCAATTTATTTGCCATATCAAACTTCAGACATTATTTAGCACAAATAATGTGCAGGAAACCCAAAACATGATGTCCTCATATGAGGACGCAGGGTCTGAGGAGGTTATGTAGAGAACTGGGGGCGTGGCAGTATAGTGATTTATAATAATGTTGCAAAGTGAGGTGCAGAGGACAAAACATCTTGCAGGCAGGGAGTTATGCTGCAAAAATTTATTCAGTGTGTTATCATAAATACCATACATTAAAAATAAGCAAATCATTTAAATATCCCACAGTATTTGCCTTAATTACCTGTCATTTCATCACTCATCCTTTGACCAATCAAATCTGAGAATCCGCCTACTCCTACAGCACATAAAAGGACATATAAAACCTCTTTGAACACCAGAACAAGATGGCCTCCACAAGGACTCACACTCTGACAGGTTAAAACTTTGATTACCACATGAGATTAATAGATTCTTAAGAAGCATGTGTTTCTAATGCTGAGTACAATTATACAAAGTTTGTATTTCTCAATTAACTTATCGAACTAAAAATTTAATAAAGAAAACAAAGAAATTGTGTGAGAGTATCTGTTCACCTTACGTAACAAAACAGAGGTTTAACAAATAGAGAGGGAGTTGAGGCTTCCTCACATTTCACACCTCCTCCCCCTCTGGCTTACACAGGTCAGGCAAACGGGACAGATAGTCAGCAATGAGGTTTTTCTTACCAGGACAATGCTGTATAGTGAACTGGTATGGCTGGAGGGCTAGGCACCAACGCAGGATCCTTGCATTCTGATGCTGCTTTGAGTGCATCCATTTCAAAGGCCTGTGGTCAGTCTGCAACACAAACCGTCTTCCCAAAAGGTAGTACTTCAGTGAATCAACAGCCCACTTTATAGCCAGTCCCTCTTTTTCCACAGTAGAGTACCTTTTTTCCCGGTCAAATAGTTTTCTGCTCAGGAACAGAACAGGCTTCTCCTCACCAGGCTCTCCCTGAGCTAGCACAGCTCCTAGTCCAACACCAGAAGCATCAACCTGGACCAGGAAAAGTTTTATGAAGTCAGGGCTCTGCAACACAGGGGCTTCACAAATCTGCCTCTTTAACATCTGGAAAGCATGCTCACATTCATCATTCCATTTCACTTTAGTGACTGATTTTTTTGTTAGTTCGGTGAGTGGAGCCGCCAGCGTAGAAAAATGGGGAACAGCCCACCAGTCCTAGAAAAGATCTCAGTTGTTTTTTGGTCAGGGGTCTGGTAATCATCTGTATGGCCTGTATCTTTTCTATTTGTGGCTTTATTTGTCCACGGCCAACCAGGTACCCAAGGTATTTCACCTCCTCTTGAGCCCAAGAACACTTGTTAACATTCAGGGTCAGTCCAGCATCCTGTATCTTGCCCAGGACAACTTTGAGATGCTGCATGTGTTCGTCCCAGGACTCACTGTAGATTACGACATCGTCAAGATAAGCAGCTGCAAACCTGGAGCAATCATTAAGAACAATATCCATTAATCTTTGGAAGGTTGCAGGAGCTCCATGAAGCCCAAAAGGTAACACGGTGTAATGGAACAAACCCATTCCTGGAATCTGGAAAGCGGTGTATTCTCTGCAAGCTGGGTCGAGGGGCACCTGCCAGTAACCTTTACAAAGATCTAGGGTTGTAATATACTTGGCTTTCCCCGATCTCTCTAGCAGCTCGTCAATGCGTGGCATGGGATAAGAGTCAAAACATGAAATGCTGTTCAGTTTCTTCATGTCAGAACAGAACCGAGGTTGAGTGGAATTTTTCTTGGGAACAAGCACTATAGGATTTGACCGCTCACTTCTGGACGGTTCAATGACATCCATATCCAACATCATCTGAACCTCCTTCCTCAGGGGTTCCACCATTCGTTCTGGAGTCCTGTAAGGCTTCAGACGAACAGGTGTAGCATTTTTCAGAACAATTTTATGTTCTATCACATTAGTGCGACCGGGTTTCTCAGAGAACAAAGATGGGAAAGATTGTTTCAGCTCATCCAGTTGATGCCACTGGTCCTCACTCAGGTGTTCTGGAGGGGTCTGGGGTTTACACTTCTCCCTGAAGGGTACCATGTCGGGTTCCTCAGCCTCCATCGCATCACCTTCATCAGGCTGGACATCCTGGACCATCAGTACATGCTCCCCTCCTGTCTCCTGGCTGTTTCTTTCATGATACTCTTTTAACAGGTTTACATGGAGTAATTGTTGGTGTTTATGTTTGTCAGGACAGATAATCTCATGTGTCACTGGGCCCACCTTCCTGGTCACTGTATAGGGGCCTTGCCACTTGGCTAGTAACTTACTTGGCCCCGTAGGAAGCAGTACCAACACTTTCTGGCCAGCTTTCAGTTCTCTTTCACGGGCGCGTTTGTCGTACCATACCTTTTGTTTTTGTTGAGCTTCTTGCATGTGTTCCTTGGCTTTCTCTCTGTAACTTTCCAGTTTGTCTCTCATCTGCAGAATGTAGGAGATGATGTTGGTCGTTGTTGACGTTGCCTCACCAGCCACCCAGTTCTCCTTCAGCATGTCCAATGGGCCTCTGACCTGTCTGCCATACAACAACTCAAAAGGGGAGAAACCAGTTGAAGCCTGGGGTACCTCTCTGTATGCAAACACAAGAAAAGGCAACCACTTATCCCAGTCTTTACCTGTGTCCTCAACAAACTTTCTCAACATGTGTTTCAGAGTACTGTTAAATCGCTCCACTAAACCATCAGTTTCAGGGTGGTATGGTGTTGTTCTTATACCTTTCACACCAAGTTGGGAGTACAGTGACTTCATCAAATGTGACATAAAGTTTGTACCTTGATCTGTCAAGATCTCTTTGGGGATGCCAACTCTCGAGAATAACTCCACTAAACATCGAACTATATGTTTGACCTGAATGGAGCGTAGAGGATAGACGTCAGGGTATCTAGTTGCATAGTCACATATGACCAGGGCAAATTTGTGTCCATTACTACTTTTGAGCAAAGGACCAATGATATCCATAGCTATTCTCTCATAAGGCACACTCATGATAGGCAACGGTTGTAAGTGGCCACGGTCTGAAACTTTAGTGGGAGCCACAACCTGGCATTCATGGCAACTTTTACAATATTCCAGTACCTCTTTATATAACCCTGGCCAATAGAAGCGTTGAGCAATGCGGTTGTATGTCTTAGTCTGTCCCAGATGACCAGCCCATGGAACCGTATGACCCAAATGCAGGATTACTTGACGATACTCTTTTGGAACAACAAGCCTAGGTTTCTCAATATCTGCCAAATACAGAAGGTTGTCTTTTATGATGAAAGGATCCCCAACTACACTTTTCAGCCCCCCTGTGCCTGCTTCATGGACCCCATCAACTTCATATGCTTTTGCAAAGAGAGGTTTTAGAGATGAGTCATTCTCCTGACTCTGTCTGAAATTGTTAGGGATTTGCTATTGGGGGTCAATGTGGGAAGACACAGGGAGAGCGGGTTCAGGGCTTTTAGCTTTGTTGTGATTTCTGTTTTTCTCCTGATGGCGTTGTCGTTTTGTTTTCTTTACCTTATTTCCCCTTTCAAACAAACTATCATGTATATCAGGTAGGCGTTCTAACCCCTTGGCCACTGAGCGGGTAACTACAGCACAAGCGTATGCTACAGAATTTTGCTGGACCAAGTTGTCAAGGATAGGCAAATCTTCTCCAAGGATTACATCATAAACTAGCTTATCTAGCATTCCAACAGTTAACATAAAGGCTTGCCCTTCAACCTCAATGATAACATCTGCAGTAGGATAATCGTTCTTACATCCATGTACACATGTGACATTTACATTCCGATCAAAATTCTTTAGTGCATTGCTGAGTAGGTTAGACTTCACCAAGGTTTGTGAACTACCTGTGTCAGCCAGCGCCTTTGCCACATGACCATTAACGGTGACATCCACCCCATGTTTGTGTGGCATCAATCCATTATTATTAACCTCATCCAGGTCATCACTTTCTGCACGTGGCACTGAACACAACTCAACTGACTTTGATTTTCTTAAAGGACACATTGAAGCTTTGTGGCCAGGCTGCTGACAGCAGTAACACACAAAATTTGGTTTTAAATTTGAATGAACAGGTTTCTTACTAACCCCAGTAACCCCAATAATTCTGGCAGACTCGGAACAGAGTTGGCCCGTGCACACATATACACGTTCATTCTTTCATCTTTGGACCCAAACTGAGATTGATGCTACTGGACGTAAAACACATTTTTAGAAAAAGGATTTATTTATTTATTCATTTATTCACAACAAAACCAAAGGCTTTAATTTTTCCTTAAATTCCTGAAAATTCATACTTCTTTCCTCAACTTTTCTTCATTTACACACAAACATACAACACCTTGTGCTGTGCTACGTTTGATTGTACTTCTTATCATCATATAAATTACACTGCTTTTAAATCAGCAATCTACGAGAATCATCCACTGCAAAGGAAAATAAAAGCGCCTCGACATATAGATCACAAATGGCAAAACCATCATAACAGAATGCCTCTTTAGTGTTAATGCAAACATACAGAGTGACCATCAACAGCCATTTCATGGTGTGAAAATAGTGCAGTTTAACTTGAAGAGGGTTGGACAGCCAATAACCCACAATATCAAAGAGAACAGCAGCTTCTAACAGCGCTCTCCACCCTGAACTCCCACTGACACTAAACAGCCTGAAAACGTTGATGATTAAATACAATATCGACTACAATTAAAATTCTCAAGTTACAATTTGCAGGTACCGATGAAAGCTTAACCTGGATCTGACATTCGGATCAGAAGCTGGTGTTAAATCATGTTTACATTACAGCTGTACAACTTCACAGACTTGATTACTCAAGAGCTTCAGTGAATAGAAAGGCCTGCCAGTTTTCATTTAGAGCATGCTGCCTGTAAGGAAGTCAAATCACACTTTAGGAGTACAGAAAATACATGAGCGATACACTCGTCCTGGATTTCTTGTGTAGGATTTGTTGTTGCAGCACCTCAGACGTTGATCACTTCCTATGATTTATAGGATTTTCACAGCTTTACATGATGTGCTTGTTTCATTTTAGTAAACTGACTGATGTCTGATGCTTGACAGCAGGTGGTGGCCAGCACCAAATATAGCAATCCATTTCTCAAAGAACTCTGAAGCACGTCTGTCTTTTAGTCAGTCTGCTGTGTGATTACATTAGTTCCCCCTTAAAGGAATACTTCACCCACAAAATGATCATTTGTATATCTATACACCCTGTGTTTAGGTGGATTTGTGAAGAACACTTTGCCTCGCATGCCTTCACAGTAAACATGGAATCTAAGCCTAATCGACATGAGCATGGGTGTTTTGAAAAGGAGGTTTCTCCATTCTTTGCTCTCAAAAACTAAAAAAAAATCTCCAAATGAAAATGCAAAACACAACTGAAGAGCTGTCAGGAGATGCCAAACCTACAGGTGGAGATACAACCATAACCCTAAGGATGATGTTGGCCAATCTGCAGCCTGAAAAACAACTGTTATAAGAAGGCTACCTGGAGCAGCGACCTCTGGTGGCGCATTCTGATACCGCTGTTCCCAAATAAGTTGAAAAGTAACAGTTCATTTATGTAAGTTACGCCTGACAAATGAGTTAACCGCCATTAAAAGACAAAAACTCAGTGTTCTCAGTTTCTGAAAATCTTTACCCTGGAAGGAGATTTACACAAAGGTTTTTTTTCAGTGACCTAAAACCTTTGTGTGGACTCGGCCTAAAAACTGAGAATTCTTAATGAATTGGAGTAAAGAGGGTGCTGCGTTAGACAACAAAAAAACTTATCAAAACATCGGTTTACAAACTTTAACAACTTGGCAGTATAATCCAAGTCTAACTTATCCAGTTGTACGATCAATACTTCCCAAACACATGCATTTTTGCCTTTCTTTTAAAACACATGCACGTAAACCTGGGGTGTCAAACTCATTTCAGTTCATGGGCCACATTCAGCCCAATTTGATCTCAGATGGGCCGAACCAATAGAACCATCGCACAATAACCTATAGGTACCACCAGCTCCAATATTTTTAGCAATTACAGGTATGTTCGGTAGACGTTCATCCCTTTACAAAACAGCCTCAGATATCTTAGTATGGCTCAGTTATTCCACGTTCAGTCAGTCTACTTCTCACTGTCATTACATGTGTATTCATCCACACGCTTCCTGATACCGATTCTTTTGACCCGCAGGCATGTGCGTTTGAACTCTGCCTAATGGAGTGCAAGAGCAGAGTTGTGTGAGAATGTTTATGCAGAAGTGATTAAATAGTTCGAGCAAAAATGCATGTGTTTAGGAAGCACTGAGTATGTAACTGGATCAATGAGACTTGAATTATACTGCACGAGTTTAACGTTTTGATATTGTTTTGCTGTTGTTCAATGAGGCCTCCTTTTACTCATGAAGACATCTTTGTTCCCTGTGGAGGCACGTGAGAAAAACAAAGTTTTCTCATGTTAACAGTGTGAGTACAGTAAGTACAGTAAGTGATACACAACTGATCGTGCTGTGAGTGAAGTATTCCTTTAGCTGCATAGTATGATGGTTCTGTTTTCTATACATCAACAATCATCTGAAGTTAGTTGGCTTTAGCATTCAAGTAACCCTTTTTAAAAAATCACATTCATATATATTATGGGCTCCAATTCTGAATAAAACAGTTAAGCATATATTTACATTTCTCTTCTTCCTGTTCAAGTACACAGCGTGACAGGATGTAAGAGAGTCAAGGCTAGATTTATTACAGCAAGTATTCAGCCGAGTCTGCAGTTGGCAAAGCAAACACACGGAGCAGAGGGGAAATAAGGGACAGTGTGCGCTACTTTAGCTAGTGAGGTGAACACAGGTTGTGGGTTTCTGTTCTATGAAAGGTCAGCCTGTAGCCAGTGTATTATGGGATAGTTTGCTGTAACGTCAGGTATGTGACCTATAAGGTTTTGTTTGAAAAGTAAGTGCTCATTGATCCCAATCAGCTCGTCCGTGACCCCTCCTGAAGCGCTGAGAGCAGATGTGTTTAAGGTCACTTGAGTGCTCACTGGTGGGAGGAAGAGTATTCTTCCCTTCACTGATTAAAGGTGAGACATTTGGCTCTCTGACGAGGTCTACTTAGAGGTAGTGGCTGGCACGCTGATGGAAAGCGCCCGGCGTGGGGCGTTGGAGACTTGCCGCTGCTGGGACAAGAAGGACTGGCTGGGGGACAGCACGGAGGAGGTGCAGCCACCGAGACGTGACTCAATCGCCAGCTTCTGAAAGCTCAGACTCTGAGGAGGGACAAATTTAGAGTTTCAATAAGGTCTTATAAGGCAGAATATACATCCGATAATTTGATTTCATTTCACCTTGTTATACCACGCAGTGACGATCAGCTTCTCCTCATACTCTCTGAGTTTGGCCTGCTCACACTGACGCTGCAGAGGCAAATCAACCAAACATGAGTTGAGTCTGAAACATAGCCCTTTTTAAAAAATACTGCATGTTCAGTGAACGAGTCAAAGGGTGAATTCCAATTCCTGTCTTAACCCTCAATCTTAACCCTCAATCTCAAAAATGCGCACTCCCGCGAAGTGCTAGTGCTGTCCCGATTCTCAGAACGTTAAGCTGAGGGGCAAGTTTGAGGGCTGTATGTGCCTCACTTTTAAGATTTTCCAGGACCACCCTTGGTAGTGAGTGCTATCCCAGAATCCTTTGCGCATCATCCGCCGAGCCCAGCCGAGCCCGGCCGAGTACAGACGATTCAGTCAATGCAAGATGGCGGCGACAAGCGTAAGGAAGCGGAGTTATCAATGTGAGTATTTTCCTCGTTAATAGTTGTTTTAAAATAATGATAACCGTTGCATTATCTTAGTTTAACGTCATTTTATGGACTATAGACCTCTATGTAGTGTAACACACATATCTTTTGGCTAATTAGCTAACGAAGCCGGCGCGGGCGCTTGTCCTGCACGTAACCCTGGTTCTCTGATAACCGAGTATGCTGTCATTCAGTTACAAAAAGTCATTTTTCTCAGTGATCATGTAGTTGTTAAGTTGTTTTAATACACGTGAAATGTTTGCATTGACATTTTTGTAAGATGACCGGACGGTGTCATCTCCTGTAGCCGTAGAGTCTGCAGCTGGTAACGTTACAGCTGCAGGTTAACGATAGTGATCGTGTTATCTGGTGACTTTCAGCTGAATAAGTTCAGTCGGTTGTTGTGGTACAGATTATTTGGTTGAATATCAACTTGTAACCCAAAGAGTGAAACGTTAACGTGGATGAAAGTCACCAGATAACACTTGTGTGACCGTATAAACAGCCTCACTAGTTCTACTGCATGTTGACTACAGTATTCATTGTGATAATACTTGCAATACTGCATGAAACTAAACTAATAACTTAATGAATATCTGACAGGTAGCCAAAAAAATAAAATAAAGTAATGTTGTTATCTCTGTTCCATTTCAGGGCCACCAAACAAAACACAAGCCCTGATTCATTTCAGGGCCACCAATGAAGACAAGTTTACAAAAAGCACGCAGGCTCCAAAAAAACTATGGGAGTGAGTAATTTGTAACTTGTGAACTGTTCATATTCATAACATAATTCTCAGGCACAACGACAACTGTTCCCTGAGTGATCAAACATTCTGTTTCAATATGAAATCAACACAGCTGCAGACGGCAGCAGATTATTGTTTGGTAACTGCACATTTGTTTTGCTGCCCCTATACTGTCACTTTTTGGAAAGATTTTGTCGAGTATATTCATTGTAACATTATGTTTTATTTTCACTACTGTACAAAGATGTGCTGTTTGGATTTTATGATGTCAGCATTTCTAAACAAAAACAATTCTATTTCATTATTCTATTTATTATCTATAGCGAAATTCTATATTCATAAGAGTAAATTTTATAATAGAAAATCCTTGTTCAAAATTTTTATGAATGAAATGCAGCAATACTTAGAAACCATTCAGCACTCCACAAACTCCAAAGCTATAAAGACTCTGAAAATATGTAAACAATTTAATGGTTTGAGCTGCTGAACTTTTTATTTATTTATTTGTTTATCTTATTTCTCTTTCTTTTCTCTTAACCCTGGCATATTTGTTCTGTTCATGTCTGTCACTGCTTGTTTTGTACAAGAATTGAAATAAAGTGTTGGGGAAAAAAAATCATTGCATCTTTTTATTGATGACTACTGATGATGTATATTTCTTATTCTTTGAACTGACAGACTGGACAGAGTTTTGGCCCCCCACAGTCTTAAGACGTATTTGCCTTTGAGGGGTGTCCCATTTCTAAGTCACAACATAGCCCTTAACACTTGGTTTTGAGGGCTACTAAGATTGAGGGTTGAGCTTGAGGGTTAAGATTGAGGGTTAAGATAGGAATTGGAATTGGCCCAAAAAGCAGATTTACCTCCAAGTTGAGAATCTGCTTGTCCCGATCCGCTAACTGGTTCCTCAGAGCCTGGATCTCAGCGGTGGCTGGGTTTAGTTTAGGATCCAACGCACGGATAACCTACAAGCACAGAGGAATGAAGAGGTCTGAAGTCAGGATCAAACTACTGGACTCAACCTCATGTTTTAATGGATGCCATTAACAACATAACATTTGAGTAACATTTGGGGGATATGGTCTATTGATAATATCACAATATTTTTAGGCTAGATTATGATCTTCTCTAAACTACTGTAGACTACTAAAATGTTAATCTACCAAATAAATAAACGTATTGTTACTGTATAAATTAAGTTGAATTTTCCTTTGGGGATGAATAAAGTTATATCTATCTATCTATTACAATAAGTTAAATGAGTACTGTTATAATAATGTGAAATAAAATGCTGTTGGAATTAACTATATCTCGCCCACCCTTGGAATATAATCTGAAAATAAAAAAGGATGTAAGCAAAATGGATCTCTTAGCACTCACATTTCGAGCTTTCTCCAGATACATTTTGTACCTCTCCTCCATGGCCCTCATGTCATCATCCTTCTTCTTCAGAGCAGCCATCAGCTCATCCAGCTTCAAGGCTTAGATGCAAGACAGAAGTTATAAGGTCTCACTTCAGTCATATTGTGATGTTGTGTATTGATGCAGCGCTGCAGACGAGGCTACATCAGTGGCGTCATATTGCCAAAATTAGTCATGTGATTGGAAACTTACAGGTTTGCGTGTTGTCAGGCTGAAGGTCCTCCAGCAGCTCTTTCTTCTTCATGATTTCGTCCTGAGCCTCGTTCAGCTGGACCCTGAGGAGACAATGCTGCTTCTTTACCTCTACTGGAGAACACACACACTAGTTTTACATCTCTCTACTTTCACACAAGAACTGACACATTAAGTCACACTTACATATGCGCATCGAGTTTCCGCTTCAGGTTTGACTGAAAAACAGAAAAGAAATATTTTAAAGCTTCTACAGACACAGTGCAAAGGTTACATTTGGTAAAGTCATTAATTGCGCAACAAAAAGTAAACATTTTTTTAAAAAGTACCTCTAAATCAGTTTAACATTCTGAAAGCAGAAACAAATGTGATTTCTTTCCGTCATGCCGTGCCAGCACAAGTCTGAACAGCTTAATAAGATTAACTCTGTGGGATGTTTTCTCTGTCTGGATGCCAGCACTCCTGGCACACTCACATCATCAGGTTTGGCCGCCTGACTCTGCAGAGCCCTCTGGAGGTCCTCCACCTGCTGCTGCAGCTCACTGACCCGCTCTCGACTCAACCTGCAGATTGATCACCGTGAAGACGAGGAAACATTAACGAAGGATTAAATTCATGAAGGAACTATGGCTGTACCTTTTCATTTTAAGCTTCTATTGAGGTTTTTAAATGTCTGTATTAATATTTTATGACATCATCACCCTGAAAAAAATTACACAATTTGAGTTAAGTAATTCTTCATATTAGATGCTGCTAGACCGCCCCATTAATACAGGTGTGAGCCTCCTTCTGTGCGCTGACTGCAGTGAAAATGTTGTTTTCGAAAGGCTAAATTTAAACACATATGGACTGAAGAGGAATATTTCATTAGATAAAAATATATTATGAATTTTGGAAATGATTGCATCTATTTTCCTTGATAATTTTTGACTTTAGGAACGCAACACTCTGGAGGTATCGGAGATGTTTGGATCACGAGTCAGAAACAATCCTATGCAGCCAGAGCTGGAATCTAATTCTATAAATAACGTAATACCAATAATTAGTGCAGCCTAATCTTTATCTGCAGCTGTGCAAAAATACCTGGTTTAAACAGAATGAACAGACATGAAAAAAAGCTACACAGCATTTATATGTTGATTTAGAATTTGAATGTCCATGTTATGAAAGATGCTTCAAAGCTTCCAAGTGTTTGGTACTGTAAACAGCATATTCTGAATTATTTCTGAATCAAGTGTTAAGATTTTTCTTTGAACGTGTATACAGTGGATTCAGAATATGCATCTCCGTTAGGGTTTTTACCGCAGCTTGTGACACATGGCCTGTTTACAGTCGGCTTTGTGCGTCATCAGTGGCTACACCGTACACAAAGCAACTCGCTGACACTTTGAAAGGATGGGGTAGAGATGGCACTGTACTTTTTAACATAATGAAAGACTTGGATATTAACGTGTTTTAAGATATGTGCAAATATCACCACGCCGTCCTCTTCAAGAAGGTGGTTGAAGGAATAAGAGACTCTGTGTTGACACTGTTGAGCAAGTTTGCGAACGATGGAAAATAAAAAATAAAAAAATCAATTACTGACGCAAAGAAGCGTCTCTTGAAGCGCCTCTTTTCCATATTTGACACAATAAACGACATGCTACAGCGTGTTAACGGGTATGCATAAATGCATGTAAACAGGAATATTGGTGAATATTTTCTAAACAGCTTAGTAGGAATATTGTCTTTCAGAATACAAGCAAAAACCAGAATAAACATATTCAATAACTAGGGAGAAAATGAACTTCTATCACATCGACTTGTTGCTGACTTACGAAGAGAGATTGACTTTGCTAACCTATTCTCAGTGTCCAGTTCACTGCGTGTCTTATGTGCCTCCTCCAGCTGGGTCTGCAGTGCAGCGATCTTCTCCCTCTCATACTCCTCCTGCTGCACTCTCAGCATCTTGTTCTCATGCTGCAGCCTGATGAACTTTTCTCTAAACAACCAAACATACAAGGTCAGTGTTCCCACGTTACACTCAAGCAGGAAGTAAACAAGCTCTTTACTGTCAGAAGCATTACCTGTACTCAATGGGGATTAATTCAGCTGCCAGATTATCGTGGCTGGGACTGCCAGAAGGAATCATCCCTACATGAAATAAACATGTGCGTGTTAATGTCATGGTGGCAAAGCAGCGTTATCACTGTCAGACATGACTATCCAGTCACACACCTGCTTGGGAGAGCTGGTGCTGTTGAGCCTGAGTGCATCGCAGCTCCTCGTTGATCTCCTTCAGAGAATCTCTCTCGATGATGATCCTCTAATGGAGGGGAAGACGTGTTCAAGCAACAGCTCAAATGTTAGTAAAAAATGTTACAGCTAGAGTAAACTAAATCCTTCTGCAGAGTCCTCCTGACACATTTCAAACACTGCCTCACCTCTTTCTCCTTCATTACAGTTTCATGCTTTTCCTCTAACTTCTTCATCTCAAAGGCCAGGTTATCTGCTCGCCTCGACTCCTCCGACAGCTTCCTGTGTAGCTCCTGGACCTGTGAGACAGCATGTGAAAATACTAAAACACTAAATAAAATCTGTACCTTGTGAGAGTTGTAACATAGGAATTGTATTTAAAAGTGGAGTTTCCATTTAAAACCCAACCGTGCTTTGCATATAATTTACCTGTCTCTTGTAGGTCTCGAGCTGTGCCCGCGCAGCGTTGGCCTTGCGCAGTTCTTCCTCCAAGCTGACAGTGTTGTGCATGTAGGTCATGTTATTCTCCTCCAGCAGCTTCATCTGCCTCTTCAGATCGCCTAAATTCTCCAGTTTACGTTTGTATGTATCCACTGAGGCCTCCAACATCACCACACGGTCTGAGCAGTTCCTACGGTATATGAATACAAAATAAATACATGAATTATGTCAATTTTAAAAAGCTGTCACTTAGTAACTGTGGATTGTGACTGTAAAGGCCCATGAGAAGACGCACACGCTGTCTTTTTTACTTACAATAAACTTTATTAGACATACAGCGTTTCAATTGTCAGAGCTTCATCAGGTTAAACTGGCGGACAAAGAACATTCAGCAGACAGATACAGCTGACACTTCCTCAAACCAGGCTCAGACTACAGGAGTTCTGCATCTATTCATCCCTAAATCACCCCTCCTGACTGACAGTTCCCACCGAAGAATAGAGTAGACCCGTGTTAACTGCATCCACCCAACCATTTTCTCATCCACACTCTTTCGCCTTCTGCTTTTGTTGTTTTAAATGCAAAACATTGTTACCATTACAGCACGTTGCCGCACCACCTCAGTCTCTGTTTTGTTTACACCTGTTTCCCCATGAGATCATGTGAGGTGGTGCATTCAGGCTCCCTTTGCCACTGCAATCTTAATAATATGTTGCAGTGCGTGATACAACATTATTTTCAAATCTTGTAGTGCGAGCATGTTTGAGATTAAAAAGAGGAACATCTGTGAAGTTTGTGTGTTGCAACCAGATGTCAAAATTGGTTGGGATTTTATCATTTGTGTCGTCTGAGCCTGGCTTCATGTGAGGCCGATCCTATGTAATTGGGAGATTCTATGAAATTTTCCATAACACATATTTTCTATTTTCTTTCCCATCTAATGATTAGATCGGCTATTTTATATTATAGTAACTTGCTGCCTATTTAGAGGTATATTCATGGTGTTGCCTAATTTACAGTAATTCATGTTTGTGTGTAAATTGATGTAGCTGCTGTTCACTGTAGATTGTGGAAGGTCTATTTTTTACTGTGTGATGTGCCCTCTAATTGGCTGAATGCACACAGCCTGTGGAACTGTCTGACAGCTCATATCATACTGCATCTCCAATAAAGTTTATTGCAAGTTTAAGAACAGTGTGCAGGACTTCTCTCTTCTCTTCTAAGGACTATGACTCCCAACTGCTTTAAGAAAAGGAATTTTCTATCTTTAGGGTCTAATCCCTGGTCTCCACTGGCACAGACGAAGAAATGTTACAATTTGTAGAGCACTTTATTTTGGAAAGTGGGTGTTCACATTGTTTTCCTGCTTCTCTTTCTTTGTACTGATGCAAAGAGTCAACCTACTCTCTCAAGGCCAGTGCAGAGAAATCTGAATGCAAACAAACAAAACATCAGCTAACTTCACTGATTAACAAACCCTCAAGCAGACGAGAGGAGCTAATCAGTGAAATCATGAGCTGACCTCCTCCTCCACCTAACTGAAGAGCTAGTTCCTCATTTAGAGGCGACAAAAGATGTTTGTATGCTGCTCCTTGAAGAAAGAAAATGGTCGTTTATTCTACACAAACCTCAGAACGTCCAGTTCATCTTTGAGGGCTCGAGATTCTTCTGCCAGGCTGGTGAGCTCGTCATTACGGTGCTGAACCTCGATCAGCTGCTTCTCCAACTCTTCACAGTGGATGCGGTAGTCATCCTTAGCAGCCTCCAGCCTGAATCGTGCACATACACCTAACTGTTAAGACTTCTACACCTATAACAAGGTTGTTGCTAAGCAGATCGAGACCTACCTGAAGTTCTCTTCCTGCAGCGCCTCTAACTGTTGCTGCAGCTGGCTGTGTTTTCTTCCTGAGGGGGTGCTTGGGTCGTCAAATGTGTCCAGCTGATTGGCTCTGTCTGTTAGGACATCATTCTCAGCCAATAAGCTGTTCCGTTCCTCTTGAAGAACCGCCACCTGTCCAGGTACAATAAGGTTTGGACCGACTCTTACAAGTGACACAATTTTAACAAAGTTAAGGTGAATTAAATATACAAACAGAATATTTGTGTCGAGTCAGCAGAAAGAAACTGTGATGTTAAATCTCTCTTTGGTCAATTATTTCGTGCAAAGCAGCAAAGTCACATCTGAGCATCAAAAGACACACCGACAGACAACTCTCTTCCTCTCCCAGCTGTTAAAGCAAACAGTGCAGTTAATCCATGCCGGCAGCAGAGCACAGACAAAGTGCACTTTAAGCAAACATGTTAATACACGGTAAGTTAGTTTGACTTCACACCCATCATTTCCCTCATGTCGGACATCAACTCGTCATAAAAATCCTGCATACAAAATATCTACAAACTACAACCTTTAACTACGGCAGAGCTACATAGTTCAAACCAATATCATGACTAAAGTTACAATATTTTTCTGACACCAATCAGGCATAACATTATGACCACCTGCTTTAAAAAAAAACCAAACCAAAACAGTCCTGACCCATCGAGACATGGACTCCACTAGACCTCTGAAGGTGTGCTGTGGTATCTGGCACCAAGACGTTGGCAGTAGAGCCTTTAAGTTCTGTTGGCTGCGAGGTGGGGCCTCCATGGATCAGACTTGTTTGTCCAGCACATCCCACAGATGCTAAATTGGATTGAGATCTGGGGATTTTGGAGGCCAAGGCAACACCTCAAACTGGTTGTTGTGCTCCTCAAACCATTCCTGAACCACGCCACACTGAGAGACGCCACTGCCATCAGGGAATACCGTTTCCATGAAAGGGTGAACAAGGTCTGCAACAATGCTTATGTAGGTGGTACGTGTCAAAGTATCATGGCCGTCCATGACCCTGTCGCCCGTTCACCACTGTCCCTTCCCTGGACTGCTTTTGATAGATAATGACCACTGCAGACTGGGAGCATCCCACAAGAACTGCAGTTTTGGCGATGCCCTGACCCAGTCATCAAACCATCACAAGTTGGTCCTTGTCAAACTCGCTCAAATCCTCATGCTTGCCCATTTTTCCTGCTTCTAACACATCAACTTTGAGGACAAAACGTTCACTTGCTGCCTGATATATCCCACCAACAGGTGCCATGATGAGGAGATAATCAGTGTTATTAACTTCACCTGTCAGTGGTCATGATGTTATGTCTGATCAGTGTAAATCTTATGCAGTAAAATATGATAATATTATATAGAGCGTTACAATGGACATAACTTCTCACAAAGGTAAAATAAACTTCAATCCTTCATATTGTTGCCTTCGTGTTCAGTTTGCTTGGAATCATTTCTGTAATTGATAACAAGATGTGATCATCATTATCACAGAAATTAAATCTTTTATCTTTAACTCTTGTTCTATGAGCTATACTTAAAGTCTCACACAGAACAATATGCATTACAAAATAATGCAACGTTGTTCAAGAGAAGAAGACAAAATGGTTATTATGACAGACAGATGCTCCCGGGTGAATTACTGGAGGATCACCACAACATATTACAAACACAATGCGTGACTCGTCTCAATCAGAATCCTGACTGAGCCATCTGTTAGCTGAGTTAGGGTTAACATTCGAGCAGCCAGTTTAGAAGGGTTTAGTTTGGTCGGATGGTCAGCCGTGTTGGACTTACCTGGCTGCGGCGAGAGATGAGCAAGACTGGTGACAGAACAAATCAATCTGTCGAGAGTCCAGTTGAACAGTTGATCAGTGGCTGTGCTACATGTAGCCTGCTTGTACAGTAAAGAGTGAGGCCTTCTAGCAGCAGCAGAGCATGGGCTGGGTGCCACAGTGGGACCAGCAGAGCCCAGACTCTAAGCCCACAGTCCTTCTGCCACAGCAGCTCCAGACAATGGACCCAAGCATCACAGCGAATTACACAACTCCTGTTTATACTGTACCACAGGCATGCATGTGTGTGTGGGTGTGTGTGTGGACATGGAGAGCTGAATATCGGCAAACCTACAGAAAGCACTGAGGCTAGACGGCTGTAAATGAATCACATCAATGTATATTAATGTAGTGTGTGCATAAGTTTGTATTCACCTGTACGTCGAGCTCTTGACAGCGCTGGGCTAACGCTTCCTTCTCTGCCACAAGTTCAGAGAGTTCCTCCAGGGCTTTTTTCAGCTGGACACATGAAGAAAAAGCAGAATTAACTAACACGTACATTCACTTCAACTTATCGACAGGTTCTGCTGCAACACTCTGCTGCTCAGAAGGCTCAAATGGTTTTAACACACTTTTATAACCGTCACCTCCTCTTTATGAAAAGTCATGTTCAATTTTTACTCAATGTCAAGCCTGTTACAGAGGACTCATCCTGCCGACCCTCTGCCTGTTCAGGCAGCTGTGCAGTGACAGTTAAAATTCGAGCACTGGGATTCTCTGCACAGCGGTCACACAGATCAAGGAGAATAAAACGCCTCAGTGATGGGCTACTCCAGGTTGGAGTGACTCCTTTGAAATGGTAATGGTGACTTTAGCTGAGATGCTGACTGAATGTTAGACTGGTGACTTATGCAGTTTATCCAGAACATTAGAGCTGACGGGTTAAGTTAATAAACTGACAAACCAACCGAGAGTTAACAAGCTTTTTTGATTATTAATTACATTTTTCATTCAGTTGCTAGGTACTGCCTAGGCTTAGGTAGTACATATTTTTTCATACTGTTCTGGCATTTCTGCATGGTATACGGTACATGACTGTATTTGTGTAAACAGACAAAAAAACAAAAACGTAAAAGCTGAGCTGCTGGTGATAGATGCCTGTTTCGGCTGTTTGAGCACCTTCTGACTTCTTGTTTCTCTCTTTCACCAAACTAAGACTACGATAATTTCCTTGTTACCTCATCATAGAACACACTTTCAAACCCGCAAGAAACAAAATACATCTCAGGAAAAACATCCTGGTTCGTTGTTCCTTTGCTCCAACAATCACCAGCTCTGGTTTGTTCATAATAAACCCGTATTTCACAGAGTCAGACGTGAACACATGCTCGCTGTTTCTCTCTGCCTTTGCTGACCAGCTTTTCACAAGGCCTGTAACGTTCTCCCCACCACTCGCAGTCGCCATCTTTCTCAGCTCAGCTACCTGTTAGACCAGTAGAGACTGACCTCTGGTGGCTCGTGCTGTGCACTGCATCACCTTAACAGAAGTGTCTCCATATCGGTTCAACAAAAAGAGAAGCCCAGTATGATACCACTCAAGCCTAGTGCTGCCTCTCAAAGGTGAGGGTCTACTGTCTCCAACATATATCATAATAAATTAACCTGTAGGCTGTTTGACTGTTGGTGATACAAAATAAGCTGTTTTAAATCATTTTAATCATTAAATTAATGTTTGAATGTTATGTAATCTTCAGGGATTCTTGTTTTGTTCTTTTCGGAGTGATTTAGGTTATCTCACTATATAATGACGAAAACTCTGTGTGTGTTCCACGTTTTTCTCCTCACTGACTTGGTCAATCCATGTGAAATGTGGCACAGTGGTAGAGGGTCATGGGAGGACGCCAACGAAGCAATATTACATCAATTGGCCAAAGGGGGGCGCTATAGCAAGGCATTGAAATGTCAAACTTTGAATGGGCATATCTCATGCCCCGTATGTGGTAGAGACATGAAACTTTGCACAGAGATGCCTCTCCTCATGAGGAACACATTTGCTGTGTCCGAAATCATTCACTACTCCCTACTCACTATATAGGGAATTCCCTATATAGAGGACTATATAGTGATCTCACTATTATACTCACTACTACTTCGGACACTACTCCGTCGCGAAGTTAAGTACGTCATTACTGTCGCACAACTAAAACGAGCCAGAGTGATGTCATCTGGTGGGTTTCCGAAATAAATAATAAATTCATTTGTGTGATAAAAACCTAATACTGAGCGTATTTTCCCACATGAATTAATACAAAAATAAATACACTACTACACTATTACTTACATTTGTATGTATTTCCCTGCTGCAACGGGTGATCCTCCTCATTGTCCACCACGTCTGCCGTCTGTTATTGGCGCCTCCGCAATGCATCACGGTACATATTGCTTGGTTAGTGACCATCGGTTGTACACTACTTTTTGCACTGCATTGTGGGATATTATGAGTCCACTATATAGGGTATATTAATTTACACTAAACATTTGGACAGCACTACAAAATGGCGAACACACTATTTAGTGCACTATTTAGTGAGTAGGGAGTGATTTCGGACACAGCCATTAACTACTCAAGAACTGCCATTTTGAATGTTTTGAAAAACACTTCAAATGGATCTCTTCCTAGGAAGTTTGAGCGATCTGCATGAAACTGGGTGAACATAATCTAGGGACCAATATCTAAAGTTCCCTCTTGGCAAAAGTTGGAAAACTTACTAAAACTGAGCTTCTATAAGGCAATGAATATTGCGGAGGGCGTGGCTCATCACATAAAGGTGTATAACATCTCAAGGGTTTCACCCAACACCACGCAACTTTGTAGGCATATGACCACACATAATCTGAGGGGACCCCTCCATTATTGACCCC